>CM030371.1:13779653-14979653 GCA_003604175.2 Clonorchis sinensis
ACGAAACCAATTTCGAACGTACCGCGAATTCAAGTGCTTGTCCAACACGAGCGCTGGTTTTGTTGAGAAAGTATCTTGACGAGAGACTAGAGAGCACTCGCTGCAACCAAAATAGAAGACAGCCTGCTCACTGGTGAAACAACCATAGTTGGCAAATCATATAATTTGTCAGCGGGGGTGATACAGGTAATACACGGATTCACGGATAGACACACAGGACCAAGGCTTCCGCCCAAGTTTTCCAGGTCGGTTTTGTCCTTGTCGTTCACCTGAAAGGCACAAGTGAAAAAGGGGTGTAGCACTGCTCTTTGAGTTCTCAGCGCGAGGACTCGCATAAAAGTGCCTAACAGTGCTTTGAATAGGGTTTTAGATGGAGCGTGGACCATCGTCGGAGCAGGGTTATTCCACGCAGCAACTACCTGAAACGAGAAAAACTTTCGCTTAATGAAAATGTGCGCTCTGAGCTTGAAAATCTTTTTACCAGTTCCTTGCCATGGGTTTGCTGGGTCAACGTTGAAAGACCTGCTCGCCAAACCTCGTCCAAACAGGACATAAGTAAGAATTAGGTATTCCTGGCGGCGAGGATACTCCAGGGGAAAGAAGTCAAGTACCACGAGACGCGTTTCATAGTGCACGGATTCAAGGCCGGTAGCCATTTTGGTAGCAGCTCGCTGGGCACGCTTAATGAGGGTTACGTCCCTCGTGCGTCTTTGGTTGGCATATTCAAGAAGCGGTCTGACGTAGGCCCCATAGACTATTTGGAAGTCCATGCGAGCAATAATGGAGAAGGTGCGCCGAAGCATCCGAAGAACGGCGAATGACTTTTGGCCGATTTCTCAAGGTGCAGTGAAAAGGGCATGTTTAACGATCGCCAGATACCCAAACCTTTTTTGGCATCTATCATCGTGATGCCTTTTGCTCATCTCTCACCATGCATGACAAGGGCATTCGCTTAGTCTCCCCCGAATGACACATGGACGCACTTTTCGTCATTCAGAGGAAGGTGCCAGTCCAACGACCACTGCTTTGCGGCGTCTACATCAATTTGGAGGGCACTGTCATTGAAACTCCACGATTTCATGTCGTCCGCAAAAAGTAAATATAGACTGGAAGGTCACTGACGCATATCAGAAACAGCAAAGGTCCCAAAATGGAGCCTTGAGGAGCTCCATTGGAGACCGGCGCCGTAGAATAGTAGGCCGAGCCTACTTTTACTCGGAATGATCTGTCTGATAAGATTGCCTTGATCCAGTGTAGGATTTTCCCTTAAATCCTGTAAGACTCGAGTTTGTGGAGTAGCGGGACGTGTGGGACTCAATCAAATGGTTTTGAGAAGTCGAAAAGTATGGCATCCGATATGAGTCCCTGGTCTTTGGCTTGGGTTAAGCTGTCCATAACTACGAGCATTTCCGTCACGCAGGAACGGTTTGGGGAAAATCATTGTTAAACTGGAGATATCAAGTTGTTGGAAGTACGGTGATCTAGAATGGCTCGCTTCAGAATGCGTTCCATCACCTTGCATGGAACGCTAGTAAAGCTTATAGACCTGTAGCTGCCAGGCGGTAGTCGGTCACTAGTTTTGTAGATTGGCGTGACATTCGCTTCCTTCCAAACAGAGGGAAGGTGGCCTTCGTCAATCGACTGACGAAACACCAGGTAGATATGTTTTGTCAATGTGAACAACGTTTCCTTCAGGATCCTCGGATGGGCCTCGTCTGGCTTCAGCGAGCAGAACGGGTTGATTTTGTGTAAGAGTTGACGAATGTTCTCCGTGAAGACCAAGTGGATTAAAGGCCGTAGTTATAAGGGCGCTGGGGCTGAATATAGACCTGTATAGTGTTCTCTGTAGACCTCAGATACAACTATTGGGTCACTCGTGGGTTCCCCGTTCTTGTCCCTGAAGGAAAACGCGGCGATGTCTCATGTATTTAAACAGGACATTTCTGTTCTTCCGGGCAAGGTCTAGAATGGTGACCTGTTTTCGTATGTCTCAGTGGCGGATTTAGGACTTACAGCGGTTCTGCATTTTACGAAATACCAGCTCATCTGTGTCTTTTGTAGTCAACTTTTTGCCCTCTTTTTCCGAAGACACCAAATCCTTTTAGGTAGCTTGCGGCCCATCCGACTGCGCGCTGGTTTTTTTTGGAACGAACATCGCGTCAACCTCGTAAACTTTCCGGACAATGGTCCTATACAAGTCTTCCACTGAAGCTGGTGGGTTCGACGACATGTTGAGCGCTCTGTCGAACGACTTTGGTCAGCGCCGCTGCAAAAGGTTTACTTGATCCGACGCGCTTGAACTCCATCCAAGAGGCCTTTGGAGCGTCGAAATCACCTACCAGCAAGAGATGAGTGAATTGGTAGCTGGAGGAGAGTGGCTCAAAGGTTCGTATGAGGAACTGGTCTTCATCCGGAGGTCCAAAATGCATCACACAAAGGTGCAGGACTGGTATCAGAGAGGACATTCGGGATGGGCAGGGCCGCTTGTATGTATAAAGCAACCCCACCAGCTCTCCCTCGTTTTGAGTCAGCTCGAAAAACAGGGTAGCCGTCTATTGAGATCTCCGCGTCAGAGACATCTGGTGTGAGCCAGGTCTCTGTGAGTGCGATAATGGACGACTGTTCAAGGCAAGCTGACTGTTTAATATCGCACAGTTTGTTGAAAAGATTAAGGTAGTTTGCGGACAAGCATTTCAACACTGTCTCTGCTGCCTTCGAAAGTGAGGAGCCAACAGTTGTGCAACCAGAGTGGTTAGCAGATTTAATGACTGTACGTCGAGTTTGAGTCCAAGGCTCCGAAGGGGCCTCAGCAGAAACTTGGTGCATGCTAGTCTTTGTCATGGGGTTGTCGGGGCTTCGACCTAGTCTTAGAAACTCAGGGTTCTTCGTGTCCTTCATAATGGGCTTTGGCGTTTTCCCATGTCATTTCTGTGTCTGTTGACTTCCCACACTCCAGCAACCATTTCGTGTTAATTTCTAGTTTCCGGTTAATGGTTGTGTGGACTAACAAGGAGTTGCTACAGGTCCTGTCTATGATGTTACTCAGCAGGGAGGCTGGGAGTATCTCCTTAACTGCAAATACATGCGTGAATGTGATGTCCAGCGGATGACACCCAGTCACATACAATCTTTCGTTCAGCTATGACACCCTCTCGGTGCCTAGCTCCCATGCCACCCGAAGGAAGCACGAGAGGTGAGATACTTCCAGATAGCCCAAACCTAGGCATGAACAGTCGAGATGCAGAGGTTAGCGGACCTTCCGGTCAGTAAGTCCGCATCTCGGCTGCTGTTGTCTAAGTTTGGTTAACCTGGCAGTATACCAGTCCTGCTTCCTCCCGGGTGGCGTGGCAGCTACACACCGAAGAGGTTCTAAAGCTGAAAGATTATCATTTTACGATTATTATATTATTAGCTGGATATTAACTAAAACTCAAAGGGGTGAGTTGGCCCGAGCAGTCCTTCTCTATGTATGTCAGAGTTTGCTGTTACGTTCACAAGACACTTGGCGACTACTAGTTGTATCCGACGATAGATTTTGTGGAGTATCCCGCGTATTTGTTGCAGAACCGCGTGCGCGCCGCAGAGCTATGATGACGCGAAGTATGTGGGAGTGGAATACATTCTCAAACTCCCCCGGTTTATTTGGTTGGGGAGTGTTCTGAGAGTGAAGCAAAAAGCCCTACCAAGACGGGCCATGTATACCGTGTTAGCCAAGGCTAAGAAAAGCGGTAAACGTGCTGTTGTTGAATAAGAGTATCCAAGTAAGTTGCTGGGTCTGTACTAGAATAAGCAAGGTTCCAGAATAAGCAAGGTTCCAGTTTCCGAACAATCATGGGAGACTGATGGTTTTGGATGAGTTTCCTCTTGTTCGGCAGCATGCACTGGTTTCAGTTCTGCGTTGGAAGGATCGGATGTCATGCCGTTGCCTTTAGAAGCCAAACGGCTTAGGGATACGGTTTCGTATTTGCCATCTGAATGAATTGCGTGGGCGTACTGTGGGTTACAAGAGACGAGCTCCACCCTCTACCAGAGGATCATATTTAGTCATCATCATCATTATCACTATCAACTGTAAGAACCGCTTACTTGCTGTACAGTGGTTAAAGCTGCCACAGTTTCGTTCACCGGTGATTTGGGGAGGTAAGGTAGCTGCGCTTTGGAGACGGGAACTCATCATCATCGTCGACAGCATGACATCAGTGCTCAACACCGATACTTCACTGCCGTACAACCATGATTTATTTAAAAGCCTTATTGTAAAGAAAAGAATAAAGGTGATCAGGGAAGGCACTTATAGCTAGTTTCTTACAGTCATTCTGAGGAGACGAGAACTGACATAATTGATGCCTAAATACAGAGTTGTCAGTGGACTTTCAAGTGGGGAGAGATAGGGAGGGGAGCTATGCACTGAAGGCAACAGCTTGGATGCACTACCACCATTGAGTGCGCGACTAGGTCGTGTCTGACAATGTCTCTAATCATTGGTGTGTCCCGTCACGGGATCCCCATTCAGGGAGACGGCAATGACCAGCGCAGCTGAGTTTGGTGGTAATGGCTTTCATACTTCATTGCCAAGTTATTGTTTGACCTCCCTGGCTCGTTTCCACCATTCTCGTGGTTGTGCGAAAAGAACCTTTCGAGGAAGTCGGTCGACTGGCATATGGAGCGCGTGGCCAAGCCAGCACAACCTATACGATGTGGTCAGTTCATCTATCGTAGGTAAGTTATCTATTCCGCCAACCATCCGACGTATTCCAGCATTGCTGTTTGGATGTTTCCACCATACTCGGGCAATGCTCCGAAGTACCGGTGGTCTTTTGACGGTCTCGGCACGCAGTGGCCAGGTTTCTGATCCGTATAGTAATATGGAGCGCACCGCAGCATTGTAAACTCGACCGCCTACCGAGATTAGTGTTGTTCTCCGTGCATCCTTCAGAATGGTGCAAACCGCGAGTTGGACAACGTATGACTTGGTAAAAGGGTGTGGATGAGATTACGAAGAGTTTGGGTGTTGTTGGTGTTGTATGACTTCCAGGATGAAGTCTCCGTAACCCCGCCTGCGCTTGGCTGGAGACGTTGCAAGAAATGACGGCTAATCGATGTCAGTGGCCTTCATGCTGTCAGTTTCTTTCCAGATTGTCTGATTGAGCGGTTGGAGGTGTAGGCATCTCAGAATGCTTGACATAGGCCAGCACTAGGTCCCCTCCCTCATCCACTCATTTTCTCTTCTTTTCACTCTAGGGTTTTTATTATATACATATATATAAATGAAATTAGACGAACTTTATGGTTGTACGGCAGTGAAGCATTAGTGTCAACACTGATGTTGCTGTCTTTGATGATGATGGTGATGACTATGACAAGGGACACCAAGAATATAGGGCGGCCGTATGCATGTCGTTGCTCTAACACTTGACGAAGTGTGAAGATGAGGTCCACACCGCTCCTTCCTGGTTGGAATCCTACTTGCTGTTCTCGGGTTCCATCTTCACATGCCTCCGTAAAACGACGTGAAATAAGAGATGAAGAGCAATGCTATCAGCAATAATGCCTTCTCGGTTTCTATCTCTTCTGTAACTTGAAGGAAGCATGAGGGTTTAAATACCAGCAAAGTAATCGAAGCTTTCACAACCTATAGGTTGTGAAAGCTTCGATTACTTTGCTGGTATTTAAACCCTCATGCTTCCTTCAAGTTACAGAGTTAGACACGTGGGTGGTATTCATTCTTCTGCATCACCTTAGTTATTTAACTGCGGCCACTCTTGTTTCATGCTGTCCAACAATACCACTCCTCTAAGTCAGATGTTCAGTGGCTGAACAGTTCAGTCAACTACTAGACTGAAGCTCGCGTGTTCGTGCCGCCCTGCAGATTCGTGAGATTCACACTGCTGTTCATTTCCAATAAAGATGAAACAGCTGCACAATACTTCTAGGATTTTCCGCATAGATTGGCTTCACTTATAAGGCAACATTTCGATTGAGAAATCCTAAAATCTCCATACTATCAACAAAGTTAATATAGGTGCGGCATTTTATTCTCCATAAGAGTGGAAGCAAACAAGTTTTTAGTTGAGATTCACACAGTGATTAGTCGCCACCATAGGTGACTGATAGCAATATGATTTCTATTGTGGCTCGGGGCTTGGTCCTCAGTTGATATCGTACGCTCAAAGAGTTCACAGTACTTCAGAAGCTGAACGGAAGGAAACAATATACATGAAATAATAATCGTTCAGCTGCGACACTTAATCAGAAAAAAAGACAAGATTCGACTATCTGAGGCAGTGGATGGTGAGGTTGAAACAGCAGACCAGACGGACTGCGGATGAAGTAGCCAGTTCATTGTTTTACTTGCAGCTGTGAGTTACGAGTTTGCTTTTCATCTCTTAATGATGAGTCTGTTGTTGGATACGTCTGCACCAGTTTTTGGTACATAGGCACAACTATCTGGTAGCCGTTCCACCTCCTGTTTGTTTTGCAAGAGCCTTTGATTCTCAATTTAGGCTCAGCTCTTGGTACGGAACGCGTCAAGCAGCGCAGCATCAGCCTCATCACTTAGGGTGATAATAACACCCTCCGTCGATTCCTCGGGACCTCGTCGTTCAGCTGTAGCACCCCTTCGGTGCCTAACTGCCATGCCACCAGAAGGAAGCACGAGGGCTGGGATACTGCCAGGTTGCCCAAGCCTAGACAGGGGAATTCGAGAGGCAGAGGTCGAGTTTGAACCACGGATCTTCTGGTCAGTAAATTCGCGCTCTAACCACTGAGCCTCTCGCCACCCCTCGGGACCTCCAGATGGTTGCACCTGGTGTGTTTCGTTGGGGCGAAAAAAGAGGTCGACCATGTGACTGAGCCGCAATTTCGGATTCAGGTCTTCAGGCAGCATTTGTTTTTAACGGATGTCAAGGATGTGTTTTGGTGGTACCATCGCCTACACCTAACTTCTCAATGAGGCAGCGACACACTCGTCCCCGGAATTCTCCCACAGGCGTTACTGACCGAACCGTGTGGAGGTATCCAGTCAAGCAGAGATGCTTCTGCTTGATCTCTGACTTCATTTGTGACCTCCAGTACATCTGGCCACGGCGGTTCACGTGTTACTAGTGGCGTGCAAGCAGAAACAAAAAGACAGGGCGGTCATTTCATTCACTTTTTTGACTCCTGGATTCTCTCTTCTGACGGACATATGTGGGTACTTGGAGGTAGTCCAGCACACGAGCAAAAACAGCCCGCTTTCGTGCTCGTTTCAAGACGCGAGTAATAATCCTAGCTAAATGCACCGGTATGATAAGTTTGACGGTGGATTTCCAGGTGATAAGGGTCACTATTTTAGATGGGTGTGTTGCCAAGTGTTATCCATGCAGAACAAAGCCGTCGGTCCTATTTAAAGGACTTGGGTAGAGAAATGGGAAAGCTTGAATCGGCTTGGGTAGAGGATAAGAAGAAATAAGTGAATGCAGTAACGGTACTGTGAATGACATGTTTTCACTTACCGTGTCGTATGCATCACTTAAAACGACACGGCTGATGTGGAGTGAAATTAGTTGTGCAGTTCCCCGGTTTACTCCAGTTGGGATGGTGCCTGGGCGTCCAACCCTAAAACCGAGTACGTTGTCGCATCAACCGTATTCCGTGGTAAATGAAATACAATAATCGTTCAGCTGCAACACTATTTTTGTGGCTAACTGCCATACCACTACAAAGGAAGAACGAGGGCCGAGATGCTGCCAGGTTACCCAAACCTAGACAACAGCAGTCAAGTTGTCGGGGTTGGTTTCGTCCCAAGAACCTTCCGGTCAGCAAGTCCGCACCCTAACCACTGACCTATATTGAGTTCGATTTTATGTTTCCTGTCTGTTTCTCTCCTTTATGAAGTTTTCCCTCACGTAACTACTGTTTCCATTTTCAGCCTCATCACCAGAGTGTCAATTACATGCTACCAATTACAAAGTTGTAAAGAGGACGCTATGTCACGAAACGAATTCGATCCTCTCTGGATGGGCCTGGTTTAATGGCGTTTGCTTCGACTCTTTGTCCAGTAGTCGATGGACAGCCGCCATCGCCATCAAGCACACCAGAAACAGAAGCAGCAGCAACCGCTCATTCCGTGGGACTCCAGAATGGTGGCTGAAGTGGATGTCGTTTGTCGTTCGAAAGTCCCCCATATTCCAGAGTTTGATATCGACGCATGCGCACCACCATCCCTGTCGGAATATGAAGTATGCACGCATGTTTTAATTCATTCTTCGTTCCCAGTCCGTGCATAGTTCTATCCGACCGTATGTCAGTTTTCATCTCTCCATTTTCTAATCGACCAACAACGTGGCTAGTGAAATAGGCTAGTGTGAAGGTTGTTGTGGAGGATTTATTTTTCAAGTGATTACGTTGCTCTGTCAGTTCATTCAGACGTCCACTCAACGCCCTAGTACAGATGTTTTTGGATGTATTCCTTGTGTGCATTACTAATCGTACCATCTTTATGGAATAATCCCTTAGCTGACTCGACAATAGCACCCATGATTCCAATTTGAATGGGTTAATCGTCTGCCGTGCACAGTTGTTCAATATGTTGCCTAATATCTGTAGTTACCGGTCCATGACTGTCTCTCAACCACACGATATTCACGCTGATGACCTCAAAAATACGGACTTACTTCACTAGTGCTTCTAATCAGTGCCGTATCGCATAAAGTTTGCGATATGAACCTTTGCTCGCAGTCGATCCCTGATATAACAATCACTGCAGACTAAGATTTTCCCTATTTGAAGACTTTGTGACTCCACGTGGGTAATTTTTATCCTGAAGCAAACACCGCGCCTGCGGAACCCTAGAAACCCCTGGAAGACATCCAGTGAGCGAAACCGTCAAGGACCACTGTGGCGTGATGATTTCAATAAACAAGGACGTCTCGACCGCTGGGTCGGCCGCTTTGAACAACAGTTCTCGTGACCACTTTCTGTCACCAAATTACATCCTCGGGCTGCATTAGAACTAAGGGCGGTGAACCTGGAACCCACTGCAGCCTATGGCTGGACGTGTTCTCTCAAGCGCCGCCGAGCTCCATCCATCCGCACTGCTCGAGACTGGGGACTAGGAGTCCTCAGTCAGTATACGACTGGTCCGTTTAGCTCCATTTTGGAGACCGTCCCAGAGGACTGCACAGCATTGGAAGTAGTGCCTGTTTTCAGGAAAAGAGGCCCATGGCGAATGAGATATTCACGGAGTGCTCAGATCGATTCCAGTCGTAACCAGACCTTTGGCTTTAGTTGTCCTTCGTCGTCCTATGGTGGCCCATGAGGTATTGGCTCGGCCTTGTAGCGGCCGGATGGCTCAGTGGTTAGAGCGCGAACGCGATTTTGGCCTTGTAGCGGCCAGACGGCTCAGTGGTTAGAGCGCGAATTTACTGACCGGAAGGTCCGTGGTTCGAACCCGACTTCTGCATCTCAACTTCCCCTGTCTAGGCTTGGGCAACCTGGCAGTATTCCAGCCCTCGTGCTTCCTTCTGGTGGCATGGCAGTTAAGCACCAAAAAGGTGCTACAGCTGAATGACTACTACTAAGAATCTCGGATGAATCGGCAAAATCCCAGTTACGAGGTTCCAGCTCCTTGTCTATGCATCAAGTTCAGTGTGAACCTGATTCTTAATACGAACAGTAGAATATCTGTATTGTTATGAACTCGAATACTCCGGACACCAACCTAAAGTGGTTACCATCGATTTGCACACCTAAACAATCCAGTAAATCTCGTGCTCGAAGAAACACCCACTGCAGCTCACCACCGAGGTTCCTTTTTGTGAGCGATCAAAACCTGGTCCGGTACCGTCATCTCCGTTGTCAAATATCATCTTTCCCACCAAACGAGACTTGTCTCCAATATAGATGAATGTTTCTGCACAGCCGCTGTAGGATTCTTCTCATGAACTGCTCCATCTTTATTGGGGGAATTGTGTTCAGAAGTTCCGGTGTAGGAAGTATACGACGAAGGTATCATTTATAAGTAAGGAAATTGAGACGGAGTTGGGAGCGATCTTATGAATGAATTCATCTTGTCCCTAGGTCTTCAATTAAACATTTATATGCCCTGATGGACGATCAGGCGAGGCAGGATAAGACGATGCGTTGCAATCTTTCAGTCTATTGAACCCTGAACTGAGCGGGTGACCAGCGGCTGTTTGGAAGGCACTTTTTATTGAGTAAACCTACCGAAATTGATATAGTCAACATGTACACTATCGTGGTGATCAGGTTCGTTTTCGTCCTTCCTCCCAAGTACAAACTACTTTCATCACTTGCACACACTAGGAGACATTCGTGAATCATATCATATCCACCAAAACATACTATCGTTCAAATTCAAACGCCAGTCAATTGCCTACCAATTTCCGCCACTCTAGATCGTTCATCTTGTGTTTGGAAATTGATAAACTCTTTTGATACTGGACATTTCGTCATTGTGTAACCCTCCCAAGAGGAATTTTCAACCTTTCTCGAGGAATGGTTCATCTTTAGGAGGATCTCGCAGTAGCTGAAGGCTGACATGTAGCGTCGTTGTGAGCTCTCCAGTAGAATGACCTCTCGGGGGTCTATTATTGCAGCTTCGATGTTTCGGACCACTTCGTTGTGTATAGGAAGTATATCAGATGTCATGCGTGGACTGGCACTTCTGAGTGGTGCACTTGTTTTGAGCTCGTGACGCCTTGCCTGACACCCAACTCACACGTTTGGCTGCCAATGGTTGTTTGTCTGTAACAGCGGTCTCATATCGATCCGTCACAGGCGAATCAGACCATGTCAGGGTCAGCAAAGTACCTGAATTCTCCATTCTGCATAGCAGAGGCAGCTGATGAAACGATTGCCCGAGGTCAACCTCCTGATACAATGCCCATGATGGTACCTCTGTCAAACAGCTTTATACATAGTCCATTGCAGGCTGAACTTCGGTGTTCAAGTGCTCGAGCAGTACGCTCGAAGGAGTACCAAGTGATGCCTGCTTCGAACTCCTTAGCTTCCTACTACATGAACCAGATAGCTAAATTGCCAGGAACTGTAGCGTTGTATGGGTAATCAGGATGGACCGGAAGCTCTGTTAGACGGCTCGTACGTCTTTGGTTCTGCAGTGGTACCCCATCGACCTGTGGTCACCGACACATTGCTCCCCCCTGGAGTAGCCATCTCCAGGCTCTACATTGGGTGCATCCTAACACCGAATTTTGGTATATCTTGGGATGCAAAACTGCAGTAAGAACTAGTTGACGTCCCACAGGATAATATCTCTGCACAAGTATCCTTCCGTACAAAGATGTTTGTTGTAAGTGGAAACTGGGGTCATAGAACGACCCGTAGAACTTTACTCAGCCATAAATACGTGACTGGTTTCTCCGTCCTTTTATCAAGTAAATTATTCGCAAAAACCGGTAGATCTACTGACGTCCATAACCACGTATGAATAGATCTCTTGAACGTTACTCTCTACATTTTCTACTTCATAGTATGACTTTATTTTGGAACGTCAAATCCTAGCCGACTACGAGCAATATTGGGACCAGAAACGTCGTGTCGAATGTTCCACTCCTGTATCACTTAGCAATCCTACCGATCAGCCATCTAGCCCCAGGATAGGCTCTAGTACACCAACAGTTGCCATTTCTCCGGGACCGGTCGCCGTAACGGCAACTTCTACTGAATCGAGTAAGAGTGACCCCCAGTCGAAACTTGCAGTTCCGTCGGACAGCTCGGCGAAAATAGATATAGCTGAACCTGTGCCAGAGCCCCTACCAAACATGCCCGTAGCTGCCAGGCACTTACTCTCCGGACGCGTTTTGCAGCCAGATCGAACTGTGACCCCCAGCGAACCTTCACTCTCGAACGTCTCAAAGCATGTGCCTGAATCTACCGTATACCTGCGTGACTTTGATACCGGTCCGGATGATCCTTTTGCAAACGCGGAATTAAAAACAATCAATGATCTAGAAGAATTGCGCAACGTTCTACTTTCCAGTCCGGTGGACACCCGGGATATGCAACCCACACTAAAGCAGCACACACGGCAACTAACTCCCCCTTCCACAGTTATTGTACAAGATGGGTTTTCTACGTCTCCCCCGATTAACCCTCCACCACCTTCGAACGAACAGTCTATTCAGCATCCGCGCGCCCCACCACCATTTGGTCCGTTGGCCTTGAATTTCACGACAAGCGGTTTCTCTCCTGCTTTCCGTCCCCGATTTACACCTCACCAGTCGCTGCATGTCGGCTCTGTGAGTGGGAGCAACACGGCCAATGCGTTGAACGGATTGGCAGTGCTCCCTGGGCGTTCTCTTTCTTCTTCGGTACCGAACTTCGAGGTAAGTCAAGCTGTAACTGTTATTGTTTTTTCGGACTACCTTGAAGCAACATGCAATCCTACCGAGAGCCAGTGGAGTTTGACGATGATATCATTACCCCTGCTTGTTACTGTTCACTTGGTGGTCTGACTAGATCCTTTCCGACTATTCTTCCCCATCTGAAGCCGTTCGAAGCTTGGTTTTAATCGAAACACTGGTTTTTCAGGGATCATTGTATTCCGTTCACACGAAGCTCAGCATTGTTTGAGCTACTGGTTAGCACTGCCCCATTTCTGTCTGAGCGAAGTCTTGTGTGCATCATTCTTTTGCTGGATAATAAAGGTAAGGTAAGTATAATCTAGATCTTGTTGATAGCTTGCCATCGCCTATAGTTGATTACACTTGCCATCCAAGGCCCAATGATGCGAACTATCTCGGGGCTACCCTAGCTAATAACGATTGGTAGCCTCAGGTCCAGACTGTTTTCCAAAATTCGACGAATTTCTCTTTGGTGTTCTCAGACTGATAGCGCCATCCATTCCTTTAAATCTTACTCACAAATATATTGTTAAATGGGTTCCTTCCCAAATAGATTTACTGTTCCACTGTCATACTCTTTGGCATCTTGGAGATTTGCCGTCTCTTTGTTGTCACTGAAGTATTTCCAAACGTAGTGAACCTTCCAGGGTAATATTCTTAGGCAAATTCGGATGGTTAGCGAGCACGGTAACGCTTGTTGGACGGCCAACCTTCTCTTCACTTTTGTAAAGCGTAGTGGTTTAAGGACAACTTCTCGTGCAGCAAAATTGTGGGCGGTTTCACGCACGTTCTACGCTGACTTTATGGAAAACTCCTGTCCGCGTTGGTCATTCAATAACAACTGTTTAAGCCATCCATACAAAAAAGCTTACCGACCGATTTTGCCGTGTGGTGTATACCCGTTCACACAAAGACTACAAGTGCCCCTAATCTTTCGAAATCACTGTACTCAGGATCCGTATTTACACCCATCACTCCTCTCTTTCTATCGGATAGGACACATTCAAGCAGTCCGTCGGCTGGTCCGATGAGTCTTCCATCAAAAAGACAATGAAAACAACAAATACCTGTTATTAGATTGCCATGGTGACTGGTTTTTCGCCCACTCTTTGCACCAATTGCTATAGACCAATAAGTCAGGTAGCCGTGGGAACAGTAGTTATGGGTGTGACTATCGTTCCAAAGGTTTATAGATCCCTGTACAGCTACGATCGTCCTCGTATACGAGTGTAAGAACTCTTTGTGCGAGTCCGTGTTGTGGTCACATTAAAATTTTCTGCGTAGTGGCAGCAACCATACCGACCACTTCAGCAGAAAGTTATTGGACCCCCGGATGCAGTGATTCGAAATATCATGACCGCCATCCAACTTGGTCATCTGCTTATTTATGGGTAGCATACTGAAACAGTTGTTAAGGATTCTTGAAATGTGAATTTCAAATTAACGTAGTATGGCTGAGAAGGAGGACACTAAATGAATGGAGCAGAGTTGAGTGAAACCGCCGGCCTGCCGCCTACCGCAGGCCGTTGGGCTATCGTACACGCTAGCCCACACCACGCCCACTCAATTAACCTTCGTATTTGACTCGTTACACACATCCCTCGTGGACTAACAGCCGAAGGCCGTTGGCGTTCCTGATGACCGGGTATCGTCCAGCTAGCCAAAGGTTTCAAATTGATTTTAAACAGAATGAGTTCCGGTCAGTCCTAAAAAGCCTAGGTTTTCATCTTGAGTCTGTATGGAAATGATGATGACGTTTATACTTTTAAGGCTGTCGATGCGGTTGCGACAGTTTCATCAAGGGTCAAAAGAAAAGAAAAATATAAACCCACTTATTTTTTCGAATCATAGTGCTGTTTCGGTGAAGTGCATCGCCGTGCGTCCAACCAACCCTTGGGTCGTCTTGTCTTCTGATCCCAACTCAACATTCGGTAGTTACCTACGCGTCCTGGTAACAAACTGGACAAAAATAATACCGGTTGGATTGCTTCCTTGGTCGAAACCTCTCTAGAAAGGGCTTTTCCAGACAGGCAATGCCTAGAAACCTAAACGCTTGTGACCTTACTAGCGTGACCGTCTCGCTAATCTGCCTAGCTCAACCACTTAATGCAGCGGATATCCCCTCGGCTCTGCACCACATTTTTGTGCCACTGGAGCTCACGGAACAAAAACTTTCGTATATCTCATGTCTGTAAGACATTTCTGCCTCACAAAGCAGTAGAAACTGTTGATAACTAGCCTGAATTTTTGTCTCGCCGGTGGCTTTTGGAATCTAGCATTTGTCTTGCCAAACCTTCATTGAGAACGTCTGCTGTGTTCTCTGGACCGTCGCTTTTGATGCTTTTCTTCACTTCCCATATTCATTCAGGCTGCAGGTTTGACTGAACGTCCAAATTCTGTAGCCGGAGTAGTTTTGTCCAGTAGTCCCCACCCACCCATTCCCAACAAGTCGATCCACGCATTTGAGCGGCGGTTACCTACCGGTGCTTCACAACAACGATCAGGTTTTCCTCAACCCGTTTCTCGTACTCCTGCGGAGCTGGACGCTCTGGTTGGGATGCTGGTTGATTGGACCAAGCAGGCTGGTTGGCCCGAAAGCAGAGCACGTAGTCTATTACAGATCCCACAGAACAGGACACGTAAGTCCATCTTTTATCTATCGCTGTATTTCACAATCAGCAGTTTGTCCGTTCACTGTCCAACCGTCACTCCCGCGTTGCGTGTTTTTTTTGGAACATTTTGGATGCACTGATGAATCTTCCTGCGCCCATTTTGGGTCACTATTTCTGTTTCATTCTTGTTTATTTTGAGCAGCGTTTGTTTTTCTAGCTACCACGCAATTGGGTTAATTATTTCTCAAGTTCCCAGCGCTGCAAATACCTGTATTTGGAGATGTAACTCCGAACCTCACGCCATCACTTCTTATCTACCATAATGCCTTATCACTTAGGTTGGACCTGTTGAGAATTTATCAAGTTCTGCAGTGTGGTTCCGAATGAACGACACCAGTGTTAAGAATCAGATTTGTACGCCATCTTCTGGCTAAACGAACTCCTCCATGCACCGGCCAGCGCGTCGGACTTTTAATAATTGTTTCCAGACAAGGTTTTCAGGAAAAGTCGTGCAACCTGCTACACTACGTGTCTGGGTGCTTAAATAAATCGTACCAGATTATAGGTCAGATTCGTGAGTGAAAGGCTCAGGATAAAATGCTTCAAACCGCCCCTTCATTGATTTGGGTAAACGGGAAGCAATTCGTAGTCACTGGGCCCCAGGCAACAGAAGGGGCGCTGGCGGTACTTTTAGGACGCTTCTTCATTCATATTTACACAAGTACTGTGATGCTGCTTGGGCGATCTTTGACAGAGGTGCACTGAGCCTTCAAACCATTTCAAAACAGTGACGTCTGACCTCAACTTCACGTTGGATCGCTTTTCCAGAAGCGGTTCGACAAACTATTTCTGATATCAAACGTGAAAGAAAAATTGTTTGTATTCTTCTTGGCTCTGTTTTTTCATCTGCCTGGCTCGAATGTTTCAATCATAATGTAAACTTATATAGTGTGGAGCTGTGGATACCCTTACCCCAGTGTGAGATGACCGATTCCACAAGATGCTATCAGAGCATTCACTTATTCCCCTTATTCACGTTTAACTCCGCTGAGCACAAGTTGCAAATCTGATCATCGGTTCAGTGTTACATTCATAAAGTAACTGGTGTATTACTGTAACCAGTGGGTTTTTTATGTCAATACGGGACAGCTCATTCACTGTCGGTTACACATGGTGGCCATGTCTACTCAGGAGTCATCTCAAGGTAAGCAACTGTAACCAGTCTCCCTTCGTCACGATCTTTGACTGCCATTGTGCTTTCGCGCTGACCTAGTGAGGTTTGTCTCTGATTCCTGTCGGAAATTCGCGTTACCATGTCGTGCAAAGTAGCACCTTTGTATCGACTATACTATTGAAGGCGCGGGAAAATTGGTCGTTTATTTCCTGACTCACAACGGGTTAGTCAGCAGACACCTGCCAGGCGTTATGGCACAACGCGCCGTAGTTAACGTGGGGTTGGGCCATTCTACGCCTTTGCTGGGAAGCGATAGTCATTTGAGAACGGTAGGAAATGCTTGAGAAGTATTCTGCAGAAAAAGCACCATATAGTTGAAAGTCAGTGCACGCAAGGCATGCCACCCCTGACACACAATTTTGACCTTCTTCCTACGTCCTAACGTGGCGTAGTCGTGGCTTGTCTATTAGTTGCCGAAAACGCTATTTTACCCCCAGATTTGCGTTACCCTGGTTAATATACATGCAACTATTCACTCGACGCTTTGTCGAAGTACGTCCTCTGTGCCCTGTTGTATTTGCTCGAGTAATTTCTTTATTGTCCTTGCCTGACCTGTGTGGAACGGCTTCATTCCCTTACGTTTTTTTCTCACCGTGGTACTTAGGTTGTGGCTGACCCGTGTCAAAAAACGGTAGGTAGATATATTCAACCGACATCCAGACCCACTAACTTATTGCTGTTTACCGGATCCCAGCGTGGATTGATTGAGATTAGGAGGTCTGCAGGTGGTACGATTTTGGCATTTGTTCTGAAAGCTGGTGTAAACAGATGCTGATCGGTACATATTTATTGTGGACAGACACTTGACGAGTTTTGAGGCATCTGCACTCAGTCGGCTTTCATATTTTGCTGGTTCTTTCCACTTGAAGTTTCGAGCTATTTGTCAATTTAGTGTTACCGTACAGCGTGTGTTCGGAGAATTCA
This sequence comes from Clonorchis sinensis, assembly GCA_003604175.2. NCBI lineage: Eukaryota > Metazoa > Platyhelminthes > Trematoda > Opisthorchiida > Opisthorchiidae > Clonorchis > Clonorchis sinensis. The sequence continues at coordinate 13,796,789 of CM030371.1, forward strand.
GCAGCGTTAGGTTGCCGCTGCTCTAGTTAGGGCATAACCAACAGATTATGGTGGTTTTGTCCTTGTTTGTGTCCTGATCGACCTGGCTAGTTTGGCTAAATACAGTGGGCTATTCAAACAACGTATAAGGCAGAAAGTCTGAGTTTTGCAGGCTAAATACACATACTGAGATCACAGCTGAATGCCTCTGAATCACTGGGCATTCGGAGAGAAAATAAGTGAATCACAGTTGCCCTAGATCGTGTTGGGGGTATGTTGCCGTTTCTCACGGAATTTAGCGCCCAAATTCCCCAGCTTTACACAACCGGGCACTGGAATACCGTTTAACCTGACTCACGCATGATGGTCCAGTTAATTGGCTGCCGATGTGACGTTCACAGACCTATTTGCTTCCTAGAATGTGCTAGCTGCGTACATTTCTTTGCCTGTTTTAGGTTGTTCAGTACTCTCATTGTACATCCAACAGTTATTGTACTGGGCGCAGTAAGGACAATAGTTGACTACCGTTAGTTAAGCTTCATTTTTTTCAGCACGCTTTTTTCACACGAAGCCAGCGGAACCCGTTTGACGATGACAGGGAAAAGTGAGGATTTAGTGAGGAGAAAATGCAAATCGTAAGAGTTTATCACTACAACCCGTTTATCACACGTACAGGTTGACTCAGGCTCAAACAAATGTCACTAAAATGAAACGACATTGAACCATTCTTCACTCAAGCCAATGCATTCATGGTAGCTAAGCGACCTTGTTATTTCGTTCTGATTACGCACAGCTTTGCTATCCCGATGTCAGCTCAAGGAGTTCTATACTAAACACGATAACACGCTGGGAACGTGGGTGATCTCAGTCGGATTGATTTAACATCCTGTTAACCTGCAGTCGAGATACTTTTAAATTCTGCTTGTAGTGTTTCAACGCCAAGCCTGTTTTGTGGGTTCAACCCAGCGGTTGTTTGACCCAACTTTCGAGGCATTCTTCAATTGTTCGCGTATGTATTCTGCCCCTTCTCAGGCTTTTCTCAGTTGACAATGGACAAGGCCAAACAGCAACTGACCGAACAATTGCATCTTGTACAACTACTCCTGAACGAATACGCTCCAGTCGGTGGCTCTTCAAATCGTCTGTCCGAACAGACAGCAGTCGTTGCAGTCTCTGCTTTCCCCCACGACTTCCTCAAGGTGCGTATTTGTTTGTATCTTTGTTTTCTCGTATCAATGAAATCCAGCAATATTGTCTCCTTGTTTCTCGGTTCTGAGTGATAAAGCTACTTCTATGAAACAGTAAAACCCGTATGCTGTGCACGCATACCCTTCCATCTTCCAATAAGCGCACTGTTAGTCATCCTGAAACACTGGTCCTGTGCGGGATCCTCAGATCACGACTATGACATATCTTACTTAATTCGGCTTACATGATCCCAAAGTTCAGTCAGTGATTTGCTAAAGAGCGGTGGAAGCCGTGATCGATAAGCACAGTCTCTGTCACACCGTAGATGTTTAGAGGAAAGAGAGAAACCTTACGCTAGGTGAGCTTTGCAAAATCAAAAACAGAAAGAATACATTTGTTGATTAACTTCAAGGTTCAAAGTTCCGACCTTACGTCTGATGTATTGGTGAAGGACAGAGTTTAAGACGCCGCAATGCATCCGATATTGCCCTATGGCTATGGAAGTTGACTACGGGGCGTTGGACTTCTGTTTACCTTTGGTCATTTCACAGGTGTCATGGGATTTCCAGTTCTCATTTCTTGGGCAACAAATGGAGTGTCATTCTGTGGTGGTACAATCACGCTGATTTGGTCTCGTCATTTGCGTCAGGTGATCGATGTGATTTCCGTTTTGCTGGTGTCTGTTGTGCCTAGAATAAGCCTGACGTGAATTCTTGACGTTGATTGTTTAGCAATACACCTTAGCTATGTCGGTCCATACTATCCGCCAACAATAAAGCAGTCATGACGCTGTAGCCTGATTGATTGTATGTACGAGGAAGTAGGCTAAATCCTAATTCCAGTGGTTTGGACAGAGTTGATCGTCTTAGGAACTCAACGGTGGGTCCTTCGTTCTTCACAGCTTCCTTGTTTTTTGTGGGCCATACGTTGTTGTTTGAAAGCCAGTGGTGCAGCCCGAAGAAGACCTGAACTGCACTGGAAACTCCTCGAGTGTCATCCCTATGAAATGCCATGGTCGCACTGCTGTAGCCCATACTTTTGCATGTATTTCTGATAACTCAGTACATGAGTGTTGTTTTCTGATCACCTCGTCCTGGCGTTGCGGTGACTAGCCTGCCTTTTTTACGGCCGGATAGCGTCATGCGGTGTTCGAAGCCTCCTTCGGAGCAGTGCCTCTGCTGGTGACGCTCCATCAGGTGAGTTTGGGTTTGGCGTCGCTCGATATGCCAGCAGGAACCTTTGCAAAATTTCCTCCGTCGGTCCCTCCCCTTTGGACTTCTGAAGTGCCCGCTTCAGGGTGTCAACGAAGCGTTCCGCTTGGCCGTTTGACTGCGGATGAAACGGCGGCGTGCGGACATGGGTTATGCCATACTCCATATTTGGCTGTAGTTACGCTCGGCTGGTGTCAAGGATCTGGCCGCATGGGCAATGGCTTTTTGGCCGCTGTCGGGAAATAAATGTGAAATCACAGCGCCTATTCCATAGCTCGAGGCATCCGACGCCAGAACGATTTCCAGAGATGGGTCGCAGTTGGTGAGTAGCAAATCGGAAGGCAGCATGGATTTGACAGAGCCAAAGGCGCTTTGGCATTCTTCTGACCATGTCCACTTGTGGTCTTCGGTAAGTAGCTGGTTTAGTGGGCCTTGGGGGCGGGAACGAACTGTAGTGACTGACGAGACCGAAAAAGGACCTGAGGGACATCGCGTTTGTGGTTGCGGGCATACGTCTGATAGCTTTGATGTTCTCCGGGTCTGGTCGGCGGCCATGTTGGTCAATGATGAAACCAAGGTGCTTCATCGACTGCATGCAGAACGTGCATTTCTCTCGGCGCAATATGAAGCCATATTCTTGGAGACGACGGGGCACGTAATTAAAGCGCTGCCACAATTCGTGTGGGTTAGAACGCAACGCCGGTGGCGTCCTTCAGCATCGTATCCATGATCTGTTGAAATATGGCTGGCGCTGTTCTTACTCCAAATGACATTCGAGTATACTGGAACAGACCGCGATGCGTATTAGTCGTCAGAGGTTCTCGGGATTCGTCCTCAAATTCAACCTGGAGGTAAGCATCGGCCAAGTCAATCTTCGCGAAACGTCTACCCCCACTTAGTTTCGCGAACAGATCGTCTGGAAGAGGCAGAGGGTATTGACAGGTATCGAGCGCAGCATTGAGACCGGCGGGGAAATCTGTGCACAACCGGATAGTCCCATTAGCCTTCACTAACACGATCGGTGCGGCCCATGCAGAGTAGTTGGTCGATTGCAGAACACCAGCCTTCTGCAGTCGGTCTAGCTCTTGGTCAACGATAGGTAAGGCTCTATACGGTACTGGGCGTTTTGGCCTGAAAACTGGTTCGGCACCTGGGAGGAGGCACAGTCTGTCTTTTACTTTTGTGCACTGTCCAAGCTCGTCGGCGAATATGGATGCATATCGTTGTAGAGGGTTCTCAAGTGAACGCTTTGCAATGTGAGTTGGATCAAGGACATCTCCAGGTGCTGCATGCGTGAGGTTGCAAATAGAATTAGTTGGCTCCACCAGCAGATTGAGATTTTCGATCCAGTCCATCCGCATGAAATCAAGTTTGGGGCATGACGTCAGGTAGCACGTGGCTTGTGCCGTCGAGCCATTGAAGTTTATGGAGCAGTCAACCTCGCCAAGCAACTTCAGTTTACCGCCAAAAGCAGTATGGGCCCAATGTTTGGTCGGTTTCATATGCGGCTCACCAAGTCGTTTCCGCGTTCGCTCACTGAGCAGCGTGATGTCGGAGCCCGTATCAGGCTGCAGCCGAACTGGGATGCTGTTGATACGAACCGTCACGGAGTTCCTTCGGCAAGCAAAATCAACTTTGAATGTCGCCGTCATCGAGTTGGACCGCGATTAGTGGGCTGCACGGTGGTGTGAGGGTGGCTGCGGCCTCGGAGACCGACAAAAATCTTTGTGGACACGACGACTGCACCTGAAACATTTATGACGTCTAAACCGGTAATAACGAGCAAAATACCACTCACCGCAATGCCAGCAACTTGTGGGAGACTTGCTCTGTTTTCGATCGGGCCTGTTGTCAGATTTCTTAGGCGAGCTGGAGTTGGTTGCCTATCTACAGCTGCTTCAAGTCACAGGTAACTGGCCGATCATAGCCGTGTCGTGCTTCAGGTTGGTGAGGCGTTGACATTCGGTGGTGAGACTTTGCAACGTCATTTTGGCATCCTGTTACGCAGCCGGGTTGTGATGTCAGAATCTTGGGAGGACTAGATACCAGATACAAAAATGAGGCACTAGCTGTTTCTTGGTTGTTGAGCTGAGCTTGAAGCGCCCGCATCCCCGATAGACAACACCGACAAGCGTGATGAAATCATCATCAGGTAACGGATACTGAACAGTGACTTTTGATCGCCGAATATCTGAGACAGCGCTCCAACCGTTTCATCAAAGGTGAGGTCGCGGGGCAGCTTGAGGAGAATGAAATTTGTGTAACGTTCATGCTCCGGTGTGCCGAGTTTTCGCAGCAACAGTCTGGCTTTCCAGCCGTCATCAAACTTGGAAAAATCAGTCTTGAATACGTCTTCATACAGCTTGACCCAGGAGTCAAAAGTGCGACCAGAAAGAGGGTCGAGTGTGAACTTCGTGATTGAAGCCGCAGCTGCATCAGTTGAGGAAACAGAAGATTACTAGTGCTGGCTGCTGCTATCTGGATATGCAGTCTCTGAGTCAGTGATTCAATGGGCTTCAGTTGCGCTTCTTCAAACTGCTTTTGTTGCTGCTGTAAAAGTTCACGGAGCTGATTAAATTCCACTGACATCATGGGTTCCCGTTCACCAATTGTAATAGCGGTACTATTCTCGGCTTAGTTCTCCGTCTGAGACTTCCAAGCTAGCGTTCACGTCAAAACAATCACCAAAGGTGAACAAGGTATATTAACGCCCAAAACGAAGTCAAGACAATTTGTACAGCGCTTCAAATATAGCGTAAGCGGCAACAACTCTCTGGAAATTCTGACGCATTCTGGGTGCATCATTGGCAACCGGCATTCAGCCAATACTGGGTCATGATGGCTGTTGGGTCCAGACTTTCGACCAATCAGATCTGGGCTTGATGCCGGACCGGCAAGCATCTCGAATTCCTGGCCAATCTTGTGTGGGATAGGCTTTTTGGCCGAAGCAGCACCCGACTGCGGGCGGTAAAGCGGGATCTGTGTGGAATTCCGCCTAACAGATAACTCAGTACATGAGTGTTGTTTTCTGATCACCTCGTCGTGATTCGTTGGTAGCAACCTATCCCTGCTATGGTACTTGGGCACCGATGGTGAAGGACCTGGAAACAGCCCGGATCCGTTTCAAACAAAGGCCATTTCTCTGGGTCGCACAAAATAGTCCGTGCGTGTGTGCGAACACAAGTGGCACAAACCGGCCTGTGAGGGCGAAACCTAGAGTCCGTCTGTCACAGCGTCAGATCTGATGCATCTTCCGAGTTGCACGACTTCCTGTGGCTCTCGTGTTTGAAGACGTATGTGCTGCAGCGTCGTTCAACAGTTTGTGGACGTCAATAACTCCGGTTGGTTTCCCTTAGAACGTGTATATTCCCCTTCCAAAGCGACTTGAACGTCGTAGGTCCCATCGTTTCATCAATCACGGAATTAAAAAAAACGGGTGAAATGGATATCCTTGTTGAACACCACTCGATGTTGAGAAACGCTGGGAAATTCTACTGTACATGCATAAACTTCACTGGCATGCCGTGATTTATAGAAGAACATGCCAGTCGACGGAATAGTACTGACCTTTCTTTTCATGGAATCCTCAAGACCATGATCCGTATAAATAAGTGTCATTGCTAGCTATCCTTTGAGCAGCTAAGATGTTGTGTTGGAGCCTGACAGATCAGATACATTGCCACATGGTCGGCCTTTTCGATCCCAGTGCCGATCATGTGATTGGATGAGAAATTTGCCATACTATCTTAATCACACGCTGGCCCGTAACCTAATAAGGGACAATGGTTGCTTCCTGACTAACACGAATCTCCTTGGAGGTTGGCAGGCCGAAAAGCGCAAAACACATCACTGTTCGATAGAGTGGAATACAATGAAAAGACTACATGCTTTTAGTATGGTATGCATCTCCGTTGGTAACCTTGATCATGTGATGCACACACAAGAACAGCCAATACGGAGGTTCCGTGGTCCGCTCAACTGATTTAGCTCACCAATCAGCTGATTATGCACTCAGACCACCTGCTGTTCTTCATAAATCGTAGTTTTATGTGTCAGATTCACCACTCTCCAGGCCAGTTGCACGTTTGAAACCCACAATGTTTTGTTTGTTGTGTTCCATTTCGCGTGGAAGAAGGGATGGTTTTAGTTCCAAGCAGCAGGAGCTCGATGTTGGAAGTCCTTGTTCTTGAGGAACGAGGGGCCTCGCGGCTGTGATCCGAAGATATCTAATCGTCAAAGGCTTTCGACCAAATATGCCTGAAGATTATGCTGAAACCAAGGTGGCTCACTAGAGTTCAGGACGCGGTATTCCGTGGATTCTTTTTTATCCTTTCGTGATTAACTGTGCTCACCCAGTGACATCTGGTGCAATAGTATGGCTATAGTCCTGGGAACTAGGTGGTGAGTTGGTGAAAAAGACTCCCTGTCCAAGCCCTGTAGAGGTTACCGATGACACTCGATACGGTCAAATCACAAGTTCAAAGTTTTTGTCTCTGTCCGACTTGTCTGTGCTATCCGTCGCAGGTCTCAATCTGTATCGAGCTCACCGCTGGTCGTCAAGCGTGGACACCTGTTACATTCTACCCGCCGTTACGAATCATGGGTCTGACTGCAGCTGATTATGAACCCAGCACAACGTTTTCGCATGTGAGACGATAAGCTCCTTCGAACGATTTTCGTCCGGCCAGACTGCACGTCGTTGTCGTCTAACAGAATGTATGATAGACTCTGTTCAACTTGTTTGACTCAATGAGATTCTGGATAAAACTGCACGGATTGGTCCGAGGTACACTATTTGTACGGGTTGTTCACTGGCTCCACCGTTCCTATCTCTCAATATTGGCTTCTCAGTCAAGGTTAACTGTTCTTCGTTAGCTGGTTGCTGAGTTCACCAGACGCAGAACCATCATGTTATTTGCTTTTTTCACAGATGTTTGTGCACCCGCTCATTTCGTGCTAGCTAAGTGAAACAAGTGAAGGCTTGGCTAATGACCGGCATGGGTTGTCTTGCGATGCACAAAAAAGCGAACTTATTCTCCGGTAAATTTCATGAGCTTGTTTCGCAAACTGATTGTGTGTTGAACACATCCGGTCAAACACGTGACGAAACCGCTGTTGCGCAGAGCTTACAAATCCAAAAAGGTCACTGCAAAAACCCTCTGCGCAGGCCCGTTGGCATATCAACATCCCAAGGTTTTTGTATCCTCAAATTATGGGTCTTTCAGAATACTATCTGTCACTGTTGGAGCAGTCTAAAAGTATGTGGTCAGTTTGTTGGTATGTTCGCAAAAAACTGAAGATGAATAGAGTTGAGCGCAAACAGATTTGAATATCAGGAAGTATTTTCACATATCACCGTAATCCTGAGTGTCAGATCGCTGTCTTACTAACTGATATCTTGACTTTTAGTTAGAAACACAGAAGTGTAAAGTGAAATGACCTAGATGCAGTTTTCCCCTTAAATCACCCATACAAACGAAACACATTACTTGTCAGATTTTTTTTGGAATAGTTTTATAGTTCGGCTGAGAGGTTTCGCAGGTGTGGTCGACATTGCAGTGGGTTGTAGATCGAGGTTCACTTTCTACACGCCGGCGAGACCCGGTTGCTTTTTAGAGTCGCTAGATGCAGGGGGCGAGATAGCTCAGCGGTTAGAGCGCGAGCGTACTGACCGGAAGGTCCGTGGTTCGAACCCTGCCTCTGCCTCTCGACTTCCCCTGTCTAGGCTTGGGCAACCTGGCAGTATCCCAGCCCTCGTGCTTCCTTCGGGTGGCATGGCAGCTAGGCACCGAAAGGGTGCTACAGCTGAACGATTTTTTTTTAGATGCAGTTACCCGGCTTTTCTTTGATTGCCTGTGAATGGAAACTTTTGTTCTGAGCAGGGTCAACTTATCCTTGTTTTTTATCCTATGACCCTTCGTGCAGATGTTGGTCGTTCTTATCGGATTCTAGTATGGCTAATGTTTCCCTTGTGGGCCTTGGATTTATGATTAGAAGTGTTCCGATTTCACACACACGTACGTCCTGTTCGACGGGATGGATAACGTTGAGGGTGGCAGTTTGTTGTCTGTGATAGGGTTGGCAGTCTTGAATTCGGCTTCGTCTTTGACAATGTCCCGTACTTGTGACGAAGACAACTGGTGATGATTGGAAAATGGAATGACTGACAGCGGCCACTAACTTTGGTTTATCCGCGAAGTTATTCACCGAGAAGTACAAATATAACACGAGAACGTTAGGACGCGGTTCTATTCACTTTCTTTTTCGTATCATTCATCATTATGTCGTATAACCGACGGAATAAAAGTCGCTGGGATTGGTGAAAACTTATCGTAAGTTGTATCCCTTTAAATGGGATTCTGCTGATTAGACGTACCAACGGTTAGCAACACTGACGGGCACAAAACTGCCACTCCCACGTCAGAGCTGTCCTGTCCGATTCGTATCGATCCTAACTCTTATTGGGATAAAAGATCGGAACGATTTACCTTCAGTGCAGGACTGTCTAGTTAATAGTGCCTACAATGAGACGGCCAGGCTTTCGTCTCATTTGCAATTCTCTATATCCTCGGTGAATGAAGTTTGCTATGTGGAACCTGTTAAACTGGTGTACGGTCTGCAGTTGACAAACTAAACCACACAACACCCGTACTACACGGTTTGGTTTTTTGCGCACCGATCGATTCAACAGAAATGATTACAATTGACCTTATCAGTACTGTTTATTGACTGTGTGTATGAATTTCCAAACTCCGGATTTGACCCGCGGTGTTTATGGTTTCTCTGTCGCAAGAATTTCTGATTAAGGTGTGATTTACGCTTTCGCCGTCCACAATTCCCGCACTGTGTTCAGCACACGTCATGCGTGATAAATAAGTACGAATAAGTTTCCACACTTCTATGTCGTGTGTACAACTGACTGATTGGTTTTTGACACATGGATTTGAATGTGGACATGGACGAACTCGGCTGTACCGAGTGACAGGAGTGACTCGAACAAACCATCTTGGTCTGTTGCATTGATCGGCTTCAAAAGCCCCATCAGATCGCTTCGTCCCAATAATGTCTGATGCTACGCACCAGTTTCTTGGTTCCTTTTATCGCTTTTATCAACCGTAACCAACTGCCTCCGTTTCAGTGCCGCTTCATGAGATCTTTTGCAAAAGATACCGGATGTGGGAGGGGGTGTTCTCAATGTTAGGCTGGCACAGATGCTCTAGTCTGTCCCTGTACCTAAAACACAAAAAGGATACGTCAGTATTGAGTGAAGCAGGAACATTATTAGTTTTCGGTTGTTGGAACCTCTGGCATCGGAAATCTCTTGCTGGAAGGCGAGTTGTCATCCTCTCCTACCAAATAGTGAGCGCTAGACTTGCATGGTGATCCATCGCTTATATCGTGCTTTGTGTTCGATGCGCTGCGTATGCTCCAACAACATGGTATTTTAACAATTTTTCTGAGAATATAGATGAGAAACTTTCGTTACTGACTACCTAACCAAAGGACTGTTCCAGTGAATTTTGTTACTTATTCGGACTCCGAAGCCGTTGCGAGCTGAGAGTTCGGACTCCACCACCTATTCCTCTCTGTCCAACACAGTTGCTCACCCTACCTATGGCTACTTTTAGCCACACACAGAACTGACGAAATGTCATACTGAGTGCAGAGAATATTCGAAGCGACCTCATTGATCCACTTGAGTGCAAACCCTGATCTGCACTGGATATGCGCATTACCCACAAGTTCAGCAAGTGTCGTCCCAAGCAGTGTTCTCGATCACACAGTTTTCTGAAGCAGAGTCGCAGTTTATTTAATTTGGTTGATTTGGTTCATGAACATTACAGTTGTCCGAGATAAATCCGTCTTGTAGGGGCTACAGGTAAAGAGCAGATTCATTGCTACGTATGCTGGTCATATGATAAGGTTGGAGAACATTTTTCGGGTGACTTCTCTTCTTACTGCTCGAAGGAAACCACTTATGTAGCATAAAAACCGTTTGTAAAGCGAATCTTGATTTTCCGAGGGCATCAGCCAATCAGGACGGCAACTTCAAGGTCAAATCATGAATCATAGTTTAGATGTGCGTGTGGTATGTGTGCTTCAAGCGCTTCATGGGGCTCTACGTTTGACACATTTGAAGCTGAGGAAGGTTTGTTAGCTAACTAGAGTGCGCAACCGGAGCACCTTGGAAAGAACGTGAAAAAAACTAATGAAAAGTTTGACGTCAACCTTTTTGGTGACCTGACTTATTGTTGATATGGCTTTTGAAATGAAGTGATTCACAGTGGCTTAGGTCACAGCGGTTTGCGCGGAACGCAACCTACACAAGACGGGGAGATCACAGAAGGTCCCCTTATCAGGACGCTTAACAATCTCTTACTTCATGGAATAACCCGAGTACTTAGTCTACATAAACGCGATTGCTCGCTCAGTCTTCGAATTCGGTTGCTCAGAAGAATCCCCTAGAATGCGTGCTGGGCATGATGGTGGATCGTGTTTATCACAGTCAGTAAACTAATAGGGCATATTTTGGCAAGCGGAAATCCTACAAGATTTAGCCAAGAGTAATCTGGTTTAATGGCGTTACATTTGGACGTTATTTTGCGTTGATTTTGACAGACAGTTGCTTCGAGTGACGGGCTGAATTGAAGCGGTGAAAATGCGGGAAAATGGGTGGCTTTAACAGACTCATTGGCGACCTCATTTCGTCGTCTACATTCGTGGGTACAGCCTCAGTGCCAACAACCACTACAAATCAATGATCGTTCAGCTGTAGCACCCTTTCGTTGCCTAACTGCCATGCCACCAGAAGGAAGCACGAGGGCTAGGATACTGCCAGGTTGCCCGAGCCTAGACAGGGGAAGTCGAGAGGCATAGGTGGGGTTCGAACCACGGACCTTCCGGTCAGTAAATTCGCGCTCTTACCACTTGAGCCATCTCACCCCCACAAATGAAAGATCCATATGCTGTGTTAGTGTGAACGGCATATTTTGCGTCATCATTTCGGGTAAATTTTATGCAACCCACTTCATTTTGTCACCTAGATTGCGCGACAACAAATAAGTCAGTCCGCAAATGAGATGATTTCCAACGGAGACGAACCCTCTCTTCCAGAGAGTTCGTTTCTCCTAAGGGCGGTCCACAGGTCATTCAACGAAGAAACGGGTTTCCATGAGCCCACCTCAGGCCCCCTTGGGAGGTAAACTGTATTTTTACTCAAAAAATTCTAGGGGAGTCAACAGTGCATCTGACTGGTTGTTTTGTTCACTAATCAGGGGTTAGTATAAGATCGAGAGCTGCACGCTATAATAAGGGACAGTCCAGACAATCTGCGACTGTCAGAGCTAAATGTGTTGGACTGTTCTCCAGGCTGTACACAGTTCCGACGACCTCATTTCTGTCCCGTGATTTTCACCTTTACAACTGTCTACTGCTAACTGGCTCAACCTAGGATCGACAGTTGCTTCAAACGTTATCCATCATAAATTTTTAGCCCCCATTTGTGGTAGACTTCAGCAGTATGGAACGACCCTTATCCGAAGTAAATGCCACCACTTTGAAGGTGTCGCTTTGTTGGTGTTTGCTATACAGGTGAGCTCGTCCCATGTCTGACAACATAGTGCGCGAACGACGGATTCCATAGTTGTTGAGCTTTCAGGTGTGTGCTAGTCTGACGCAGCGTTGTTATACTAATGCGTACGTGCAAAGTTTATGTAAACCAAACAATACTGCTTTATTGATTTTTAGTAGCTTTCCTAGACCAGTGGCCTTCCAGATATAGTTGTGCTGTCCGCTATATGACACTACTCATACGCGTTAGATGAAAATTCTGAACGACCCACTACAAAAACACCAGGTTGCACGTATGCGGCGATAAAAACTTTTGTAAATTGATTTGGGAGACTCAGCTAGAATTCAGCTGAATCACTTGTTTGTAACGTTTTTAACTGAATGCGCTGCAAACACTTAGTTAGAAGGATATTCAAGATATCGAAGTGATTCCCTTCCTATAACAATAGATGTTAATAGTGACCTTTGCCTTTTGGGTCCCGAAAGCCCATTCTGTTATCATCGTAAATCTTGGTGTGTTTACTTGCGTGGTCAGTAGATGTGGTTCCCCACCAGGGTAGACCACCCTTCGACGAAAGTCATTTCAACCGTTCCCTGTGAGTCGTCACTGTTCGGGTAGGCCGTTGTTGGTTTACAGTATTTTATAGTTAACCTTTAGCTCATAACACTTCAACTTCAGATGCAGGAAGAACAACTCCGACTGCAGGAAGGTCATAGGTTATAGATCGCCATTGATTTTCTTCTCATTACCGGTGAAGCTCTTCCTCGAGTATGGGACAAAAACGATACATGCATGATCATGGGTAAGCTATCAGAAGCGAGGAACAGTGATGATATCGCTGCATAGTCACGCCGATCAGTCCAGTGTGGCTGAATACTGCTCAAGTGAATTCACGACGTTTACCAAATATCTAACCTGTGCAAAAATAGAACATGTTCACGCCTAGTCGCCCTAAAGCTGCTGCCAGTCTGGGTTTACCAAGTGTGTAGATAGGTCTCGCCGGACTCTCGGTGACCCTCCACAAGAAGCCCTTGTAAGGTTCGCGCAAATTTCGCAAGTATGGAATCAAATAAAAGACCAGTACCACCGACACGCAGTAGAAACGGGCGCAAGTTACTGCAGTCATTGTAAGTGCAAGGGAGTGCTGTTTACCAATTCGAACTTAATTTTTAGGCCAATGTCAGAACCAGGTTTAATTTTTTGAGGATATCGGGAGCCTAAACACCTTTGCTACGTCACTTGAGGGAGGCGAACCATACGAAGGATTCAGGCTTGGCCACATCTAGGTTCCATAACTTACCTATCCGCGTTCTCCGTGAACGAACAGGTTCGAGAGTATGTCACGATGGAGGTGTATGGCGTCAAGAGAAGCACTGGAATCTAGAGCAGTCGATGTCTACCCGTGACAGGCGAATGTGAATGTAATAAGTCATGGACAAAAATCCACATAGAGTCGCAGAATACACATTGTATGGATAGAAGGATGGATAAAAACGAAGGCTGAACAAGTGGGGAACACAGTAATCTTCACTCACCACTACTTGCACCGGAGAGGCACACTCTGCAAATCTACGTCATTGTATGCACCGTAATTTGTACGACAGTGGGAGGTGCATTTTTGTTTGTCGTTTGGAGACTGAGGGCTTGGAGCCCCTACTGTTTGCTGGGCAAATCTGCAGCCGTGAAGACAATAGTGAGGGAAAACTACCTCTGTGCCTCGCACATAGACTAGAGGTATAGGGAGGTCATGTCTCCTAGAACGCTTTACAGAATGCTTGAGGACTGAGTTTAAAGTTTTACTAACATGGGAGAAAGCAAGCTGTAGGTGGTAGGTATACCTTTTAGTTTAGATGCTGCTCCGACGAGGTTTTTGGGTGCCTCGAAAAAAAGGTTGTAAACATCTCCCTCGGAACCGGTTACCATGCTGTTTTGAGTTTCTTGTTTTCATAGAGAGCCTGGCAGCACCACTTACCCAAGGCTGCGCTTCTGTATCAAAATACAAATTAGTTAGCGTTGTTTAATGAGATCGAAACACGAAATGGAGATGCTGGCATGTTTAGAGCTCGTTGGTGGATGAAATTTAATACAGGGGAATATTTAGAAACCAGTTGCTAATCAGATCCTCTCTAGCAGGACTAGGAGTGAAATGCTTTCCTGCTGGTGGACTGCGAGTGTTCGCCATACCTAAAGTCCAAAATTCATACAGCGAGTATGACCTACGGCGATAGAAAAATTGGCAGATATCTCAACCGTAGGTTCATTCGTAAGCACGCAGAGTAAGGCAGGGAGGGCAAAGAGCATGGCTTCGGTGTGCACTAAACTGAATAAACAGCTTGTTAAAGTGACATCTAAGTTGAGTAGTAGTGGAGGAAATCGAGATAAACAACTTGCTTTCTCACACCTGTACTCAAAGTTTTTCCCCGGCAAATAATGGAATTCGCCTACCATGATCAGAGCTTTAAATATAACATACCTTATCGATTGGAGACAAATGAATACAGTTGGTTGCCTAGGGATATTGTTGTTTTCGCAGATAGTTACGTTGTGGCGTAACCATTCACTGCCTGTGACATCCGAATCCTTCTCCTTATGGATTCCGATGCTTGAAAATACGAACGAGAGGCACGCAAACACCATATGAGCCGTTTTCGGCCGCTCCGTCTTGTACTCTTTTGTTATTATTATTTCCAATTTTCTTTTATACAGCCCTTTTCTATTTGTTTTCACAGGCAAGACAGTTTGCGAAAGTGGCTTTGGACCTGGAGCAATGCGGTCACCCGCAGGAAGTCACACAATCCTTTCTGTTAGATGCCAGGTTGAACCACGAAGCAACTTTGGCTCAGTTCCTATCTGCTCTTCCGCGGCCGGCAGTTTCACCGAGAACCGTACCTGCTCCAGGACCATCTTGGCAAGGCACCCCCATTACGCGACCACAAACTAAGCGCTAGGCAAATCTTGCCGGACACAGACTTCTATTGGATTGAGTCTTTCATTTTAACTAGCAACAGTTCGTTATCCGTTGATATGCTATGCTGAAATTCATCTCACCCATCCTTCCGATCGATTCACTCCCTTGGAAATGGTGCGTAATCAGTTTATGCGCACACCTCAAAGAATAAGATGGCGTCTAAGCGACCAAGTTTCCACTTCATTCCCGTTTTCAGTTACTGCATTCGTTTCATTATATCATTCATTCTCCATTATTACTTGTCGTGCAACTGTTTTGTTACTTGCAGAAATACATACCATATTTTGGAATGCTGCTTCGATTACTCGTTAGTTATGGTAAGTATGCTAGAATCATACTGCGCGCCCTGTTAGATCATTTTAACTGGGCTTGATTTCAGTTAATGGGTTCACCTTAACCAGGAAAAGCTTTAACTGTGCACTTCGTAAGAGCCCTCTTCCCCCCTGTTGGACGGTCCAAACTCAGCTAGTTGTGAGAGCGTCCATTCCGACACATCAGCTTGACCGTTGATCCGTTCGCCACGCTGGCCAGTTGCCATTGCAAGTAACATCATCGGTGTATTGTGGATGCAATACACTACCATTCAGAATGCACGAGTCGAGTATGTTATAGTCTGGAAGTAGGTTGAAAGAAGCGAAACTAGCTTCTGACAACCAAAGCTATCCAAGACCACAGTGCAGCTTTGTGTGAGTGCATTCGATAAACGAGTAGTATGAAAAGGACTATTGTGAGTGGAATCGATCTGTACTGAAAAGCTAAGATACACCGTCATCATTGTTGAGGCTTGGCTGCCGTAGGTATCTCACTATCTAAAAACACTAGGCATTTTGTTTTCAAAAGGAAAACGAATCTCCCATCCAAAACGTCACTGGAGAAGCCAGTCGTATGGTGTGAAAATTGTGGCCGAAGGATGGTAACGCTACGTCTTGTCTGTGCACGAATGATTCGTACTGCTGGTCAGCTTCTCATGCGTGGCCATCAGCAGGATTTGTGTCTTCCAGAGATTTGCAAATAGTTCCATGCTGATGATCCACTACGTGGACTCCGTCCTTCGAAATTCCCATAACACCTACAAACTGTTATAGGTGAAGTGCAATAATAGGGATGTAATTTGTACAACAGTCTCTGTTACCAAGCATGGACTAATAACACCCAGCTATACCTGTCTTTACGGGCGATTACCTTTTTATGTTCATATACAGTAACTCGATAGTCCAGCAGTCCGGATGAGGTAGTGGTGAGCGCCTGGCTGTGCCTTTGATCAACCTTGTAAACCTGGTGGATGATCCCAGATAGTGAAAGGTTTCGGAGCTGATAACCGAACCTTCTGAAGCAGCTTCCGCGGCTTTGTCATGTCCACCAGTTCGACGTTCACCGACGTCGCTTTCGTGCTGCGCCAGCACCACCGCTCGTGCATCCGATTTGGCGCATGGGCCCGTTAGACGTTGAAAATAATTGCAGTTTGACTCACACTGTCAATTGACCTAGACTATTGGTCAAATTAAGCCACGAATGGTAGTTGACCTTAGAGGAAGTGAGTGCTGATGTCCCCGATACGGGGCTTGGAGTGACGCGTAGGTTCGACGATCCCGAATAAGTCTCCAGAGTGGCCACGTCGCCCATTAGCTTTGATGACGAAGCCGATTAGGCTGACCTTTGCGTCGGGCGTAGTTTCAACGAGGATTTCCAGAAAGATGTATGACTTGCGGATAAGTAGAATCTAGGTTTGTGATTATTCACATCATTCGTTTAAAACTTATTCATTTAGGCTGAAGCACATGGGTCTTTCGCGGTACGGTGCTTATGACAAGATTTCAGTTATCGGACAACCTACAATGTCTGCAAGGCCCTCTGGAACACAAGGTGAACGCAACAGAATGAACAAGACAAGTCGGTTCAGACTAAACTCTTTTGGAACTGAAAAGAAACCAAGTCAACAACACTGTCAGGCCAACAGATAAGGCGGAGGCCAAGAGAAAGTCAGTTTATGCAAAGGCATTGTTATGAATAGGCACCGCCAATAACTAGTCTTTTTTTACCATCGTAATCAAACCCGCGTGTTTTGAATATCGTCTGTCGCTTTTGGCTGTGTTGTGGATAAAAGAGAAATGTTTGGGACAATAACCAAGTTTCTCGAACTAACACACTACCCGTAGGGCTGGTGAAAAATAGGCCACCACCGGTTTCGTTATTCTTGGGGCTCGTCGGATACGTGTAGTCCCAGGTTTTCCGTCAACTTCATGTTCTGACTGAACAATAAAGTATACGCAAATGCGCTTGTTTGCAAGCTGCACTTTTGTTAACGAAAAACCCAAATGAATCTCTCGTCCCCGATATTTTCGTATTGAATATACTGCGTGAAGGTCACCTAAGATTCAGTTGACACGTTGTGTCAAGAAAATACACCGCGATTTCTAGAATATTTTGCTAACTGAAACACGAGATGACCTTTGTGCGGTACATTCATTTGCAGCATTTCGCAAATGAGTGATTCAGATGCCACCAGAGTAATTTGCTAATGAGCACTTTTCGCCCATATCTAGTTACATGTGGACAGGTCATAATCACTCATAAACTAGTTGCAACGAACAAACCTAAGAATATAATAATTGCTTGTAAAGGACGCAATACTTATTTAGTAGCAGTAGTTTACGTCAACGAACCGGCACGGAGGTGATACTAGACAAAGTAGAGCCAGACAAATTCTCGGTTTATCCTATTTTATAATGGCCAATCCCAGCCCGGCTGTTTTCTGTGCTCCTTGCGGATAGCCTTTATAGGAAGGCTGTACTGTTGTTAACACCCTTTCTACTCTTCTGTCTTCCAGCTACCCCCTAGTTGGTTGTCCTTTGTTTTGAATTACTTGCTGATAAGGGAGATCCTGTGCTAAGTTGTTTTTTTGTGCCACATACCTCCAAGGTCACAGTTCTACCAAATTCCACTGCATTTGTCTGACTCATTTCGTTCAGCAACCGCTTATACACATTAGATTTTCACGCGTTCTGTTACATATCTACATACTCTCCGTGGACCAAAGAGCGTCTGTCCTATTCGGAGTAAAATGGATAAACAGTGAAAGAGGGAAAACACCCTTTTTAGTATTAATTTGGTTGTACTGGTAAAAATGCGAAAACATAGATGGGACGAAACGCGACGAAAGCTGCAACAAAACCAGTTGAAGATGATGTCTCCTCTACTCCTCCAGTTCATAGGACAGCGGGTCTTTCCCTGTCAAGGACTCATTCTTTCTTGGTAATTGGTACGTTTCGGTCGGGTTACCGCGCATGTCCGTTGATCCGCGAAGAACAACAGTTGTTGTGGGTGATAGGTTTCTGACGCACGGAGTCGCTTCATTCGTCACATGAACTTGGTTCACACGCTTAATGCACGGCGTAGAGGTGGCCAGTGCTTTGAAGGAAAACGTCCGCTTCCGCCCGGCTGCAGTGTCCCTGCATGATTTCTGATTTCTACTGAGACCACGGGGTTCAGGTGGTGATGTGCATCCCTCTTTCGGGGCTTGTTCTATTGGAGTTGCGTAGCACATAGAACTTGGAGGTAACCGATGTACCTTCGAAGACCGAAATAAAAGTTAACTCCAAATTACTTGCTTTCTCTGACAGTTCTAGAGCATGTACATCGCCTTACTGGAAATCTGCCATCTAGTTTCGCTTGTTTGGATGACTCATCACTGCGTTCATTGATATCCGTTCATCTACATCTCTTCACCTGAACACGTGTGACCTATTCACACCCCACCCGATAGTAGTACTCTACCCATGGCTAACTATGCTGGTTTATTCTAGAAGTTTTGAGACCTCCGCCATTTCCACTCAGTACTTGAGTTTAGTAAGATGCCTTATTGAAGAGCTTGGACGGTTGCTAAGCCCGTTCCATGAAGGACTAAATTCACTTTCAGGACCAGCAGCTACAATGTGCGGCCATCTGCTTCACAGTTTTCCGTCCCGCAGCAAATTAGTTCATTTAGCTTCTGAATGTTCATATAACTAATCATGTCTGGGTGTTAAACCCTCGGTCATTAACACTTTCGTGTTTTGAGGCTCGGTGACCGTCTTTTTGTTCTGAGGGGTTATGAAATGCTATCAGTGATAATCCGTTGCCAATACTGGGTCACAAGTCCAAGGTTGATGAATTTATTCCTCACTGGTGGTTCATGCCGCTGGTACATCCGAAACGACAACACGTTTGAGTGAAGCAACGAATAGCATTAGAATGAGGAATGAAACAATTGGTCCCAGATGCACACCTGAATGAATATACACCACATCAGATGCACTGGCCTAACTGAATTTGGTGTTCAAACGGAATCTAATCGGTACTTAGTTTCCAGATAACTACGGTTTGATGTAAACAACTACTTGATAAAGCAGAGAAAACTTCAGATGCAGCATTTGCCTTGATGTAGAAGAAATTCCTTAGTTTAGATTAGATGCAGCCTAGATACGTGTTAGGCCTCTACACATGGAATTTGAAGAGTGGGCAGATCTTCTTGGCTTAGTATAAAACTTACTCAATACACACGCAGGTGGCCAGAAAATCACATCTTTAATAACGGAAAGAACAAAGTTATATTCATACGTGAAGAAATCTCACCCTAGACAGTCCACTAAACTCAACGAGTTATTAGTACAACTGGACTTAACCTACCGACATGCTGTTTGTGCGACTCACGAATGGGAAAGATGAGAAATTCCTCCGTTTGAGTGGAATTTTAACCCAGATGACGAGTTCAAAACCGTGAAATGTTTTTCCATTGTCATCCTCTTTCAGAGAAACACTCCAGAGCGGAAAATAGGGACAGTTTCTGATTTCTCATGTGGCTGTTTTACATTTGGAGAAGAGAAATAACCCATGCCACCGACCAACTTTTATCAGTTGGCTATCACTTCGCAGGGTTTATCGTGTTCATGACCGATGCATTAATTCACCACATTCCTGAGCTAATTTTAATAAGGCTTGACTTGACTAGGCTAATATCTAGCACTACTTGCTGAAGGAATACAGCACGCAGTGACGGTAACTCCGTATTTTTCACTTTTCCACTAATCCTATTGTTTTAGTTCAGGTGTAACCAGTCGTGATTCGTAGTTCTTGTCAGCCAGCTAAAAATGTCACCAATTCCAATTGACCTAGGTCGTGATTCGTAGTTCTTGTCAGCCAGCTGAAAATGTCACCAATTCCAACTGACCTAAATGGCGGGGACAGATGACCAGCATATGGATTCACCACATTGTACTATTATGTGGGATTCACAGATAGGCAAAAGTGTCAAGCATTCAGTTCAAACGCTGTGGAACAACTCATTCCAGTCTCATGAAGTGTATCCAGATACGCACGAAATTTCTGTACTGTGTGACTCCTCTACATGTGATATGGTTTGTACTGGTCGTTGGCTTGTTCGCTGAGCTGGTGGTTGTGCACAACCCATCGGTATGTACCACTACGCTCCCTAACAACGCACTGATGATGTCTCCTCGATTGGTGACAGCCCAGCGAACAAAACAACGACCATCTATGCTACTTGAGCTACCAACATTTTCCCCAATGGTTTGTACAGTTTACTCTCCGACGATGGAACATATCCTTTTGGAGAAGCATTGTCATATGTCTTGGAGGTGTATTTCGGCATAAGTGTCCTTTTTCTCATGTTTTTCGATTGATAAATCATGGATACCATGTTCTTATTGACCATCCACCTGTTCCGACCAGAATCCAAATATAAACGTACGCAACCGAATAGAGTGATGAGTGTCAAAGTGCGGACTATCACCTCCAACGCCCGGCTCTCACTACCTTGTTCTCCTTACTGTCGGTGAACGAAATTGTAGCAGCTGGGACCACAGAATTTCGATGCACGTTTTGTTAGCTGAAAAAGAGAACTGAACTGATAAGACGATCTGGACGACTTGGATTTAAAGCTTTGTCCTTGTGTGAAAGTCATACGCGGCAATCATGTATGACTTAGTCAAAACTGTCACCATCGGCTGTTAGCCGTGTGCATGTTATATGGTGGTGCTGGCTATCCACTTTTCATCCACAAGGATCTGGGATAGCTACGCATTGAAGGCTGTTAGATATAATTCGGTGAATTTATGGAGTGTTGGGGATATCGGGAGGGAAACATACACACGGAAGAAAAAACAACAATTATCGGGCGACTGGACCATATCCGCCACTGTCACTGGTATGTCCTGTCTAGCGTTGGTCATCTGCGCAGAGGACAATGACCAGCGAAGCTGACTAACAGTTTTCATTCTTCGCTGCCACGTCATGGCTTGACTGTTTGGCTCGTTTCCATTGTTGGCAGTTCATCAAATATATACCAGGTCATTGCAGTTCAGTGAGGATGAACTGAGACTGGATTTGTATGTCCTGAGATTATATTTTGCATCTGTTCGTTTGATGTTACAGACTAATGTGTTAAAACTGACGATGCTCGAAGTTAAGCTGGAGTAAACGAAATCGAAAATAAACGGCCTCAGTAACAATTCTCATACAAGGAATACTTACCTGGCAGATTCCCTGACTTGAAGTGACTGGCTCCTCTCCGCTCGCATCATGCTCCCGTCGACCACAAAGTTTCACTTTGCGAGCATCAATTTCCTCGCTGAGTTCGCCGGTGGTCAAAGGCGTTTTCGATTTACATTCACAACGAGGTGACCTCTCATATGTAAGAGTAGAAAAGTTTGTCGCCTCTGTGGACGGACATTCCAAACTGCTCAACGTTTTAAACGTTCCGTCCGGGTAAACAGCGGAAAGTTTGGATCTTTGCTGTGCTGGGTTTGGAAGGTTATTTTCCGGACAAATTGGTGAGCAGCAGTCAGCCTGTGCCAATGCGGATTTTTCACTTGCCATCAAGGGACTCCTTGAGATCTCAGGGATTACAGAAGGCCTTCCCATGGATCTACTCTCACAGTTCCGTTTCTCCTCCCTTGTTTTTGTGGGAACTGGATTTTTGATACAGACTGGAAATCTATCATCTCTTCCTCTTATTAGTTCATAGGACGATGTAATAGGATCATCTAGCTGAGTTCGATACCAACGGTTTCCCTCTCTGAACTCATCTCGTGGACACGAAGAGCCGTAATACCGGTCCTTATTGAAGCGGCAACAACGACAATGTTTCTGAAACCTTTCGTACGGAAGTATTTCGGGTTTGTCGACGGAGTACGAAATCCTAGATCGACCAGATCTGTAAAACGCAAGCACGACACAATGGTTTGGTGATAGTAGAAGTATAAGCATGGTATGTAGGTCTATTTTTTATTATACCTTCTTTGTTTGGCTTGTTTTAGTAGAAAATACATAAGCCCTATCCGTTTTCAGCCAACTACACCTAAAAATCACAGTCTAAGCTTTCGAAGCACTCAGCGATAGTTAAAAGATCTACCTTATTTTCTTGCAGTACTTTCCGATATGTACTAGCCAAAATGCCACTAAATTAAGCTCACTTATTTTGAGTAGATCATTCCGTCAAACGTTTTGTTTTTACAGTTCGCTAAAAAGCATTCAACAAGAGTTGTTCTGCAAAACTCTATGGATGTTGCGTGGTCCCAATAAAGATATAATCGGTCGACAGTGTAAGTATATATCTGGTTTGAAAACGTGATATCCTCATTTTCGATAAGATTTTCACCAGTTTTTTTCCAATTGTACAGACTCCGAATTCCTGTCGTTCACGGGTTGGGCAACAGTAGGGAATAGGGGGCCTTGGAATAGGGTACCTTCTACCTTCTTTGTTAGGTATCAGGTATTGCTATACGGTCCTGTCCACTTGCGAAGATGGCTACCCAGCCGATTTTAGGGATGTCGCGCCGACTCTGCCTACTGAAATCCTTTTATTGTTTTCAAACTTCACGCCGATACCAGTTCACTTTATCTCGACCCAATTCCTTCATCCTTCCTTTTAGCACTGGTCCTAACATTCCGATTCAAGAGGGTAGGTGTGCCCCCTAACCACATTTCTGTCACGAATGTTCCATCTCTTGAGCATCTGCACTTTGTGTGTACTGTGGATTCCTAAAGGCACAGTGCAGTGCAGTAAATGTGAGGCGTGTTTTCCTTACACAGACCTCTAATGTGAGTGAGTTGCTAGATGCCTCACTTATCAACCTCTTCACTATATGGTTACTATTACACTCTCGTCATGAGGCGTACCCGCATAAGGTTAACAAAAAATACGGACGATCTATCTTGAACTGTTCATTTTCCGATTCTTATCCGTCTCTGTGGAGACTTCTTTTTCTTCTTTCGGGTTGGAACGTCGACGGGCCAGGTCCAGGCTTCGAGGTGAACGGAGCTATTAAACCGCCTACTTTTTTCCGGGGCAAGTCAATAGGTGAATGTCGACCACATATCACTCGTGAACGCCATTTGATTCCTAAGTGGACACGAGAATCACTCCTGGTTGTGCTTGAAAATGTGTGACCTAGGATTCAACGACGATTATCGTAATATATCCACTGGTATCCACTGTGTTTTCAAACCACCTGAGTATGTTTCGCACTATAATTCATATGCTCTGAGCGTTTGTGAAACTTACAAGATTTTTTGCAGGGGAGTGGTGGTGCCTTACTCACACGTCTAACCGAGAAGCTCTAGCAGGATCAAAACTTGACTCGATTACTTACCAGCTCTGGCGTGCACCAACCTGAACATTCGCGGAAAGATAGGAACATGAGCGTTAAAACGATACTGGTGTGATTAAAAGTTATTAACTCTGTGTTGAAATGTAGCTATTTCTTAAACCAGCTGGTTTAGGGAATTACTCATCCTAAACACCACAGCATATGTTTGGGATCGATTTGTGACTACTTAAGACAGTTTTTGTTACCATGGCGAAAAACAGTTAGCAGTGCATTAGTTGATAAGCCTACCGGCACTACGGATTTTGCAAAATCTATAGAGGCCGGGCAGTGCATGAGATGGGGAGGTTACTCGCCTTACCTAAAATCGTTGTTCCGGTCCGATGAGTATCTCTCCTCCAACCAACTTTCACGTGGTGAGGCTCGACTGTATTGAGGTAGGACAGGTTCTCCTCTGGAGTAGCGGTTTTCACGATATCGAGAGCAAGGTTGCTCATTCCATGGTTGAGGCCCTGCCTGGTTGCTGTTATCAAGGCGCTGGTCTGGTGGTCTTCTGTAGGCTTCTGGGTACCGCTGTGAATCATCCAGTGACCATCCGCGTGAAGCAGCTGGGTGATGGAAATCCCAGTCACGGTGCACAACACCGGGGTGCAAGGGATCGTAACCTGGTGACTAAAACCAATGAGCATTGATAAAAAATGCATCAAAGCTTCTTAAAGCTACACAAAAACATCTACATTAGGAATGGTTCAACCAAGATTATCTGCATCATCTGACCACAGGGTTCTGTTCGCCTACCTACCCACCAAAAATTATCACAATTGAATTGTTTAACTTTTTGCTTCTAATGAACTTTTCGCACATTTTCTCATCCGTAGAGAGCTCCTCTCAAAGAAGGCTGACCAAATTTAAACGTTTGCAACTTCCCTCGCAACCAGCGACTTCTTCGGAAATAATTTATTAGAAACAGAACTTAAAAAGCCTTCTTCATATGCACCATGCTTAGGTAGACCAGCGGTCTTTTGACCAGCGAAAACAGACCGATACTTGTATATACATAATACTGATTTCGATAAATACACTCATTTGCAAACCAGTCCGATTGGGGTTTAAGTAGAACATAAGGTTGTCGGAAACTCGGGGACTGTGCCTACCTGATGAGCCCCAAGAAGGGCGAAACCGGTCGTGGGCTGTCGAAGAATTTCCAGCAACCTTATGAGTAGTGCGTTACGTATATACATGTATCGCGATATCTCGAAGATCGTAGCAACTGGAAGATGAGGCGGCCTGGTGCAGCACATTCAGTTGCCTGGGAACATCACGAACGAGAGATTCAGCTGGGTTCCAGGTGAGTCTCTCGCAAAACCAAACTGATTTGCAAATGAGTGTATTTATCGAGACTGATACTTGCTCCTCAGATATCGGTATTATTGACAGTAGGATCAGTATTTAAAACGTCCATATGTTTCTACCGCCGAACTCCGCTGCATAAGAAGTTTATAAACAAGATGGGAAAAAGTGGGGCCTTTAAACTATTATACTATTATACCAACTGCCTTCACCTTTCTCTCGCCTATGCTCCCGATGGAATATGATAGCAAACACAAAAGACTGCTGTATACACGGATGCACTGTAGTTTGACACGAATACTCGGACTTACTTCTGGATATTGTGAAGTTGGGTGAACACAACTGCCTGTGGTCAGTGATCCCATAGAATGCACCACGTCGTCACCGGTCCTCCTCCACTTTGTATGACTTACAGGTAGCTGTTGGGTCATGGTTGGCACTGAGAATTTCCGTCGCCGCTCAGTTGCTGGCTGGGAAGACCACCGAGTGTTGTTGAGTGGTCTTCGTGGTAGACGTGATTCGATTTCCCATTTCTTCTCCGAATGTATGTAAGGATTTGGCGCGAATAGATCGGGGGAGGCGGGTGGATCCTCAGTTGATAGCTGGTCATTCTACGACAGTGGCATACACAAAACAAGCCGAAACATCGCCAGAGTTAGCGCAGTCCGAGTTTCCGTTCAATGTTTGTATAACCTTCAAAAGTCCCAATTTTATTATTTCCACCAACCGCCATTTAAAAGTTCGACATTTCTAGTTCACCGTGTTACTACGAAGCTATCATGCCCGCCTTCAGTGAAGTAGTGTTTGTAAGTGTGCCTATCCTTTGCACATAGAAGTAGTTGAAGCAGTCTCTGAGTGAGAGCTGGAGCTGACCAACCACTTTCCACTAAGAAAATCATGTATTTTGCCGTCTGTGAAGTGTTGTTTGTATGTACCCAACTGCATCTCAGTTGATTAGTTTACGCTCTTTGTTGACTAAAATAAATGGTGTGTTTCTATCCCAAGACCTGTGAGATCTTCCTGTTCTACTCAAAGCAAATAACTTACTCCCATAACTTTGACCTTTTTTCTATCGAATCTTGATTCAAGACCTCGCTGCTCAAGCCGCTCGGGGAGCAAACTGCTTTAGTAAAAAAAATGCAGGGACGCTCGCAAAGTTATGTCGGTGCTTTGTGATGACAGCGAACACCGGAAGTAACAAGGTAGCTCTAGTTCAGGTGGCGTATTCTTTAAATGTTTTGCGTAATAATCGTAGCCTCAGGGCGTTTTTTGGATCACCACATGTCCACTCATCTTTGTAGTTGTTTTGTACACATGTGGCCATGCTTCGACGAGGCAACATCCTTGCACCAGTGAATGGATGTTTCTGTTAGTTAGTAATATCTTTTCTCTTCATCTTGAATGGCTAGTTTAACTCAATTGCTTGATTAAATTTGTCTCATTTAACTCTTTATTGCTTTATAATGTTCCCTAGTTTGGTTGCTAACGCCAGTCAGAAAGACTTGCTAATCTAGACAAGCTGATTTCAAGGACTGATGAGTTCACCGGGTAAATTAGCCAACTTTGCAGCACTGTTGTCGATCATTTCAAGATATTTACACAATGATTCTTTGAATCCTTACATTCTGATCGCTTTCTGGGAACTTGATCATTAGGAACAGCAACATCAACTTGACACCGGTCCTTCATTGTTTATTTATTTAATTATATCCAAAGTCTCCAAATGATAAAGAGAGAAAAGAATGAATGAGGACAGGATCTGGTGCTAGCCTACCGCAGACACTCTGAAATACCTGCACTCCAGTTTTCTCAGTCAGACAACCTGAAAAGAGACTAACAACAGGAATGTCACTGATATTGCAATGCCTCCAACCAGGCACAACGAGAGGACAAGGGAGCCCCATCCTGGAAGGCGATTCACAGTAATAACACCCAAATTCCTCTTAAACTCTCTCACTTCCTTCTGCCAATTCACATGTTGTCCACTTCATAGTTTGCACCATGTTGAGGGAGACTGGGAGAATAATCCTCGCTTTAGCAGATGTTTTGGAAACCTGTTACATAAAAATATGTAGACCCATTTGGGATAGAAATGCCACCGTCCATAATAAGGGAACTTTGCTAGGAGGGGGCAATAACTAGATAAAATAAACACGGCTTCCCACAACAAACCTCCATGCTGTCTTCCCAGTATCGGACCAAATCTGGTGATATCGACGGTGGACTGATTCGCTCGCCAGCTAATTTTGTGGTCTGGTGAAATTTGTTTCGGTCGAACTCAATATCCAGTTCCTCATTTGTTGGTGCTGGACGAGAAGGTGAGTCTACATCAACATCTCGTCTGGAGTATGACGGTGAGCGGGTGTGAAGGCCTCTGCGAATGGTGGAAAAACGTCTTTGTCAGTCTCACCTGAGTGTCATTTCATTGACAGCAGATACTGTAACCAAGGCAGTATTACCTAACCCGTTAGTGATGCAAAACGTGACAAAATAAATTACAACACTCAGTGTCGATAATTCATGACAAAATGGGAAAATTCTAGGTAAATGGACTGACTCAGTATTGATGGATCCACTCAAAGAATTTATTAACTCTTTAACAGCAAATAAGTTAAAAACCTTATCCCACCAGATAACAGTATTTCACAGCCATGAACAATGCACGTAACAACAACTAATTGCTGAAGCGAGTCCCAGAAGACTTTGGACTCTGTTGGTTTACCAGTTGAAACAGCTGGGCATTAAGACCACAAAGTATAATCGCTCAATAAAAAAAGGTAGTCTTGATGCTCCCTATGACTGCTTCACTTTGTGAGCTCGCTGCGGAACTTCCCGCTTCCTTATCAAATATCTCAAACTGTTGAGTGTTAAGGGATCCAAACAGCGACACTTTTCTGAGTTGAGAATTATCCCACTCGAAACACTTACATGTCTTTTCATCCTGATGTTTGCTCGTGCAAAATCTATCGTAGGATCACTCCAGAATGATGGACTGACGTGCCCTTCTTACCTACCACGACTGCGTGTGTCTCGGTGTCTGGTCTCAGGACTTAGTCTGAGCTTGTTCCTTATTTGGACGGTTTCAAAGTTAGGCAACACAAAGAAATCCGTAACACCATGTGCGAACAGGTGTTCGGTCGCTCGTTGCTGATTACTCTAACAAGGCACTAAGCTTTCGAGAAATACACTCATTTGCAAATCAACTTGGTTTTTGCGAGAGACTCACCTGGAACCCAGCTGATGCAACACATTCAATTGCCTGAAAACATCACAAACGGGAGATTCAGCTGGGTTCCAGGTAAGTCTCTCGCAAAAACCAAATTGATTTGCAAATGAATGTATTTCTCGAAAACAGTCCAATTTGGGTTCAAGTAGAACATAAGGTTGACGGAAACTCGAGGACTGCGCCTACCTGATGAGCCCCAAGAAGGGCGAAACCGGTCGTGTGTTGTCGAAGAATTTTCAGCAATCTTATGAGTAGTGCATTACGTATTTACAAGGCACTAAGCTGTTGCTGAAGTAACAACTTTGGTGTCATCTGTGTTCTGAGTGCATAGTAAATTCTCATTCATCATAAGTTTGACTTCCTGCAACAAAAATGGAGAGTACCCGAAAATTCACCACAGCAGATGAAGTTTATACGGCAAACACCACCGACTTTGTGTACCCCATCAATTCATATGCTGCAGGCAGTTTGAATTGAATACTCAATAAAAACAGTCGGCATAATGATTGCGCTTCCTGCTTTAGATGAGAGGCATCGGGTCAATTTTAACGGTATGCGCAGTTCGGATAAGCATGCTGTCAAATATTCACGGCAGTTTGAAGCTAATTATATGGTTATCTGTATGACTCTTTTGCGTACCACCAGTCTCTGATCCGACTTGCTTCACCACAGAAAACGCGGGTTAATCTTGTGACCAAACAACATGACCTCGAGTTCAGAAGGAGTTATCCGCTCACCTCTGGCCGCACAAGCGCACACAACCAAAGTAACTTTGCTCTCACCATTGACGATGGGAACTAATACACTGGTCAGCTTTTTGTCTTTGCTTTGCTGAGGTTCACAAATCTCTGCCACTTCAAAAATAGCCCCTCTTTATAGGCGAAAAAGTAGCTTTTTCAAATGATAACCCGTTTTGAAACTATTTGCATTTTTATTACTGGAAAGGCTTCTGTTTGAAAGTGTTGAAAAGGTACAAAGTTCTTCCAACTAACTGCTACGCAAAACGACGGCCAGAAACTAAAAAACGGATTTCGTGCTTTCGAATACTCTGTACTGTACTCTGACAATTCGCGTTTGGTATCAGAAGGTACAATTATGTCCTTAAGACAAGTGGAATGATCTCATTAATCTAGACCGCCTAGTTGACTAAACAAAGTGACGGCACACAAACGATCGCTGGGAAGGAACGATTAGCTTCGATCATTTCGGGCACCACATATCTACTCGGAACGTCCCCTTGAATTTCGAAGCGTTACACATGGAAAGTAGCGGCGATTCTTTTGGAAGACAGTGCAGTGGCAAACTTCGTCCTAGTGAAGGCATGCTCAACTGTTTTTCGGTGTGTTGCTCTCAGTGATTATTGTGGTGATGTTTTATACTAACCACCTGCAGCGCGTGAGTATTTTTCTAGCCTAACCGAAAACCTTATTGTTGAGAGGAGACCACAATGAGTCTAGCCGGTTCTGAGAGGAGTTATCTTTTTTGGGGTTGTATTACATAATGTACTTCTCGACACAACAACCATCTTGACTCACCGTTCTCTGGCCGCTTGTAGGAAGTCGCTAATTATCTTCTCCACTTTTGATTTCTGTGATCCGAATCGACTGGCTTGAATCCTTAGAATGTGGAGGGAAAATGAGTGCATTTTATTGTTCTTGTTATGGTGTTTCATCACTTTGAGACAATTCTGGGAATTTCGGTTAAAATACTAAGTGTGAATGCAGTATATCATCATACTACTGCCGCTGTCAAAGGAGCACTTTTAGGTAGTGCTTGAATCTCCTGAAAGGATCTGTTTAGAAGGTTAGCTGAATGAATAACCCATAATCCCATATGCGGCTTTCCTTTCTATTCGGGAATCAGTCACGTTCTTTGCTTTTTGCAAAAGAACAATCTAGTACCGCCGTATTTGAATATGGTATCCGTTGAATAACCCTCTTACGTCTAATAAAGCCACTAATATATTATTGAAGAAATGCTCACTCTATAGTGTCCTTTGAATAGCGACCACTACGCTAAAGCGAATTCTGGTAGTCGGCTCTACCCAAGTACGGGCATGACGGTAAAGTCAACTGGCAAAATTTTGATGGTAACCGTTGGGACTTCACAAAAGGCGCTTTCTTTTATCTAAACTTAAGGAAATATTTTGAATATCATATGCTAATTCACTGCTATCCATCAAAAAGTGCTATAAAATGTCGGCGGCCGCAGCGATTAACTCGCCGCTGTCAATTCTTGACCATGGGCAGTCACGACTTCCACCAGTATATTCAGTCAACAAAATTCTGAGTAGTATAATTTGTACATGTGCGATAATTTTGCATAATAAGACACCCACTCACTTTGGCCGATCAGGAAAAGAATAGGAATTCTTTTTATTAAACGAGAAACGTTGGTGGTTTTGTGATGAGTGACCGGATTGGGAAATGCGTTGGCTCATCTGAAATGGAGTATGAACAGACTTGTTATTGGTGAGAACGAGAAAACGTATAATAATCGGTGACCGGCTGTGGATCTCTTGCTTGAAAATTCTGAACACGTACTTCTTCACAGATAAGACCGACGATTAAGTGTTTTTCTCACACTGAGTTGTTAATGTGTTTCGACACGTCGAAGTGCCGTTTTATGACTTACTCTGGATACATTCCACCCAGTGCATACGCCAAAAAGAATTCACGGTTTTTTTATGTCAAATGAAAGTCTAAACCGTTGATTCGGATTCCCATTGCACAGTGTTGATGCTGATTTTATTCAACTACTAATCTATCCGTTAATTTGGGTTAGTAGCTTTTTGGTGTTCATTTTTTGTTCCACCAGATTAAAAGCATTATCGGCTTTCGCACAAGTTTGATGTCACCGACATTTTCCGGTGTCGGATCAACCGTCTGATGTGGCCCTAGAAAGGCTGCCTCAGAAATCCGGAGGTGTGAAACCATCCCAAGCAGTTTGACATGGTTCAGTGGCCCTAGAAAGGCTGCCTCAGAAATCCGTAGGTGTGAAACCATCCCAAGCAGTTTGACGTGGTTCATTTTCCTGTGGTATTAGGATGGTTTTCCGATTTGCAACAGATAACCTGGTTGCTGTTCCACATATTCTGCTATCTGATTTATCCGCTGGTTAATCAGATTCTTCAGCCCGTAGTTCGTAACTGACGACGAAGCTTTGGATTTTCAATCGAGAATCCACCTTGTGAGTAAAGTCCGTTTATTCTAGATAGCCTGGAGGTCCTCTCTGGCTGTTCCCACATTGCTGGGACTCATCAGCTCTGCGCAGTTCACTACTTTCCAGCTAACATTTTCATGCATAGAATTTTACGATCCCACACATCTGAACACATAATGACCTTCGGCATTGTGTTGTTGTTAGATGCGCGAACTCTCCCCAAAACTCCTCAGTTTGTTTTATCACCTAGTGTTACACTGCATTGTAATGGTTTATCTATGAAAGGTTCTTTATCTACTTCGGTACATTAGGGCACTGGAAGGCGTCATGTGCTAACTGATGGAATCAATGATTATGCTCGGTACAGTAAACCACACCCTCAGAAATCAAGATTTTGGAAAAGGAACTGATCTCAACAAGCCTGAAGAACTTCTCAGACTACAATAAGAAGTGTCCCACAGTCAGCAACCTGGTTTGCCTTAATGAGAAAAAATGATAATGGTCGATTTCCCCGAAAAATGCGGAAGAAAATCATCGATAAAGTCTCCATCATTCTTGAGTGACTTAATTTTTCCGCTCCCATTCTTGTCGCTGTATGTGATCGTAAATTTATGGGTTTGTTGGACACAACAGGTGCCCAGCACAATTACCGGATGAAACAGAAACCCACAGGCCCTGCCTAGCAAGCTAATCTGGATAGCCAACCTAATACCACTCTTCAGCTGCTGTTATTTTATATAAGACTCACCAGAACTGACTTATTCCACGACCAAGCATTGCTACAGACTTAGCCCGAGTGGAAGACCTAATAACGCGACAATAGTCTCAATAGAACTTGTAGAACCCTAGACTTTACACAAAAACCCACTAAGGATTATTCAAAAAAATTAGTGGTAGAACTGGTTTATAAATTTTTACGGTGGATAAACGGCTGTAGGGATTACCCGGCCTCTTTAGTCTAGTTGTACAAATTCCAGCGAATATAAAATACAAACGGAGTGTGAAAGATAATAAGTAATGAACTTCTGATGGCTCGTTGGGAATTTATCAGTAAGCTACCATGCGCAAGATCACCAAGTCTAGATAGACAGCTATCTTCATGTGTAGGCATGACAGAGCTAACTATTCACAGTGATGGGAGCGTGCGAATGAATAAAGGAGGCTCGCTTTGAAGTGACTTGTTGTGATACCGTAACTGGGACGAAAACGCTAGCTCCCATGTCAACGAGGTATTACGAAGGACCAAGTCCCCAACTACCAATAAGCTACGTAACCCCTAGACAAGGGTAAAGACGAAGTGAACAACCTTAAGCGTGCAGCCTCAGTGATGGGCTAACAGACTCTAAATGAAAGACTGAAAGCGCATTCAGTGTCAGCTGCCTTGCTACATTCTCTATCCTTGATTTTATCGATGTGATAACAGACATTTACCTCGTCCAGGGAGGCTTCATACGTTTACTACACAAGTGAGCAAAATTGGTCCAAGCGGTCCGGCGGTGAGCAAGCAAACACCGTTATCATATTTTGCTCTTTCTGGTGTTGTTAGAGTATCCTTTTCTGAAGCATCGAAAAGACAATTGTCATTGGTTCCATATAACACATTTATCAAAATCCCATGGGTTATGCCTCATAAAAAAGGAGCGATTGCATTCCAAGGAAATTTTACAGGCCTCCTAAATAGAAAAGAAGTATAGGATGTCAAAAAGGAATGTCTTGAAATGGTAATTGTATTGCTCTTGTGGCTAAGTAGTTCTCATCGCATCTGGTTTGTGCTATATTCATTTACTTCCAAGTTAGATTCATCAGTGTGATTATACCCACTGCGAATCAAAACATGAAAATACGCCACCAAAGTTTTTGGGGACAAATCCGAACCCCATAAACTATCGTCTATTGCTCTGTGTCATTATGCGTAATAGTTCTCTAAAAGTACTATCACATACATTTTGAGCATATGAACGATGCCGAATATCTTCGATTAACTTGTCGACAGCGAGCACAGCCCTCTGGGAATACCGATCATCATACACGTTTCCAAACTGGCTCCACTGGAGACTTGGCAAGTTCGAACAAGGATCCGATTCTCTGCCTGACGGAGGCTGCGTATTCCGTGAGCGCTGAGCCCAACCCTGAAGAGGCGGCCTGCGACAAAAGAAAATAACAGCCGGGCTCATAAAAGAGTTCACACGCTATGTAAAAAAGAGACGTGAGAAAAGTCCTCTTGTCTAGAAACCTTGATGAAGTGCCATCCACATCAGTGGACTAGAATGGGTCAGTGAATGTTATCCTGGATATGATTTGCAACTCCCAGGTCCACACCCCACTTAGATACAAAATACCTGGCCATCACTTTAAGTCTTAAAATGATGTACAACTGTTAACTGGCTACATTCGTGCTCTTACCAAGATGGTCGTAACAGTAGCTTGCATCCTGATGAATCTGCCAATAACGTAGACATGGTCAGTAACACCAGATAAAAATGTTGGTGTTTCGCTGGCAAATCTTAAAGTCAGCCAGATTGCACATTATAGACAAAAGTACCAATCTGTTGTGATGTTGTTTATTCTGAACCCCTGTATGAATGCTGAATGAAATGCGTGGCTTCGTTTTTAGATTGTTTATTCTAATTTCTAATAATTTTTAACTTTAACCGGAGTACTAGTATGATCAGCCGTTACCTTTACTTTCTTCGAACTATGATTGTCATGAAGAGCATGACATCAGCTTTTACAAACAGCTCCTTAGTGTATTTGTATTTTACAAAATAGCCTCAACTGTTATCTCACGTAATAATATGGTATCTAGTAGGATATTTTCAAAGAGAAATAAATCTCGTATGGTGAACTCTGCAGGAAAGGAAGATAATGAACCTCAAACCAAAGACCAGGAGATTGAGTGTAAGCGCTTGCCAAATCTCTGTTTGAATAGCCTTAATGGACAACTCCGAGGAGAGGCCTCAATTAGCGGGTCGCACTTTAGCTAGAGACTCTTGTTTGCCAGGTACCTTCTAACGAGGGTTCACCTCACGGCATTCAGAATTACAAAAACTTTCTTTTTGGTCGACTCTGAATCATGGGCATAAACAGCTAAATCGAACAAGTAGAAAAAGTTGATTTCCTACCAAAGTTCGCATTTAAGAGCCAAGTGAGTTTCGTCAAAATCAAATACGATCACCTTGAAAGGCTTTTATTGGTGCATATATTGATTCTCCACTTTTATGATGCTACACTTCAGGGCCTTTTAGCCTGTGAGGACGATCACTTCTCAAGTATATTCAAAAACGTTAGGTAGAATAATCCACCCTCATGCAATCATACACCTGGGACTTTTCTAAACAGATTAATAGACATCATCGTCGATTAAGATGTTTAGGTTGGTGTCAGTAAGGGCGTGTCTTAGAGATTGCTATAGAGTTCTTCACCAGAAAAATCTGAAACAAAAGTTTTGACACATTGATCTTTTTATTTCAGACCTGAAGCGGATGAAGGACCATTGTTCTCATCAGTTGCAGCAATCATGTGTAAAATCTGCGATTCTTCATTATGAGTTAGTGAAAACCAGACTCCTGTATCTTATGGAGCGACGTAATTAGTTTCCATCCACTTGGTCGCTCCAATCGCTTGACTTTTTTGATATTTCTCAGATATTGCTTAGAGTGGCTGGCAGCTTTTATCTTAATGACTTTTGAAAGACTGTTTGATTTTAGCTGTCTTAGTACGTATATTGGTCCCAAAGGAGGACTGTCCTGAGAGCTTGATATGAGAGAAATCCAACGTAATTCTTGATGCTATACTTTGACGATAACAAAGGAATCAGTCCATTTAAACGCACCCATTGTATTAAATTATTGACCAGTCACTTGATCTGACTGTTTTTTCCTGATTACACTTCCCCTAAAGCTGAATATTATCTTTTTGCATAAAAAACTTGTGCGCTTTTAAAAAGTGTACATTTGGGTCTCGTTCCTGTAGCCCCCTTTCCTCTCTACACCCTTTTTCTTATTCCAACTCTGGATGTCTATTATTTGTCATAAGACTCCATAATCGTCATCATAATCATCATGGGTAGCATCAAATTAGTAACTGTTAATGTCAGACAACGTGATAGAAACAGGGCTGTATTAAGAAGTACCAAAACCGGAAAAACACGCTTGCTGTAATATGTCCTAAGAGCAAAGATAAGGAAGAATGAAAACGTGTTTAGAGAATCCCTTTGACGTTTCACTGGGATAGGAAGTCAGTAGGAGATTATACGCTGCCTCTGTTACTAAACTTATAGAGAATACCCCAGGGAATCCTATGTGCAACACACGTGTGGAGACTCAGATTATCCAACAATAGTGAGAACACCACTAATTCACGACTAAGTTGACAGTTACACCCCTTTCAGTGAGTCGACTGACCTCATCTAGGCAAACATTATCGATGACGTGGGGATTCGAACTGACGGTAACCAAGAAAATGGCGCCTACAAAAACGATAAATTGGACAGGTGGGCCAATCTCTGGGGTCACTCATGGCTAATTATGTGTGTAAAACAGTCAACCAGAAAGATGTTCCGGCATATAAGAATCGAAGTTTAATCCCTTTGGGCTAATGGTCTCTAATAACTTGACACACGTACAACAGGCTCCACCGTCCAAAATGCAAGGTCTTTCAGCAAACGAGTGTAGGCTGACACAAGACTTTTCCCCTTAAGGACGAATTTTACCATGCTAAAAGGTGCCGTGTTATTACTAACACGTGCCTAAAAAACGCCCAACGCGTCATAGCTCATGCTGCCTAATCTTTCGTTAAAAGACTGTGAACAATTTTGCGAGCCAGTTTCTCTGATAGAAATGAGAACGACTCCTCAAGAAACAAACCTTCCAATAAACTAAAATCTGTTTGGCTAGAAGATACGCACAGAAATGAGAAACATCCGCATCAAGCATAATGCCAACAATGTATGACACTCTGTAAACACAACATAAACTGGAATATTATATCAGGTCCTCTTGGAGTGATCCAGTATGTCTGACTGAGTCAGGCTAGGTGCGGATGTAATTTTGCCTGTGCTCTACTGTTCTAAATCTGGTCGAAAATTTTGAAGAGATGACGGGGTGCTCAAAGCAATAACCTTAGTTTACAAATCTGCAAGATCACCTTAGATGACTTTATTCAGAGAGTAATTTAATGTATGGGGCGCATGAAAAGGTAACGCCCCACATCGTGCCATGGACGTAAGACCTGCCCGGATATTCCCACTGGACGGCCAGTGTAGAGAAATGCAGAAAATCTGTTCTTCTAGATGTGTAAAACAGGTTACTCATTACACAAACCAAAGGACTCAATTGATGATGGAACGGAAGTTTTCATGTACCAACTAAACCCTCACAGAATCACCCAAAATTCCTGTGGGCTCAAAAGGAAAAACTTCTGAGAGCCCTTGAAGTCGGTGGCAAATCTGTGTTCAGGAGATAAGTTTTGGGACGTCGTTACATGTTTGTAAACTATATCGGCTATGCTGTAGCTAGTATTCCAGAAGGTTCAGCCCAAGATTCTCTGGCAACCCAACCGCTACATAGCAGGGAACACCTACGATGGGCAAAAGTGCTGACACTGTTGACAAGTGAACCTACGCCTGAATCAAAGTTTGGTCCCTAATCGGCCAATCCAAGCACGTCCCGTCACCGTTACTTTGGATCCAACGTGGTTCGGCTGCAAAGCTGCATGGAACCGATTACTCGAATATATATATGCGGTATGCCAGTTAGACGGTTTCGTAGCCCAAAAGAATTGGCAGAAACTGACTTAATTCAATAAATAAGGCAAAACTTTAAGTATGTGGAAAACGAGTAATCTGAAGATTATGAAAAAGCTCCAGTGTTTGCAGTACTTCACCAAAAAAGGCTGAGTTACTCCTGAAAATCATTCCTCGTTCAACACGTTCCTGATTAACCAGAACCGAGTGGCCCCCGGACCAGTAATTACTTTTGCTTAGCGAACTTTTTCGTGGATAAGCGGCCACTTAATGTAATTAAATAGTTTTCATTCACCATCAGCATAGTACGCCAGTTCAAACCTGGCATTTCTAAGTAAAACTGTCTTCAGTGGTTCAAAGAAAGCTGGGGGTGTTCACGAGAATGGATGAGGCAAGTACAAATGATTTCAAAATGAAGAGTTAAACATTAGTTCACGAATTATTGAATGAACACATTGATAATGTGTCAAGGAACGTTCCTTTCTCTTTGCGTCGAAAAACGTGCTTCTTGGTTTAAAAGCTAAGTGAATTTAACTACAGTAGATGCTAATCCTGGAATATTTACCTTAGATCTGAGAGGTCATTTGACCAAGTATAACAAGCGATTTAATTTGACATCTAAACTATTCCATATGCGCTGACCATTGATGGTCGCGTTTTTGATTACATACGGGAGGATATGGAGGTAAACAACATCCTACCAGATCGGTTTGACACAGGTAAGGGCTTGCAGATGATCTTGTAAGCTTCAACATATGAGAGAATATTCTGCCAAGATGTATCAGTAATGTGTTCTTGAACTTGCAGAAGGTGTTAAAAAAATTTTCTCATTATAAGAGATAATAAGTTTTAGGAATAATTGTGCCTGGTTGGTTGGGGCTCCGTCACTTATTCGCGCGAAACTGTCACCACCTACACACTGACAGTACAAAAGGCCTCCCCATCTGAGATATTCTGGCGGCATCACTTCTAACGCCAGAAGCAGTACACTGTATAGGTCTTTTCAAGTATCCTGTTGTGAGAGTCAACTGGGTTGCCAAGGCTTTGAAAAAGGCTTAGATTTCCGTGGGCTTGCCTGAATTCCACATCGATATAAATGAACAAGAATGAGCTGATGCCGCTAGTAATTCCAGTCGTCAACATATGTTTTACGCACCATAAGCTCAACTGCAGCAGTTCAACTATTTCCAAAATCTAATAACAGTAGAGTATCCTAACTTGATATGTCATAGCAACTGAAGAGTCGCATTGAGGTTTGTTTTACTTTTACCTAAGAAGCTCTGCTGGTTAATAACATTGAAGAAAATAGCAGGTACTCTAGTGAGTCTTGAAGGGTGATAACTTTTGGGGAAAGTGTCTTAAATACGCTTTCACAGCATATGAGGTGGCTAGGCTCAGACAAAAATAAGATACTCATGATTTTTTGTTCCGAAACTGAGAATCTTTGCCATAAAGATTATATCTCAAAGTTTCTCCTACAATCGGTGAATTATAAACCTACCCGGATTAGCGACATGCGCCAAGTGTGGAAAATGATCCCCAGTGTTTTTTTTCTCTCATTTATTTATTTCTGATATTTTTATATGCACATTTGGTTTTTTTGACCTTTTCAGCTCTAGAGTTCACGACAAATTAAACTCAAACTAGATCCTTAAATGCAGCATTACCAAGTATGGACGTGAAATTGATCGCAAGTTCGCCAATGTGCAGGATTACTCTAGGCCACCGTTCAAGGTATCTTGTAGAGCCAACTAAACATCTAAATCACAACAAAACCATCATAATTTCATAGCTATGGCAATGAAATTACAATGTTGGGATATACGGAGAAACATCGTGAACAGAAACACCTAAGGAATGCGGTCCACCCACCACTGGAATTAGAAAATGGATTAAGTGTGATAGAAGTAGACTACAACCATAAAAACGAAAACAACTTTGCCATTTTCAACCTAATACTAGGAATCATATGCGTCGAATTTGGGAGAAATTGGAGACGAAAGTTATTTAACCTAAGTTAAAAACTAGTAATGTTGGTACGCTAGACTTCAAGTATCTTGTCCCGACAATTGTGCATCTCACTGGAACAGAAATTATAATTTGCCAGCAAGCAGATGTTACTACTTTTGCTTCAAAAAACGGCCTCGAGTACATTATTTTACAAGATCCACTTGAAAGACCATTCGAAAAATTCAAACTTGTTAAAACTTCATCCTCCTTTCACCAGTGACTGGCTCTACGTCCACTCGTACTTTTTGAGATTGACGGGAGTCTGAATAGTTCCCCAGATCTTTCGACTCGGTGATAGTCTCCTAATTTCCGAAGGAATCAAGCAAAACCTTCTGTCACCCCGAGGTTTATTGTGGGGCTCACTCACAGAAGTCCAATTGTGTGTAATATTTCTTGGAAGTCTTTCCAAACTCAAAGATAGTTACGGTCCAACTTGATAAATAAACCATACGGTATTGCGCTCTATATATTCATCATGAAAATATGCCGTCGAGTTCCGTATGAATTAAGCAAGCGACTCACATGTTTCCGTAATAAAACGGATTCGAATTGCCGTTTACCGACATCAGTCCACGAAAATTCCAGCCATATTTTGAATGTGATCCATTATCTGACCTTGAATAGTAAGAAAAACATCAGCGTTCAGCTGGTTCACACATGAGAAGCAAGTTAGCGACTTTGGTGAGCGGCCACAGTTTCCGGTCCCGTATTCGGTTCGGCGTTGTAGCTGGAACGAAGAAAGGGAAGATGGAAAAATCCGGCGTCAGTGTGTCCTGCGTTTTTTTAGTTGCTGACCCGCTATACACTTACCTGCTTCCCATTCAAGAGGACCTGTCTGTACCTACCGTTTGACCAGCACGACAGAGAATAGATATCAGTGCTGTTTCACCTATGGTTTCGGTATATGCAAAGGCTACTGCAAGCTCTAAACAACCGAGGGCTTGCTCAGGGCCCAACCGGCGGTACGGGATAGTGGTAATTGACCGATTTTCCACGACTGGATGGTTTAAGAGCAAGCATTGGTGAAGAGTGTTGGAGATGAGTTGGTCAAATTAAGGTAGCTGAGTTCAAGGGATTACAAATGTGAAAGAAGTAACCAAGTTGAGGCCTCTACTGATGGAATCCTGACCCGAAAGTAAGACTTTTGGTTCGGTAGAGTCTTGTCGGGGCATTTCTCCCAACCATCGGGATGCCCAAAAACTAATGCGACACCCATCCTACTGCTTTTCGACAAAAAGATGTTTGTTCGCGAATAAGAGTTTGTGGGAATCCCTCTGTAGGTATTGATAGATGACTGTGTTGATACAATTGAGGACAACGTAACTTGGATTCAGGGCCGGAGCCAAGCAGGAGGTTGCAGAGGGAAGGTAGGCTTATAAAAACTCAGCCAGTGGCAGTAGAGTTCAGCTGAGTCGTATTAGCGTCTCGTACAAAAGAAAGGGAAGTCAATTATCAACTGATCACCTTGTTGTCGAGGTGGGGGGGCATGAGCGTTCCGAAGAGGTCCTTTTGAATGAGTGGAGGTTGTTCCCTTGTGGGTGGCAGAGACGGGCTTTGTAAAGCAGTAGTCTGTTGCTACTTGTGGACAGCCGAATCAAGAGAGATATTGGAAGAGTAGATCAGCAGAATCTTGGGTTCAAGACGAGTAAGGCTGGTTGAATAATGCTACTGGGTAGGAAGCGAGTTGACAGGGTTTATGAACGGTAGTCTGGAGTAGTAGAGAAGGGACTGTCACAAAGGGTCTCGCCACACCTATATCGATTTTCGTACGAATATGGGGAGCGGCGAATGCGGAGCTGCGATAAATTACTTGGTTGGATCTGCTTTGGTCCAAACGGTGGTCTTGACTAAGTGCTGTGCAGGGGTATTGATTGATCTAGCATCGTGGTTAAGTAGGAAGCCATGACGGCACGCAAATCTGCACGCCACCAAGATCGCCCTATAGCATGGGAAATCACCCAGCCGAGATAATGCGCCGCTAGCTGGTCGCCTTCAATTATCGCTTGCTATCACCAAAGCCCTCTGGCAAAACAACCAATCCCTGTAAACAGGAGAAACCCGCATCTCTCGCATGGTTGCCTGGCGCTGTTGTTAGCAATGCCTCCACGGTGCTGTCCCGTGGAGCCATCGTCTCTGTTAATGACAACGGTAAGGGCCTGACCGATTTTGGACGCAGTTGTCACTTAAGACACCGATGGCCAAAGCCACAAAAATAATCCAAAAAATCCTATGTACTCTACGTTGGCAACACTGCTCGCTGACTACCTGGGAGTCCGCAAAGATACAAAAAATGGCGACTGCGGTCAAATAAGCCACGTAAACCTCGTGTAGTCGAAAAGCAGCTATTCAGGGCACAGTCCTTTGCAAAAACAAGTATTTTGGGAGTGTCACCATGACGAGTGCCCTTTGGTGGTGGCTTTCAACGCAAACGCGACCCAACAAAGCCTTACAGAGGCATCTTTCCGGCCGAACGGCGCCAGAAGGCCCAAAAACCAAACGAACATGGGTTCATCCCAAATCCTTGAATATAAACAAGTGCAGTCGTCTAAGAGGTGGTATTGCAAGAGATCCAAATATTGTCCATCGAAACGTTCAACCACGAGGGGAAGAAACACTTCTTCCAAAGATGAAAACCCCCGAAAACCGGACTCTCAGAAGGGAAAACGCCCCTGCAAAAGAAGAGCAATTTTCGGAAACACCAAGTCAGAAAGCGGACAAGTACGCCGCAGGGGACCTTTGAAACCTTGTAATCTGATCCGGCGTACAGCCACTTACTCTGCTAACCTAGCTGTTAGCACACCTCCCGGGTCCCCACATTCGGACGCTGCAGAAGTAGTGCGGAAGCGCTTATCCACAAACCGCTTCAGTCCGCTCAACAAAGCTCGCGATGTTAAACAGTCAGCTTGCATCAAACGTCCACCCATAATAGCACTGGCTTTCGCCAGTCATCTCTGACATGTGGATCTTGATGGAAAGCTACTCCATTTTCCGTGCCGGTTCGAAACGCTGAATGGCAGCCGGTGTTGCTTCACAATTACATCTGGCCCTGCCCATGCGGACTGTCCTCTCAGACACCACTCCCGCACCCTTGTGTGATGCACTGTGGATTCAGCTCATGCCGCCTAG
Organism: Clonorchis sinensis; assembly: GCA_003604175.2. Lineage (NCBI taxonomy): Eukaryota > Metazoa > Platyhelminthes > Trematoda > Opisthorchiida > Opisthorchiidae > Clonorchis > Clonorchis sinensis. Next base: position 13,838,926 of record CM030371.1, read on the forward strand.
GACCGTTTCTCTTCTTTTCGGTGTGGTCTACCTTTGTCCCCCCCAAGTTCACTTAGGATGGCCAGTGGCTCAAACAAACCGTTGAGGAACTTTGCTCCAGATACCACCTCACACATCTCTTGCTGGTGGATGATTTTGACGCGTCCAAAGCCTCTTGAACGGAAGGCTAGCACATTGGTTTCAACAAAATCTTGGACTCAACTTGTCGTCACACCCACCAGATACCGCGCAGGCTAACTACCATTCCTGCTGGATTTGGTCAACACCGACAAAAGACACTTTGTTCACCAAGTGTCAATTGAATCTCTACTGGAATATTGTGAACATTGTGTGATAATCTTTGATTTGACCTTCTACTAGGCCAGAAACCCGGAACGCCAAATGCGGGCTTAAAAAACTTCGCCTGCAGACTTCTCAGAAACATGTATCTTTATCAACCGAACTAAACTAGGACCGGCTTTTGTAGAGATGTACATAAAAATTCTCCATAAAATTTACGAGGCTTACATGGTGTCCGTCCCAAAAAGATCAGCGCACAGTCAACTAAATCTAAGGCTTCCAAGAAGGATTCGTCGTCTACTAGCAACGGGGCTCCAGTTGTTTCCAAAAAGACTACAGGAGACAGAAAACGCGATGGTATTTCGTAAATTGTGGAACCGCTCTATATCAGCAGTCCCCCAATAGAGCATACAAAAAGAATTCACGATCTTAGACCTAAAAATAATGTGGTATTCAGGTAGATGAAACACTGCCGAAGAAATCAGTCAACCGACTTCTTCTGAAGGGACAGAAACGAGAAACCCACGAATAACCCAATAGTGATAAACAGCACGAAGGGTTGTATTCTGCCCTAGCGACCCCGTCAAATCCACTTTTGTCAAGATGTAACCAACTTAGCTTCATGCAGGTGAACGTTCGGTAACTCTTGCAGCGCGCTGGGACCAGATGAGGTCCACTGAAGCATCATGAAGATCCTTGCGCACACAAATCGCTCACACTAGAAAAGCGTTTCTACCTGGGGTTTCGTCAGTCGCTTGGCGAAAGCAACCTTCCCTCTGCTAGGAATGAAGCAAGTATCATGCCAATCTACAAATCCGGTGATCACATATCGCCCGGAACTAACAGGCCCATTACACTCACTAGCATTTAGTGCAAGGTGATGGAGCGCAGAATGAATCAGGCCATTTTAAAGTACCTCAGAACCAATAACTTGCTATGACCAGCACAACAGGGATTCCTCCCAAACTGTTCTTGAGTGAAGAGAACGCACACGTATATATATGGACAGATTAAACCGATCTATACAAAAAGGGCTCAGACCGGATGGCATATATTTAAAATTGACAAAAGCATTCGATCGAGAACCACACGTTCTACAGCTGCACAGGCACCAGCCTTGTGGAATATATATAAGAATTCTACGTGGGATTGATATTTCTATCGGGAAAACCACACAGTATGAAGTTAGGCTTAATTTACATCTCGTTGGCACCCGTTTTTATTAAAGTTCCTCAAGGTTCTTTATTGGGAGTACTTCTGTTTCTGACCGAATTCAACGGCCGTCCAGATGCTCATTCAAGTCCATGTCCAGTTTTTGCGGGTGGCTCGAAATCCTGCGGTTCAAATACTAGTGTTCTTTAAATGGATGTAGGCACTGCAAAGGAGTGACCGTTGGACTGACGCCTTCCGCTGAATGACGAAAATTGCGTCCATGTGCCATTCGGAGGAGACTCGGCGAACGCCTTTGTCGTGTATGATGAAAATGCATCAGAAGACAGCAAAAGGATAGATACCAAAATAGATCTAGGTATCTGGTTCTGTTCAAACATGTCCATCTCACTACGCCACAAAACACAGGCTCAAAGATCATTGGCCGTTCTACGGGTGATCCGGCGCACCTTACCTCTAATTCTTGCATGGACTTCCAGATACTCTATAGGGCCTACGTTCGGTTCTTGAGTATGTCAACCAAGTTGTATACTCAGTACGCATAAAGGACCTAACCCTCATTGAGCGTGCCCAACGGGTTGCCGGTCATAGATCCATGGATTGTGAAACGCTTCTTGCGGTGCTTGACCTGTTTTCCCTGATGTATCGTAGCCTTCGAGGCGACTTAGTGCTTACTTGTGTCCTGTTACAACAAGATTTGACCAGCAGGCTCTTCACTGTTGACCCAACAAACACAGGGCGGGGATACGGTAGAAAGATTTCAAAGATCAGAGCGCACACCTTTATTGGGCAACAATTTTTCCCATTTAGGATAGTTGGTGTGTATAATAAACTTCCCCCAACGGTTGTTCATGCTGCATCTAGAAGCCAAAGCAATTTTGGACACTCCTTTATATAAGTCTTTGTGCTGGCAAGCCTACCGCTTCAAGCTAAGAGCTTAAAGGGCAGTGCTAGACGCTTTCTGTTCTAGGACTTGTGCGCTCTATTACAGATGTTCTAATGAGTTAAAAGACCAAGAGGGGCAGGGAGATATATGAATGGATGAGGGTAGAAACACGAGATCTATGAATTTGCGAAAGGAACAGTGACAACGAAATGCGAGATGCTGTTGTCGACGGTTGAAATTCGCGTACAGTTTGTATCACATCCGAAAGGCATCTACGAGTGACGCGTAGTACCAGAACCTCCGAAAATGGATAGCAAAGTCGGAACTGGAGTTCTGTAGGCTACTCTTAATATAAGACAAATTCACGAAATATGCAAACCTTTACAGTAGATGCCTGTCCTTAAAAACTGTCCACTTAGACTATGAAGGTACAAAACAAATGAGCAAAACAGGCTCACACGTGGGACAGATGCGTGTGCAAAAGGTCTGCCAAAATATAGCTAGGTGCACCCAAGGTTTAATGAGTGAAGTAGCTGGAACTTTTGCACGCACTTAACACAAAGGAAGAGCGAAGTTACAAATAGGGGCAAAGAAGCTCGGGGAATTTTAGGATATAATAATGCAATGGACGATGTAGAAGTCCTGGTATAAAGACAAAAAGGCTGCATTGATGGACTAGGATTGGATCTTGGCGATTTCAAGTAACGCAAGTAATACTCCACAATACCACCAGCTGACTTTTGGCTTTGCTGATGAAGGCGTACGTCTGACTTATCAACCACAGGTTGTTTCCTAGGAAGGCGTCGCCATTTTGGAAGTTGATGATTGTGTGGTGGAAAGTGAGAGTTTCTAGTTGGTCCGTTATTACTATTGCGAGACACTCTAAGATGCGTCACAAGGGCGTTCGCCAAACCTCCCTTGAATGATATATGGACACACTTTTCGTCATTCAGCGGAAGGTGCCAGTTCGGCGATCATTTCTTTGCAGCGTCTGCGTTCATTTATAAGACACTGACAGTGTAGATAGAGAGTGCTTTCACTCGGAATGTTTGGACACACCAGTGTTCTAATATTTGCGATTCGTATTCTTTTGGGTTTTTTCTTGGGTTTTCGGACAGACCGTCGGGCGGCTTAGTCGCTGCCCCAACAACATCGTGTGATGTTTTCGGTTTTGCTTGCAAAAGGTTTCTTTTCATGGTCGCCTGCGTGATGAATTCAGCAAGCTCCTTCCAACGGTAGCAACGTTTCTGTGACTTTTTCCATCACAGTTGCTTCTACCTCGTTTGTAAGCGGCTCGTAGCTCGTCCGCAACCTTCCTGGCCAACTCGATGTAAGTACCTCTTCCAGGTACATCTTTGTCGGGTTTGCCGCCACTGCCACCTGGGTAAGAAATAACAGCTGCATCCTTAGTCAAGCTGACGAAATTAAGCCAGTAGCTGCGCATTTTTGGAACAGGAGTTAGTTATGCACGTTCTTCCCTACGACTGCTCCATGAAGCAAGCGCTTCAAGGTAGCTACAATCGGCCTAGATAACCAGCGGTTGGGGAGATTTTGCGATGATGTCGGTGTCAGCTTATATTACTGATTCGCCTGTAGATTCCTTTGCTCATTCCAGCACAAAAAGCCACCGTGAAGCTGGTGATTTAATTGTATATTTGTCATTGCGTTTTTTGCCGAAGACGAATAAACAACGATGATTTGCATAGCTTGGATGTGCTGTCCTCACAAGGCCTGTCTCAGACTGAGCGTCACTATCGTTAGTATTCAAAGAGGCTGCTAGTGTCTAGCAAGTGATGCAGTCTGGAGTCATCTTGTTCATCCAGTGTTCTTTTAGGGGCAACGGAATCAATACTTATTGTCAGGCTGGCAAAATGTTTGGCATTGTTTAGTTCACTGCAAATGTTGGGTGTGTTTCACGCCTTCTCGTTGAACCGACATAACCCTTCATTCTTGCCTCTAGGGTACGATGCTAGGATATAATCTGGACTTTAAAAAAGATAGCTGAGTATTTTGAAACTCCTTTAGGGCTCAGTTTCCGCAGTTGGAGAGAAAAGTGAAATAAAAGTTCCAAGATTTTGCTTGCTTCCTTTTCCTCGCAACCATTTGCGTCAAGAGACTAGTACGCAACTTCTGCGAGAATCGCAATTTTGAGCGATTTTGCCAGTTTAAGTGGTGTGCTGTTTTTGAAAACCGGGCCCTGTATTTGCTAGCACGATGCATTAGTTAAGCAGCGTGAAGTATTATACCAAAGCAAGGCCACTCTACCTTTATTTCTAGAATCCTTATGCTCAATCCAGATTGTCCGTCCTACTCAGGTTCGGTTTCTGACTCCTCTCTTGTTCGCGAGGAACAGAAATGAGTTTGTGTAGATACTAAGGCAGTGAGGGATTCTAGGTGAGTGAAACTGCTTTTCCTCATCGCTTGTTGCGCGGTAGGATTTTAACTGCAGCCAAACGCCAGATATCAAGGCATTTCTGAACAACTTTTATTTCTGATATGTCATTACAAAACCTCATCCTTCGTATTTCGATAAACCTATGTTGTACAAAAAGTTTTATTTTCTGGCCGTTTGTTTCTGACCAGTTTTGTTTCTGACTTGCAATCGCGTCCAGATGGTTCATTTATTGTTATCCCGACTTTTCTGAGACTCCAGTGACCTTGAACACCGGACCAATCAAACAGTGTGTTCTAAATATAAGGAATCCGCTTACATAGCAGTCATTTATGTGTACTTGTTCGTACTACCCTGTGAAACACGAACCCTCCCTGCCTAGCGGTTTTTTGCTGTGATAACGTTCATCCGATATAGCTACGACCATATTTGTCCACGCAATTCGAGCAGTCAACTTGTGTGTGGCATACAAGCGACTGGTGAAACGATAATGACCCTTAATCAATCTGTGCCAACACTTTCTTCAAGCGGTCTATTCCGACCAACTTTCTTAAGAGCATTCAATAGTTCATTGGCATCACGCACTAGTACAAATTTGTACCACTTTTGTGGTTATATCCACTAACCATGCCGGGATTCCTCCTTTTTCCTATCGTTTTTCATTCTCTAAATAGTTTTGGCGAACCTAAAAGAAAATGTACTGCTCATTACTATCATTTGTCGGGTACGGACCGTCCCGGTTCATGGATTTGTTGAGAATGGTTGTCGCACGAAATCTGAATGCATCTTGAATGTCGATCCACCCATTTGTTTGGGCCGGGACAAGTGAGAGTAGGTGGTAGTGCTTTATACGTATCCTGACGCCATAAACGGTTAAGGTTGGAACAGGATACCTGCTCTGGTAGCATTTCGGGCCCTTAAGGGTCTTTCTTATTTTAAGCCGTCAGTGGTGGTTATTTAGCCAAATGTGTTGTACTATTTTTGGCGTTTTTGCCATCAGTTAGCATGGACTCAGACTCCACTTTTTTTGCTGTAGTTACCCTGTCCGCCAGTGCGAATCGAGGAGACCACTGCTCATCCATCGTGTGTCTTTTTCTGAACAACGGTTCCAAAAATAGGTTCGAAGAAATTTCGCAGTCTGTTCTCAAAGGAACTGTTGTCCATGGGGGTTATCGCACAATAGGACCGAGTTAAGACTACGCCGAAACACTTTTGTACTACATAGCGCATTTCAATTCTACGCCATCCCATAGGCTCCTTATGCAACTTGTCTTCTCCTGAGTTCTTTCTTGACGATTTGGCCGACAATAAGGTCATTGGTGCCTCACATTCTGTGCCGTCAGTGTAAGTTAATAGTAACTTGAGACCATGGTAGAAAGTTTTTGATTTATATTGTCTTCACTTTATTGATAGTCCTGAAATTCTGTCAGCATCCAAAAGATGGATTAATCTCGAAATTCAGCGCGCGATACCCACTCCTCATCAGTTTGGCCTGACGGTCAAACTTCACTAACAGCGTAACCCATGAGAAGTGACTAAAACGTTTTAAACGAATGTATTCTATGCTGCGTTTAGATAAAGGAAAAAAACTGACTCTTCAATTAAAATGATAGTAAAGCGGTGCTACGTATGTTGTTGCAACTGCGAGTTGTAGTCTGAGCGACACCCAAATCGCCCAATCAGTTGCCTGCCTCCGATACATATGCATTGAGAACACACTAAAGACTGGCGTACATGAACGATGAGCAGGCGGGAAAAATATGCGTCAGAAAAATGTAACGGGCAGTCCAGAAACGAAAGCTATCCGGGCGTATACAGGGAGAGATGTTTTAGTGATATTTTAATGAAGAATTATTTACGGCCGTCAAGAAAGCTGAATGAGACAGGTGGACGAGTAAAAAACATCACTGAAAGTAGATTATACATGACGCGGCTAATATAAACTCAACAGACTTTTGTCAGCAAGCGAAAAAGTGGTAAGGTGCCATAATTAGGTACAAGTTATGAGATATCATTTAGAACGAACTGGATGCGAGCTGCTGGCATGGAACAAACAGTGTTGAAGGTGATGTGCATCGTTGCGCGCGGGATAAATTCACTTTTGCTCCACTTTTTCTACATAAGTCCAGCACAGCTTTTAGGTTCGCAATGCAAGACAGGAGCCTTCACACACATGGTTTTTCTAATTTTGTTGATATTTACCTGCACGTGTGTGTTTCTTTGGTCAAGAAAGTTTGCAAACCTACCAGAGATTTTCCTCCCTCAATCCATCAGATGGAAATATGGGCAATATACTCCTTGGTCATCGTTAGGGTACGAATAGGCATTTCGCCCTTTTCCCCCGATCATCTAACTGTTATCATCCTAACGGTTTTGTTGGAACAGATAAAAGCCATTGTTTGTGGCAAAGTTACGCCTAACTTTAAATGGGCGCATTCTATTCAATTCAACCAACGGGTGTTTCAGACGAATTGAGCCGTGTCGCCCAACTCGTGAAGGGCACATAGACAAGTCGTGGTCCATCTGGATTTTTGAAAGCATTCAACACGATTCATTATAACATTCTTCTACGCAACGGAAGCTGCCTAATATTAGCTAGAACCGCATTACAATTTGGTTCACTCAAGCCTCATATATTTGACACCAGAGTCTCTACAGTCCTTCCTTTACTCTGTTATGGATGGTGAACATTAAATTTCAGGGGCAATGTACAGTGCAACAGGGTAACCGTGTTGAAGCTCACCGAAAGAGCGGAAACAACCATCCAAAGATGGTAGATATCGGGCTTAGCCGTAGGCAGCCTTTCATTTATCTCTACGTCAGGATGCTGCGAATAGATTTCAGATCAGCCTGAATCCGAATGTTTCCACAATCAAGTCCGTGTGTCTTGATTAGCCATTCATCACCTTGAGCTGTTCAGCCAAGTGTTTAGTCTTTTTGACCTAGTTGGCCGTCGTTTGGTAGAACCCCCCTGAATCATGCCTAACAACGCCGTAAAAAAGGGCATGTCCCACCAGAATCGGAGAGCGTAAGAGAAAAATAAACAGGCCGCCGAGAAACGAGATGAATATCGAGCGTTACTAAAAGACTCTGCAATTGCAGAGCATGCACTGGACATGGGGCACAAAATAGATTTAGAAAATGTTGAGGTTTTGAGGCGAGGACTACGGTTCACCTCACAGAGACTGATGATCGAGGCGGTAGAAATCGCCAAGCCTCCCAGTGTTAACAGAATAGAAGGCGTGAAACTGGGAAGCGTGTGGAGAACTGACACGTGTTGGTGTAAGGTCATCAGAAGTAGGAGTAGTCATCATTTGAATTCCACTTGACCTTACCCACCTTCCCTTCCCCCAACTAAATTGTCGCAGCACTCACAAGCCTACGAAGACCAAGGAAAATCTACCAGTGGCAACCGGAGGTTAATCATCCATTGAAGCACTTTGAAGAGGAAGATTAAGGAACAAGAGTCGATCGGATTTAATTTGAAACTCCTCCGACCCATCAGCTTAAGATTTTGGCAACCACACTAGCCAACAAGAGCCGTTAATTGACACTCACCACTGACCTAATGTGATAATCTGAAGCGAACTTACTGATTGGTTCCCCGTCTGCCTGGCCAGCTTGGTGACCTGTTCACTTGGTCTGATGAACCTTTTGTGTCAAAAGCGAAACGCTGCCCAAATAAAATTACCGATTGTTTACCAAGCCCTTCTGAAACGACAATGTTCCACATTTTGAGGCTCAATTTCGAAGAAATCAACAGCGTTATTGAAGTAGCAGTAAGACTAATTATAAACTCCCCTTTATAATTTCGGTAGCACAGCAAGTGAATCAGTTTGAATATTTATCATCGCATGTGATGTAGTTTTTCCTCTGTTCAAATCTAAACAACATTTTTACAGAGGGGCAAATGATTGTAACGATTCTGCGAGAGGTTGTTTCAAACCGAACTGATCAAAGTCTTTAGCTTATGTCAACGTTGCTTAACTGCGAAAATAAACTGCCCTCAGTCGTTGGACACCTACCTTTGCATTTGGTTTTTTCGTCGAGTGATAGAACTCAGAATTGTTTATTGATCATTCATCTATCTAAAAAAGAATGCACTCCCTACTTTTGGATGTTGACTTTATTGTGGACAATGATGACGATAAGATGTCTTCGTTTAGAGGGACGCTGAGTTCCATGACTACAACTCACGTTCTATCACATTGTTGTGTTAATACTTTGATCATGGCAGAGCTGTCGGTGCACTAATCAGAGGCTATGTAGTTGCACCCTATCAATGCAAAATAACATTTACTATTGCTCGAATTATAAAGAACCGGGGATATTTTTAGGACAAGCATGTTTACCGCCCAAAGTTACCGCTGCAGTCTTGTAATCCATAATTGGTACAAAAATAGCGTATATTCAAAGCCATTCACGTGCTTTGCTACTGACGAAAGTTCATGAAAACAACCTGTTCTGTGTGTTTTTGTGGTTCATTTGTTTTATTGATCGTATGTCTGTATACTCTTTTGCGTCTAAGGAATGTCGGCAGTCGACGCCGTATTTATAGGTCAGTTGGGTGGTCACCACCTTCCCAATTTCATCTGCAACGTGCTGCAATACCTGTGATGACAAAGCCTCTTTTTTATCAGACTGCTGCACCCTTGTAACTCGTCCCAAGTCAGGCGTCGGTTGACAGGGATCTTCACAAAAAGAAACTTGCTGAGTGGGTAGTAAGATGTCACCATCAAGAAGTCACTAAACAGGCAAAAATAAAACCTCGCCGGAGACCTGGTAAAGCGTGTTCTGCCTGTCACCAAAAGTCCACCAAACTTACTAGCTGCAACGAATCCCACAGCCTTGGATTTGTCCAGAGGGACGTCTGCTGCAACGAGAAAAAACTTTATCGAACATTAGCAGCGAACAGTTTATCATCCTTAAGCTCACGCGGAAAAATGTACTGTCGTTACTGTTCATGCATTCGTTCTGCTATCAACAGAAAATAAACGCAATAATCACTCGGAAAATATGTAATGCTTTAAAACGTCGCGAGGTGGATAGCACTACAATGTTGGGGAAATTATCTTTCGTTTGCTGCTAGTAATGAGCTTTGTATACCGCGGCCAGGGTACTTTGTTTCAAACGGACTCACTCATCTTGACTGTCTCCATTACAGCTCAGAGGTCTTGTATATATTTCAATAAGCTACCGATCAGTTTTTCCCCTTACAATCTTTTCAACTGACGGAGGTATCTCTTTGGATCAGGTCTGGCCAGAAGATATTAGACTAATATGAGTTGACCTGATTTCACGTAACCTATCGTCAGCTGCGCATACATAATTTTTCGGATGCCAGATAATTTTCTGCCTTTTAATAAACCCTTCAATGGATGACGGAACGTCTCGTTCTACTTGAGCGTTTTTGCGCACTCCACCAACGCATACCTCTGTGAAAGAATGCTCTTTGAAGATCATGTTTTACGTGTTGCTATCACGTGGAATGAACATCATCTCCGAGGGTGGTAGTAGCATTTCCAGCCCGTTTTTTTCTTCAGCTTGTTAATTTGCGTTTGTATATCCTTATTGCACTTTTTGTGTGCAGTCGGCTCATCGTCGAAAATTTTGTAGAACACCATTCTACATTTCTTTCAACGTTATTGAATTACTGACACCTAGGTGTACCTGAAAAAGTGCAAACTCTCACAAGCGTCCTACGCAATGTCCAACTGAAAATCACTCGACTTTAATGATTTCTGAAAATACGAGCTTTGCCAACTCACTTAATTCTATTGGAGCAGTTGCTAGCACCTACAGCTTTGAGCCGAAAGCCTCCAGGAATGGTAAATATCTTCAAACAGAAGGATGTATACGCAACTTTTAGGTTAACTCCCAGCGTCAAACTATTCCAAGGCTATTTACTCATTGTATATCCAAGGGGTGATTCTGGGGGAAATCAGCTTTGGAATTCGGATTTACGTATTTTTTTTCTTGGGAAACCTACTCAGGCCCCCTGGAATCCATCGGGGTGAATATTCTTTTTTTCTTTTCAAACACTTCCCAGACCATTCTCGGGCTATTCATAGCTAGACCAGAAATCAGCATTCTAGTTAGGAAGCGTTTCGCAGACTCTTCTCTACTCCGGAGAGCGATGTACACAGTGTATAGTTTGCACGGTTTATATGGTAAGTCGGATATTTTTAATGTTGGCAGAGTAGTTCAGCAATGACGTGACCTGCCACAAGATTCTGTAGTCCACACCAGCCTAAAAGAACTCGCCGGTGAAAGTCAAGGGTACTCATTGATTTTTTAGTGCTCTCTGGATTCACTGGTACGTAGGCGAAGCGTTGGATAAACCTCAGACTGCCGCTCTTCTGAAGAAAAAATGTAAGTCTAGGGTTCCTCTAAATATTCCCGTATAAACATAGCTCAATATACTATACGCAAATGTGGGCGGAGTAAGTTTTGGGACACTCCATCCGTGATTGTTCCGTAAAAGCCTCTTAAAATTTACACAAGCTGCAAAACTCTTACTATATAGCTGTCCCTATGCGGTAGGTAAAGAAGCTCCGATGTGACAAAAAGAACACTGTAATCTAGAAGTTTTCCATGAGCCAAACAGAATCTCAAAATAAATAGGGGGTTCCCTCAATGACGCCATGGGGAATATTTGGTTTCATCGATATCATTGTCGGTTTGTTTGTACACGTATAACGACGAATCAAGGAGAGGCAGAAATTGCCGTCTGTGAGGTGGAATAGGCTGACACTCCAAACGAGCGCATATCTAATCCTTCTGCTGGAAATCTTGCCAGTATCTGTTAAGAGGTTGATAATAGACGGTGTGTCCGGAGGCGGATTATCTGAAATAACAAGAGAAAACAAAAGGAGACTACTAAGTCACTTTAAGTAGTTTGTTAAACATCGCTCACTGGTAAAAGACGATGGCAGTATAAATCAGTTTAGGTGGACCGTAGAGGTATAGATCAAAAAGCAGCGAAAATTACTTTTAATATCATCCTGTCGATAGTTACAAGAACGATATGCTACCTAATTATATGCACAGAATGATGTTCCAATTTGGAGAAGGAAATGCTGCAAGATGAAGACGATTGCACTCCTCTCCTTCTTGGCAGGTCACCAGGAAGAAAACAACAATAAGCAACCTGTATTAGAGAGTGGTCCTCCATGTTGGGAAACTAACAGAAGAGAAAGGACAGTTTTAATGAGAAAAAACTGTATTACTACTGTGGTCGGCATACTGGAAAAACCATCTTTAGTAGATATCAGTTCACTTAATCGAGGAAATTTCATGCAACTTGTGCCATATGTGAATACTCTGGAAAGACCACATTCCAGGTTGGACAACGTGCCAATTTATGAGGGCCATTTCTATGAGAAACCCGTTCAGAAAGAACTAAAGCAGTCATACTTTCCGCGTGTTAAAACGCACGATCCGTATTCTCTTCACTACTCTAAATCGTGTGGTTGTCTTAGACTTTGCTGGCTAGTTTGACCTACGCCTGTTTTGTACAATGGTTTGTCGTAGTTCTCGCTTTACAGATATTGAGTCAATTATTTAATACTGCTAACTCTGTTCAATGCGCAAGGCAAGACTGCACTTGGATGCACTGTACACATATTAGACTCATGTTACCTGTGGGGATTACTTGTCAGATCGATGTGGTTCGAATAACACGTGAGGAGTGACTTGAACCGCGCAGTGGTCTGTAAACAAAAAAATGTAGAGATTCCGGTGGCTCGATACTGGTCAATGAAAACTGGATAAATCAACTGAGAAAATAAGAAGACACTTTGTTCGTTCCGAAAAAGCTCCAGTCATTTTAAACGTTTTATGGAACGCACAAACGCTAAGTGAGAAGTCAGACAAAAAATTCTCAGAACTAGTCCACATTATGGGATCTTCCAGGATCCTAAAATACGACGAAAGTCCTAGGGGAACGACGAAGTTGCGATCCCCTGAGAGGGGATCTGTCCAGCGTGAGCCAACTGTATGCTTTATTGAGACAGTATGGCAATCTAAAAATGCCGCTAGTAACTGAGCCCCAAAATTGGGGCTGTTATTTTCGTTTCTTCGCTCTTAATGCCAAAACGCTTATGTGAAATATTTTGCCTCGTATGAAACTAGATGATAGATGCTTCTGTTAGTGACCGTCATCTTTGTCACCCTTGCTGAATGACTGCCATCAGCAACTTGATACCAGTTGGTTGACTGGTTAGCAGTCTGGTATAATTAATGCAGCTTAAGAATTTTGTCCCCGTGGATATTTTACATGAATGGACCAAATGAAATTGCTTTCCTCTGAGTAGATCAAAGGTTTGCCCACGAGGAAACTGCTCTGAAGCCATCAAATGAACACAAGGTACAAATATTTGAAATGGAGATCGAAATTTCAGCTTGATGTTCTGTTGCCGGATAGCTCAGCTCCTGATAACTAAAACTGTGACATTCATATAACTGTGATGACTGACTGGGCCGGGTTCAGCTTAATAATTCAAGTCAAAAACAGCTGATTCAAAACTCGTAAGTAGTGGACATTTCCTGCACCTCATTGACTGTTCTGACTATTCTGTCCGTTAGTCTTTCGGCAGAGTGTCGCTTACTAAGTTAGTTTGGGACGGAGGGATAGCAGAATTAATCACGTATGAAAACACGACACACTGTCAAGCTTCAAGTAAATCTGCATCGATACAACTGGATAGGTTTCTAGTTAAAAATGAAGCATAAGCAGCTGTGTTGCGTCTTACTTTTAGTGTTTGTAATTGCGTAATGCGATCGGAAGTGAGGAATAAAGAAAACTGTACCGATTGTATATCAAGCCCTTCTGAAAGGAAAAACTGTATTCGTCGTCTGACCGTTGGATGGAGTAATCTGCTAGTAGGTTCATGATACACGCTTAAAAACCAAGGTATTTCCAGCGTGATACACTATTAGGTTGGGCTCATTAACTGAACAAACAGAATACCATGAAAAAACATGAGATTCAGTTAGTCTTCCCATGAAAGCCAAGCTGGTGTGCAAAGGAGTGTATTTCGCAAAAGGACAGTTTACGGGATTGTCGAAAGCGATCATTCGAAATTTGTAGAAGCTCGCAAGTTCCCGAGACTTTATCCTTTTATCTCCCACGATCAAATTTCTCGTGGGTAGCCCAGTTCTTCCGGCAGGTAGTTCTTCATGTATTCCACTATCAAGTTTCACAGTTGAGAACTTTTCCCCTTCATTCATAATGCGCGGTACCCAGTGCCTCCCCCACTTTGCTGTTCCCCATCTAATAAAACTTTGCCCCATAAATTGACTAATCCATTTCAGTCCTGCGGACCTTGCGGTTCGATTGACAGAGATTGTGCCAACCCTCCAAAAGAACCGGAAATTTTCCAAAATTTCGGCTCTAGTGCTTTCTATTAGTAACCATTTTTAGGAACCTGGCAATTGAGAACGCTCTTTGGAATGAAAACGGTTATCCGCCCGACTCTAATGAGACAGGATGAATCTGATGACTACCTTGGATGTTCGTTCCTGATAATGAATAATGGGATTCACAGTTGAAGTTTCTGTGCAATCGGGTGGTCTCCTGAAATGTACGATTGCAGTTCTTGAGAAATATTATGGGGCTCAGGGACAGTTGAAGTTTCTGTGCAATCGGGTGGTTTCCTGACATGTGCGATTGCGGTTCTTGAGAAATATTATGGGGCTCAGGCTGAACACTTAACTTTTCGAGCTCCTAAAAATATTGTGAACCCAATCATTTCTTGAAATCTCAGTTTTGTGACGGGATTTCAACTGAGTTAAGCCCTTGGATATAAGATGCACCATCCACCGAAGGTGAAGACAGTCACTAGGTTCAGTCGAAAAGGTGTCACTAAGAACTCCTAAGCTAAGGTCATCAAATCATACACCCTTGAGGAACACAATTAAACCCGGAGCGGATGGTGCTCTCCCCGAGTACCACTCAGAATCTCATGATAACATGTAAACCTAATCTTTCTGTAGAAGGCCCGCCTAACAACTTGCGGCAGGAACGACTAACTTCCCTTTCTTTCTCCTTAAAGTAATTGCAAATCGATTAATCCTGCATTCCAAGAGTAGAAATTTAGCGGGATATCACCAGGTTTTACCCAGTTTTGAAGAAATTCTACACATTTCATCGGTAGACGTCAACATGAGATGAATGTCAGCTCCTGCTTCGTTGGCTTTTGCTTTAATTTAAGAATACGGAGACTGACGGTATCCGTTTCCCATGGAACTTAAATTTTTTAACGATTATCGTGGATCATTTTATACAGGCGGCGGTTCATGTGAAAAAATCCTTATCGAACAGCCCAGTACGAAGTGAAACTGTGAATGAAGATTAACGGTAGGTTGACATTAGGGCTTGCCGTAAATTTGCGAGGTACTTTGTCCAATTATTATGTTATCAGGAAGAAATTGAGCAAGGGATATTGAACTGCGAACTGAACTGTGAGAGAATTATACTGCGGAGGAAATCAACTGAAGAGAATAAAATAAAAAATATAAACAAACTATGGAGTTCTATGAAAGCTAAATAGTTAATTCAAAATTCATTGAACTGTCACACAAGACTGTGGGTTCAATCTAATCCCTTAGGGGTCCGCTACAACCAGGCTTCACATGTAGTACGTAGGAATGAGCGCACAACTGTGTCCGTTTTGTGCTCAACATACCTCGTGTTCATCTTTCCATTGTCCAGTAGATGGACAATTCAGGTGAAATTGGGTGTTGAGGGTTATCTTACATTTCTGCTTAGTTGCCTGGTATGCTGTTGACAAAGCGAAATTTAAGCAACGGACATCCAGAGAGTGCATATTGTAGAAGAAACTGTTGCGTCCCCTTGAATTCGAGGCTGTTCTACCAAGTAGAAGCATGCAATTTGTACGAAAACAGTGTCTGATGATCAGAATTATCTTATAGTAACATGTTTTCTTGGTTTTAATCAGTTTGTTTCATCCAAGGTGCACGCAGGTCACGAGTATTGTTTCGGACAGTCAAGTCGTTCTAAATAGTTATGTGCGGGCCCCCGGTCCTCAACTAACTAACAGCAGCAAAGGTTAGTTCACTGCGTGGAATTTATTGAATACATACTGGTGTTCATTCGATCAGTGAGCCAGGTAAGCCAAAAGAACCTCACTTGACTAGCCCTCCTAAGTGGCCGTAGCTAGTTTTACCGAAAACGCCCGCGAATTGTGGAAATCTGAGAGGAACGTAGGAAATTGTCCTAAGGACTGTTCAGATAGAATTCGTTTCGGTAAAGGGTTCGTGTGCACCAACATGTATAAATTGCGCATTTTTTCACTCACCCATGGAACTCTAGCAGTTCTGTTGAGCCTGAGCTTGAGCTTCCTTGTTTGCGTGTAACCAACGCTGCGGGGTAAAAACATGGACAACTTTGTTAGTTCTTCAGTTTGACAAGAAAGTAGCAAATTCTGGAATATGTTATTCGCTATGGACAACTTTGTTAGTTCTTCAGTTTGATAAGAAAGTGGCAAATTCTGGAATATGTTGTTCGTCTACCTTTAAGTAGCCTGGTAATGTTAATATCAAAACATTAGGCTCTAAACCACAGCAGCTCTACACTTCACTTAAAAATCCAGCTTACAGTTCCTGAGGCAAGAAACATCGCCTGAACGAGCAAAACGGATTCATCTTAGAATTGAACATCGGAAGACGTGGGTACTCACTGCCGGAGTCACTATTTAATTTAATTATTCGTCTGTTTTACTGGACAAATAACGGGACTCATCCAGTGAGGTTTACAATAAACATATATAGCACTTCTCTACTCTATGAAAACGATCGCCCAATCCATTGGTAGTGGTAAAAAGCGAAATTGTTTGCGTAGGCTTACTGGAGCCATTCCCGATCCCACTGAAGTACTCATGAATCACTATTCAGCATAGAGAAAAATATAGAGCTCTACTCACGTCGGAGGTCGCCTGATGCGCTACCGCAAGATCACGATTTGGACTAGAGCGTGATTTCCGATGCAGACTGACTTCACTTTCTCTTTCATGTTGTCAAGGTTTTTGTCCCACAGCCTACCAATCCAACATAATATGTTACTTGCTGCTATCTGCAAATGAAATTATCCAACTTACACACAACCATGAAAGCGCATGACGCTTACGTACTTCTGAAACACTAGAAGTGTACCGTTTTGGCCCAGGCAAATGGGCGAATTCATGTTGGGCGGAACTACCGTAGAGAGACTTTGGCAGCTTGACCCGGGACCCACCTTTCTTACACCACAATGTTGGACTCATTAGACACACAGAAGAGCTTGATGCCCTTGTTAGAGAGGTGATTTCGTCTTTCAAATCCAACGTCCATTTCCTTATAGCATTTACCATCAGTTTCCTCTGTTTTGTTCTACATGCGTTATGTGTTATCTTGAATACGCCCATGACAAATGGAAGGGGGTTCAATTGTAGTCCACTTCATTTTTCCTAAACAGCCTTTGTGTCAATCACTCTCAGCCCACTTTGCAGTATGGACATACGGAGGGCATCAAGAAATTTTGTGATTAATAAAATATCCACTCGCAAGTAGGAAAAGAGAAAAACTTGGTTGCTAGTATTAACATATCGGTGTTTTACAAGTACAATCCAGAAAAGGGCAGGCCAGATTTTTGCCTGCTTCATATACCCACCAAACATCTTCCGGGGTTATGACACGTTTGTGGTGATTGATGCAAGGTCAAAATGTTCTACAGTTACCATACTAACTTGAATCCTTATATCGTATTCGGTATAGGAATAGAGGCGTCTTCGGGCACACTGTCCTTCGTAGATTATATGACAGATTAGACTGACAAGAAACAAAAACCCACAATGTACAAAACGACATTTGATACCCAGGCGATTACAAAACATTCTCTGGCCCGTTCTGAGGTTCTGTTAGCGAGTATTGCCTTGTTCACCTAAAGCCCAGTAATGGTTCTACTCACAGAGGCTGATCCGTCGGCAGCTTGAACGGAACTAGTGAACAGACCTCGAGATAGTGGATATCAAAGTAGTATGATTAAGTCTCAGTTGGAAAGAATGTCGGTACTTGTGGCGGCACCCAAATAAAAATGGACTGAGATTTCTGTTATTTTAGGTAAACTGTGAACATATGAAGCCATTCCAAAGCTGGTAAACACGATAGCATAATAGTGGCATCCACGAGGGGGAACATTGCTCCCTGCTCTAGTGCATTTGAATTTTTAACTTCAGAGAGAGTACCAGAAGCTGTATGGGCGGAAGCAACTGTAGCCACTGCAGTTAGGTCCTCTTGGGATAGACAGCTGGGGAACTTTACACCTGGATCTGAGACTACTAGCGGAAAATAGTCAAGTTACTTCCAAGAAATGAAGATGAATATCGAGCACCGCTAAAAGACAGTGGGCGCACGCCAGAAAGGGGGAACACTGTGAGTGTAGAAAATTTTGAGGTTTTGAGACGGGAATACGATTAATGACTACGATTCGAGGCAGTGGATATTGCGAAAGAATCCCAGTGTGGGAAGATGGAAGACATAGAACTAATGAGCTTGTTCAGAACAATACTAGCTGGGTCGTGCTGATTGAGATGGTGGGGTTGTCAGTGAAGAACACACTTGAGAAGATATAAATTGTATATATCAACCCGATAATGGGTCCATTTAGCCTCACTTGCTTAGCCAAATTGTCCAAACACTAAAATACCCACAAAGACCACAAAAACCTACAGATGATACACATGAAGGTAAATCAGCTGAAGCGCCCTTACCCGAAAGATCAGGGACAAAACCCCATCAAAACGATCTTAAATCACATAAATCATCAGCCACAAAAGTTAAACACACGCGCTACCGGTGTTTAACCGTGATCCAGTGTACTAGTCAGTTGGATTTCTTGTAGGTTAGTTCTGTGGTTGATTTAAAACTCGGCCAACCTATCAAACAACTCTGTTGGTCTGACAATTTATGTGACAAGGCTAAACATTGGCTGGCTTTTAATTCACTAATGGTTTGCCAAAGCCTTCTGAAACGAGGAATAAGAGTAAGCTTCGAAATGGCGCAAGCCGACGGCTACTTTTACTGAAGTCTCGGTAGGTATTTTAGTTGAGATGCCGTATATCATTCTTGGCCTGCGTTGGAATCAGTATAGTGGACAGATAACTCTGGAACAATATAATGCGGAATTCATATACAGAAGCCTAAATTCCAAAGTCTATTCGTCGAAAAACTACGTCTTTAGATGAACCAGAAAAACGTGAACAACATAAATAGAATACAATGAAGACGGTGTAGCATTCAGGATCAATGTTTGCAGATAAATATGAGCTTCTAGAGGCCATAGAAAGCGAGTATTATATTTGCTGCCACGTTATCACGAAATCTTCACCATGAAACAGGCTTACTAAGTTCAAATTTACAAATAAATGCCTTGAATGAAGGCAAGACTTGTCCGCTAAATAGCATAATCAAACAGAATTCTCAGAGAATGAAGTTGTGCTCAAAAAAATCGTTGGAAAAACGAGCTGGAACGACATGATTAAATCAACGCCAATTACAAAAAAACCTAAGAAGCAGCCTTTCTTCAGTCCAGGCCCAAATACTGAACAGCAAGAATATATATAACTTTTCACAGACACAACGGGGACTACTGAGGCGGAACATGGCGTGTTATAACGTTCAACCAGTTACCGTTTCACACTGCTTACACCTATGTAGGTTGAAGTGCGTTTTTTGCTGCCAACAGATGTTTTGATCCCACACATATTACAACGACGTGCAAACCAGGACCGATTGAGGACTGATCTAAACGTCGACAGAATTGAGCCAGACTCGGCAATCCATCAGTTAGTGCCTTGAGAATCTGAGGCTTCTATACTCCCGGGGGTCTGAAATTCTTCTTAATCACATTCACTCCCAAGGTTGGGGGCAACTGGTTTATAGGTTGTCCTGTAAATAGCTACTTGTGTAGCAGTGAATACTACTGATTACGCATGTAAGTAGCCTATTGTCCATTGTCCAAACTCCGCCTCCGTGTTTGACAGAAGGTAAGGGTTACTATGGAAATTAGGAAATTGTTTTGCAGTGTTCGTTTATAAATGTTAGTTGACGGTTGATAGTCAAATAACGGTCAGGAAAGTCTGAAAAAATGCCTGAGAACGTTCACATTTTAAAAAATCTCTTCAGATGGGATGTTAAATAAATGTTAGTTGACGGTTGATAGTCAAAGAACGGTCAGGAAAGTCTGAAAAATGCCTGAGAACGTTCATATTTTAAAAAGTCTCTTCAGATGGGATGTTAGTTTCCGTGTTTAAAAACTTGTAATAGCTTGGTACGTCTCTGCTAATAAATAAATTCGCGGCGCAGGGCTTTCTTCCTTTCAGTGGTATGGCAGTCTCAGTTTTAGAAATAACAGGGGACTGCTAAACTAGCTCATAGATCCTGCCATGAACGTCTGTTCAGGGACGGGTATGAATGTGAAGTCGCCAAGCTTGGCAACATCCGGCATGATAACTTACCGGATGCCTTGTGTCTGGGCAATGAATATAAAGTTGGAATGTTTTTCAATAGTAAGTGGCTATATACTGTAAACAGTGTTTCTGAGAGTTTTCATCAGCACCTTGGTTGTGTTCCAACATAACATCTACAAGTTTGCCAGACAGAATCGAGGAAAAAATGTCTTGTTTTAGACTTGTTCTTTAAACAAACACATGAAACACTAGTAAAACTGGGTGACTCCCTCCGGGGTAAGTAACGCCACGGTGCTACGAAGAGCATTTCGGCGAACTGAGATGAACCCATAACCTCAAAAGTGCAGGGCGATCCGTAAAGGTGAAATTTTGAAGCAGTAACAGTTAGGCTTGGATCAGGTTATTCGCCACATTTTGAAAAAAGCACCTGATCCGCCTCAAAAATGACAAGTAGTTATCTAAGACAGACGACTTCCTTCCGTCAGAGGGACGACACCTAGTTCATTAACGACTGAAAGTTAGCTGGTCAACTCTGGTCGGTTTGCTCGAGAGAGGAGCAACATGTCAGTGTGGTGAAAGAAGACCCACAAGAGCAATGCATGAACTCAAAACAGGTGCAGCAAATTTTCATTCCCGTTCAAGACGACCGCAAGAGATGATGAATCATGATGAATTATTTCTCACGCATGGTTTACACGATAAGTACGAATGCGTCCTGGCTCAAAGCATACGATACCTGTGGTGGAAGATGTCAGGTAGAACACCCACATTCCAGGAGCAGATTGATCCGATAGTGCCAGAAAGCAGAATTTGCATGGAGTAGAACGGATGTAGTGCTGATGGCATAAATTGATCAAACTACAGTTTGAGTTTACCAGTTGGAGCTTCACTGCTCATTCTTTTCTAGTATGAACAGAGAACTTTGCCGACGAACCAAATGCTGAAGCAAGCACAGATTTTTATAACACCCTGAATATTTCGGAAACAATTCGGAACTGTAGTACTGCACCACCAGAGATGATTTAGTTTGGAGAATTTTGAACTGTTTACTCGACGGAAGTGGAAAGCACCTCTTCGAGTCTCATATAGAAATCCTATAGAACTTTCTTAGAAGTCTCTTCACCCTCCCGTCTTCTTCCTTCAAGTTTATACGGGGCACCAGGTATTCAGCTAGTGAACACGTGACCCAGTGTAAACCGCACACGATATTACCTACGACACGCAGATATCTGTCTGCATAGATGGATGTGATAGACAAATCTGAAAACTGAGAACAGCCCATTGAGTTGAGTTCGATTTTAATGCCTTGGACTCCTCACAAAACTCCACTAACTTGTTGAGGACCTTAAAATCAGAGGGCTGTTCAAACGACTTATTGAACATCACTGCTGCGTTTGCCAGAGAATAATGCCACCGTCCAACTCTCAAGCTTATCGATGTTTGAGGCAACTGAGCTTTATGGAACCCAACTCTCGGTGAAACTCGTTTGAGGGACTTGTTCCACAGCAAGTCAATAGTTGCTATCGTGTAGATCTGCAGGTGATATTTGCTTGTTTACCCAGTGGAAAAATAGCTTGAAAACTCAAAGTTAGCGGAATTTCTCAAGACCTATTAAGCCAGAACCAGCCCTCCTGAGAAGCAACCGAACAAGTTATTGTGAATGCGTGGTTAGTTTTTGATGAGCTTGCTATTCTTTTTGCGCAGCGTTTTTCTCGAGGTGTTCAAATGCGCTCTTTTCTACTCCAAATAAGTTTTAAAAGCCAGAGAGCCAATAGTGAAACGGCTTTTTGTTTTTTCTCATCACTTTTTAATTTTCCAATCTTTACTAACGACTGACGTAGATGCCGCTAAGATCCAGTGATCCTTCTTGAGTATCCGGCTTCGCTTGTTCTAGAGAGCCAGTTACTTTGGAAAGGCTACTAGGCATCAGTATGGACAAGGTTGTAAGTGGTAACCGCCTTTTATTAACATAAACGTAACACCACCCTGTGCACAAGTTTTCTGGGAATTTTTCCGAAGCCTGCTGCCGGTTCCGCTTTAATTTGAGCTCGTCAAGTGGGGTCAATTCCGAATTTCCATTAGTTTTAGCTACTTATTCTATACTGATAGCCTTCGATAATTTGGACCCCACTCATTACTTTTCTCGTTCCTATTCGGAGGTACGCACATGTCTTGCTTTGTCGGTTGTGGTAGCTTTTGCTGTCCTTTTCAACTAAATTGGTCTCCGTGCACAACAACTGTGTGTCAGTGTTTCCTGTTTTCTTTGAGCGGTCTCACTACACATGGAACCCTGAAAGTTTTCTCTAACTTCAAATGGATATAATTCACTCTTCTAGACACCTGGTCTCCTCAGTGTCGGTTGATCATGCCTTACCAGCCAACATATGACCATCACAGAAAGGTCCCCGGTCAACAGTTTCTGATAGATACATATGTTTATTCCGGAAAGTGGTCATGGGTTTGCTCTAAGCATCCACTAATACCACACAAGAGAATGTAGGAGCTCAAATTTGAGAATAAATAAACAACCTTCTGGATGTTCTAGTGGATTTGAATAAACAGAACGGATGGCTTACCTTATACTGTCTGTCCAGTTCAACCATTTCTCGACGTCGTGCACTGGCCTGGAAGTGAAAATAGCGGATAGCTGTTCAAATTATCTATTGTGTTTAACAAGAGGTTAGTAGTGAGAAAAGCTCCCCCGAAGCACCCCTCTGCAGCATGCTTCTATAGCTTATTCTGGTCAATACCGTGGATTGATTGTTCAGGCTCGTGTGGAATGCGTTTCCAATTTGGGTTTGGACTTTTTCATAATCAACGCTTATCTCGCAAGGTTACTAAAGACTCATGGAAAACCCGTGACCGGTCTCGCTATTCTGGGGTTCATCAGGTAGGCGCTGTCCTCCAGGTCCAAGTGTTGGTAAATGCGGCTGCACTGCAACTGGTTGGTTCACGTTTCTTTAAGTTTTAATACGTTTCACCAACAGAAAAGGGAGTCTTCGTCGTGCACGGTAAGCATGCTGCTGTTCAGCTTTCAGAGTCTGTATGTATAGAGGGAGGCGGCCAGTAGAATTTGAAATTTATGTAGTAGAGTTTACCATCCTCTTCACGTTACAAAGGCGGAAACGTCTCCTATGCACATGATCCTCCCGTCTAGACTAGGCAACACCAGATCACGTGATGCATATTCAATTGGGATGGGAAATTCATCTGGATTCAGTAGATTCTCCTGTTCAAAACCAAACTGGTGTGCGAATGAGAGTATTGGTCAAATTCTCTGGCTAATGCAGGTTCAAGTAAAACAGCCTAAAGCAGAACATGCGGTTGAGGGAAACTCCCGGACTACGCCATTCTGATGCTTCGTAAAAAGGAAAAATCTGTTGCGGATTGTCTAAGAGTTTTCAGTGACCTTGTGAGTAGCGTGTTACGTTTGAACAACTTAAAGCGACTTTAGTTCTACCCGTTTTGTGGCCTACCGATGAGGATACTTAAACCTGTCGTCATGTTTATTCTCTCCAAGACACCCGTAAGTACCTGTACAATGGTGCCAAACCTCAAAAAATGTGGCATTTAAATTTTGACAACAAACTGGCTGCCAGGAATAGCAAGTGAAGTATAGATTAGCGGACTATCAGAACATATACACAACCCTGTTTTTGAGTGCAATCGCTTCGTCTGTTTAGACATTTCATCAACAAAAGATTATTACTAGGTGTGCTGTAATAATCTGTCCTCTTATGCATACGCATACATTAGTTACGATTCAGCATGTCATTTAAAATAAGCATTAATCTCTAGTGTACGCTTTTTTGTGCTACAGACCCACACAGTCGGTCCACCCAAAGTTCAATATGTTTAGAGTTAATGTTATGGAGGTGATCCTGTCAGACAGAGGCCATCAGGAGGAAACGGCACGTTTTGAATTTTCCTTGAGGTTGGATACTTTCGTTCCTTTCACTGTTAGCTTATTTCTTTCTTTACCTTCTTTCTGTTTACAGTGAGTGGATTTTGGGACTCTCTCAATACCCATGTTCACGTCCACTTAACACTCTGGCATAAACGCACCAAGCACGCGTGCACCAGAATGTCAGTTTGACCTGTTCCATTGGTGCTCATTTTTGAACTTCGTTGCCAATTGATCAAACTTTGAGGTCATTTGAGGAAAAATCGTCTTCTGCGCGGACATTCGGCTGTGAAATTAGTGTAATAAACCCTGATTTGTCAACTCGGCCTTTTGAGAAATAGAATGGTTGAGCTTAGTTTGCATGAACCAGATTTTCAGGTAACCTATAGTGTCACAACTAGTGAAACTGAACTACGATTACTCCCCATCAAGCTGACTCTTTCATCACTCTCGTTTGAACGATTGGCTTCATATTCTGACGCAAATATTCCGCTGAATCCACATCAAAGTGGGAAGCACTGGACTCTAGTTTCGCTCCTAACGGAGCTGATCCGCTCAGCTGGGGTTTGAACTTCTGACGTCTCGCACGCAATCGTGTTAACACTACTCCACCAGCGCATGCTATATATACCTGAATCGTCAGACCAGAAAAGGCTATTGCATTCACGCTTGAGAGGTGATTGGTTTACCCGGCACCTCGAAAGACGACCCATTAACCATTCTGGTTCTGTTGACCTACTGATCAGAAGAATTGCGCTAGGACAGCGAGGATCTGTTTAAACGAGTGTGACGTGGGCGCAAATTCTACAAATATTGCAACTACGTAAAACTGATCAAAAATTTGTTCAGCTTGTTTCAGCATCCGTGGCCCTACCTAACTGAGAAGTCCTGAGAGGCGAGTCAATCGACTCACAAAATCTGAACTGTTACTAGGTAGTCGTTCGAGAGTTCGAGTCAACAGATCACATCATTCAAACGTGAATGCTATCAAACTGTCAGCATTTCTGGTTATATCCTATATTTATTGTTGCTCAGAACTGGCACACATCGTGAATAGTCTGCAAATTGACAGTTCCTGTGGGAAGGGGAATTTATGGGTCCAGCATCATTATGACAGGTCGTGGAAACGTAAAATGCTTTGAATGTTTGCAAAACTTTTCTACAGGGTATTTTTCAAATGTATGTCTCCAAAAATAAGGATGGTTTAATGACCGCAGAATTTCTTAAGCCTGCATCAAAGGCTTTGATTGTAGTGTTAAAGCACTTGTTTGATGCTGTTCAGTTTACTGTGAAGATGATCTCAAAATACATGAAAGTATTGGGTTTTTGGTGAGTGTGACAATACTTGAAAAAAATTGTCCGGAAATACCACGTTCCACTTGAAGCATGCAGTACATTTTGGAATATCGGATAGGTAGCACATCGTGTGGCCCATTTTATGGTTAAGTCACTCGTTGGAGATGGATCTCTTTGAGCTCATCTGTTTGAACCGTACAACCTTCACTAGGCTATAGCAAATGAGTCCACCATACTATTGCGTATTATGTCGGGTTCGGACTGATTTCCGTGAAACACGTGCCATGTGAGTACCAGCTAATAAACCTACAATTGTTCTGGAACCACAGAGTGAGAAACAGTTTTCACATTTGTAGACAATCTGTTGACCTCATACTAGGCAAAAACCTACTGTGCACCCACAGCGTATTCGCGTGATTTACATCCGAAAAGCTACCCAATTTTTTTCCTTGACATTTCTAAACACTAGGCCATTATTTCCAGAAACAGTGCCAATCATCTCACTGTCATCACTGACATCACAACTCCTAGCAAGAGTTGCAAGCAATTGTGGGCACTTTTGACAAGTTCTACTGGCACTCTCCTGCAACCGAGCTATTTTTAGCCATGCACACACAATCGCACCAAGAGGGGTTCCGTTCGCCTCGATGTTTGAAGTTGTGCGCCCATTTGTTTTCCTGTATATATCAGGGAACAGCTGACAACAGGATGCAAAAAGCATCACATGTGGTGGGACGTACCGTTTGGAAGAATTCAGAGAACAATCAGGTTGGCGAGCGAATCGAACGATTTACCGGCCATTTACAAACGAAAGCTACCAGTGACAAAAATGCAAAGTTGAACGCAAATAAATCAGCCTAGGTTCGAATTCCCTAGATGGTGAACACAGTTATATGCACTCTTGTACGAGTATTCCCATGTGCAGCGATTACCTCTCAGCAGAATGCATGAGTCTCCTGTCTTGGTTAATTCTACACATCAAACGAGGAAAAACTCAAAAGACCAAAGCCTCTGCATGATATTCTTTTAAAGGTTACTGTTTTGAACATCATATGATTAAGAATCATAGAACTTTTCTTCTAGTATTTTTTCATAACTTGCATGGGTGATCACCTGGCAAAATACTGTCAAAACTTTGAATTTTAAGGGCGACGTTCAAATGCTTTAAACAGATCCACCTACGTGTACGACAAGTACTAGCCTAATATCCGTCAATCTCATCTTATTCTTAAACGTAACTGTTCACATTAGTGAGGGTGACTCTATCCGCGAGCGGGAGGAGTTGACTTTGCTTTCAGTAAGCCAAGATGGTAACGGTATGGTCTTGAGTATTGACAAAATTCGCTCTCAACGAGAATGCCTCACCATTCATACTGGATTCCTGTCAGCCCCGTAGTTTATTAACCGCTTAGAATTGATCTGGTTTGCTTTCCCACCAGAAGACATATTAGAATGTCAGAAATTCAGACCACGAGTGACTAAAGACCATAGTCCGTTTTCAAATGAGCTACTCAACTATGTGTTTGGAAGTGCTTCGACGAATCAAGTTTCTATCGGAGGATGTCATTTAACAAGTAGAAAACTTTCAGAGTGCAGCGACAGCTCTTTTACAGCGGAAGCCTGCCGCCTTCGCCAATATGAAATGCCACATATTCATGCAGGATACAGTCTAAATTTGATTAAATGGGAGGCTAACACATGTTGTTTAAAATTCTCCAAGCAAACAAAGCGAAGTAGGATTCTGTTGTTAGGGTACTGTAAATAATGCACTGAAGAAGAGCCTGCGAGTGCTGTTTTGTTATCGGCTAAAAGTACAAATTGTTGATCAACTGATTGGGTGGTTGGGTTAAGACGGTGACATTTCACATAATGAGTGGGAAATATCTACGTGGATTGACCACTCCAAAGCAGTCATTAGTCTAGACGCAGCCTGAATGTGTTTGTGAGTCGGGTGTTGGTGAAAAGTGCACTAACCATTCGGGGTTTGCAATGCGTGTGTCCCAAAAAGTGTTTGGTACGCAAAACACCGGCTTCTTGAAAGCTGAGCTGAGTACCACCAGGTAGCTGCACATTGGCCAGGGGAAGCTTTCCACAAGAAGTATGTATTATGTTTAGGAAAGCGGAGGTTTCTTGCATCGGATGAGCTGGTTGGATGTATGGGCTTGGCACGTTGTTTTTTTACGGCGGAATTTGCACTACTTGCCAAGCGTTTGAGTTGTTCAGGCAGTGTCAATAACTTTATGCATATGGTAGCAATTACGTCAAATAAAACAACGAAACCTGTTCGGGGAACAGCACATCATGGTGGTAGTATAAACTTTTGAAACTTCAATTTCATTTCTGCAAATAAAGACAAGATATACTGAAAAGTCGGGAACCATTTACGGCTCTTTTGCCCGTGTTTAGAGCCAACAACGCTGCGTACTCCATGAACACGTAGGAAGATTCGAACCAGCAACCTTCTGGTTAGCATCTGAAGATCGTTCTACTACCAGCAGCTGATTTAATCACATCCTTCAGGAACGTGGTTCATATTACGCTGACTAGCTTCTCCATTGAGAGCTTCTCAGATGGCAAGTTGCAGCAACCCGTGGGTGTTTTCCATTTCTGAGAAGATTACATAAAGATTGGTGATGGCCTCCATCTGTGAACCATCGTTACACCGACTTCTGGTTTTGTCGTAAAGCATGAAACCTCTCGAAGATATACAGGCGACTTGTAATATCGGCATGTAGATGGGGATGTAGACGGAACGTCAGTTGCTGTCGAACGCAAAATCCAAAGGTGTGGTTATCTTTGTATCATATTCTAAGATCATTAATTACAAAACAGAGATACTGACCTTCTTCATATTACTGGTGTGAGTAAAAACACGAGTAGTATTCTTAAAGGGGAAGACTTACGTCAAAATAAAGCCAGAATATGAAGGTCAAATGTGCCAGAATGTAGAGAACACAGAATGAAGCGAACACCTCTTGTTCTATTCGAAGCTTTAATCGGCGTTGAGTCTTCGCATCTTGGGTTGTTTGTTTGGCGAGCGCCTGCCAGTCAATTGGGCCTAATTTGAATTTCGATATAGTTGTATTGATGGCGCTAAATTCGTCGGCAATCTGAGTTCTGTTCAAACGAGTGACGTTTATCTGAAGTGTGGTGTTAAACAGAGCAAATTAAAACGGTGTTTGACCAATGTGCGAGTTAAGTGTTACTTTTGGGGAGCGAAATGCTTCCGTATTGTTTCCCACGAAGCGTGTTATTCCTTCTCAGTTTAGTCCTTCTATTTGTTCTTGCCGTTAATGCATTAGCGGCCTAGCTATGTGTAATGGCAATTAATAGATATCGCATCCTCTGTCCAAGGAATCTCTTGGCATCTATGAGAGTGGGTTTTGCCTTGAGAGATTTACAAATTTTAATTCAGTTCTTAGGCCACAGCTTGACAGTTAAGAACCATCGGGTGTTGTACACAAGAATTGGTTTACAGTACACAAATCTTGACGGTAGTTTGTGTGTAAGCTCGGGAAAATCACAGTCACCCAGTGAGAAAAAACTGCCGTGGGGACTAACCCGTCTAAAAATGAGTGAGCGCTTCACAATGACAATAAAATATCATTCAAAGGCCACTTAAACTTCCGGCTCTGTGTGCCAGACTGATCAGCATTGTGAATAACTCAAATCTTGACAGGATAAAGCCCCGCTCATCCTTCAAACAAGGTCCAATGTAGTTTGGTGTGAACCTGTCGGTTTTCGGAACACTCGGTGCACTTTTGTGCCCAGATTACGCACTGGTTTTACGCTAGAGTTTTTGCCAGAAAACTTTTTTTAAATAGTAACTCCTCCACCAGGTAGGCGAGCTGGTGTCTGGCAGCAAAGTGTTTACAACTTTTCCGAAAACGATGACTACTCAATCGGTTCCAAGCGTCTGTCAAATTTTCAAAAGCCTCCGCCGCTTCCCCTTTGTTTGTGTACAACGAAGAGGTAGCTGAACAATCTGACGAGTGTTGGACACCTCCAACAACTGTCACGCCTAGGTCCTCCCCCCTATCTCGTTTCCGTTTTTCTTTCCATTATAAGGCTTCATTCAGACGTAAGTGTATGTCAGTAAAGCACCAGTGCTCTCAGCCGAGTTTGTTATTAGTGACGATGGTGCTGAAGACCAATCGAATGGCATATATTTCTCCCCATTGGTTACAAGAGGCAATAGGAAACCGTGTACAATATGTTTTCATAAGTGGTCTG
The DNA here is from genome assembly GCA_003604175.2 of Clonorchis sinensis. NCBI lineage: Eukaryota > Metazoa > Platyhelminthes > Trematoda > Opisthorchiida > Opisthorchiidae > Clonorchis > Clonorchis sinensis. The sequence goes on from CM030371.1 coordinate 13,868,553, forward strand.
GCATGTGGCCGTCAGCACTTGTCCAGCTGTGAGTGGAGTGAATGGTTTCTCAAGTGGACTAGTCTTGCGAGATGGCTTAGACTAAACCGGTAGAATGGTAAACAAAGCTGCTGTGATTTTCTCTGCATCCGATCTGAATTCAGCTGCGTCAAGCTAAGTTTGCAATTTCAGCAAGATGAATGGCAAAGTATGTTTAAATGTGTGCTGCTGGGACAATGTGTGCACAGATCAGCAATGTCGGCATCTTTTTAAGAAAGGCGATAACAACAACAACAATGGACTCGAGGTTTTTAAACTCGGATTCATGTTCTTAGTCATGGCGCGAATCTGAAGCACCATATGGTTATCATTGCCCATCCATCTTTTTGTGGAACAGTTGAGCTATTTAAAGCGGTGACTATTCTATGTTCCGTTTTGGCTGACCAAAAGAACATGCATCGGTGCATATAGCACAGTTCACAGAGAACAGGGTTGTGTAACATGAGGGAACAAGGGTGTGGTGGGAATTCTAGTCGTAGGAGGAAACAGTAAAGGTCAGTTTGTTTCTGAACGATTGTACGCGAAGCTTGGTTGTCCAAATAATTCGAGTCGGTATTCTGTTGGTATAAGCAGTGATAACATTTTGGTAGATTTGTTTGAATTCAATAAGGTTTTTACACGTGTATCCGGATGAGGTTACAACTGTAAACCTTGAAACGATCATAGACCGCTAATAAAAAGTCTGTTGGTCAGACTACGGAAATCACGTTCATGACTAGCGTTTACTTATTCAGTTCAGGGGAGCTTGGAAAGGTAAGAAAGCAAAGAAAAACTCTTGTTGCCTCTCAAAACTCCGCTGCAGTCAATGATAACAAACGTCTGAATCATCAGTTTCCTAAGGACTATCTTGTCTCACGAAATCTAAATCACATTTGGAAAAGATTCAAAAGACCGTGAAGTAACGAACACTGACAAGATGCTAGCACGATTTCGGGAATTCGGAGTCGAAGCTAGGCACGCTTAACAGTGACTCATGCTCAAATGCCTTTCAGCTTTTATTTTGTGGATACAGTACCGCCCTTCTTTTAGTTGAGCTGAATAGAACCTAAAACATCCGAGCGCGTCATAGAAAAAACACACTTATTGTAGGCTATGCCTGATCAGTGTACTTTGTCCGATGCTCTGGTAAACATGACCGGTGTCTCCTGACGGGTCTATCTGCGTCTGGTGCACTTTACTCATCATCCAAATCTACAGGAGAAACTTGTGCCGCTATTCGCGACTCCAAATCCGTTTCGTTTTCTCTACCTATTTTATGTCAGTCTCTTCCAGTTTGTTGTGAATAAGTTCGTTCGTAGCCCACCGTGTAACAGGCTCGTTTTTAGGATGTCACTTGTGAGACGAGCTCAAGCCATTCAGAGTAGAACAACCCGAATGAACGATATTAATATGCATATTAATATGCGTACAAGAGCCATTGATTGATCGGGAATTTTAGGTCTGACCATTTGCAGTACGTACCACTGACATGACCACAGTGTTTCTTTTGGGAGCAGGACAGATCTAGCGGTAAATATATTTTTAAATTTATCACAAGGCCAATGACATTAGCCATTTGAATGCCATTCATTTTTTTATAGGTTTTCATGTCAAAAAACCTTCTGCCATTATTCAACTAGGATTGTCGTCTAGGTTGTTTGGTGCGTTGTCCCTACTGAGATTTTGTTCAGGTGGATACTGCGATAGTAATAGACCTGTCGGAGCTCATGTCCTACGGTTAGAACTGTTATTTCAGGTGTGTAGCGCCGCCATTCCGTTCGAGAAGGGGGCGGAATTCGGTGGAATTCTCATTTTGGCTAGCTTGTTCTTCGGCAAGCAGGGAAATGGAGGCCCGAATACGTTTCTGCAAGACACCATTCAAGTCTCTCTTCAAGAATGGCGGGTTGCGATATCTACACGGAATTCACCTGCACTCCTTAAGGAGGATTCTAACTGACAGCAAGGATGAAGGTACATCCAACATATACGTAGTGATAGAATAGAGAACACACCCCATTACATCGCCAACGGTGGTTTGAATGTATTGACTGAGTGAAATAAAACGAAAGCTCATAAAAACCTGTGTATTAAAGGCCGAATAAAACGAAATGAGAACCTGGAAGTTAGAGGTGAGGATATATTCATAGTCTGGTCGTTATTTTGAAAACCGGAAACTTTTAAATTTTGTGATCTCCTACGCTGAAGTAAAAAACTGACTGTTGTGAATAGAAGTGGCACAAAAAATGGCGAATGACGAAATCACTCCAGAGAGTTTTATCACCCTTCGCTTTTATGCCAATCATGTTATAGGTGAATATATAAAATTTGCGTCGGTTCTCTAATTCTACAAGTAAAAACGTGAAGCTGAAATAACGCCAGATTCTTCTCGGTCAGTAATAACGCAATCACAAGAAACCTCATGCACTATAAAAAGAACAGAGAGGAAATTACTTAGAGTGGTTTTTCTGACACAATATTTGCAAGTAAAACAATTGCATACGTCCACAAGTGACCATGGATCCCTTTTAAACGATAACCAGCTGTGTACGGAAGAATCCGAAAGTGATGTCTATTTGACAAAATCAATTCTTCAGCTTTCTTACCGCATCCCATACCTTTTTCCCTTCCGTTGGCTTATCACTCATATTCACTGATTGCCGAATTAGAAGCAGGGGAGTGAAAGTCAGTGGACTGGCAAGTCCTGCGGTGGTATTGCTTGGATTTTGTTCGCCAATCGCTGTAGTCGTTTCCGACCTCACACTCGCGGGCTTCCATTCGTCCGTTGGAATAAGTGTGACCACGGCGTGCCAAATGCTCACCACGCACAGGATTGCAAGAGACATGAGAACGTACTTGTCCTGAAACGCAAATTAAAGCGGAAAGATGAGTTTTAAATAGAAGTACGTTCGTTTGTTCGGATTTTGGTTGTCAACACGGCTCAAACTAACTTTGCACGGAGTTCTTTATACTTCTGTGAAAAGCTTGGCAATAAAAGTTTGACTTCTAAACACTTTTATGTCTGTGCTCTGCTGATGACTGAAAATCAAGTTAACTAGAGATCCGTTATTTTCCAGTTTTTCAACTGTCCTCCGACAAAAGTTTCGTCAACAAAGTTCACTCGCGAATGAAGCCTCTGAGCTGAAATGCAACTGTATCTCAGCTTGCAGCTCTTGAAATGATTCCTTCGTTTGCACACCGATTTCCACACTTCTTGATCCTGTGAACACGTCTGAAACCGACAACGCAAGTAAAATTTCGAGTTGATGTCCCGTCCGAGAAGCGGATGAACTGAATCTTTGCCAGGACCGCTTTGAATATCAAAAGACAGGTTGATCTGCATTGGTTAAGCTGCCGGAAGGTGCCTCCGGATAATGGTTCTCTACAGAATTAGCGAAAGTCCCAGCGTAGCCCAAATGCCACCATGAGCAGATGATGGATAGCTGATACAGAAGACGAGGCAACGGGACGAAACCTATTTCAGCGAGGAAAAATGGCGACCAGAAGACTGATATTAGGAAGTAATAACCTTATATATGCAGAAGTCCTACAGATGGAACGTTGACACATTATTATAGGAAGACGTTCATGTAAACAGGAAGAAGTCTAGAGGTCGGTAGTGCATCTCAATGAAAGTTACCTCGCACTTACGGGTTTCATACGTTGACGCTTTCGTGTTTTTCGTTTCTAACTAGAAAAAGCACTATTCCCTAACTTTTGCTATATAAAGTATCACCCGCTAACTTAAAACAGTAATTTTCACTGTACTGTTGGCAGTGAATCCCTTTGAACATATCACAAGATGTCATTTTCTACCGAGTTTTACCAACCAAACGCATGTTAATCCGAGTGAATCAGTTCCTTTCTCGTGAAATCAATTCCAGGTGATTCCACTTTACAGAAGTGACCAAGACTGTTTTGTATCTTGAAGTTTCTGCCGAAATTCAGGATCCTGGAGAGATCACTTGTCTTTCTAGATTACGGATCAAATTTTTAACACACTTCGGTGGAAGTATGCCAAAGAACCGGATGTTCGTTCTTCCTGCTTGTCCAGTGCGCGAGCCATGGTATGTGATTCTCCTCAAAGAATTCACTGCACTTTGAACCGGTGTCTCTCAAATGACATAAACAAGACATTTGTCCTGAATGGCTCATTTTTTCCATTTTCTCATTTTTAACGTACCCGGTAGAAATTGGTACTAGCCTCGTCAACGAATTGACATTTCGATGTTCTAAAGGTGTATGGGATTACGAATTTTTAACTGGAACTGCGAATTGTGTTAACTGGCAGTTTTACTCACAATTAATATGATCATTCACCGCCGTTCGCACTGCTGGTCCGTCCCGATTTAATCTAGTATGCAAAGCAATTGAAATCGCTTCCCTATGAAAAAATCAGTTTAGCCTACCTCATCATAAATGGAAGGTAAATCAATATATATATAAGCTCCACGACAGAATTAACTTGTGCCACAAAAGATGAGGTTTTCGCGAATTAAATTGATTCTCATGGATGCTCAACTAAACTTCTTGTTTGTGGCATTCAATAATCAGTTTTGGTGTATGCAACTACTTTTGGGTTCCAGTCGGTGTGTGTCACATTACCTTTCAAGTTACCGCTACTAGGGTGACTCTCTTTGTGATCATTAAAGTCATTAGCTCTAAAAAAAGTCTGTTTTTGTAAGAAACCAGTAATTTTTATCTATTTTTCAAGAGTCCGGATGGTCCTGATATTTGCTTCCTGGAGAGCAATCATGTGATCGTATCTGTGATCTCGAACACTAATTAGAAAACTTATGTTTTGGAAATGCTAGCAAGTCGCACTTCATCCAAGCAAACATCCAAAGTAACCCAGACACTTGATATTTTTTAGCTCTCCGAGCATTGCTTTATCCTTTTTGTTACAGACCACTCTGTGCACGCACTGTATAAGTTGTTTCGATCAACAATAAACCATCTGGTTAGGTCGTTTTTCTTACTTTCAACCTGCACGTTTGGTTGCCGTAAGATATACAGGCTTGACCTGATAAGAAATAATGATGACGGGACCGAATATATAATTGTCGAAGCACAACTAATTTCTAATTTAAGCTTGGTATATCTCCTTTCCAATGCTGAGCGGACGACCCTGGCTAAACATTAGGATAACTTGAATGTTCCTTTAGTTTGTGGAGGGAGACTGTAAAAATTTGTCACTCGTATGCAACTCTGTGTCGATGCTGCTACATTTGCCCACAACATCCATAAACTCGTCCGTTGCGTCAAATTACGAAACAATTTCACTGGATCAGCGGCTACATGAACACGCTAAACTGAGTGAAAAACGCCGGAAAACAGGTGACCGAATGAAGATAGTGATCACTCTAGACAGCATTGATCGTTCTGATGTCGACCGCCGGAGTTATGCGCAGCTATCGTCAAATTTACGTGGATTTTTTCACACTGGAACAAAATCTTCCATCAGTAGAGAGAGGTTTGGAATCATTAGGGAGTGCATTGTAAATGTCGGATTGCGGACATGACTCGTTTAATAGTCGCATGGGGACGACTGAAAACTGACGTAACTAGTGCTTATTCACCGGGCCTGATAAGACTGCACACATAAATATACAAGATAACAAAACTGGTTGTGTTTAGACGATCTGTCGTCTGCGCACAATCACAAAGCTGGCAACCTATGAACTGAGAGCTCAGATCATAAGCCGGTACCTCACTATGCTTTGAGTTGGTTTGCGGTTCTTTATCATTCGTATATTTCGTTGTTTTATCAATCATAGAAAATGGAAAAGTTTAACCAACTGTGCAAACAGTGAAGTGGTGATCCTCATAGAGGGGAGATGTTGGCGAAAGTCCCAAAAAACTTCATCACCCTGATGAGTTGGGAGGCCATCCTTAATCACTATGAATGACTAATTAAGTGTGAATTAAAAGGGATTATTATTGAGTGGATGATTGCTATAAGAGAGGAAGGCTCTGGTTTAATGGATTCAGCCATTTGTGGTTGAAAACCACTTTAGCCCATCACGTGTGCAGCGTGTGAAGTTGGTGTGGTTGAAGTGCACAGCATACCATTATCACAAACAACAAACGGTACCAGGCCATTCTGTTGTTGTAAGAATTCACCGTTCACGTGCTGAGGATAAAACTACACCAAAGCAAGATTGGAGGCGATTCTTGTCATCACTAGTGATCTGACCACTGCTAGCCGGTAAATCAGTTTTGGACGTCAACAAAACGTATAGACACACATGCTTCATTATTTCAAGTGGGCCGAAGTTGACTACCACTTTCGTTCAGTAGTTACAAGAAAATTTGCAAAACCATTTGAGAAGGAACATCACTAGCTCAGAGACATTTTGATTTCTATAGCTGGGGACAGGTTACTGATTATTGTAGGTCACTTTTCGCCTATTCATTGAAGGGATTCGGTCAACCTGTCACACCAGACAAGTTGTACTTTTAACGTACAGTCTTTGAAAGGTAAGAAAATGTGTTTGTCGTATGTTTCAGGCGATCATTACAATCTTGGTTATTGTGCGCACTCGTCCCGCGCCTACCAGTTGTGCACCCCAATACTCGATGTCGCAGTACCAAAGATTCATCAAAAATAATGCGTGTTCAAGTTCGTTACAAGGTGTTAGCTAATATTTACTGATCTTCTGAACAATAGTATTAGCTAAACTCGGACATCCAAGGTGCCTAGAATCTCTGTTAAATTGAACCGCTAGTCACTATACAGAAGTTTCATTTCTATTGAGAATAATCAACAACTCATATCCCACGAAACTGAGTTTCAAAAAGATGACCATCTGATCTGTGGTTAAACAAAGGCATTCGTCTTCACGCTACTGAAAAACAGCGCGATTAACTCACTTAGTATATAGCACATGTCATCCTTCAATCACGAAAGCACATTACGTGGTCACCTACTAAATGGCTCCTGTTGGACAAAATTTTCACCCACCTTTTAAAAAGGGTGAACATTTATCATGAGGTAGATCATAGAACGCTTTAGAAATAGCTGAATTCATTTCAAAACTCGCCTTAGTGCTCAGCCTGCAGTAAAGGTTTTGGAAATCTCTTATGCTGCACACTAGTTCTCCTCCCACATTAGGTTGTGACTAGGGAATTCACAGGTTGATACAAATATTTGAGAAAATTCAAGCCAACACGTTGGTACTCAAATCACGCAGATTTATTACGGTTCAGTGAAGATTTTGTCCTGCAACTCAATGCCGAAAAGCCGAGGGGCAATGTGCAGCTGCCCCACCAATAATGTGTATTTCATGAATCTCCAAGATATTCGAAACGACAACTCGATTGAATACTGAATTGTCCACATTCATACCACTCTCATTTGAACTGTTGTCCCCCTTGTTCTGGCGTAATTATTTTGGTGAGTCCACACAAAACGGGAGGAGGACCACCAGACTCGAGTTTCATTCTAATTGGAACTCATCAGCAGTGCATATACTATGGCCGTGCCGATGTTGGATCTCCGTTCGCCTCGCATGGCAGGTGTCCGGACTTTCAACCCCAATAGGACCAAATAATACCCACTGCTGATGAGTTCTAATTAGGGTGAAACTCGAGTCCAGTATTCTTTCTTGTGGACTCAGCAGATAATTACGCCAGCACAGGAAGACGACAGTTCAAACGAGAGTGACGTGAATGTGAGCAAAACACACCCCGCAAACCAACACAAGAATACTAATTTGTTGGGCCACGAGCGGCTAAGAAGCAGTGTTTAAATTGCACCTGGACAACATATAGCGCTTTTCATTCTTCAACCATGGAACTTACATCACGTGATCCTGTGTTCACTGTCGGTTTGCCTGAAATTTACCCAGTCTACATAGGTCAACCACATGATGCTATCTAATCGTTGCAATTAGTTAGTCTGTTGCCGGACTGTTTGACAGTTCTGTGTAAAGCTGAATTGGTGGTCTGAGTAACGGTGTCCAACTAAACGGCTGAGGCGAATTTCCGTTCCCATTTTAGTTGCCCTAATAAAATGAACCCAGTTACATAAGACAGACACATGAAATAGGGCCTTCTTAAACTGACTGATAGATGCACCGATCAACCGGAGGGCCAAAAGGTAATTTGGACAGACTGTTCCTAATGTGTTCTTATTGTGTATTAATTTAAAGTACCGCTTGAATCCAGCCCTTTATTGGTTTTCAAAGCTGTTTTAATCCGTGCTCTAGACTTCTTCATTGTAGAGCTGTTTGCGGGATTTATTCGCGCCTTCTTTTCATGTTAAATTGTGCTCGAGTCTGAACGTCTCAAACTACACCGTGTAGATTGGATGCCGAAGATAAAACTACAAAAACCGATGCGGTCTCACTTTTTACTATCAAAACAAAACTATTCTATTTAAAATTCCAGTTCTTCTATTCAATTTCTCACCCACATTTCTGTTAGTTAACAGACGAAACCGAAGTTAGAATGCGGAATCACCAATTGATCAGGGAGTAACCGGGAAAAATTTCATAGAGGAATGAACAACGAGGTGAGTTCTAGTTGTCTGATACACAAGGAAATCTAAGTGAAAACTTGCATCCGATTAATAGGTAATGCGAAACAGGGGATAGTTGAAATCAAAAGTCCTATGGCTTGTATATTCCAATTTCCTAGCTTAATGGGCGGTACTAATATCGGGTTCGAAGTTCGTCGAAACACTTATTGCTGAAAGGTGCAACGATTAAATACGACCTGTACAACCCACATTATCTCGTCAACCGACAGCCCAAAACCACTAAATCCAAAAGAGACCATGAAAAAAGAAAGAGATTTCCCCGCCCGAGCAACTGATCCCAACTGCACTTAAGGTGAGCAAGAAAAAGTCGTTAGTTTTGGAGCCGCATTTGCGCCATGCTTTTGACAGAGTGGGTATTTTATCGATCTGCATACTAAGTATGTTTTTCTACTACAAATGCCTCATTTAAAAAAGGAGAACGAGCCACTAGATCTCTGCATAGTTGGTCAGTTGGATATAATGCCATCACCTGTGGATATCGCTAACCTGGACTCTAGTATCCACTCTTATTCATCTTTTTTTGTACACTTGATGTGAAACTAAAGGTTTTGCTTTTCTTTCCTCTATTCTTTACTGTACCCGTCGGAGCAAAAATTTGCTGCACAGGAAAAAATGGCAACTTATTGATAGGAAAAATCATCCCAACTCACCATATAGGTCAAATAAGATATTTTTGGCAGTGACTGATTGATTACGAATTTGAATGCAACTGAAGTAAGGAAAAGAGTAAAGGAAAGTTGGAGGCGGTTTTCCGGTCGCTCTGGTGGAACTGCGAATGTGGCGAAAGACAGTCCAGTAATGAAGAACTGAAATAGAAGAGAGAGAATTGGATACTTTCAAAGTCGCTTGGTGTTTTATCTAATCAGAGGAGATATTTTAGCGTTAACAGTTGTTCAGCAGCGTAAATCGTACCTCAGTGGGCATATCAACTAACCTTTAATTGCTTAGAAAGTCACATAAAGCGGTCCAGGAAGTGTCTTAATGTCAGAAGCAGGGAAGTTTTGTCCTTGATGGCCTGCAATCAAACAAATGACTAATGCCAGATTGGCCTGGTTTGATCGCCAGACCTGGCCACTTGCAGAAACAATCAGCAGATATCTCTCGGTCATGGGTTAGCTGATTCATACGACCCATGCCTTCACTATTCCGCTTCGCCATTCAAACTAAAAGTTTTTGAATCTCACCAAGTTCACTGTAGCCAGCCTGCCCAAACTCTCTGGGGGCGAGAACAAGCCCTTAGTTTACCTGCTGCTTCCATTATCTGACTGATGATTGTTTAACCACATGACTGCTTAGTTGCACAAAGACTAAGAACACTTCTGTATGTTCGTCCTGATAATTTGGAGCAACATGAAATCCCTGCACATACAATTTTTCCTCTATCAAGGACACTGTTCAAATGCTGAGAGGGGTATAATTGTTCAGAAAAAAAACTAAAAAAATTGAGCATAGTCTAACTTACCTTTACTAGGGAGTCTGCATTACGAGTAAGCCGAACATGGATCAAAACCCGCGAGGCGTTTTATGTTTAGCCATGGACTAACTTGCTTTAAATTACAGAATTATGATCAGTGAAGTGCCTTTGCAAGCCTAACTCACTATAATGAACGGCATGTCAAGGACAACATCCAGGCACTTATAGGGTAAAACTACCTGCTGTGATGTTAGTGGACGGAGGCTAATGGTTCAAGTCAGCCTTTCGTTGTTTACTTAGGGTAGCCTTGGTTTACAGTGTTTTATACTATATGAGGTAAGTCAGTTATTGTGTGGCTGGGGATCTAGCCGCCTAGCAGCGAAAACAGGTCCAACGTTACGAGAAATACACTCATTTGCAAATCAATTTGGTTTTTTGCGAGAGACTCGCCTGGAACCCAAGGTTACTTATCTTACCCGCTGATGTTTCACTGACATTTCGCTGTCGGATGGTAGTGATTGTGGACAACCATTCAGAGCAAACAAAAATGCAGTCACCGTGTGTTCAGTTTGTTCAGCCATTAGGCTGACTTTTTCGGAAGTCACCCAGAGTATCGCACGCCTAGGCTCCCAAACTTGCAGTTGTCAATCTTTTCCGCCACACCTCGTTTTGTGCTCCTGCTACTGATTTGACAAGACCGATATCAACGTTTGACAGAGGGAGATCCAGCACCTTAAACAGTTGCACAACTCACAGTTCATCATAGTACTCCCGACCAAATTTATTTCATTTCGCTTGGTACCAAGTGTATAAGTCAATATATACATATATGGAAAGAATGTCCAACATGTCTATGACCTACAAAGGTAATAACAAGATAACCTTCGAGATGATCTAAAAGATACCACCTGAAATTCAACTTACCATGATAAGAAACACATTCCAGTAGAAGTAGCCAGGTCGTCGAGCCGCGCGACACGTGACTGATATGCAAGGGTGATGCTGACTGGAGTTGGTGTACTCTTGAGTGGCGGATCGTCGGGTGACCTCAATATGCTCGTGCAACCGCCATTCCTAAACAGAAGAGTGAGACGCTTGATTCCTGGGCAAACAGTCAGAGTTTCGCCGTTTGTTTAACCATTCCATACAGACGACCTTGTGGTAAGCCCAACCACCATATTTTTGGAGCCGTTTGGCTTGAAGGCGCTAGTTGCAGCAGCTTTTTAGGGCAATCTGATATATCGAACGAACTGGTTTAGCAAAGAGACAACTCCAATCGGCGTCAGGAAGGTTAGGCACCATGATGAACAGCTATGTAAGGAATCTGATGTAAGGGTCGTGTATGCATACACTACAGGCGAGAGCTGGCTTGTGCCCACCACAATTGTTCATACATCTGCAAACGTAGGCCATTTGTTTGAAACATGTAATTGAAGATAAAACGAGGGAAGCCATTGAATCTATTTTTCACGAACGTTTTCCACCAACTGAATATTTTCCTTTTGTATGGGACCTTTTAGTGAGGCGCCTGGAAAATCAGTGGCATCCAGTCGGGGCAACAATTGTAAGCAGGTAAAAGACTTCTAGCTTCCGTCCAAAAATAGAGGCACAAAAGCGGCAAGAAGGAATGCTGCTTTCGGGTTTCTGATAGAATTAAATGATTCAAAGGAGATTATTTTATTTTATCAACGGATATCTTCGATCCCTTCTTTATCGGCATGGTGTAATCCGTAGAAATTTTTGTATGGAAAGGGGTGTCGGTCAAACAAGCATATCACATAATCGCGCAGTTGTTCTGCTTGGGAGAATGTGGGTCACAAAGGCATGAACAGTCTAAGGACCGGTCATAAATATACCTGGCCCGACAACAAACGCTGTTTTCGTTCGATGGATACTACAAGCCCATGTTTTGTGTGCTAAGTGTTCTATCCGCCTAGGAGTGGCCGACATCAAGTGACGTCAAGTTAAAAAATCCACTTACCAAACACGTAGCCTGTCAGCAGGACGGTGCATCATCCTTTGCGTAGCAATCTGGCTAACTGATAACGAGGTGAGGACCGGTTTTGAATAACATTCGGCGTGTGTAAAGTTTGACAGGCGGGTGAGGAGGATCTGCATGCATTTTATCAGAGAAATATTTTCAAAAGTCGTTTTTCCCCTGCAAAATGAACTGACGGTCACGTCACTCAAGAAGTCATAAACGTTCTTTACGAATATTGCCAATTTTTTGGGTGCATTCCTTTACAGTACAGAATTTGGTGGATTTCCACACAGAAAAAACGGGGACAATTTGTGAAAGTGTAACTACTTTAGGTCGAATGGTCTTTCAGACGTCAAATGTGTCTTTTTTTATGAACGCACAAGTTTTATTTTCAGTCAGACGATACCAACTACTAAGTATAAGTTTCTAGCAGAAAAGAGCAGTGTGAAAGTTTCTGTCAACAACCAGTCCCATAATCTTCACTCATTGAGCATGTCTTCCCAAGTTCGCTTCGATCGAAAAAGGTATTCAAAGCCAATTTTCCAACTTTGAGATAAATTTTCCAGCCTCCGGCTTTTAAAAGCATCCGATGGTGACGTGATGCTGAACTACTTCTGTCTTTATAATATTTTAGTCAATGGCAGAGAATCAACCGCCTCAAGGCAAAATGGACTGCCTGATGAGCTCAAAATCGAGCAAAATCGTAATAAATCTCAGATTAGTTTCTGCCAACCTTATGACCAGTGTACTATATATGGCAGACAGGATAACTCAAACTCCCAAGTTTGTATCCAAGGGAAACCTGAGGAGCAAGTCATGTTTCTTAGCTGAAGCAAAATTCCATTGTCTTCCTAACGAGAGGAACGCAATTCTACTGCATCACAAACTGCAGTGACCCCTGGTGTTTCGCTGTTTAATATACTGCCTTCCACTTTCTTCGGATATTCTCCACCCGCCAGCCAACTAGTTCCAAGTTGTTCAAGACAAATGTGTGTTTCGATTAGCTCTGACAACGAAATGGCTACATCCCACATCGTCTTGCCATCCGACAGTAAGTGTGCCGCGGAAAAATAAACAGTAACCTGTCAAATACGGAAGCACAGTAGTGTTACCCTACCGCACTCACTTGTTGGTCCACAAGGGTCTGCACGTTGATCGCACACAATTCATTCTTATCCGGTACAAGCGCAACTTCCGTATCTGGTCGCTCTGATGTCAGTGTGATTGTGAGGTCCTGAAATAAGTGGGAAGTAGACAGGAACCTGATCAAATGCATAACGCTTGTTGACTGAAGGTAGCTGATGATTTCCTTTAATCCGATGAGAACATAACAAGACTACTGACAACTCTGAGTTTCTTGTCCCTCAATCACTCGAAAAGTCGAAACTAAGAGAGTCTACTACCTCCTCCTAAACTGAAAACTTCAACACCAGTTACGCCTTATGAGAGCACTTTAACCCATCACTGTCTGACTGCTACGGCATAAGATTTCACTAAATTTAATGTCGCAAGTGTAACACTCTCTTCGAAAAAAGACATACAGAGTTGAGACACATTTTTGCAAGAGAAGTTTTGTGGAACGAATTCTGCCACTAAGCTGGCTGGACTTGGGACAAAATACCTTTCCATGACAAACCATATGACCTTCACATATCTTTGTCCTCGGCAAACCGTAGAACACTGACAATCACATCACGCGCTCCCCACATTATTTCTCTACACATGCGAGTTCCTTTCCCAGTTGATTCAGCCAGGACTACAGACAAGTGTAGGTTTCACACACGGTGGCTTTTACAGTTTGTCACAAAAAGTGGACCGAAAGCAACGAATAGTGTTGATAAAGGTTCAGATTTAAAAAGTGTCCTGAGGTTTCATAAGTCTGATTGAAATTATGGAATAGCCTGACTTCGACCAAAGTTTCGCAGATTTCATCAGACATTAAAATTGTTGACATCAAATACCAGTAAGAAGTTAATTTGCACAAACAACTCTTAACCTCGACCCGGTGTGAATAGGATCATTTGTGGGTTACTGTAAACTCAGGAATATATCTACGATCGTTTACATCAAAACTCAAATAAATTCATGCTCTTGATGGAACGCACTATTCATAGGGTTTGACAGTTCACAATAGCTGTAACCCTTCTTGGAGCCCATTACCTGGTTGTAGTAGCTGAGTTTCCGTCAACATTCTGTTCCGCACGAACCTCATGCAATTTCACTAGAATTATTTAGCACGTGGCTAACTCAATTAAACAAGGTCAGAGATTTTAAGTATAAATGTCATTTATTTGGATCAAGCTCAACTTACCTGCACGTCAAGAGGAAAGTCATTTAATTCCAGAGTTTCGAGAAAGATTCCGCGCAGACGTCGACGTTCGACAATATATATTTCGTTGTTGTCCCCCGTATGAGTGTTGATCCAATGTTGGTCTTTGGACTCGTTTAAGATGTTATCAATCAGAATTAGAGGATTCCAGCAACGCTGAAGGTCTATTTTCCGTAGCTCCTAAAAGAAGAAAGAGCGATTGTCATCCGATTTACAATTCGAGTAAAACTTTTTCACTAGTACACCTATAACTGCTTAGCTTGAAGTAGTCTTGTGACGTGACGACCTTTGGCCTCATGGCTATCTGGCACATGAGGCTTCACGTTATTGGCCGCTTGTGCTCGAAGCACACCGTGATTGATTATTTCCCAGCTGGGTAAGTAGCCTCCTACAGTTCCCAGGATGAACACAAGGCGCTTTTTAACATTTTGTATAGTCCGGTTCAGACAAATATTGTCAGACAGCAGGCGATCAGTTTCAATCTTGAAACAATAGAGCTGGACGCACTCATGCTCAAAATACCCTAATGTGGAAGACCATACAAAACACCCATAGGTTGTCCGAAGAAGTGAATCATATACAAAAAATTATACGCCTCAAATAAAAACTAAATTTTGAAAGCACGTGAAAACGCCCTCAAAAATTCAGCGTAATCTTAGAGCTAATGATGCCGATGTAAAGAGTTAAAATATCGACGAGATCATGCAGCTGTTTGAACCAATGGCAAGGGTATTCTAACACCACTTTCACACATTTGAACTTCACTTATAACTGTCGCATATAAAGTGCATAAAATGCAAAAAATGAATAGCCGAATTAATTGGAAGTAACTGTTTGTCTGGCCTGCATTTTGTGTTCTTTTGCGGCGCATCCAGTGGTCACATAAGTTTTGTCCGTGGATATGGTGTGTAAACTTCCATTGCAGAGTTTGATTTTAATGTCGCATTTCTGGGAAAATTGTTCACGTCGCTGCTTAGCAAGCTTGTGTAATAGTTTGCGGCATTTCAACGAGCAATCAGTTCAAACAAAGCGCCACGGACAAGAAGTGGGCATTGTTTGGGCATGAAAGCAGCCGTTTGAGAAAAATGTCTGTACCTTATAAAACATATGGAGGATTTCCGCGCATATCCGGAAAAATTCACCAACATTCATTACCAACTTGAAAACATATATGTCTGGAGATGTATGGCACAATCACAAATTGGGTAATTGCGGTTTTCGGCTTGATGTTTGTGGACTATTCTGGGTTGGCGGACCGCTGTCTACCCGTACTATACTGGTGTTCTGGTGTCTTTTTCCTACTGAAGCTGTAGCAGTTTATCTACGTTTTGCACAATGTTCTTCCATTCACAATCATCGCGTTGGCTTGCCAATGTTATATAAAACTTAAGGCCTCCTTCAAACTGGAATTCTGATAGGTAGATCGTTTTTTCCCCGAACTATTATCGTTTAATTAAAAACCTCATTTATTTACTGTTACTTTTTATGACACCGAATATCTCAGCTGTTGTATTGGCAACAAAACCGTCTAGCCCAAACGGGTTGGCTTTCTTTCGCTATTCACAAACGTTCCGAGCAGCAAAAGTTAGAACAAAAGGGGCTATGAAGAGTGACGGAATGAAACAGTTGTCCTGCTCAATAGAGCATGAAACAACTGCTACCGTTTTTTGTCGTTCCAGGTCTGGACTAGTGAAGTAGCAGGAAGCTGTAATCAAAAGCTCCCCTATTTCAACTCAGCTGTCTTTCAAACCCTTTTCCAATGTCTGCTGAGAACTTTTTTCTTGATCCGTGAGAGAGATTAAGCCAACTGTTCAAAAGGGTGACACATGTGCACAGAAGCTTGTCTCTTTACGTTCTTACGTTCTTCTTCTGGCTAGGAAATATCAGTAAGCTTCTGATATCCACTCACCGAATAAGTTGATTTGCACCTGTCTTCTGGAGCAGTGTAGATCACTGAAGATCAGCTCACATAACGCCAGTTACAAATAAGTTTACAAAACCTCATACAGTAGATCACGAAATTCTTAAGACTTTCGCAAAATCGATCGCTGAAGGGTTTCTATCCACAAGTAATCAATCCGACCGGGCCCATTCAGGTTGACACGAATCGTTTTTCTGTTTTTGTTACAGCCCCGATGTAGTCAAGAAGACAAGTCCACAGCAACAACTTATTAGATTACCACCGTAAACTGTATTTTGCTTAGCTTTTTATTTGCACTGCTATTTCTATTGCTGAGTTGTCTAGTATATTATGCACCCCTGGAAGTATTTCTCCCAACAACCCATACTGTAAAAACGGCTTCTTGGTGCCAGCTTAAAACAAAGTAGGAAAAACGGTTCTCCTAGAGAGGTTATTGCAAAAATTTGATAACGCACTGCGCAAACACACATTAAACTAAAGTTTCATCTGAAAATAATGCACAACGCCGTTCCTAATCATATTTAATCTGAGTCATAATACCCAGATGAAATAAAATTACGCAGAAATTAGGTTTGCCAACTTGTTTCAAGCATCTCTTAGGCAGTAGGTCCTGGCGTTTCTGATTATGCGGTGCACAACTTTTGGGAGTCCCCACGTGAAATAGAGTCACCTTGATCTTATTTTCGTTGAACAGTATTCAAGCATTCATAATCACACAGACTTCACTCACAAGAGACAGTGTGATGGCGGATGTACCAGTTGTTTCTGTTGTGAAAGTTGAAAACTAACGGAAATAGTCGATGACACTGCAGTGTTTATAGCACACACAAAAACGGGTAGGTGATGACAAGGTTGGCCGAAAAAACCCTACCGGACCCGAAGTATAACTGTTTGTAGTGATGTATATTCATATCCCAATGAAGTAGTGTTATCTCAAGAAATAATTGTTTATGGACAAACTAGAATTCCCTACCAGATTGCTTTATAGTAGCCAGTTATCTGTAAGGTCCGACAAGGGGCTAGAGTAGCAACGTGTTAGGGTTTTTTTGGTAGACAGAAATTCGGAAACCAAACTTTTAGTTAACTTCATGAGGTCCAGTTCCAAAATGATTATCAGTGTTCGGACCTTCTTGGAGTTGAATTTCTGAAAGTGGTTTAAATGAGCAGTGCTATTCCAAGCAGCCGAGCCGGAAAACTTCAGCAGTATACCCCACGGTTTCACGATCAGAATCGTCAGCTACATTAACTTATATGGGATCAGCCATTATTCCGCATTTTTGCCGCGGAAGCAGAGCACCAAACTTGCGCTCTCTGGTTACCACGTCTTGAGATTTCACGACACAAGGGCAGTTATTGTTTTTCGAGCTTTGGTTTATTGTTCAGAGAGTATATTGTACCCAGAAATCCTCAAATGGTGTGCTTTCCTGCACCCAGTGGATAAATTCGCTGGCTGGCTCATCGGAGTTTATTGAGATGATTCTGGATTCCGCAGCAGTATTACATGGTAACATCAAAAATTAGAACAACTTTTGTTTTGAGGGTGGCCCATGCTCTGGAACAACCTTCGTGAAAGTCTTTTTCAAAATACTTATACTAGTTTCAGAAGCTCCTTAAAAGTCGTCCAAATTTGGAGTGACCTGGCTAATTTCAAATCTACATGATAAATTACAACGCGCCTCGGGACTCACCTCGCTACTGGACTCAGGTTACCAGTTGATCGCCCGATCACCTACAAATAAAACTTGAAATTGGCCTTATCGCTCTGGAAATCTATTCTCAACAGTGATTTACCCGTTCACCAGAAAACTATCGTTTAGACCACACCAACCGAGTTGGTGGAGTCGAATTTCCTTGAAAATTGGTACCAACTTGTTTTGCGCTAAGCAAACAGCTGTTGTTACTTTGAAACTCCATTGGATTGATTCGACTTCTTTTGTTGATATACTAAAGTGTTCATTTCCAAAACTCCAAACGACGAGACGAAGCAAACCTGTTAATGCCTCTAGTCCTGTGCCGTGAAGATTCGATTTCCCAGTTCATGAGGAACAATGCTACCGACAGAAATCAAAAGGCTGCCGATGATAAATACCTACCTCCTCAGTTTTTCCGTCCAGCCGCGGTTCACGCCATTTTGCCTGAATAAACGCATCTGCGTGATAGATCTCCTTCAGCGTGTCGATTTCGCCAATCTTCAGAAAAACTACACGAACTTCTACGACCACCTGCAGAGGTAAATTGAAGCAAAAATATGAATCGTGCTGCATAAACTCATTTGGGATAGCAAAGAATCGTTTCATGGCTTACCTACATTTTCACAAAACTGATGGAGTTGAAACCCTGCCGGAAGATCGGTCAAAATTCGACACCTTATTGCCAATTTGACTCCGGTGAGATGATTTGAGTTTTGTTATTAGGCCAAAATTTATCCTCGAAGAAACCTGCTCACAAGGTTGTTGAAAACTGTTCGACAGCCCACAGCCTGTATGGTCTGTATTGGGGCTTGTCAGGTAGGAGCAGTGTCTAAGTTTCCCTCAAACTTAGGTGCTAACTGAACCCAAGATGTACAAAATTAGACTGCAAAATTAAATTGTACAGAATTACCTGAAAGCTCATTTTTACACCAACTTGTATTCGACGGTAGACTCAGATGAATCCCAGCTGAATCACAGCTGATTAGCTCAGCTGATGATATTCGCCCACTAAATGTGCCGTGTACTGACCGCCTGATGTTTTGTTTGCACGATATTCGAGATATCGCAGTATATTCTCTATGAGGTTCGAGTAGATCGTGAGGTAAACGGAAATTCGAGGACTGGACCTACCTGAGGAACCTCACGAAGGGCTAACTAGGTAGTGAGCTGAAGAAGAATATTCAGCAAAATTATGAATGACATGCTTCAAAAAAATTTCTACGATTTCTCAAATATCGTGCCAACCGAAACGCGAGACAGCCTTTATGCAACACAGTCAGTTGGAGACTATCATAAGGGAGAGGTTCAGTTGGAAATCAGCCGCCTCTACCATTAAAACTGCCTAGGTATGCAAACGATTGTGTTTGCCAGGACCTATCCTTTAACTTATTGAACCTAGAGGTTAAAATGCCCTGCACATGATATTGAGTGACCATTGGTTCATAATAGTTTGGTGTGTGAGTGAAACAATAATTCGCTTCATTAACCCCGATGTGGATTGAACCAGTCTTAATTTTTCAATGTTAACTGATTGAGCGGGGCATCTTTTGGTTCGAGGGTATCAGTTATGTTTTTGTAATCATTGTCGACTTGATTCAGCTTTGCCGCATTTTGAGGATAACGTGCTCAGTTGCGAGCTGTCTGAGACAACTTAAAGCCAATTATTTAGTCAAGACGTAATTCAGTGGAAATGACAGGGACATTATTGTTTGAGAGGTTGTTATACACGAAGTGCACCGACGGACAGGCTGATCCTGCAACCAGTTGAAAATAACTGAAAAAAGAAAGATTCTCGAATGGAGTCGAGGCTTTTTTCGAATTAAGTTATATATACAGCATGTGAGAGAAGAACTGGCAACCCACTGTAGCTTTGATTTGTATGATTAACACGAGAATGCATGAAGCGATCAACATCTCAGGTGTTCGGATTTTGTAACCAGTATTCACAAACGAGATTTCACGGTACTATTTAACAGGCACCGCCAATCAAATGTTAAGAAAAGCACATAATAGGGAAGCTACTTAATAAAACGTTCTCCGAAAACAATAACGAGATTTTGGAATTATATTGGACTGCAAAACCTGCGGAAGTAGGCTACCACAAAGACAGATTTCCTGAGTGTTTATCCTTAGTGGGTGATATGAAAACAACGGATGTTGAGTAAACTACCACTTCGCCGCTGACCCACAGATCAGTCACAGCTTACCCCATATTACCTGGAAGAATAAAGTTTAGGCGAGCTGGTTGGCTTACCAAGCTGCCCGGCTCAGGCCAGAACCTTTCAGGTTGCAACAACAACAACTCCTAGTCAAATAGACGTCGTGAAAAATCACTTGAGCCTTGACGGTTCCGACAACGAGTGGGTCAAGCGAAAATGTATAATTGCAGGCACAGTTGATGCTATTAAGAGGAATATTAAGTTTGCCGTTCAGTGGTGCAACACCTCTTGTGGTTCGTTGATACAATCATAAGGACACCTTATAGGGCACTAATAGGGCGTCGTTGTTATAAAACAACCTTTAACACTTTTCAACAACGATACTGGTAGGCGAGAGGGAAGTTTCAGCGAAATCAATCTTTGAGAAAACCCCATACCGAATGTGCCGATTTTATATAACCAAAAATTCCGTGACACTAGGTTGCGGAATGCATCCTGAGAACATAACTACCACTTTGCTGACTATTCATTTTGTCTACTTCTTATACTACTCATAAGGTTGCTGAAAATTCTTCGAAGAATTCTTCGAATAATGTAGGTATGAACCCTGTTAGAGGTGGAACGTTACCGGGCGGAGGGTATTTTGTTGGCATTTTGTCGATAATAAATTGTAACCTATTGCTTTAGTAATAACATGGTTCGCAGTGGTGTCGGCGGATGTACGCCTTTTGTTTTTCTGCCCATGGTTCGCTTAATTTTAGCTTCCACTCCAGGTGTTCTATGGAGTGGATGCGTTATTGTTGCTAATGTATGCTGATCTCCTCGTAGATGTGCTGAACTAACAGATAAAACAGATATAGACCCCTGGATTCGTCGCATTCGGACGGCATACAATGCATAGTTGGTTATCGGTCCACAAACGAAAGGCTAAAACGCCCCATGCATCGGTTTTCGGGGTAGTTGTAACTGGCTAGTGCGTAAAAGCAGTTTGTAGCTGGGCTTGTCCAGAGTAAGATGAGCTCAGCTGACGCCGATTACGGGGTTGTTCTCTTTGGAAAGTATCTTGATTAGGCTAAACCAAACTGAAGCCGCTAAAAGATCGTTCCTTACCTTTTTCATGCTTTGCCTTCTCAAAGGTGTGCATTAACTATGGGGTGATCAACCTGGGAATACATCAAGCTTCATTCCTTGTTATTTTGACATTGCTTCAGTCGATCCACTTTAAAATATTTTTATCGATCATTGATAAAGGAGTGGAAAATTAATAGAAAGTACAAACTGTCTATTTCCTGGCTCCCACTTAAGTGAATCTATTTTTAAAGCTGTCATGGAGTAACCTTCATGACGTCTGGGGTGAATTCGCACACAAAAATCAAGGCAAACACATGCATAACAAAGGAAAACAATCGCAAACATATGGATTGGGTAATAAGACTGAAAGCCTGCAGCTGAGGGATAGAAGAACGGTAGCAAATAAATCCCGAATATCAGGTGCGGTGGTGCAGAAATGCTGTACTGAAGAAAGTATGTTGTAGTGTTTCCTGTTATCAGTATGACTTCATGCAGAATGGTAACGAAGAGGGCGTTGTAGTCGGTGGCTTAACACAATATGTCTGCTCTGGGATGTAATCTCGCTTTAAAACAATTCAAAGGAGCAAAACCCAAATTCAACGCCCTCGTTCTGTGCTTTGGATACGCCATAAGAATTGAAACATTGAAGGAAGGGGATTTTTCAATCGGAAGTGATGTGAATTTAAAGGTTTGCAAATCCAGCAACCACCTACAGCTGATCAATATTTTCGAAGCTTTTTCAGGCATCCGTAGCGCTTCCTGACTGGAAAGTCCTGACGGCTGAATCAACCGATCGACAGTGTCCGGACAGCCGTTTGAGGAACCCAGGAAACCAGCCAATTCACACCACACAAGCGTAAACACTTTGCCTGTTCAGACGTAAGAATTCAGCTTAGTGCTGGCTGCGCTATTATGGTAGCGATCACACGCTCGCCTCGCCTGTCAGCTCTCCGAAGTTCAAACCTTGACACGGTCAAAAATACACCCTGGTGATGATTTCAAGTAAGAGATTTACTCGAGTCCAATGCTTCACCCGCTTAGTGTGAACTCACCAAAATATTCGCACCAGGACGAGAAGCGGCGGTGTAAACGAGGTTAGCCTAAATGCAAAATTCTTACAACCATCTGTAACAAAGTTAGAAGTTAAACTCCTGCAAAGTATTTCTGAACGGATTTCCTCGTTTGTATTACAAACCTGTCAAACTGTACAGTATTCCTGCTTGTTTGCAATGATTGGCATAGACGAACTAATCTGCTGGCGGATGAGCAACACAACCATGTACCGCTGCCAACCTCTTCGCCAGTCTTGATGTTTATCTTTGTTGCACTCAACGGTTGTTTTGCTTTCACCCACAACAGTGAAGCGCGTGCAGAACCACCGACAAACGGCTTCGCAAATGCTGCCAAACACCCATTTCCTCGTGCCTAATGCAAAGGCAAAACAAATCTAGCTAGCTGCTTCTCGTCAGTCAGTCATTCCCATGTGTTTATCTCAAGCATATTAGCAAATGTCAATGGGCCATACGCACACAGAGACAAGTTTTGACATAAAATCAATTCTACGGAGTTGCCAAAATAACTGCATGGTGTTCGGTGTTGGTTACCTAGATGAAGCATCGCTGGCGCTGAAATATGAAATCTCTCCGTAGTAGGACCAAATAAACCGGTACCATACGGCAATGAATTGCTGAGCGTTAATTTCACCCATCAATCTACCGAATTGCTTCGTCTTTGTGAAACTAGCGGATTGCGGTTCTGGATTCTCAGGTTAAGGGAAGTCAATACAATCAAACAAACGGTCAGTTAAGAACTTTCTAACTAGAAAGTGTACTCAGACCGGTAAAACGCGCCCTTGGGATGTATTCGGTAAAGTGCACAAGAATTTGGCAAGCCGAAAAGGGGAAATGAAAGTAGTGAGAAGAGATACATGCGTCTATTGGCGCGTTTGTTTTTAATATAAACACACCCATGGGGTTTAAAGTGCCATGGTCCTCCTCCTTACTACTCCTATGACTATTACTTATTGTTGAAGAGGATGATCACAAACATAAAAAGTAAGTTCCAGTGACATATGTGGAAGGATGTACACGAGAGCATTAGATAAAACGAAGAAGGCGTCCGATTTGAGGACGTGCCACGTTCACTGTGCACCTTCTCGATTTTTTTGGTGATGCACGCCACCTGGATATTCAAAGCGTTTTGTGCAACTGAGCGACAGTCGGTTCAACCCAGTTGCCTGTTTTTTTAACATCCCCTTTTTTACTGGCCTCACAGATCAACAAGCTGTCTCCCGGAAGATGTCCGAATGAAAGTAGATCCGTTTTCTATAATTCACGCCCTACAAGATTTTTCTGGTTGCGTTTAGCTGAAGGTCATTCCGTCACTGGAAACGACTATGCTCAAGTTGAGGGGTGCTGAGCTGACCATTCCACGGTCTCATATTCAAAGCTGTTTTTCTGTGGCTAAATCAAAGTCTGCTTTTGAAAACCAAATGAGGTTTGTAGTTTTTGACCAGATTTCTGGCACATTATACTAGGACCAAGATTTTTAATTAGTGCATCATGGATAGCGAACAGAAGATTTGATCAAGACAGTCTACAATCATGGTGTTCTAGTGAAAAGAAGAAGGCCTTCGCTGCGGAGTTGTTTATTTGAGAACGTCAACTGAACAGTTACAGACTATTGAACAGGGGAGCAAAACTATCATATGCATCTCGTTTACAAAACTGAATATCCACCTTCTCCTTGAACGCGTCTTCCCGAATTTTATCTGGATGTTCATTGACTGCTACTCAACTGCAAGCAAATGCTACAAAGAGACTTCGCCGATTCCGTAACAGATCTCACTTTTCAAGAAACGCAAAGCGGATTTACGAGAAGACGTGCTACTCACATGCCGCATCAGTAGTATCCACCGTTACACTAGTGGCTGACTCAATGAGCTAGGATTGAACCGAATACCGGAAACTTTAACTTCAACTGAACTGCGCTCTTTTATGAGCTGGGACTAATCGGATTGGTCTCAAAACTGAAGCTCAGCGAAGAGAATGCCTCAGGCGATATGTTGAGCCTTGTAGTCCCAGTGCAAAGACGTTGAGTAACATTAAGTTTCCACGCTCAAAGGCAATGTTGACTTCGACCAACCAGAATACGAGCAGCCAAGCCAACCAAAAAGACTGATTATGCAAACGACTGGCTTATCACGTGAACTGGGTGTATATGTTATATCTGCTGACTCGCCAACCTGTTGTATCTGACTGCTGACTCGCTCTAGTGCCTAATGCCGAAAAAAAGACTCACAGAAGGGAACACAACAGCTACATTTCGAACAAGCGAGTGCCAGAGCGTGAGTGCGTGTGAGTGAGAGAATACAACGATCTCAAGCTAGTTATTAGAGGGACACTGTCTAACTTGGTCCAATGCTGACGCACGCAATCTGGCCTTGGTACAAGGCTGCGACGCGCTGCATATTGTGCGGGGGCGTTGTCTGACCTTGATCGACGCTGACTCGCGCTGTCTGGGTTTGTTAGAAGGCTGAGGCGCTGTATATTGAGGGGGCGTTGTCTGTCTGGTCAACATCTAGCAGAGCTGAGGGTCTCAGTAGATTTCGGGCATTCAGTGGTTGCTTTCAGGAATCTGACCTTCCTGATAATGTACAAACAAGCGCGGCAGAGACCAACGCCTGCACGCTGACACATCGCCATGAAATTGGGCACTGACGATTTCATCTTGGGTAGTGACGAATCACGTGTGGCTAAATTTCCAAGCTCAGAGGCAAAGCCAGCAGTCAGGAAAGAAGGGAAACTGCTAAAACTCTAGATTCGCCGCTGAGCCCGTTATGGGGCTGTAAGCTTCCCAAAGATTTCGTACGTGTAGAAGAGGAATGAACAGTATTTGCACTGGATCAATATGACGAAGTGTACGACGTATGGGTGTTTCAACAGGCCTAATCACTATTTCCAGCTAGTACTTGGGGTTTAAGCACAGGTTTTGACCGATGTCATCAAAATTACCAGGCAAGTAGATCTTATAAAAATAGAAAACTATATGTGAGAGGTTCTCTCAATCAGTAAGAATGAGCCAAAGAACCAACATGGTTGTTCTAGCGGTAGACAGGGGTGGTATGTAATGTTACACAAAATATCTCCGGTAAAAATGCTTTTCATGCAGCACGGGCTCTAAAAAAGAAAACGACGGCATGCCACAATGTCTGCTTGTAGGTTGTAGCTAACACGGAAGTAGATTTAGAAGGCCCATTGTCCTGAAGTCAAATGGTCGGTCGCACCGGCTTTCTTGCTGAACGCTGCCAACTAATCATGACGGATGTTTGATCTCACGTTGTCGACAATATCTAATCCATACAGGGGAGTATGCATGTTTTGCTGGTCAGCATTACGGAGTGACGTCGAAAAGTTTTTGACTCTTGGCTCCAAACAGTCCGCCTTGTCATCCCCTATTTCTATTTAGCAGTTTATATGCAATCACGTTGTCATACTAGCTGACAACCAATTTTGTTGCTGTCCAACAGAACCTTCACAAATGGTAAGATCAATTACAAAGAGGACCATATAATGATTGCCTTGGCTTTTACACAGTGTCGTGTCATTCAATAAAAAAATTACCAAAGTGCTGTGTCGACGGAGCTGACTAGTGTGGTGTACCTAGCGCTCGGTAGCATGTACACAGATAAAATAATGATGACCTATTTTTGGCAGAACTATTTTGGATTTGTTCGTGTCGAAAATCTTAAGATATCCACAGGAAGCAACATTAATCAACCTACCCCACGTGGTCTTCATGGGTATATTATCCTGTCATGCTGAATGAAATAACAAACCTGAAGCAATAAGTTTCTACCACTGCGCTGTTGAATGTGACGTATAAGCTCTGCCATATGTGTGACAAAAAAATCGATTGTTTTCTGAACAACTGCAATCAGTTTAATTTAGTTCTCTACAGACGCGACTTATCCATGTTTTCGTTCACACAGTCAAACCTTTGAAGAAAACTAGCAGAACAGATCGTGGACAAACGGGAGAACAAAGGTTCACTATTTCGCCAAAATTAGTCATTTTTTAGCTTTAGTTCTGTGTTGTTTCACTGATACACTTGACATCAAGGCCATCATAATTAGACTATTCTTCAAATTACTGCACACAGTACTCACATGAAGATGAATCGCATTTTTTAGTGGAAATTCGGATCGCGTTCTGGTTGTACGTTAATTGACTGTCCAAATGAAAGCCATTTGTGACTTGTAGGCGCTAGAAAACTAACTTCTAGGTGGGATTATTTAAATCCGGTTTACCGCACTACCCAGTCACGCAGCCTAGCTCTCCATTTTGGCAAAATTTACACAGAGATCGTCAAATACTATTACAGGAAGGGGGTTGGTTTAAACATTTGCGAGCGTATTCGGGTCGCTGGCTGATTGCACTGATTACGACCTATTGCCACTTGTTCACGACGAATGACAAGAAATTTTCAGTTAATCTGCAGCTTGCGGACACAACTCCCGTTTATGTTCCAATCTATTGTTCCGCATCGAGGCTGGCTGTGGTTTTCTATTCATGGGCACTTCAGTGCTAGCTGTACACCAGAATACTAGTATGCAGAGGTACCCAGTCGTCATGATTACCTATCTTGGAAGCTAAATACGGACATTTTTGGAGCGAATATAGCGATAAGGACGGCCATATAGGAGTCTTGTCTTGCCTTAGTGCTGGACCAGGATGCACTCCAGTAAACACTACTGCCTGGACAACCCCACCCGTACTATTGAGGAATTTAGCCTGTCTTTTCAACAGGGATAGTGAATGCGAAAATGGGAAGTTTATGCGATAGTTTACCTGTGCCCAGAAGTCAGTAGGCATCCAGACAATTTTCACGGATGGCTTGCTCGTGATCTGGCAATTGTACGTGAGTTATCCTGGCTAACCGATTATAAAGGAGTCGGATTCTGAGTGTTGATCATCAATAATTCTGTTATGGATGCCTCTATCTTGGCGGTCGGACAATTTAAGTCCATTGAAGTCTTCTGAAATTCTTTTATTTGATTCTGTTAAGTGTCAAAGTCCTCACATTCTGAAAAAGTCTTTTTCATCCAAGTTAAGCTGACTGCAGTTGAGGTTGACTGGTAGAAAATCTCTGCTACAGTGTGCCTTCTTGGAGTATCCACTAGCTTGCATTGACAGCCGTTACCGACTTGTTTCGGTTTTGTCTGGCGACGCATGAAATGAGCTCCTGTGTTAATGAGGTCAATAACTAGGCTGCTAGGCTGCAGCTACATCAAAATATCCGAATAAACGAAATGGTGACAAAAAGCATACATAACTTCAAGTAACCTGGCAACTTTATGGCATGTTCCGAAGCGGCCCTATTTTAGAGTCAGTGATCACTGTGACACCACCTTGCTGCCCGTTACGCATCTTATCAAGGATGACCTCCAGCTGAAGTCGAATGAGATTTGTCAGTTGGGTGTTGCTTCAGAGGATTTTGTTATAAGCACAGTTGGTACCTTAATGCAACCTTAATGTGACTTGAGTTGGCCTATCAGTTAACCTCAGTTACTTAGTCTATGATGTTAGCCTGAACACCTCAAAATTAGCTCACTGAGTGGAGGTAAAACAGTTGATGGATAAAACGTAAACAAGGCGCAATAACCCAATTTGTTCCGTATTACTTGCAGCCGACAAACCATTGCGTCTAGTGGTTTTCATCAACTGTTAGCTAGATGATGGAAAATACCACTAGTTGCTACCGACTCAGGTCCTACGGGCTGACGAAAATCATACAGGATCAAATTGCGTGTGACACATGCAGTAATGGTGAATGTATGCAGCATTCGTTTCGGTCCCTAATTTATCCACCCGAATGGAATTAACAATGTTCCACAAAGTTAAGACAACACGCATTGCAATTCCTATTGGTTGTTGCTGTCGAAGAACCGTGTTAGAGTCTTTCGAGGTGCTTCCTAGATTGAACAATTTTTTCCATCAAACTTGTATCCGTTTCTTCAGATGTTTTAGCGTGAACTAGCTTCAAAAGTAGCATGACAGTATGCACCGATGAAAACAACAGAAAGACGATTGAGACTAAAACCTTGTTTGTTGTCATTTTGTTGAGTGCTTGGTGCACGAATATTGCCCCCCCCAGATGAATGCATCCTTATATGGACGAATAAAGTCCTTTCCAAACTAACCACTGATGGCCAGTCCAAGCAAATTTGTGATGCAATGCTTTTTCAGTGGATGGCAATGAAATTCATTCAATATATTTACGTTCATTTCTCTCCTTCACCAGTAAACTGTACAGCTGTTTGCTTCCAAGATGAACCGGCACACATTCGCCTGTGCCTTTACCCCAGAAGCACAAGGAGCAAAACAGGAACTGCCCTGGCCAGTTCAGAACAGATCACTGAAGAAAACTGTTCGTTGCTGGTGGAACAGTCCAAAGAGGGGTATAGTAGCATCTTTGCTTCTGTACTTTAACCTAATATTTTGAACTATAACCAAATAAGGAACAATGCCACGATGGTTTTATGACGGAGGTTGTCTATTTAATTATGTTAAACAGGGACAGTACTACACTACTCATAAGATTGCTGAAAATTCCTCGACAGCCCACAGCCGGAGGGACAGTATTATTTTACCATATGTAGACGAGAAACACAGCTCGATTTGGGGTCGGTTATTCCATTTGGGTAAATGAACGCGCGTATATGGCATCATCTTACGCCTAAACCGCCGATTATCCGTCTTTAGTTAGACCATGCTATGTGACTGCTTTTTGATAAATTTTATAGAAAAATCTTCCTGAAAACACTACTGACCACTAGCATCAGAGAGATAGCCAAAAAGTGTTTCTGAGAAGTTATTCGTGAGCTGATCCTTTTTGCAGAACGGAACCAAGATGTGAGCCTTTGAAGTCTTCGGTAACTGGCACGGAACTTCCTGTGAGAGTAGTGGTTGCTCACAAAATGCGCGGTTTTTGAAAGGGTAGTTAGCTACCCATAATTCTAGTAAAACTTTTTCATTAATCGAGAGTTTGCGGGTCTGAAAAACTTTAGATATATGGTAGGCCTGCTCTTCCAATGAATTCCAAAATGGATAGAAACTGTCAAAGGACGTTTGTCTGCTTTCCAGAAGAGAAGGAGTTATACTCTGGGGTAGTTTACAGAAAAATTAATATGCGCTCAAACTACCTCGGTCCAGTTCAAACAACATCTCTTTTAGTACCGCAAATAAACGAAGCGCGAAACTTCTGCTTGTGTTCCACGTACACGGACAACGTACACTTATACGTTGAGTGGTATCCGGTGATAAATACAGTATTTGAACCAAAGTTCATACGAGAACTACCCAAGGAATTTGTGGTTGTAACAGAGACGAGTTTTTTTACCCGCAAACCTTTTTCTGCTATCCCATGCAGAAAACATCTATTGACTGAAGGATTCACCCAAACCATCGGTATTCAGTGTTGCAAACATAGGCCATAAAAGTCCACAGTCCTGACATGTATATAGTAGAAGAAAGAGGGAGCTTCTAACTGATGACACCACTAATGTGACACAACCTACATTCCGCAAAAACACGCACCGATAACACGTTTTCGGTTAACACTGAGAGGGCATAAGTTTCTCTCGTAACGCTTTCAATCTGCATGCGGCATCCGCGGTAAAGATTGCACGTGGTCCAAACTACCTAGCATTAGTTTCCGTACAACGCACAAAATATTTACTGCAGTGAATACGGGAAGCTGTTTGAGGGCCAGAGTGGTTTACTGAAGGAGAAAAGTAAGAGAATAAATTACCCACTTAACCCCACAATGATGATGCCTGCTCAATTGGTGATGAAACGCTTGCCACCCTACTGTTAGGCTCCGCAATCAGAGCAACAACTATGGTTTTGTGAAAGCTCATCCCAAAACCTGTACAGATTAGTATAGCTAGCTCATGTGGAAGCAGTAATTGTTTTTCTGGTGGTCAATTATCTACACTCTCATCAGCTCTATGAACAGTAGTACTTGTATTTATTTCAGCTCGTGATAGCTCAATGGTTAGAGCGCTAACTTACCGACCGGAAGGTCCGTGGTGTGAACCGAGCGGTGACACCTCGACTGCTCCTGGCGGTATCTCATCCCTCATACTTCCTCCGCTTGGCGTGGTACACACGCATAAAAAGGTTGTTATAACTGAACCGTTGTCATTTACTAATACGTGTTTTCTGCTTCAGCCCACGGTTGAAATTTCACGCCAAAGTTTAAAAAAGTGTGAAGCCAAGCAACCAGCGGCATTTAGTTTGTAATCAGACCGTTTATACCGAAAAGTACGGGTTGAAATAAACGAGGAAATAGAACTAAAAAAAATAAATTTTCAACAGATAATACCGGGTTGTAAACTGTATACAAAAAAACTATACTTTTTATTTGGCCATTCAGTTTTAGCTTCTTATCAGACTTGCTTAAACTCAACTTCATAGCAGATAATAACTGCAGAAAGCGTTAAGTGGGTTAATTTATGCCCTTTTCTAGAAGCCTGCACACATAATTGAGGCCAGTTCAGTCGTCCAGCTTGTCAGTGATCCTGCGCTTTGCTCAAAAGTTGTGACAACATGATTCAGTTAGGCGCGGTGTATTTTTCGTTTTTACGTCCTTTGTTGAGGTTTTGGTATTTACCAGGTGCGAAACTTAAGTTTGGATTTTTAACGCAAAAGTTCACACGTGGATGCTTTTTGTTAGTTGGTAAACAGAGGCGGAACGACGAGATGCAAAGCAGACGGCCGGCCCGGTAGAACTGGTTGGTGAAATTCATCCGGCCCCGATATATAATACCATAGGATCTAGTCGGCGTAGGATAAACTAAGAAAATAAGTAGAAAAAATACATATTGTGAATCGGATTTGAACAGAAAAAGCCAAAAAAGGACCGACTTTAGAAGCTTATATACCCATTGCAAGACGAGATGGCTGCTGAAAATTAACTCGCATATTCTGAGCAATAGGCTTAGTTGCGTGAAACAAGTGACAATGACCCTTTCAGTAACAAATACCGACCTCCGACAATGCTTGCCTAATGTGGTTTGATCTGTTAATGGTAGGTTTTTATCCTAAACATCCTCAGACCAGTCTGAAACCAGACCAGATTTGAACACAACCACAACGCTCAGGGGCCTCAGACAAATCCAGCTCCAGCGAAAAAAACCTCGACAAGTTTCACGGAGATGCATTCTTGCCAAAATGCAGAACCCCAAACAGGGACAAATAACCGAAAGCAACCCTTCCTGCTCCAAGAACAAACGGAACGGAAAACATCTGGAACAGGGCAGCGTTTAATGTGCAACAAATAACTTCACCGTCTTGTATGTATCCCGGTTTGATGTCACAGCACCTAGGTGTTTGTCAAGTTCAAACTAATGGGATGAAACCTAGCTTGTCTCTTGCGATTTCTGTGAAATCACTCGGTGTCTAGTCACACATCAGTAATATTATTAATAACAGTAATGAAATGATCTGAATCTTTGTTACGAAAATGAAGAACCGGTGGCGATGTTACAAAGACGATGATAGTGTGCTGATGACGACACTGACAATGCTGGTGGTAGTGATGACGGTGGTTGAGCTGGAGGAGGAGGAGAATTTGTCAGAAGACGAATCCTGTTATAAGTCTGCAATTTTCAGCGACGAGTTGTTGTATCCAAGCAGTCTGGTGTGTACCAATTTGGATTTCATTTCCTCCTACCAGGGAACTACCTTCTTTTCTGACGCTCACGACATCTGAGCTGACGTTTTCGGACGGTGACTCCATTTTTAGTCGATTTCCACCGTGTATTTAGAATATCAGCATTATTGATAGCCCGGGCTTTACTAGAAAAAACCCAACTTTCCACTAGATACCAGAGAATTAGATGAACACTGATACCGCGGAATATCTATTGGCGATGATATGGCTATCGATTTTTCGGCATCTGGGTCAATTGACATCAAATCATGTATCCACGAGCATGTGGACGTGTGCGCACTTGCAGAATCGCAGTAAATCACAGATGAACTGCATCCACTGTAAACTATTTACACGGACACCGAAATTGTTCCCACAGATATCTACTGTGGGACGTCAGAAGCATGTTTGGGTTTTTCGTCTAGCGATTCTTAAGCATCTACCAAGAAGCCGAAATTGGCAAATCGGATGGCGAAAACATTCTTTGACGGGTAGGTAAACAGTAAAATCTCTTTTTGGATGTAAGCATCAAAGACTTCAGAATTCTATTACTATGGGTGAGCACCTCAACTGTTTGGGATGATGAGATTTTCGTTGAATCATCATTGTTACAGTTTTGAGCGGCTGTTATAAAACTTTGATTTGATGCTACCTAATTCAACACCTACCGAAGAGTGAGGAATACCATCAATAAGATTTGCAGAGCGATTAATCGTAAAACCCACCGTACAAGTTACCAGGATTTTGGAGTCGCGTGCTTAACCACTCTGTCAGAGATCTGAGACTCAGATGATATTAAAAAGGTTTGTATTTCCCTTTCATAGATGGAAACACCCGCTAGAATGTGACTTCTGGCTACACACCAATGCGAAAACTTTTGTTATTGTTGCACCTATGGCAAATCCAGAAGTAAGCATCATTTTAAAGCAAAAGTTTGTGAACCCAAAGTCCGACTATAAACTAGGTATGAAGGACATCGATTTTGTGTGCAATACTCTAAACTTAAGCTACCAGCATGTAAGGCATGTACTAAAACGTCTTAACTGATTATGCGAGCTACGAACAATGAACTAACGGCTGCCCAAGAATTAACATCTCTTATTAGGTGTGAGGGGACTGACTGTGACTGCTTTTCAAGGCTGATTCCATCTTGTAAATGAAGCTAGTCCATGCTAAAAAACAGGAAGCATGGCACAACTGCTTTGTTCTTGTTTGGAACCACCAGTAATGTACATTTCACGAGAATTCAGGTAGTGTGGAATACTTTGCTGCCTAGTTACAGGTGGATGATTGATAGTGTGATTAACTTTCACTCAAACAAGATATAGCGTCATGCCCCCGTCAAAGACGGAATCCACATGTACTTACTGGCTGCCTGAATAAGATTTCACAGATGGAATGTCCACTGGCCTTGCAAAGCGGTACTTATAGTTTAATGGTTGCATTTATCGAAAATTGTTACTACTGGACCACTGCAAGCAAAGGTATTGGTGAAAAAGTTGGCAGGAACGAATGCTCTTGGTGTGGATACGATGGCAATGCAAATAAAGGATGACGATATAAACCCCATCTGTGCCCGGGTTTTCGCCACAGCCAGTGGGGAGCCACGTCTTACTTTCCTAATTTTTAATGACCCACAAAAGTCATAACGTCAATTATTCTGAGAGAGTACGGTCATCAAAATGAAACTTTTAGTTTTGGCATGAATCATAACGTGTTTGCTTCATTAGTCCTGGTTTATACAACACAACCCTAAAGTGAGATCACGGATGATCATCCCGCGATGATGGTTCGCGGCTAAC
This sequence comes from Clonorchis sinensis, assembly GCA_003604175.2. NCBI lineage: Eukaryota > Metazoa > Platyhelminthes > Trematoda > Opisthorchiida > Opisthorchiidae > Clonorchis > Clonorchis sinensis. The sequence goes on from CM030371.1 coordinate 13,902,194, forward strand.
TTGTGACAGTCTGGTTAGTCAACAGAGGTGACTGTTCCATACACAGCGAAAAACTATCCACTGGTTCGGCACTCGTCCCTCTGGAATGTGATTCCACGTGTGATGAGTAACATCTGAAGCAAACTATCATGAACGGGAGACTCATCTGCATTCATTTGGGTCCCTTGTTAAAACGAAATGCATGTGCAAAGGACAGTATTCAAAATTTAGCAACTTCGTATGAATTTCAGTAAATATTTACCTTGGTAGCTTGAAAATATTTCCGAGTTTACTTCTTTGCGAAGAGAAAACATAACCCATTGTGTTGGACATTTTCTGCATTCTCCTGATAGTGTTTTGTTTCCGAAGAACACTTCTTGATAGTTTCACTACCTCTTGTTGCACTGTACAATATTAGTCAGCAAAAACCAGTGAACTTCAGTCGAATAGTGCTCAGGAGGTCAGTGAGATAGGGACGATTTCCAGTGCTTGGCAAATATGTGACTTATCTACAGAATAGTAAATATAACAACAGAACATATTTGTTGGTAACTGCATAAATTTTCCAGCTTTCACTTCGGTGACCTCTCACAGTGAAAAAATCTGCAAGGAGATTTCAACAATATGATGGCAGCGCGTCTAATTTTTCACCGAATAATGGTTTGACCGGAAACTACTGCTGGGTTGACGTAGAATCCGATCATCTCAAGAATTTTCGCAGTGGAGGAATATGAGAATGACACGTCCGCTATTTTCCTCGACAGATGCTCTCCTTATGAAGACTAACATGCTGTTTTTTTCTCGGTTGAGCACATTTGGGTCCCAGAATGACACGTCGTGATAAGAGGCCCAAATTGAACCGCGCCGACGACCAAAACAGATAGAGAGGTTTTCCTAAAGGTACCTAGTCGCCGCATCGCATAGTGCACTCACTTCAGCTGAAGTGAAACTTCCATTATATTGATGCAGAATAAGTAGTTCATAGTTCTTATAGTTACTGTCTGTGTAAAAACATTTCCGGACGTGTTTCATCAGAGGAGATTAGTGCTGCACTAAAAACGTGCCTGTCAGTTCTGTGTGGTCCTATTTCTATCCACAAGTAAACACTACATATTCTCCAGATATTTGGCACACCACCCAAAAGCAGACGATATGCACTCTGTCGGTACATGTTGCAGTCACGGACTTTTCCCTCCCAAATGATTCGCGTAATTAATTTGATGCGTTGGAATTGTGTTTAGTGAATTAACCGAATAGCGACCGTGTTTGTTGTTGATGCCAAACAATCATGTGATTCATTCAGCGGACACGCCACCAGATCCATGGTAAGTATGTACCTGTCTGCATAACACTAACTTCCTATTTGAACTGAATACATCTACCAGCTAGTGAAGGATTAGGAGAACTCACTTGTTCCTTCTTCTTCGAGAGTCTTTCACAACGTTTGAACGATAGTAGGTCATTGCTTGGCTGATTTGCAGGAGGCACACTATCCACCGAATTGGACAATGACGGGATTCGTTTCTTCTTCGATTTGACCTTCAGTTCTGCACCTACCGTTTTATCCTCATTCACTGTGAGTTTTGTCAGCTCTTCAATCGATGGTCTGTGTTCCTCTTCCGTCGTTACACTACTTCCTGTGACTTGATCGGAGACACGATATCTCCTGTTATCCAAACCACTACTCACGTCGTCGTAATCAAGTCCTGATCGCTGAGCAAGTTGCTTACGTAGAACTGTTTGCTTCTCAATGGCAGCGTGCAAATCCCGAATGGCAGAAAGGAGACGGGATTTTTGTGACTGTCCAACCGTTGGTAAGTTTGTCGCCAGTGTAACAACGGGATTCTCTTTCATTGTTTGGCCACACATATCTTCCGCATTATCCGACCCCGTGTAGTCAGCCTCATCGCTAACATACTCGCATTCGTACTTTTCAATTTCCTCGTTTCCTTCTCCGAGGTCGAGAGTATGCGACCCACGCCTTTTGAGGATGTCTTGAATAAACAGTTTGTTAAAGTTGATTGACATTGTTTTACTACTGTTCTTCAGTAGAGCATAAAGAGATAAGTGGATGAACCTCTTCAGGTCAACATGCACCACATTTCTAATTAGACCAGTGGCTATAGAGTAGGTGAACAAATAGTGCAGAAACCACCGTGCAGCACACCGTATTAGTTCTAGGCTATCACGTGCTGGGTTGACCAGCCGGTCTTTCCCTCATATGTCCCTCTATCACATTGGTTGCACCAAGGAGTGGGTATGTTCCGGGGTCGGCTGTGGATAATTTGGATGGGTGTGCATATGTGCTGCGTACGCACTTGCACGCACGACTACTGGCATCACTCACAAGCACACAAGGATTACCCACATTGGAAATGTGCACAAACGGCGGAAAATCGGTGGATTACACAGTACATTGTTTTTACTCAGTTGCTTCAAAGTTGCCCACATGGCAACAGACTTTGTCGAATTGCACTATAAGTCAGTCTGATGAGACCACGCTACATGGATTTTTTTCTGTCGGTCGACTGATCGGTCTGAGCTAACTGGTCTCACAAAGTGTGAATGTAACCCTTGATGATGGGGATTAATACTCGAGTTTGAAGATGAATTTCTGGCTGGTGAAGACGATCGTTTTTTGGATTGCAGGTCAAAGGACTCCTGGGATGAGCAATCGTGTAGGATTGCTCATTATGACACCTTGAAAATCTCATTTAAATGCAAGCCTAAAATGAATGAAAGTGATCTACCTAAACTGGAGCATCCCCAGGCGTGCTCCCCTAAAATAACCAATCCTGAGTTGTGACCTCTTTATCCGGTTCTGTTTATTGGCACCATAATAAACACCCGTCTTTTTTCAATGGAGATGGATGACTTTGGACAAAAAGGACCTAAAGCCAATTCTTAAATGAAGCTGAAATATTTTTGCATATTTCTTGAACTACTTGGTACACACGAGGAAGAACGAACCTATTGATGTGGCAGGATCCCAAAAATCTGAGCCACATGACTTCTGTATGATTAACACTCATCAGGGGAATGTAGAGAGACTGATCACGTGATCTCCGAAAGAATTAGTGGTCGACCCAACTGAACAATCCTCCTGTTTTCCAGTCGTTGAAGTGATTTTTCAAAGTTAGCAAGGAACCCTTTTACTGGATGCTTCGTAGAACAGCCACCTCACTAAAGTGATCGCATTCTGATTGTCCAATCAGTTTTCCGGTGGGGTTACACTACTGTGAATTTTCGCCTTCTTAACAGAAATGAATCCCATAGGTTCCCCCTGAACCACTAAAAAAGTGAACGGAATACAGCTCTATACCCAACTCCGGTTTACAGAAACCGTCTCCTGCCAGTTCGCATGGTTATCGCCGTAAATGCTTTTTACCCTGATGGATATAACTCATTTATTTTCATCACTGAACTTCAGGTATCCAATAACTGTGTACCTGGGGGAACTAAACAACAAGGCCGATCCAACAGTGCTAACCGTCCAAGAAAAGCCATATGTTATCGAAGAACCACGAGCTACACTCATTCACAACATAGTAGATATGCTCAAACTGCTGAGGCAAATTGGGAAGGCTTTCGTTTTTCGGTCCTGTTAAACAGATGCGGAAATGACAAGGACTGTAAGTGACTTCGCGTGATGGTATTTTAGAGCGGCTTGTAAAATGACAGTAGATTTTCCCTTCAAACAACTGATCAAATTGTAGAGAAATCATCCTTCAATCTTGCATAATAGTAGTTTTCAACAGTTTGTACAAGATAGTTGAAAGTATTATTTTGGCTTTTCTGAATCCGAAAAAAACATCTCTTGTTGTACCACATCCTGCCGGCGCCTCACAAGATAAACCAAATCCTGCACCTATCTATCGTCTGAGCGGTCTTTCTCCTATCCATGCCCAATTACTCTGGTTAGTCCACATTTGGGACAGAAAGCACTGGGCTCATACTTTGCTGAAATCAGAGCTCTTCTCTACTGCATATCACTGGTCGTGTTTGAATGTGTACATTTTACAATCAAGGCAAGCGAGTTGTTACCGCCGCACGCACGTCAGGTACACCCAAACACATGACCTGGGGCAAGGCGGTTGATTTGCAAAAGGACCGTAACGACGACCATAAGTCGGCTCACCTGTCAAGAAATCAAACTATGTTGCAACTCTACGTGCGAAATCCTTTCATCCTGGCTGAAGAAATGCTATCAATCCTTATTGCTGACCTGTTGATGTTTCCTTTTTTCTTATCAAATTCTATGTGTCATTCGGATTAATGTTTGTTTTGGTCTCATCTGAAGGCTGCTTTGAATTAGCCAGGCTTCTTCTACAAATCTCTTGTTGGGATATGAACCTGCTCTTTTATTGTCTCGCGAACTTTGGGTAGGCAGCTCCGGAAACCCATCACGATGGTACCAACAGCCCGGGGGTTAACTACTTTGAGGCAAGTTTCTGGCGATGCAGTTCCTACCCATATGTCCGCAATAATTAGATGTATGTATACATGGTGATATTCTCTAAACATTTGGTAGGCTCTTTTGGAAAATAGAAATTACTGATATCAAGTGATTTTTTCTTGAAGAGAACACCCATGTAGCCAACAGTCACTGTTCAACTACAGTTGCCCCTTTAAAATATTAAGAAATACAGAGCTCCGTTATGTTATCGTTGACTAGGTCAAAAATTTTTCCAGAGTTTTATCTTTGTTCTTTATTGATAATTCAACCGTTTCGGCTCCGTTCTGAAGAAGACTAAGGGCATGAAAGCTTTTTGATCCTTTTTGAATTTGAATGTTTGAATCTGAGAGAACTAATGACAAGACTAGGCTGCACAACAAGCACAATCAGATTTGATGAGGTTTTATAATCGTACTCACTGTGAAACTCCCAGCATTCCCTAGTGTGCTTTCACAAGCCAGAACATTCTATTTTATATCTAGCTTTGTCCTATCTGATCCATACAAACATGTTCGAAGGTTGTGTTGCCGAGACAATACAACCGGTTCCCAGCTCACTGAGCTTTCGACTCAATACACATTGGTGAAACTCGACGCATGAATGCGGTAGACAACAGCAGTGTTTCTCACTTACTTCTTAATCGGCTGACTATTAGTGATTGTTGATCAGGTAGCTGTTGTTCTGTTCGCCGAGCTTGGCAACCGTCTTTCTTGATTGACTTGAGTATCACTTTGATAATATTAGGATAAAATCAATTCCGCATCGTACTGTGATGAACGAAACCTACAAAATTAACTAAGCAACCTTCACTGGTTTGACTCGAAAACTGGAAATTAACCAATTCTATGAGGATTTCCTCAGCTAGCTCAAATGGCTCAACTCCGGTATCTGTTGAACCGGTTTGCTCCAAATCTAGCTTCCTGAGGCAAAAAAGTTGGATGCGTTGCGTAAAACTGAATGCAACACCCAAGGTGTTATCATGTTTATGCCTGTACGTGTATAGTGCTTTGGTACTTTGTAAATGAGTAAGTTGGTCATGTCTAAAATATCCGAAACAACATGAAACGTTCCACTCGCACTGCGTAGATAAGTCGTGGAATTTACCTCAACTTGAAGAACACGCTAAGCGTTTGCGTAAATGGGAAATTCTTGAAGGAATTTTCCTCTGAACACGAACTAGGGTGGGACAAAACTTTGGTAAGGCTAGAGATAGGGGTAGTGGCTGAACCGCGACTTATTTGTTCACGCGAAGAACATTTCCATCAGTCTAAGCTATAAGTCTTCATGTTTGCCTTAATCATTGGGTAAATCTATCTGCTCACATCGGCTTGTAAACATACCTAATCTGACGACGCTCAGAGCACTAGTACTCGCACACACTCGATGAATATTCATTGTATTTCGGTCACTTTACTCAGAAAACCTGACAATGCGCAAAATCGGAACGAAAATAGAGACCCATTTGCTTTCGGCTCAGGTTTTTTGCCTTATCTGCCTTTTACTTACTACGCTACTACTACATACTACGTACTACGTACTACTACTAGACCAGATTCATTGACCGAACGTGGTAGTTACTTCTAGATTTCGAATGTGCTGAATAGTCGGCGCAACACGTGAACCTGTTTCAACCTTGTTGTGAATCAACAACAACAAATCAGACCGTCTAAAATCACTTTAACTGGATAAACCCATGATTGGTTTATAAAAACTACCATTTGCTGCATGATGCTGCTCAACAGTATACATAGCTTACAAATGCGCATTCATTTGATTTCGGCCCGGATGTTCTTCCATCCCTTTATAGCTTCCTGTTTGCGACTTTTATCCAAATAGTTTAAGGCTTTTGATTTAAAAATGTTTTGTTTAGGCTATGTTTAATAACTCACCATTCCTTGACTTCCCAATCTAGATTTTCTCCTTTATAAACACATAGCTTTCGGTTGATTTATTGTGCATCAAATGTGCCAAGGTCATGTAGACATAAAGACAAATTTGAGGTTAAAGGGTTTAGTTTTACTGACCTTTTGGCAGTTTTGATATGTTCGGCTAACTGTTTTTAGTCAACCTAAGGTTGCATCACACATTCCGCGAGGAGGAATCAATGTGTGCCTAACAGCAGATTCATTCTGACTTAGGTTTACACTATTAGGATTGTGTTGACATGCTGCATACTTTTGACTTGTTATCTACGTCTAAAATTTTGGGATCTAGCGCCTCTTCTGCCCATGTAAGCCACAAATTCAACTAAGGGGAACCACACACTAGGCCTAGTGATCACCTCTGGTTATTACTGGTAACCCTCTTGTTGCCAATCTGTCCACGAATTACAGTGACTCCGAACAAAATGTGCTTCGACTTTCGGCCTCCGGTGTCGCCTGCTGCCTCAAGGAGCAGCGTTGACGACACCATTCGATTTCTGGATGGCTGAAAAGTGTGACCGACTGGTAAAAGGAATATTGTTCAAACTTGCAACCAAAAAAACACGTCGAGCTAGAGTGCTGCAAAAAAATGGCTTAATAATTGAGGGTCACTCATCTGTAACTACCTACCGGCAAATGAATGCACTTCAAAAATCAACTTGTACCCAACAGGAATCGACCTTCAACCACAGGATTAAAGTATGCGGGACAGCTTTACAACAGTGAAATTTTGTGTCTGTTCACCGCAAAGTGATGGCGGAAGATTCATTGAAGACTATGGATTAACACGCAGGGTTTCGAATTGAATAGCTTTCAAACCATCAGTTTTGCGAGTATATATGGTGACCACTTGGTGCACATTAGGCAGACTTCTTGATGCATTCATATTGGATCTCCACCATCAGTTGTTCTAGGTTTTTATCCCTTTGGAATAGCAAGATAGCAAGCGTATTTACTGCGTGTAGTGCTTAACACATTTACAGCTCAATAAGGGTGAACGCAGTAACTACAAGAAAAGTTCCTATAAAAATAGGAAAAGGTAAACGTCCCCTAACCGACAGTTGCATAGTAATATTCACTCTGCAAAGGTGAAGAACAGAAGTCGATGTCTAACATTAAATGATTGGGGTTTATTCTCTTTGCCGCTGGTGCTTCCAATCAAGTGTGCAGTGGGATGGACATTGCCTCAGCAAATTCAAGCAATCAAGCTTGCGTAAACTTCGTGTGCTTTGCCAAGACTAGGGACACCTCCTGAAAGGCTTTGTAGAAGAAAAGGTGTGGTTCGAAGTATTTAGCGCGAAGCGCCTAAACGGTAGACTTCATTCTGCGCTCGCTGCAAATCCCAAAGTTAACTCTTTCAGCAGTTTTCGGGGAAAGCAATCAATGGCCGTATAGCGGACGAGGCGCTCGAATTTCGTCGGTCTGTTTTCTACAAACTACCTCTCTCTTCCTATCACGGACAGAGCAAAGAAGTCACTCCGACTGGGTGACTATATTAGACGCGTATGAGAAATGATGAACAAATACAATTGTAGCCATCCCGTCATTGTACTGGTCAGAATTAGTTTGAACGCTATCGAGTTCATTGCTTGAATCTACGCCAGAACGGCCTCGAGAAAAAAGACAGGTTGCAAGGAATACTCAGACAATTTGGGTAACTAGGTGCTCAAATCTACTAATATGCCAACCATAAAACGCAATGCGCAAGTTGATTTCGGTCATTCTCTCATATCAGTCAGAAGTGAAACATCAAATCACAGCACAACAGAGCCAGTAAAGTTTGCCTCCGTTGCACCATGCAGAACTATACTTTATCACTCTTGCTAAAGTTTGGCTTATCTGTCGGCATCGTTTTAGTGAATTCCATCAGTAACATTTGTAATATTCAGTGATAGTTCAAACTGATTTGAGCGCACTTAATACCGCCTACCTCCAAAATTACCTAGCCTATATAAAAATATTTATTTTTGGAAACCCGATTTCTGAGTAAAATATCTATTATTCGGTTTCATATTTTTGTACTTTCACAGAAACCACTGAAGTAAGTTGGAACCTTTTTTCAAGCGACGTTGCAAGCTGCATTCCATCATTACATATGTAAAAGAGTCTGCCTCTGAGATGCTTGATACATCCGTATAGAATTTAAGTTTGTTTGGGGCTGAAGTTAAAATCATTCCTTAGGGTTAAAGAAATCTGCGAACTGCTAAGTCACCTAGACAATCTCTGTCGAGATATCGAGCTAGTTGCATCCGTTGGCAATTCCGGTTTGCAGAAATCTGATCTAAAAATAAAGTTATTATTATTAATTAATGTTACGCTGTACAACTCTAACCGATTCCACCGATTCAACCGATTCCTAAAGGCCAAGCTAACGAAAGTATAAAATATGACAGGGAATGGATGGTAAACACGTCGAACTCACTGTGATAATGAAAGGTCGAAGTCTGCACTCAATTTATAAAAACCGACGAAACACACGTTTCTGGCTCCCACAAAGTGACGCCTATGACAAACACGTTTTCTAGATTAGGACTTATTGCAAACCGTACGCATCGCGCATTCGTACAGCAGATGAAAGTCGCTAATGGGATGCTCAGCTACGAGCCATTAATAGTGGTGTACAAAAACGAGTGATAATCAAACTGAATGGGTTGACAAACTGTGTGCTTAGGTATCTTACATACACGTGTGTACTTAGTAATATATATGAGTTAGGGTAAATGGGTGTGAAGAGCAAAAAAACACTACGTACGATAAGCGGAAGGTGATTTATAGAACGAACAATTTAGAATAGCGAATAAAAAGCTACACCGCCACGGCAGACCGTGTCATTGATACTTTGATACAAGGATCTAAAAGCAGCGGGAAGAACGAAGCGCTTCCTCTGGTGGCAAGCCAGTCAGAAGAGACCACTTCAATTTGGAAAAAGTCCTCATCAATCCCCCAGGTACTTCAATCAACAAACACCCCCACAGTGTGCGAGTAATTTTAAGGCCGTTTTTTACGATGTTATCAGCTATAATTCAGATACGAACATTCGGATTTGTCACGTGAATAAATCAATTTCCGAAGTGTTTCTATTTGGCCCAATATGGTTGCAGAGTGCTTATCAACCTCCAATCACTTCGCTTCAATCATTTGACCAATGAGTACGCTTCATCTAAACTTGAATTACGCGGTACTTCTCAGGTTTGAAGGTCACCACTGTGCTGCTTTTTGATGTTGAGTAGTACTCATTACCGAGTTGAATCCCTTGTAAGTGTAACTAAACGGCGCATTTGGAAAAGTATGTGATGCGTTGTTATTACTGGAGAACGCAGAAGGCACGGGTGCCCTGGGCACAAAATGGCTGCAAAGTAAGGAAATTTGCATCACGAAAAATTCTGTTGAACAACGTCCTAGTTTTTCATACGTTGCGGATATAATCGGAGGCTGCCGCAAACTCTTGCTATGGCACAAGGCGAATTCAGCTACAGACCAAAGCACCTCAACTACAAAACCGCCTACTTAATTCACATTCAGATATGCTCCCGCATTCGAAACCCCCAAAAAGAATGTAACTCCTCTTTTGTTCACCTTTCAGTTAGCATGAATACACCAGACGCATAGCTAACTGGAAGAAGATTCATGGAATCACGAAAGGAAGAAAGTGATGATTAACGATGAGCAAATGCATACCTGGACAGTCTAGACCACCTGTTCTTTACTAGCATGGTACGAGACGAAGACAGATTTACACTTCGTCTGAATCAGATTGGAGATTCAGCTGGGTTCCAGGTGAGTCTCTCGCAAAAACCAAATTGATATGCAAATGAGTGTATTTCTCGAAGATTGGTGCCTACTTTGTAGATTTAATTATTCATTGCATGCTAGCTAAACATCATGAGGGTGGACGGGAAACGTCAGTGTAGATTTTTCCGTCGATCCAATCAAAGCAGACTGCTTTCGTTTTTGTATGCAAATCAAACAAGAACGTGTTAGTTCAATGTGATTACTGTCTGATTAACACCATATCCGGCTACTGCATGTTCGACTCTCAGGCTTTTCTGCCAACAGAGTCAGAAGTCGGACCTTTGGAAAAGAAATTATTAAGCCCAGTCTGAGCAAATATATCCGTATTTTCCTCGTGCTTCCCTTTGTTGTTTGTTTGGAACCAAACATTTCCAAGATTTTAGAAAATTTGTTTTTTATTGGTTCCTCTAATTGTTTTCACACCAGAAACTTCACTAACTCGCTATTCTCATTCGACCAATACACTCAACCACAGACCAATTCGGTCTCCACAGGTAACTCAACTGAATGTCAAATGAATCTCTCGTCTATGACGTTTTTCTTCTTTATCTGTATGTGCTGCATCAGGCCGCATCTTGTTTCAGTTGGTACGATATTTGAGAAAAAGCAGTACATTTTATAGAAGTAACACGCTGTCCATAATATCGAAGGGAATTCAGTAACTCTGTGAGAAGTATGTCGCTGTCTTTGATCTGGGCTGGTATCTTTGCGATCAAGCTAGCTTACGGGAGATTGGGGGATAACCCAATGTTTTCCCGTTTGGTCCCTAGGCTTTCTATTGACACGATCAGTTTTGTCAGTAATATAATAATAACCTAGCAAGGAGAGATACACCGTGAAGAAGACACTGGATTTAGCCATTCATGAGTCTTGCAGACGGGGTGCGTAGATTGTGTGATGCGTAACTTGAAAGCAGTCAATAAAAGATCGCCCATAATTTACTGTGCTCTGCATGAATCGGCACAAGACCACTTCAACAGCGCCAGTTCCCCGGGATTTTGGATGCAGCGACAGACGACCTACATACTGATCTTTGTTTACTACTCAGTTTGGAATGTTCACAGAAGCGACTGCAATCAGTCAGTTTGTGTAATTAACACGTTTTGGATAATAAACTCCTGTAGTTCTATTCTGACGTCTGGCCCACTTGATCAGAAACAGCGAGAAAGAGCACAGTTACACTAGCTGGTGGTGGGTAAGCTTGCACTCCCAAAATCTGATCTAGTGACGATAATCACGGCCACTCGTCAGCTACTGGACTTCGGCTAATTAATCATCCTCGTTCATGGCACCCATATAATCTTCAGTGCCATGGCCCAGCAAACAGGCGGTCAACTAGTATCTGCTGATATCATGCAACCTTCAGTGTTATTGTTAGGCCCTTCCAAGTATAGTGCAGTCATCACGTCTAATTCTGAGTACACTAGAAGTTGTCAGCTGCGGAGCATAATGGCAAAGCCCTAAACAGTTGAATTATGCTCTTCGGTAGCGTGGTTAAATTCAAGGGAGGTGTCTCTAGTGCTTGGCAGAATTCAGTGACAAGGCATCTGGATAATTGTATAACAAGCAGTGAAATCTTTCAGTGATGGATAATGTCAGTGGGTGTTGTTTTCCAGAAAAACGACGACGGAACTGGTTTGCTTAGTGGCGCTCTTTACACCAAAAAATGTTCAGCGTCCTCGACTTAGCTGAAAAATAACTGTACTCTTCGGTCTGAAAAACCTGACTAATAGACATATGCCAATATAGAGGCTTGTTCGGGAGAGAAACGTGGAGGTCCATGTGTTCGGAATTCTACTGAGGTCTTTTGCAGGCATACTAACCCAAAGTACATAACTGACATGGTCTACATTGAGAAGTTACGTCAAAGTGTAACCTATAATTGGCTCGCGACAGTCAATTTACAGCATTCTTCTTGGTCAATATTTGGCAGCGCAAAAAGGTTTGTCCAGACAGTTTCCACTAGAATATCAAGGTCAAAGAACCTTCCAAAAGAATAAACGGTCTGATATTCTGTTTTCGACGTGTACTTCAGGGGCTAAAACTGGTCAAAGATTTTAGTGTGTCATTTGATATACGCGAGCTTCCTCAGTCAGAGTTGTGTTGCTTATGCAAATCGGCGCGAATCGATACGGTGGGTCGGTTAACAACCATATCTAATAGGCTCTGTCATCTTGGATATTTACATAAGCTTGATGAGGTGTCGTTGCCTATCCGACCGATATGGACAAACGAAACAGAACCAGCTGAACAGGTTAACTTTGGCCAAAAAAACTTTCGGTCAGGAATGATCACCAAAGACCATAGTAAAAATAACCTAGAGTGCGCAGAACTTTCGCGTTTATACCAACCGAAAATGGAATAAATTTGTACTCCTCTGGACACAACAGTTGCTGGATAAACCTGAAAATTTTCAATCTATTTTTGTAGCCAGTTTCTTTGACGAATATCCACGAGACTTTGATAAAATGAACAATAACATTTAATGCTGGAACACTTGTTGCACATAAATGCCTTTTAAACACATCAAATTTTCATGACGTGCTTGCTTTCACACATTTCCATAGTTTTGTGACCTAGTATGTTTTTACATGAAATTACGCTTATCCTCCAGTACTTTCCAAAAAATTTAAAGTAGAGGGGCGTCCAATTTAGTCCACAATGAAAACCTCTCCGATAACCCACTGAGTTGGATTGCATTAACTTGGAACATGTAATTAATCATAAGTCTCTCGTGTACACTGATTTTGAGGGGAGATCCGTAGCGTAGATAAACACATGCTTTTCCGTAGAACAATGCGCGTTTTTCGCATTTGCCTGAAGCCGTCTGGCTTGAGGTGCTCTTTTACTAAGTCCATCAACACTGGCTCTCTGATTTTCCAGGAAGGATATGATAGCCTACAGAAATCCAGCCTGTTACTGTCAATGACGATTAGTCACATATTTTATCGATGCAGTGTTTCGTTTTTGATAAGGCGTTTGCATCAGGCTGTTCTTGGGAGGATTTCATCTCCGGACAAACATCAAAGTATCTTCACATAGTTTAAGGAACAAAGAACAAAAGTACTTTGCGTAGTTGATGTCCTATTGATGTTTTGGGATAGCATAATTTTGAAGTCTGTCAAGCATTACATTGCAATTCGGTTTAGACCGAATACTCCAAAGATTAAGCCGTCGACAAGTTGCCGCAGGAATTCTGGGGCAATTCCGGACGAACCAAATCAGATGTGAAATGACAAGAGTTCAACACTGCAAGTTCACCAAGAGCCATCTTTTCACAAAGAGCACTTTGAACTTTGGCGGCAGTTGATTTAAAATCAGGGCATTCAACACTTTCATAAGCATAGTGTTGTTTATGCTCCCAACGAAAACAAAAAGAACAGCCACGGGTAAAATTATCATTCACCTCACACTGCCTGCCAACGCAGCGAGGTTCGGCGGACAGATAAATCATCCAAGTCTGTATATTATTCAGTGAAAAGTTGTCGTTGGATTAGTCCGGATACGGATCAACCCCACCATTCGATGCCTGATTCACTGTCCAGACGAAATCTAGCTCGTGAAACAGTATACTTTACCTCTGAATGTGAACGTGGTAGATTAACATATTGTTCAAAACAGTTCCACTTTCGTTTCTGACCCTTAGAATTGTTTGATTCTAAAAAAAATTGATAAACCTGGACAGACTCAGATGGACTTTGCTTTGTAGGTTTCAAAACTAAGAGTGACTTAAGAAAGCGAACTTCTAGTGGTCTTTTTGAAGAGTCATCTATTTTGGAGCTGTACCCTGCGGAAGATATAGGTGTTAGCCCTCGTCGTTGCCCGAAGAGACAGGACCGCCCAAGGATATAAGAGAATTAGGGGGTGCGCCGACTGTGACTAGTATATGGTACGGAATTTTTGTGCCATAACGTCAGGATTAATCCTCCAGGCTGGACACATGGGCAGAGGCAAGGCGAATCCCCCTCACAATTATTTTGCCGGTTACCCGAAAGCATCGGCTATAGCATCGGTTTCATCCTGACCAGCTGCTTCAAAAATGTTTAACTGTAAACTACGTGGCATCAGTCCACATCTTCGTTCACTGCGGCTGAGACTTGCCCAACCCACAAAGCCGTTGTCAGTGCATAAGCTCCAATGCTTCGACAAATATGAGCCACCGTTTCGGGTATGCCGAGACTTGTAGAACGACTCCTCGTTCACTCTCCAGACCTATACCTCTGAAGTGACACAGTGTACAAGCAGTAAAGCTGTCTACACCTGGATACATAGCACTACCTACTGTGTCTGGGAGTCATCGACGTAGTACAGAAACGGATGCCAGTCTTCAATACAACAATTGTCCTCAGTCGGATACCTTCACAGCTTGCTGGCCAGTGTATTCCAGAAGTACTGTATGGTGGAAGGGTTCGAACTTCCCATCAGCCGTAACAAGTTTTTCACATTTCACTCAATGGCTCATTGGATTGATGGCTTATGATTATTGGGCACAATCGCTTGTCGACCGAAAGCCACAGTCGCTCTGAAGGGTGGAGAAGAAGCTTTTCCTCATAGAGTAACTTCATCTAAGGAAACAAATCCCAATTAAATATCCCCAAATCTCTAAAGGTTGTTGATAAAGCCACACCCGCTCAATTCAAGTGACAGCTGAATCCTCTTTGTCTTCAGCAGCACACGTCATTTAAAGGTTCCTTTGATGGAGTCCCTTGTAAACACCTATTTTAGAACACTGAATGACGGTTCAAATACAACCGACGAACCACTTCCACGAGGTGATGTGTTGGGTGCTCCAAAAAACAAAGTTTTTCTGACCTTCTGTCTCGTCTTTCCATCTAACGCATGTCCCCTCTCGTGGAGCAGTATTCAGTAATGTCGCCCAGATAGCCTAAACAGTTCAACTGAATCGTACCATTATTTTCGTTGAACGTTTAACCTATCAAATCACAGTACGGAGTCCGATGTATGGTTTCTCGTGTGTTTTTGGCTTCTAAAACAATAGTTTCTTTGCAGTAGTTTGTTGTTGTCCACAGTATCTCTAGACGTGTATAAGAGATAGGAGAAGCTTTGTACTTTTCCCTCGGTCACAACTTGGGGCAGAGGTTGAAACAGTCATTACACAGGAATGCTTGATTTTTTGTGGGTACAACTTCGCAGTTTGCTTGCGCTGACGTCTCTGTCGTAAAATCGGGCCAATCACTCTTCAGGTAGGCGTCTGCAAGAAGAGTGACATTATTTCTGGATTGAAGTGAATACCACATTATGACGAAGTTCCCCAGTCCCCCCAGTACCCAATGAACAATGCTGTGGCAATTGGAACCATAAGAACTTTTGATAGTAAGTATCTGCTGAGGACTTTAATTCGCTCCCTCGTTTTTTACTGACCATCTGAAAGGGTTGAAAGACGGCTGGCTTGTGAATTCAGCTTATTTAGTAATCTTTGAACCCTAGCTTCGCCTGAATGGGGGATATTTAACCACATAAGACTACTCCCACGGCAAATCCACCTCTTTACATATCATTTAAAAAACAAAGCCTTCGTGTTTGTCCTACGGCAACTCACACTGTACCAAAAAGTGGTTGTTTACTGGTTTAATGCCCGCCACTTCTCCGTCCCCTGTAGACAGTTTTGTTAATGTGAACCAGGTATGGAAAAATAGTGCGGATAATTCACGTAGATTTAGGTCCATAAAGCAGTTAGTAGGTTCCAAGCAAAACTGAAGACCCTAGTTTCAAATGTAGGATCTAGGCAATTTTACTCTATATGTAACAAGGTGAACGAGTTCAAGAATTAATAGATTACCAGTGTAACGGTGGATACTACTGATGAGGCATGTGAGTAGTACGTCCTTTCGTAAATCTGCTTCGCATCTCTTGAAAAGTGAGATCTGTTACGGAATTGGCGGAGTCTCTTTGTAGCATTTGCTTGCAGTTGAGTAGCAGTCAATGAATATCCAGAAAAGTTCAGGAAGACGCGTTCAAGGAGAAGGTGGATATTCAGTTTTGTAAACGAGATGCATATGAGAGTTTTGCTCCCCTGTTCAATAGTCCGTAACTGTTAAGTTGGTGTTCTCAAATAGACAACTCCGCAGCGAAAGCCCTCTTCCTTCCACCAGTATACGAAAGCAGACAGTTTTGTTTGAACCTGGACTTCACCAGCTATGCATTCGTAGGCATTCTAATCATATGTTTACTGAATAATCAGGTGCACACTGAACTGATATTAAAGTAATCCTTGATTAAATTGCCCAAATGTGCAGACAAAACATCGTCCGAAAATTAGGTCACTTACTGACTCGGCAATGGTTGAAACACTACATCGCGTTTTCCGATAAAGTGTCAGATTTCACAAAAGAAATCGATAGGAGGCTGAAGACTTACTCAAAGTTTTTAATGTTGTCAACTTTCATACGTTCTTCTTAAGTCTGGAGTACAGGAGGGGCTGGTATCCGCTTCCGAACTAGGTCGATGAATTTCCAGACACACTAGGTAATGCTATGTATGCAGGTGTAGACAGCTCAACTCCTTGTACTCTGTCAGTTCAGGCGTATATGTCTGGAGAGTGAACGGGATGGAGCCGTTCTACAAGCGCCGGCATACCCGAATGGTGGTTCATAGTTGTCGAAGCATTCGAGCGTATGCACTGACAACGGCTTCGTCGATTGTGCAAGTCTCAGCCGCAATGAACCAAGATGTGGACTGATGCCACGTAGTTCTCAGTCATATATTTTTGGTGCGGCTGGTCAGGACGAAACCGATGGTATAGTCACGTTTTACGCCCTTGATTATCCGATAAAACAGTTGTTTTATTCATCAGTTAAAATAATTCGTTGAGTAAACGACAGTGTTCTGCTCGAGGGAGAAACTTAGATCCAGTATATTTTTGGAAATTGCCATGAGCCTGTAGTTAGGGCTTGCATGATTAAAAAAAAGATTTCTTTTGATTTACCTGAAAGAGAGAAATATTTGCCGCTTCCCTGTCCATTTGCCAAGCCGGGATGAGTGAGCATCACTTTCTGGTATATATATCATTACGATGACTTCGCCGGCGGATATATACCAGGTTGTATTCTTCAGGCTTCTTTCACTTGTCCCTCTGCTAGTGTTGACGGAGCATTGTTAGAGTCAATCAGACTCTGTCCTCTGAGTTGGATTATGCCTCCTTTTTGGATGTTTCCAAACTCACACTTTATTTTACGATTTTTTCTTTGAAATACCGGTCAGATCGATAGAGAAAACGTTTAATTATGCCGTCTAAATGTGCTTCGACTGCAAGCGTAATAGTTGATATAAGTAAAATCTGGCCAGCTAATAATGCGGGTGACATTCTGTCTCTGAAGTTGACACACGAGCTTTGTTCCTTTTTTTCGTTAGGGGCCACGGCTTTCTGAAGGGAGTTTCTGGCACAGAATTCCCGACGCATTCATAATCAAAGGAAGCTGAGAATTGAGTGCATACTGCTAATAGAATATGTAATGTTACAACTGCAACCAACGGAAGCCCACTTGCAACCGCCTGGATTCACCTCCGTATCGACCAACATTACTGTACTACGGAATGTTTTGACAGACCAAACCACTACAATCAGGCTTAATATCCCAACCTGAAGGAGCCGGAAATACGTGACCAACAATTGAGCTGGCGTGGGTCATCAAGTTAATTGCTTCTCACCTAACCTGGATAAAGTTCTTTAATGCGAACTAAACAATCCTTTTTTCTGCAGTAGTACAAGCTTGACCCAGACGATTCAACATAAGCAATGTGGTGCATTCTTCTGATGGACTGACATAAAATCACTTCTGCGTTTAAAATGCTTCTGCATGACTTTCACATTTTTTTACTAAGAAAAGGACCCGTAAACTCGGGTCTTTCGCTTTGTGAGTATCTTTTCTTCCTTTGAAGCCGTGGACCGTGAGGTTTCAATATCAAAGTTCGATGGTGGACCGCAACGTTATTCACAAGGTGGTCAGCCAGAGAGTGCTGGGCTAATCTGCTATCCTGTTAGCGTACACTACATTGTTTTGTACACTACACTGTTTTGTAGCCATCAGGAGGGGATTAACGTCATGGACTAAAATTAATCCACACATATTTGTAGATCAACTAGCTGACCGACGATAACTGAGACGTGGGAATTGTGGACATTCAGCCGATCAAGGACATGAAAGTGGGCATAACTTCACGTCTTCGAGTTAGAAAATGACTAACATACAAGTTTTTTCTAGGTTAGCAAACATGCTTTTGGACATCTGAATGCAATATGGGTAAAGATCTCCGCAAGCGGACATTAGCAGAAATGCTGTCACTTGATTGGACACAGGCAAAAGATATTCATACGCTTGGGTAAAAACTGATTAATCCAAAAACAAAAACTAAAGAAGACGTACATAGACTCGTCAATGGGTAATTGCCTTCGCAGAAGTTTGAAAAATGAAAACTTATAAATATCTGAGTGTTTTATTTTACTTCAATTCTGTTTCTGCAACGATCTTTAAAGGCGCGCCCCTCCAAAGATAAATAGATGGTAAGTTTAGTTAAGTTAAGTTAAGTCAAGTTAAGTTAAGTTAAGTTAAGTTAAATTAATCCGGAAGCAACACCACTATCATGAAGTAAATCGGTCTGTTCTAGTGTACCGTCTTCTTTTTCATCCAGACTGCTTAACAGACAAGAGTACGCCCTAAAAACATCGTCAATATTCGTCATCACTAAAGATACCTACTTGAAATTGAAGTAAAATTTTCCATGCTTCTTTGTAGTAAACGGAACACAGCAATTTTTCGATCCTTTTTGAGGTACCGACTAATTTTTATATAAGGTGAGTAGGTTATTAAATTAAACTGTGGTGACACTCTTTTGACTGTTGGTAAGTAGATGAGCAGAGACGGCCTATCAGATAATGGAACATCCCACATTACTTGCGGAAACTTGGGGGTATCACGTAAGCAAAAATTTCTGCCACTGAATTTGGCTTGTCTCTTCTTCTGCGCGTAAGGCGGCTTATATAAAAGTCAAACCTGTAAACAGCGGACCCATTTAACTCGTCGAGTGTAATAGAATTTTGTGTCATGGATCCACTTCACACACCCTTATCCGTCACAACAGATGTTAAACGACTTGAAATGATATAAGGTTCGTCTTTTTTGAGAGACCTAGCCAGCAAATAAAACATGACCATCTCAGAGCGACCATCAGGGCTTTAGAACAGCAGAGTGCAGGATCGAATCCGCTAATCAGTATACTATGACCAACTTCAATTGTTTGGCCTACTTATTTTTCGCTAAGAGTTGGAATGAAGAGCTGAACTTTAGAAAATGCCTGAGGGCCGTTGATTTCAGTTTCGATCCCCTAAAAGTTGAGTTACAGGCAGATAGCAGTATCCGAGGTTGTTTAGGGAGACATTGTCTTGCTATGTTTTCCAACCTCAGGCCAGATTTTCAGACATGCAAGTTCCCGCTAAGAATGATTGACAGTACCTAAAGTGGCATTTCATTTGACAAGAGAGTAGAGGTTCTTGACAGTGTTATAATATTCAGCCACGCAACAGTATACCTCATGCACCGGATAAGCGCTTGAGGGATGATTTCTTATCTAGTGAATGCTGCTCTTTAATTCTATTATCTTCAGGTTTTGCCGCTCGTTCTGCGTTGTTTTTCACCGTGCAGATTGGGACAGCTTTTCAATAGCAGCACGATTTGGAGCAATTCATAAAGCTCAAAAGTTCTCTCTGTAGTGCAGATCACTTTCGCCTTACTGAATAAGGTTTTCTGAAAAGTACACTTGTGAAGCTTGTGAAGTTAATTTATCCTCCAGGACGAGAGGTAGGATTCTCATAGGCGGATAAGGACGTAGTGCCGCTCTTTCCCCTGGTGATCAAGAAGTCCATGAAAAATTGTCGTTCTAAACCAAAGGTCCGACTTGTCATGTAAGGGGACTATAATTGTCGTTCTAAACCAAAGGTCCGACTTATCATGTAAGGGGACAAACTCCCGAATCACTCTTCATCCCTTGCTACCCAAAAAATCTTGTGTAAATACATTAAGGGGTGATTCTTGGTCGAGTCAGCTGGCAACTGTTTTAGAAAACCGTCTGACTACTCATAAGTAGTTGAAAGGCGTTGTCTTGTTACTATTCCATCCCCACAGGTTTAGTGACGATTGTCAAGCCATGGGGTTGCCTTTTTATTGGTCGCTTTTAAGGTGAAAGTGTAGTCGAATGCCGAATACTCCAGCCACTTTAATCTTCACTGGAGCTCATTAAGCAGGCATAGAAAGACAGGTACACGTGGTCAGTGGATTAAAGTTTTCAACCATACGTTTTTGATCATGTGTCGACCAGCCAGTTTGTGCGTCGAGATTCATGATTCTTGTTTGTGCAGAGGAATCTCTTAACTACTGATTTGCTCAAATTTCTTCGAAAATTATCCGGAGTTTGGATACACAAGACCCGTCATCAGCTTTTTAATTCACTTATATCTGGCCCATTATAAATAAAAATTTCTCCTCAGTGTACAGTCAAACAAGATAAAGGGGAAGGAAAATGTCTGGATTAAATGGACTGGATGGGTCTTCAGGCCACCACCTGGAAGGGTGACATTCTGTGCAACATTTGCTGGGCGAAAACGGGTGTTCATCAACAAACTCATGACAGTGTGAGAGGTGACAAATTCCTCAAGGGTGGATACGATTTCAGAGGTAATTGTCAGTGCTTATTAGGCAAAGTTCCGATGGATTTTAGTTTTAGGCAACTAGCCGACTGGGCAAGTGGACCGTCTTATAGCTATATTATCGGACCCTGAGATGAATAAGCCTGTCGATTTTAGACTGCAGCTTTGTTCTATTCACCAAATGCATCCTTCCAATGTTTTCTGTTACCCTGGCTTCGTCTTCCTTGTTTTTATATCCTAAATAATCCACTCATAGAGAAGGTCACACGTGGTGCTGGAAAAATTGAATGATATACTTTGGTGTGTTCTGCTGCCATAATCTAAACAAATAATAAGTTTATTTCTAGATTCCCTTCGCGCAATGTTCCTGCTTTTGGAATTAAGATGACTTTTTGGTTCGGTCCAGTTACTAACCCAGTAGTAGAGCCTAGACAAGTGGGGTTTTTGACTATAAGAAACAGTGCCTTAAACTTTTTAAAATCTCATTTAAATTTTGGTTTTTCATCATCGGGCACAGTTTGCAAGTGTGGTGCAAACAGATGGAAGGACTGGAAAATCCGAACTCTTCTCCCACTTCAAATAGCTCATGAAAAAGGATAATCTGTTTGACCAGGGAATCTTTTGTCGGAGAGCTAATCTAAACGTGACTAGGTGACACGAACTCCGTAGTCAAAGGATATGGCACTATATCCCCTCAAAATGTGGTTTAATTACACTACTGGTCAGCCGTTCTTGACTAAAAAAATGTTTAGTGCTCAACTACTAGCTCGGAGGTGTAGCGTTTAAATCATCTTGGAGGTTCGCTGGATGCGCGCTACGAAGTATTCTTAAAAGAGTACTTCTGGGCTTTTCAGCATAGATTGACGAGGTGTTAATTGAAGACAGATAGCTTGGAACCTGACAGATGGTTGTAAATTTCCAACTTTGAATAATACACAAAATTTCCATGGGGCTGTGATTCAGGCCATGAACTGACAAATCCAAGTCTCCACAAGTCACAGTGGCACAAGTGAAATGGATTTGCGATATACACAAGCAGATCATCTGGTACTGGATGTCTAAAAAATAGCCGATTTGAGCAACAAAAGTCCAAGTATCTTATGTCTCACTTGGAGTGCTCATCCGATTCATCAAGAAGGAATGCAGCAGAATAATAGATGTTATGATTTAGATTCCATAGAGTCGATGCATTATTTCAGCTTTCAACCACTGTCATCCTTCATTCTCTGGTTCAAGCGATATGCTGTTCTGTCCGCCCTAATCTCCAAAGTGAATCTGATTCGCCATAAGTTAGCACAATTTCCTCCTCTTCAATTTTTTTCGGGTTTGGGAAATGTGCTACCTTTTGTGTCACCCTAAAACAGAATGAACTGCCAATAATCTTTGATTTCTACGCGCCGACATTCTTTGCTGAAGATAAATTTAGTCGTATTCGCTTCGCTCCATCGGACCTATTGAAATAGCCACTAACCCGATACGTTCAATCTCTCCGATTACCATGCTCACGCTTGCCTTGCTCACAACTGCAACAAAAACGCATGGTATGAGACTCCTGAAATCATTCAGCAACCTGCAGGTTAAACATGTAGCTAAGCTTTGGTCGTCGCACAGATACCAAAGATCACATCCGTTGTGGTATGAAATTTCAAGACAGAAATGACCATACTTTAGACGAACTTGCACAATCGACGTATGGAGGTATTCGGCACGATTTTTGGTCTTATCGTGGATTAGGACCAATGTAGTGCTGCAACCAAATGTACCCTGTCTACTGAGGGGATGACTAGTCAGTGGATTGAGTCTGAGTCTTGTTCTCGAACGAAAATTTTTTATTTTAATATGAGGTCGAATAAGCGAGCAAGACTAGTACGACTTGATGAAGGTAAATCGCGGCCCAGCAAACATGTTTAGTCTGCTTAGTTTCTCTCGGTAAGTATCTTAACAACCGAATGAGGGAATCTGCTTTTTCGGGAAAAAAATTTCGTGAGCCTACTAAAAATATCAGGTTGGTTTCTCCAAAATCAGAAAATCCCTAAGAAATCTGACAACTAATTCCTGTGACTTTCTTTCAATTCAGCCTGCGTTTGTAGAGTATCGTTTTAGGCCCTCAGGTTATGATGGTTTTAAAAAGTTTCAAGTAATACGTATTATTTCATTACCAAAATGGACTACCAGATGAATTTCTACTGTCGTGGGCGCAGCAAAATTAAGAGAAATTCACAAAAACATAGGCCTTCCCTTAAAGCTGAATCAGCAAAACTCTCTTATGGGGAGAGCAAAAAATTCTGAAAAGACTGCTGCTTCCAAGAATGATTCGATATGTGTAAAATTGTATGAGGTGTATGAATAATTGCAAGACATGTTACAAAGTTCTGAAGGAACTTGAATAATGTAATGGTACTTCAGGAGATTTCGACTGAAGTGTTCTCGCGACTGCAAAGGTTATGCATAGAAAATAAGCTAATCCCGTTTTAGACATTTAGCAAAACAAAACCTTTACCATTTGGTTCACTTCACCTCCTGCGAAACGGTCAAATAACCTCAACAGGATTGTATAACCTTGCACACCATTCTCGCGTTTGAATCGAACTGCAAGCAACTGCGTACATCACTTGCTCATTGTATTTCACTCCCCATCCGAAATCGGTACACCGATTTGCGCAAACAAATTTACGAGGCGTGGAACAAAATGCACTGCGTCTGGTGTTATATGTGTCATGAACGTGCGAGCAAAAATGGTGTGCTTTTCGCGGAATCGCGAAACAAATTTGGCAGGTAAGCTTTGTTACGCTGGCTAGCGATGTATTTTGTGCACAGGCGTGCGACGGTGTGAGTGATAGGATTTCGAGACACTTTGTCTTTAGTGGACTGGGTGAATATTTTATCAGGGTTGTTCACGATATTACGATGTTCGGTGCAGCAAAGCAAAGATATACTGGACGGATTTAAAGGCATGTTTTCAACTGGTTCAAGTAGTGCATTCTAGGTCTAAAAGATATGTTTGAATAGGGTTTGGTAGATGCAGGAATGTGCTAAACGCACACTCATATGACTCTCGTTTGAACAATCGTCCTCCTGCCCTGTCACACTTATTCTTGTCAGTCCACTTCAAAGGCAAAGGGGGAATGTACTGGATTCGAGTTTTGCTCCTATTGGAGCCCATCAGCAGTGCATACCCTTGGTAGTGCCGAGGAATGAACCGGCGACATCTGATATGCATGTCGATTGTGATCTCACTGCTTCACCAGCGCACGCTGGACGCATCTGAAGTTTTACGTTGAACAGGCGAGCATGTTTGCGCTGAAGTGATATCAGCGGAAAACCCAACGCCGCAAACGACGATCCGAAAACGTACCCTGGTTGTGTCGATTGATTGGCCCACCAGTCAGGACTTCTCGGTCAGGTAGTTCCGTAGACGCCTGAAACCTGCTAGACAAGTTTTGATCCAGGTGTTGGTGGTTGCGGGATTGCGCAGAATGAACACTCACTTGACTCTCGTTTTAGCAATCGTTCTCCTGTTCCTGTTTGATGGGCTTGTGATTTTGAGCTAAGTAAAAACATGAGATCCTTGGAATCTCGAGATTCAGGGCACAAGCGTGTTCTCTGGGATAGGATGATTCCTGTGGAGAGATTGTGGTTTCTGGAGAGCCTTCTAAGTAGATAAAAATACATAGGGATCAGAAAGAATGAGCCTTCCCACATTATTTAAAGTTTAAAAAGAACACTTCATTGAAAATAATCCTGCAGATTGGCCCATCAAATCAACTCATTTTGATTACTCATCTCCGTGCCACTGGTGGTTTGCTATAGTCTCAATTTGGAAGTGGGAGACGAGTATGAAGATGTGACAACGCACCAAGTTACACTGCAGTCAGATGTAAACATGGCTGTCTAGCATCTATTTTCCTAATGACCTATCACATTAAATTAGACCCGCGCAAAATGGATTTGTGCTTCGTTCGCACGTAAATTCACCTAGTGTAAATCTGAGGGAATAGGACGGAAAGGTGAATAGGAGGGGGTAATCCTAAACCCACCAGCATGCCCATGACTGTTAGTTCAAGGTGAGTCCCATAGTGTGTGCAAACGGCTATCCATTGAACTGCATCACTCAGATGCTCATCCTGGACACAAATATAGATTGCCAGTGCCTGCCCTCCTTCTCTTTTCTGCGTAAAACGATAACAGTAGAGGGTTAGCTCTAGCTTATGCCTAACACTCCGAAATATCCGGATTGTTGATGCGGGCCTCTGGCTAATGTATACACGAAATACACATGAACGGAAGACAAGAGGATAAATCGACATACAACCCAAAACAATACAGTGCAATCTTATATAGAATAGGTTTGAGATGGCACTGAAAAAGGACGTTCAGCACAGTGACGAAACTGGGGTTTCTCCGTGAGGAATCACTTACGGTCGATTAAGGTTATAGCGGCGGATAAAGCGTATGCACAAGGCCATGTGGTGACTCGCCCCACACATGAGAAGCAATAGAGATATACATATATCCACTATTTAGCTTGCTCCATACATTTTTGTTTACTGAAACGGAAACTGTTGTGAGTTTAAGGCGCCAAACTATCCAGGACTTTAAGCCGGGGGCTTTCAGACACCGTTCGAAACAATCTAGGGGGTTGAAACCAATTGTATCCTCTTCTTACAGATTTGGGGATGCGTTTATTATGATCCTAATCCAAAATACAACTGCTTGGTATTCTGTGGTTAGACAGGATTCCATTTGATACCGTCCACACCATGTTGATCATTGAAATTCACCCATAACACTATCGTGGACTTAACCCACCGAACTTCTCAGTGTAGTAAGGAATTCTGCTAGGGTTCGTTCTGTATGACGATGGTTACGAGACTTCATTCCTGGCGCCGTCTTAGACTGGGACATCTGATAACCTGAGGAAGCTTACTTTATCCGCCATCGATAGACCACTTTACCCATAAATGGTAGGCCAATGCATTCTGAGAATACTTACTAGCATATAAGCACGGCTTTGGTGGTTATCTGAAACTCTCCCGAGTTCAATATTTTAGGTCATGTCTTAAAATACAGCAGCTACCGAGTTTCACCAGAGTGAGCACTGAGAGGAGCGAAAAACGTGATACTATTCAGAAAAAAATCAAGGAATTTTAGACAAAACCACCCTAACGAATACATCACATGTGTCAGTAAACACCTGAAAAAAAACTATTTCAGGTACAAGAATTTATTATAGGAGACAAAAAAACTAGCAATTTTACAACCAATAAATTTTCGCATCATAGATCCAAAACTGCTATGGCGGCGGAAATCGCTATGGTTTTATGTCTTGAAAAAACGTCGCATAAACAAACAAAAGTATGCCTTCCTTTAGGATGACATTTTACGATGGAATTTTACGATGATGAAGAAGTTTACTGCATTCCTCTCTTCAAAATGTTTCCGCTCTGAGAAATTAGATTGTGTTGAATGAACACGCACGACAAAAATACCAGCAGTGTTTGATTCATTTAAGACCATACGTTTTGTATTCACTTGTGCTCCTTGTGATTTGATTTGATACTCAAAGAATACCCTCGACACCATTCAACTTTGAGGCTGATTGGACCGAATGTACTTGTGACAGTTAGATAAAAACTCATCATTAAGGCCCAAACACAACTTTTAAGGTTTTTCTGTGAACTACACATATAATTTCAGTGGTTATTGATTGAACTCAGGTTGCAGTCGAAACATACAGTTGTACATTTTAAAACAGTACGGCAATTATTAAGTAAATTCGTGGCCTCGAACCTGCCTTCGCGATTACTTAATTACTCTGGTTTGGCTCTCTGCTAGCGCTGTCCTCTCAACGTGCACCATGGTATTTTGGGGACTGTGCGAACTGGGCTAAAATCAGTGAACATTAAGTGCGAGATAAACACTCTGCATACTTGACTTTCGCTAGCTGGAAAGAAACGAAAAAACATGGAAACCGTTAATAATTAGGGGGGGTTTACATACCAGAAATAAACTGATAAAACCCACTTAGCCACCAGTCACAGGACTACCACTGCGGAGCGGCGAGTAACCAAGAATTACTTCTAGCAAATTATAAGAGACCAGATTTTTTCATCCAAAAAGGAAAGGAGCTTTATGGAAGAGATTGTCTTCCGAGGGTGGCTCTCGTTTTATTTGTTTCCTGTCCAGATGAAGTGAGTTGCAATCGGTGCATTTCGCACACAAATTTAACCATTATGTACCGAAAGAACTAACGGGCACATGAACACCCGAACGTGTTAGTCAATGACTATTTTTCATAATCGATTACTAAATTTTTGTTTCACAATCTAAAAAGTTAATCTAACATGAGGATTTAGCTGCACTCTCCTCTGTATTGGGATCCCTTTGACGAGATGTGTTTAAAGGAAGTTTTACGTTTCAGATTGGAGGACATTGTTTGAATTCGTTTCACAAAAATAGTTTTACATTTTTAACGCAAAAAAAATTAGCACGTAACTGATGAAAAGCATCTTTTTTTACTTTTATTATTTCAGGTGGTATCGTTACTATCATTTTCCCCTGTTAGAACGAACTGAAGCACCCGTTCTAATGCCGATCACTCTCGGGGCATTTAGTTGCAAAGTCAACAGAAAATTCATAGCATCGTAAACCCATCCTGTCAACTAGTACAACACCCAAAAATTTGAATTGTTCTGCGCACATTCCAGTCATCAGAAACCATCCACTGGTTTTGCACATCCGAACAGTTTTGTTTTCCTTTCGTTATATCAAACGAAGAAATCCGTGGCCCATGTGCAAACTCACCCAATGTACGGAAAGATGTAAAACAATACCAAGACGTCAGTCTTCAGAGAATCTGCAATTATCCTGTAGGATCACCCACACTTATCATAATACTAAGTCCCCCAAGAATTTTACGTCAGCGGATGACGAATACAATCGGAGGACGATCTCACAGGTTGGCTGATTATCAATTAGATTCACAAGGGAAAGAATGAAAAATTTACCCCATGAAAACATGATACCATCTCGTCAAAATTTTTTACATTGATCTTCCCTGTAAATTCCGTCTTAATAACTCTACAGTAGGCCTTGTGACTATTAGAAGAGGTGTCAAGAAGACCCGCCTGTTTGACATCATTGTCCCGGAGTGATTGACTTTATCATCATTGTACACCTAGCATCTTATAATGCCGCAGGTGTTTTCAATGGAGTTGAGATCCCATCTGCTGACTATTTACTTCAATGCCTTGATGCGAGAGAGAGTCTGGCACTGTTTGAGTTAACACTCGTCAAAATGTTTAGTAAATCTGCCCACTACTGGCAAGTAAAAATCAAAAGAATCAATTCGAAGTACTGATGTCCTCATAGATTTCGTTTTGGTAATTCGCTAACTCTGGTGGCTGCGAAGGCACTCTAAACTAGCAGGAAATACATAACTATATTTCTCTAACTGAAGTCAATTTGATCTGTGCATTTGTCTTGTGAGAAAATTTAAGTGCGTCAGGTCCATCCAAGTTGCACTTTTTGTCGTTAACTTAACATTGAACCTGACATTAAATGTGAGTACAACTTACACGAATTAGGTCTATCTAAGTAGCACTTTTATATCATTAAGCGTGACAGATTCATTCATACTTTCAGGTGACATGCAACTTGATCTAGGATTATCTGTGTTGAATCTGTGACCATGATGTGCGCTCGAACCAGGTTTTTGTGCACTTATACTTAAAAGTTCAGTGGTGTTAAATTGTCTTCCGTACCGTTTACCTAGACAGATTGATATTTTGCATCACTTTCATGGGAATCGCACGTGATTTTCCGTTTAAAAAAGGTGAATAATTTGATGACTGTCTTGTTTTTTGGAAAAAATCCAGGACATTTTCAAATTTCAAACATATATGACCTTCGAGTCTGACATTTTCGAATTTCCCCACATGATCCCTATCCTGTTGATTCCACGTCTACGATTCCTGCCACTTAATCCGTCCGTTTTCTTTGAGTTGTCCAATTGGATTTTTAGTCCTCCATTTGTAGTGTTAAGAAAACCGGGTTGATTTCTTTATGCCGGATGATTTTTTTTGAGTCACAACACTATGGTTCTAGGAACTTTACAAGTCGTGCATTTTTGTGTGCTAATACACTATTTTTCCAGGCTGCATTTGAGTCCTTGATTTTAGTGAGGCCACATGTAGGCCTAGAAAAAGACATAAACATCGGCCAAATTCAATGGATGTCTTAGAGAACGAGCGTTTCCGTCCTGTTCATCCAACATAGCATCTGTGCCAGTCCGTGCAGTTAATTCGGTAAACAACGTTGTTTCTGCTATCCTAATGGATCTTCTTCTCTGCCACTGAAATCCTCCTTCTCGATAAAGCAGCCGATTTGTGCAGTATCAGGGTTCATTTCAGCCCTAGTAGCTGTTTTGGAATACTTTTCTTATGTACGGCAGGTCAACCTATTTGGTAGTCTGATCGTGTTCATGATAGCTGATTATAAACCAAACCGGACAACTCAAAGGGACCCGGAAGATCGGACGACAGGAATGGTAACCGTGGTATGTACAGGTCAAAAGTCATGTGGATGAAGTCGAAGAGGTCAGAATCAAAGATCATCAGAAGGTCGGTCACTCAGGGCTCTCGCCTGGTAAAAAAATAGTTGGTACCAAATTGCTCAGTTCAGCAAACACAGCGTTGTCATTCAGAATTTAGTTTACTGCAGAAGTCTCCTACGACCATTGCCACGTTCAAGTAGCAAACAGTAAAAAACTTGAAAAGGAACAAGATTATGTGGACCTATTTCAAAAGTGTCGGGTTCCGAGTCCACATCTGGACCGCCACTATGTAAAACGCATTTTCGGATTTATCTAAGATCCACTTAAATCACAGATAATTTGCCCGATAAGTGCGAAGGGTCCCAGGGTATACAGTTTGAAAAAAAACAAAGTATTTTATGTGGGTCAGCAAATTCTCGGTGTAAAAATGGTTAATGCTGGCATACACATGCACAGGGCAAGTATTCCACAAAACCGCTGAAAAACTACAAAAACTGACAAGTACTACTCATATTTTTGCACCTACTGCGCCCGACGAGTTTTGAAAAGACGCCTAATCATAGAGGAAATAAGCCAAGCTGCAAGAAAAAACTTTCATCTACTGTAACAAGGTTACAGAGGTCTCTCTGGTTGAATGTCGGCTTTCAACGCGCACGAAAATTGTCGAAGCTCGCGCTATTTCTGACACTATCTATGATCAGACGTTTTTGTTGGATTATTTACCGCCTTACACGAAAAGAACTTAAAAGGGTTAGAGTGAAATGATACATTCTTTAGTGATCACAAAATTTCACGTCGGATTTCACTGATGAAGTAATGTATCACTAGTGCAATCGAAAAAATAAAAGCCAGAATTTGATCGTCGAGTCCGTGTTGGCAGATCCGCAGATGTTTGAGGAGGGGAATGTTGCATGTAAAATAACTCATTGAGGCGAATTCACTGGCGATATGGGTTTAGACTGTGTTTTTCAGTTATTGCGTGAACTGAGAGTTACTAATATCTCTCAAGAGGTGGCGCAAAACCGCAAGCACAAAAATGCGTCTCAATCATCCCTGAAGAAAATTTGTTCCAATCGTTTGCTCAGCTGTTTGTTTTGTTCACCATCACAAGACGGTTCTCGTAGAATCTCGCGGTTTCCGGTTGTATTAATTAAACTGAATTCGACCTCTAAACCACGTAGCGAGTTTTGAAACTATTCTGACAAGTTCCACCATCTCTCTCACTGGATGTTTTTACAATAAGAGTGAGCGCACATAGCATCATTCTGAAATTTAGAAGCAAGCACAATATCGATCCATTCAATGTTTTCTGCCTTTCTGATTAATTCATTTTATCGGTTTCTTTATGTATTCGCAATTCTTCACACAGTGTGTTACGTTTCTTCGAATTCCATAGCTTTTAAATATATTTCTAATTCTTCGTTTCCCCAAACCAGAGGCTGGATCATAAAAACTTTAAATAACCAGAGCTTTTTATCATTGGAACAGGGGGAACCGGAAGGTCATACTAACCTTCCGTTAAATAGAGCCTATTGGTATTTGTAAAACATAAAAACTGAAACGCCCCATAGAAGCCAAATGACTACATGTGCAGATAGTAAGTACAGCTGCGTTTTCCCCGGAACTCTCGCAACCAAACTCCTGGCAAATAATCTGCCTTCAAACAAAGTGAACGCTGAGTGCGTCATAATTGACGGGAGTATTAACGTAAACCCGTACACCAAAACAGCACAGAGAGTGTTGAAAACTACTTTATAGCGGAAAGATAAGAAAATGTAGAAGTGTACTGCCTCATATTTGATACCGCTTGTCTCGGGTGGAGATTCGTATGGCCTGGAAACATCCGTAGATTTGTACCTCTTTCAGTGATAACAACAGCCCAACTTGAACGGACCGAATGCATGGTATTAGTACTGACATGAACATCTTACTGATAAAACTGATTCCAATCGACGACATTTTATTCCGATTTAGGCTGCCCAATCCGCCGGCAAAATCACCGGATTAACAGCAGTCGTTGGAGCGTCAGATTTTAAGTTGGTGTTGGACTGATTCACACTGCCGGCAGTTGCCACGACAGGACAAAGGTGAGTGAGACTTCGACAAGTTAACGCGGCGGCCCATAGCTCTTAGCTCGCAAGGGATTTGTTCCTGTTTCTTAGCACCAAGTGATCAAGGTTGTCAACTTCCGCAGCATATCAGTATTCCAGGTGCACAAAGACACTACAGTGTGCAGCGGAACTCAATTGGCGGATGCTTCCGAAAGTCCACAGGGCTATAGTGGTCAAGATGTTTACTTACAACTCTTGCAGGATACGTTGGACGGTTGTAAAAGCAGAAGAACAAATTTGTTTAAACGGGTTGTCATTACACATTTAGTCACTGTCGCATCAAGAGTTAGTCTCATATTTTTTGAAGTCATATGTCAAAGCTTTCTTTGCACTTTGTTTCCTTTCCTCCGAACAGCACTATGTCAAAGCATGTTTTCTGCCCACATTCAACACCTACGGTTCGAAAGTCACACCATCTAGTTGATAAAAAGCAGAGAAATTTAAAAGAACCAGGTGATTGGATAATTTCCCGCAAAATTATCTATCGCATCGTTCCACAAACGTTGGACAACACCTCATCCTTCAAGTTACAAAATGTGCAGAGGATTCTCCTTATTAGCCAGTACTAGCGAAGTTTAAGGGCAAATTTTTCACACAACCTCGTGATCCACAGCTGCGTGCTCAGTATAAAAAAACGCAAGTTACACACATGCGTATCTACCATTCCGGTTAACTACTAGGCCACTCTGTATTACAATGTTGAATTTACGGTTACTGCTTTGAACTGTCTGCTAATCAAAAGGTATTTGGTATTTTGTGCTGAGAAGTATGGAACCGCAGGTTCACTCAGCGCTTATAACGCGGTATTCTCAGATGAACAAGTAATTCCTCCACTGACTCATCAGAATCCATGTGTCCTAGTTTACTACCATTACCCCGCAAATGACTGAAACCATGAAAATAATTTTGCCTATAATGCTGAGGGCCTAATTATAACGTGTATTATAGCTATAAATCAAACATGAACAGATCGATCATATGCTTTGATTGGGGATACCGCTCAAAGAACCCGGATAATCCCGCACACGAAGATCACTTCCAGGTCACTTTCAGCTATTATTTCTAATTCAATGAAGCACATATCGGTGGTATTTGTTATGCAATGCATTAACCAACTTATAGCTATAGCAACATTTATTCACAAGAAAAGAATATATTACCTTCTTGATAAAGTCTTACTCAACCATATTTATCGAAGTACCAAACGGCCACATATTTTCCAATCATGCCCTCATGTTATCAGGCAACAAGCATGAGGTAGCTGTGGACGAAAACTTGTTCGGCTTTCGCGTTTATTCCTTTGTGTTACGGTGATTGTGGTTGGACAGAACACGGACATTTTCCCATCCCCCCATTGACGGTACTCTCTTTGTCATTTACCACCGGTCCCTTGAGGAAACCAACCTACTTTGATTTGGAAGCGAGCAGCTGACAATAAGTTCGGTCAAACTACTGTTTTATTGCATGCAGAAGACTCGGGTTCGACTTAATCCCCGAAATTGTAGCACCTCCTAGAAAGTTGCCACTAGACTTCGAGACTGCGTACTTTATTGAGTTATTTGAAAACCGTAAGGCTTCAGAGAATATCATAAGTATATCTATATATTATATATTATTTTGTCGTATTATCATTGCACAGAGTAATGAGTGTCATTCTACCAGTTATTTTTCACTTGGACTGGGATGCCCATGGGTATCTTTAAAATGTTGACACAATAACATCAGGGTCATCACCTACTCTTATACCGGCTCGTCTCTTAGCTGTCAACGAGACGCGCACTTATCATTTTTCGTAACAAGTTGCATGTGACAATGGTGTGATTTTATTTGGGTAATCAGCACACAAAAGTTACAACCACATGCGACGCAGGTACGACAGAAGTTGACCGTAAATTCCGTGACTGAAAGACCGAATGTCATCTTATCATAGTTGGTCAGGAGATTTGCAGCTAAACAGCCTTTCTCAGTGAAGTTCGTGTGGCGATCCGAGACTCAAGTATTAAACGTATGGAGGATGGAGTGATGGAGTATATATATATATATACATAGCACATCCCGTTTGGCAAAGACCACCAAAGGATTCCAAAAGTAAGTCGTCGAGTTCAAACTGATTTCTCGCGGTGGCAACGAACAGTCTACTACTGGAATACTTGTCTCAATAAATGTCAAAAAAACATTATGTTAAATTTTTTGATGATTTGTCGACTGAAGTTGCCCCGCGATGATTTAATGTAATCAGTGCTAGTTTTTCGGATGATCCACTTATCCGGGTGTGATTTTGAATAATCCGAAATCTCTCTAAAAGTCTACCAACAGTGAACGATGTAGTCAAGTTAAGGTTGGAGACATTCAATATTTGCGATTAAGGCGCGATCGCAATAAAACAGTTACCTTTGTAAACCGGAAGAAGTTCCCTTCTTTCTGCTGAGCGACATACCTCGTAGGAAGTAACAGCCAAATGGAAGTTCCCTAGCTCAACGACATAGATCAGTCTTAGCAGATACGTTGTTCAGACGGGGTTTTTCTACAGCTTCTTCCAGTGAGAGGTGCATCATAAGAGCAGATATTGCGGCCCCCGAGAATCCACCGTGATCTTGTAGACTGCAGTTGACCAGGTTTGGAGGACAGTTCCATTTGCCAGAATATGCCACGGTTGCAATAGGTACTAAAGCTTGAACATCAACGCTTGAAAACCCCATGTTTTTTCTCCTCTACTAATTGACGATATTCCATGTTGTTCCGCCAAAATGCTTGTCTGACAGGAGAATGAAATATTTTTAGATTTGAACGTACTTCATGAGGCCGACGATCATTATTTAGGTTTGCTACTTGGCAGTGGTATGGATCAACTATAAAGATTGAGAAGCGTAGAGAATTTGGAGCCGTCACTTAGCAATATGTAAAATGTTTCGTCGAAAAACAACACAGTTAGTGTGCGAGACATGCCCATGCGGTAGATGACA
Organism: Clonorchis sinensis; assembly: GCA_003604175.2. Lineage (NCBI taxonomy): Eukaryota > Metazoa > Platyhelminthes > Trematoda > Opisthorchiida > Opisthorchiidae > Clonorchis > Clonorchis sinensis. The sequence goes on from CM030371.1 coordinate 13,936,631, forward strand.
ACAGTTAATTGCTGATCAAAATTCTAAAATGACTGTTCCCGACCCGACCTGGTCGGCTGCTGTAAAACACTGTGGAAATCTAATCTCGCTACCGAAAGAACTCTAAGGACTACAGCAGACCACTTATTGAATGAGAATGGCGGAGCATATACATACTCAAGTATGGCTATCCAAGGCCCTGATTTCTGCTCCTGGTCGAACGAGCTGCCCAACTTACGTCCGTCCTTGCGACTCCTAAGGGGCCACTGAATGGTCACACTACAAAAAACTTTGATAGATACTGTCAGGCTACAGGCGGTAGTCAAACTTATAGTGGTTGTACCATTAGTCTCTTGTCAAAATCAGACAATCCGTCCTGGAAGCATCTTGATATCATTCGATAATTCTGATTGAAAACAACGACGCACAAGTGGTATGTATGTGTGTATTTGCTGGAAACACAAATAAAAGAAACCGCCTTTCGGGATTCATGAGTCTGAAGTGATTTGGTTCGACTTTGTAGGGAGAAACAAGCGCTTATTTTCAAGCTATTTTCTCTTCCCAATGAAGCAACAAGCATAACAAGATCGGTTTTTAAAAGTCCGAAAAACGCTGATGCAACGGGAACGAAAAACATAAGTCCCATATGTTTTTCATGGTTTTGGTAGCTTATCAACATAAACCAGTGAGTCCCGTTGGACTGTAACATACAATTAGCCTCATTAATCATTCGTAATGTTTGGGTCAGATGACACGTAGTTTAAAACATGCTTTTGGTTTGGGCCAGCTCAGTTACGTCTGTGAATGACGGTGGTAGATCTGCCTGGAAATTGGCAATACCGGAACTTGTGTGTGTAATTCGAACCTAGAGTGGTGCGTGTTATCCTATTCGAAATTTATTAGACAAAAACACAGAAGGCAAACACCTAGGTATTCGTGAAAACTGATATTCCGTAATGTCTACAGGGTTGGATGTAGTTTACCTGTTTACACATCCTCAAAGCAAGACAGAGACTTCGGATGTTAGCATCTCTTTTGTATCTCCTGGGCTACACACTGAAAACAACCAGCCCTCCATATTTTAAATGAGAATAGAACACTGGGTGCAGTTAACCAGTAAATGAACCACTTAGGTTGATATCTCCATCAATAAGGCAAATCAGCTTCTCATGTCAACATCTCTTTTCGCGCCCATGAGCTTGATCGATGCAGCTTGGTTTTCAGGCTTGGTTCTGAACTCGGTCAACTTCCGGGTCAGATGGTTCAGCTAACGAGGCACTTGTTTCCAGGAACATTCATAAAAGTTCCAATCTGTCCTATCATCATGTCTGTGTGATCACCTGATAGCTCAAACTTTGACAGCGGAGTAGATAATTTACATTCAGTAGGTGGTTTGGTTTTTTAACCAGGCTTCTAAATGGTGTATATTTTGGAAGCATCCAGTCGACAGCGACCTTAGTCTATAAAGATGAGCGTAGTGAGATCCTTTGCTCGATCATGGTCACACCTTAAAATTTTCTATTCTTTTCCTTTGTTTTATTTTAGTTGTTTTATTTTAATATAACTGACAGACTCCTGTCTGCATACCTCAGTCGCTTTTCAATGTGACTAATTTGCATAAAATCCACCCTAACTTGATTATCTGCAGCCATACTTGACACCGGGCAAATTAACAATGTCAGCAGCCTAGCCAGAACACTACTCATAAGGCTACTGAAAGCGCTTCGACCGCCATTGACCGGATTCGCCCAACTTAAGGGTCATTAACTGGGCACAGTCCCTGATTTTCCGCCAAACCTATGTTCTATGCAGTGTCTGAAATACACTCATTTACACGCAAAATTGGCTGTAAATGGGCACTCTGCTGAACCTCGGCTGGATCCCTGGTTCATCTTGTTTTTCAGCTGGATTCAGTTGACTGTTTGAGGACTAGGAGCCGTTGACTTCACGCACAAAAATTCTTTGATCAGTATGCTATTTGTAGTGATGATGCTAGGATGTTTTTAGGTTATTCATAATGCAATACTAATCAAGCCTTGTATCACAACTTTGTCGTCTCAAGCAGTTGCACGAAAGGATTTGCGGAACCTGTGAGAAATATCCAAAAGTGAAAAATATCTTGTTTATTTTGTTATTCGCTCTAGTCGTTTTGACATGAACGCGTAAGTGTCCCGTAGATCCGCAATCGACATGTCCATAAGAGCAAAAGAGTAGGCGGTAACGGATTTGAGGAGCAGGGAGCTACCAACGTGCAACCGTTCAAAATATAACATTGTCAGACGTTATAACTGCCAGTTTTAAAACCATACCAGATGAAACCTGACTTTTGACTCTCTCCGTAAGACATCCAAGTGAGAAAAAAATTCTATAGATGTAGTGAAGCAATGAAATATCTTTTCGGCAGTAAGATGCCGGTCTTTTAACCCTTACTGCTGAAGTAAGGCTTTGGGTGTGACATTGTCAAGGAAGAACTGCTGCCTACGATGCTACTACTACCAATAATAGTAATAACGCATGCACCTGCCAACACCTTTCCCTTGCGTTGTGTCTCCTCCTACGGCATGCACCATCGGTCCAGATCATTCCTAGAAAACAGGATATCAATCGATCAAGGAAGTTGGTAGCGGTCGCCTGGATATTTTTGGCGTCTTATACGTTTTCCTTACTTATAGCCTTACTTCTGAATCACTGCGACGAAATAACAAAGTGTTCCTTGATCCGCCACAAAAGTTTTTAAAATCTCGAATGCTGTCCAATGTATAGCTTCAGTATTTCGACGGCGTGTGAATTCGCTTTACAATTTTTATTGCAGTACTGGGAGCCAGGTTCGTTGTTTTTTAAGAAACCCTAAATTTGCATTGTTCCACATAGAGAATCTCTTCTGGAGCACACGATCAAACTTAACCGGAAGGTCCTTCCACTTGTTTCAGTGTTAACTCAGGGGTAGGCCAAAAATTGATCCGAGGCCACAATGGCAGTCGCTTGATGACATCGGCTTCGATATCTCGTCTAATATATACGGCAAGAACGAAAAATAAAAACCTATTTTTGCAGACACTTTCAATTTCACTTAATTAAGACTGTCGGTTCTCTTATTCTGCCTCAACATTATAGTTGTTTTCCTTTTTCACACTCGGGCCTTAGTAGTTTCTGCTGATAAAATGCTGATGAGAACGATATATCAGCTACACACGTGTCGATAACATCGCGAGAGACTCATAGATCACTTGAAGTCGATATTATCGCTTCATCTACTGCTGCACTGTCCCACTGAAACTCCAGAACAGCACGCGGCAAGACCTCTCATGTGAGGACCGGTCACGCTTTTGACGTGCAACAGACTGGCCAGTGTTCCTAGCTTTTGTCTACTTCCTGAATCGCTGAACTGATGCATATTTCTTACTCTCTCGTCCTATGTTGAATTCTCTGGCGGGTATGGGAAAGGCTTTCTAGTTCTAGGAGAATTGTTTTGTTCAAGATATTATGATTTGATCGTCCGGCTAATTACCCTGTTTTTAGGGCGACATTTCCAATCGAATCGTATTAATTTACTCCTATTCTGTAACTTCAGGCTTACGATGACACCTACGTTGCTCCTGTTCCTGGTGTTTACAAGCTGGCTTCAAGCGGGCAGTCCACAGGGAACAAGTGAACCACAACGTAAGGTTTTTTGCTGATTTTACTGATAATTTTTCTATCAAAATGAAATGCTAGTAGCTCATGAATGTTCCTTTGGGGGTATAAGAAGCTGATTGTTTTCCTGAGGGATATTTAAGTACGGTGTGTCAATGTTACAGAGTTGATTTTTGTCGTATGCTTTTTTCTGACTAATAACAACTAGCTGACTACTGGTGAGTAGTCCGACCGTTTGTCGTTCATGATCACCATTCCTAGTGGAGGACTTAGTATTTACCATCCCATGAGGTTAGATGTTAATCCGAAAGTTTGTGAGAAAAACACGTGGCTAGGTCACAAAACTCAGCTGCATCTCGTCACTAACTCCATACCAATCCTGGCGGTTTCAACCGAATTAAACTGGAGCTGTCCATTAACTTAAAGTTTCAAATGAAATAACCTTTTTTCGGTCTCTGGAACGAACAAACCATCCAACAGTGCATGCTCTCAGATTATTGCACCAGTTCGATTGCATAGGCTACTGGCCCTTGCCTCGGTATTTTGGTTGCGTTCATTCTAGTCAAACCGGGTTTGCACAAAATAACTGTCCTCTGAAGCGCCATTTACGGGTATAGTATCTTTTCTGATGACTAACGGAAATGGCATTCATCTTCTGCACGAGATTATCGTGTCCACTTTTGAACTTCGGCTTCTCGCATGTCTCGATTGCATTAATATGATTTTTTCGGTAACTTCGTAACAGAGTTGTTGTCAAGACAGTGTCCATATTAGCAGCTCAATTTTGTTTGACAAGTTCTTTAATTTCTAATAGAAATACAGTTTATCGTCCGTATTTCCGATCGCCACAATGTCTCTGGATTCTCTGCAGGATCCAAAACTTTTCAAGGAAAATTTCCCGCGATTGTAACTGGTACAGAAATATCTATTGAAAATTCATAGGGTCTAACACGCGTATCATCCACATCTGTGTCCATCAGTGGGTGCACTTCTCGGAAAAGGAATCAATAATTTACCCATTTGCGCACTACTTCGACAATGTGTTGATCAGGAGATCGGTAGCAGATGCATTACGCAAGTACTTGGCAACTTAAGGGGGTTCATAACTTCCCCAGTGAGCACAGTGATTGTTGGAATAAGGTCATCAGTTTCAATTTAGAGTGCGTTTAACCTGTCAGTTTTCCGTCTTCAGTTTTCCGTTCTTCTATCTTCTTATAAACTTTGCACAAATTGATCAACTAGTATGATGACAACAACCATCGAATTCTCATATTGATTTCTAACAAGAAACAACACTCAAGGGTTATGCAGTTCATGCCGCTGGAAGTGGTAGTCTTTGTTAGAGAAATCTGGCGCCAGAAAGGTTTTGTTTTTGAATGGATAGTTCATTCTGTAAGAGGTTGGATGATGTGAAAAACCTCTACATTGTGACTGTGACGAGGCACGTTCTCTGCGCTGTGTCCTCCAACGGAACTCAGAAACAAGTACGTACGCACGTGAACGCGCACTGGATAAGACTATAGAACGGAATCGGAGGTAAGTTGATGGAACTGCTATGGATCTACGTGCGCTACACTCCGCACCTCCAGAATTGTTCATTTTGATCAAAAATTCCAGGAGAAATAAAGCTTCAGTTGGGGGTAACCCATACGACATGGTCAAAAGGAGGAGGCTTTCCTTATTCCAGGGGGAGCCTGGCTAAACTCTTAGCTGTATATTACAGCCAACTGTAACATAATGTGTTCAATATTCCAAAAAAATTCCTTATGTATACTTTATGTTCTTTCCTTTATGCGATCTCCTTTGGAATGTAATACACGTACAGTGGGTGCTAGACCTGGGATGCTAATGTGAAATGAGACGCCCAGGTTGTTCTTGGAACTTCAGTGCCTGAAGCGGGTGTTACGCACCTATTCCCTTGATCCATTTAGGGTTTTCGCTGTTGCCCGTCACTGACAATTTCAACTTCCATTAACTGCTGGTGCGTCATCCTCGGATTTATCGTCATGTAAATAGGCAGATATAACTTGTCCTTTAAACCAAAGCTTGGTTAATGTCACACTCCTTTAGTTGCATGCAGTCTAAAAATAGGAGCATTACCTTTTACCTTGTGCTGACGTCTGCCGATAAAATACATAGTTTTTGTTCACTAAATTGTGAAGGCATTCTAAATTGTCCACATCTTGGAGGTTTCCCACAGCCTAATTTTTATTGGTCAAAAACTGGAGTTATCAGACCATTTATTTGTCGTGTGAGGATATTTTGGGATGTTTCAGCACATATTTTGTCCTCTAAGTGAAGTTTATTCATAGCTTAAGTCCAAGGGTCTCTGCACAGCTGTCTTATCCTAATTTGGACTCATCAGCACTGTTCATCTCACGAATCTCTAGGGTGATTCGAACCCGCACCTACTCAGCTAGTAGTTCGGCTTTCATACCCGGAGCATAGTCAAACAGGATTTGTCTGGATTAAGCTTCTATACAAAAAAATATGAGGTTTAGTGTAACATTCGCAGCAACAATAATTCATTCTACTAGATTCACCAACCCGAAGCGCATATGGAGTACCTTCGAGAAAGAGCAAGCGGAAAATTCTATGGCTGCATTACTTTTCAGTCACACTGCAAACCTTAAACGGATAATCTCTGACTATGATGATGATAATGACAGAGATGTGCGCTTTGGTCTCCATAAGCAATCTAGTCTGGTAAAAAAAGACAGCGTGGCTCACTTTAGAGCATGAAGGTTCAGCCGAAGAACTCTATTACCAAGCAGTCACGTAGCAATTTAAGGAGTTAAATTTGGCTACCTGCACACGCAGGGAAACACAAAAGTTAAACAGTTCAGTGCGTTCAAGCACAAGTAGTGGGTTTATTGTTTTGGCCCACCAGTGTACCCCGTTATTGATGCGCCTACTCATAATTGGTGTATATTCACATCACCACACAGCGCGTAATCGGAAACAGATGCCATTTTATGGAAAGTTCGTTTCATCGACATGTCGATGAGGGAAACGAGTTTCGGGCAAATTGTTTTTCATTGACACATGTTTGAACATTTGTCTACCATGAAAACATATGGTCTTCCTGTACGTAAATACATTGGACCATTAGGAGATGAATCAGTTGACACTCAGTGAACAATCTTTTTCGTATCTTCGTTGGTCAAACAAGTAATTTTCGACATCTTAAAGATTTTTGTTAGCAAAAGAGAGTACAAATTAAAGACCATTTCCACTTGATTGTAAGACGCGTCTTCGATAACCATGGCAATAAACGTGTGGCACTCAATTCGGTATTTGGGACATTTGAAAACAACTTAATTTCTATTACACAACATGGAGCTTGTATTATAGTTGCGAAATATTAACACGGATTTTACTGAGTATCACTCAGTAAATTATCTTCTTCCCTATTGAAGAAAAAATAAAAATAAAGAAAGAAAGAAAAGAAAATAATAAAAGTAAAATTAAAATTAAAGTATAAATAAATAAAAAATAAGCATCTCCCTTTATTCTGCCATAGACATTTGTATACCAGAGACAGTTTCAAAGGTTTTGTCAAAATTTAAAGGAGGCCATTTGGTAAAAAAACGCTAGTGATTGATCGTAGGAAGGTTACCCACGGCAACCGAGGCGTCAGATTACAACATTTTTTCCACTACGCTGTGTTCTGGCTTTAAAATAGAAACAGAACAAATACTGATTACAAAACAAGCAAGATACCCCCCCCCCAACATTCGCTGACTGTTTAAACAGATTCCTAGAGGATGTGAGTAAATACGTAAGCAACCAAATAAAGAAAGTAAGCATGTAGCGTTTGGTCGCGAGTAGACATTAGGTTACAACAACCTCCAAGATGACTACTCTCGTTCGAATCCGCCAACGTTAGCTGCAGACATGACTTCGTTGTGCTTGCTTTTTTGTCTCCAAAGAAATGGTGACAGCAACAACTGTCGCGTCGAATTTTAGTTCCCATCATCCCTTAAGATGGCTTTAATCTTAATTAGTTACGGACTCACATAGTGTGCGCAATCCCTAAACGGCCACTCGTTATGTGCCCTCAACACCGTTCCTTCCAAACATGGGTTTCTCAAACTTGAAGTGAGCCGGTTGGTCGGCGGTTGGTCACCATATATTTGTTTATCCACTGCAGACCACTTCAATGAAAGCCAACGTACTCACATGCAAGAACCACAATTTGGGTGGGTCGGCCTAGTTTGGGGAGCGTAACTACCGGTTAATTAGTATATCCTGTTTTATGCCAGGTAAAGTGAGCTTTACTCACCAGACACGGTTTGTTACTATAATCTGTTACTGTTACTATTGCTAATGACGAGACTAGATCAAATAACTTTGTTCACAGTATAAGCTCGACCGTTCGGCCGATACAGCAGTGAACTGGGCGTTCTATCGTTAAGCATTCGGTCTCGTATTAACGTAGCGACCAATCTGAACTTGCTTACATAGTTTCTTGTATTTAGAGTTAAAAGATCTGAACAGATGTAATGAGTTCATGCAAACGCAACAGCCAAAACGTCGAGGGAAGATGTCACCACTTTTGAAAACTTCGAACATGGATATATCGTCTGCATTTGGGTCACTAATTAAGTTCAGAGTTCAAATTTCAGAGGTCAAACTCTAGTCGTTAGACTGATAACGCACAGTCTAGTCTGAGTGTCATTGAATATTCCGGCAATTAAAAGACGGTCTCATTTAATTTTCTGTTTTATTTTTTTAACAATTCGTATTGTCTAAATATAAACCAAACTGTAAAATGTAGTGATTACAGCGTTAGATGCGAGATTTCCCCTTGATGAAAACAATCGATATTGAAGTTATTCTTGAAATATGCTTAGAAAGTTGGTTTCACAATAATTCGGCTAAAATGATCCTTTTCTGGTCTTTGCACGACTACTCCCGTCAGTCCACGCTGAGCAGTGAAACCTCTGACGCGAGTTATGTTTGCATTAGGATCCATCGGTGTTGCATGTTGCAAGATACAAGTTGTGGGGCGAAGTTGAATGTCTGTTATGAACTCTCCAGAATATTCTTCCCCAGAGAAAAACAGACGTGTTCGAACGACACGTATGTGAACACAACTGCACACACAACTGTCCATAACAGACCTTTCGAATGTCACAAAGCATTTACGCCCTGAATCTCCAGAAGAACATCATCTGATATTAAAACCTATCACATTGTCCGATTGTCCTGTTCTTACTTGGAAATCCTATCAAAATTATATCCACTGATGGGGGCTGTGAGGACCTGGTCAAAATTCTATTGTGGTTCTGTGATTGGATCACAGTTTATTTGGTCAGCGGAGCCTCATCAGCACAGCGTCAGTGGATACGGTAGCACCAGTAGACAAGCCGCACGCTTTTACGAGAACTAAGCAAGATAGCTAAGGTGAATCATTTAAAACCTCTCATAAAACTAAGGAAAATGAAACCGTGCTTATCGCTGGGTAGAATTTACGTCTTCCTCTAACAAACTTAACAACACTCGCATCGTTTTATACAAAAGTACACAACATCAGTTCAGTTGCGATCAAGCCACATTGTCCATCTGGTATGTATGGATGAGTAAGTGTGGATCCACCGGCTATTCACAAATAAATTAGCATAGTAGATCAATTAGAAAGTGAGAAGACCTCTAAGTACATCAACCGATGTCAAAATACTGAGGTGGCTCAAATTTCTGCCAACGTTCGCAGTCGCAGTTCCCAGTGAACTGAGAGACACTGACATAAAAAATCGACATCTTCCCACCTCCATTAATGACGAGACCTTTCTTGTAGGGTTACCAACTTTTTCTCCCATCGATGACCGACGAAATAAAAGTGAAACTTTGACTTGATTATTACTGGATTCCAGTTTCTCTATTACAAGGTCTCATCAGTAGTGCGTATCCCTAATTTTGCTGAAGTTTTAGACTTCGGATGTCTGGCATGCAAGGTGAGCTTGTTACGACTATTCCAGCGGAGCACGCTGGACACACCCGAATTATCATATCTGACCAGGCAAGCACGTTCACACTAAAGCGATATGATTGGTGTGACCGATGCCTCGAACAATGACCCAATAACTGTCCAGGTTGTGTCAGTCGACTGACCTGCCTATCAAGACTCCCATTCAGGTATCGCCACGGATCGCTCCAAACCTGCTGGATAAACTTTCATTGGTTGTAAATGGTTGCCGGTTTTGTAAATTTCTTGTAATAACGAAACTGCAGTTCGGTGGTTCCTCCATTTGGTATAGATTTACCAAAGTATTCGCGTTAGGACTGGAGGGGACTGTTCAAATCAGAGTAAGGCGGATGTGAGATATGAAGTTCCGCAACCACCCATGATTTTAGAATCCTCAGATTAGCTGGCTGAGTTGAAAACGGGTCATTACTCGCTATTCGGGTCACCAGGTGTTGTATAAACCGTCGTTAGAGAATCAGCAGCCAAACGACTGGTCGGTAGACGCAACAAACAGAACGGGCATGAAGTTCGAGTTGAAAGGATCCGCATCCATGGTACAAACTCTAAAATTTTTAAGCATGAAAATCCTCTCACAGCAAACTGTACCCAACGGTACGTTTCATCCATTTCAGTTCACCGACCCTAGTACAGAGTTTCCGATCCCCATGAGTGTTTTTCATCTAACTTCATTGACGTCTGTTTCCTTCACTTTTCCCAACATTGCGTCAGCTTCCGTCACCACCTCGACAGCAAAGGAAGACAGCACTGAAGTTGCGCAAACAAGTGCCATCGGCGAGGTAACGTCTACGGTAATAGCTGTTCAAGAAACGGCACAAACAATGTCGAATCCCACAGCGGAACCACAAGGAACCACATTGCAAGCAAACACCCAAGACAGTTCAGCACCATCTGCAGGTAAGCTGAACACGACCACGCCTCGAGGAGTCAGTGCTCTCATGTGAATACAGCAACAAAATTCGGCATAAGCTGGACATGGGGGGGGCTCATTTGTCTGAATATTAGCTCACGTATCTAATGGTATTCATTCTGTCTAGGCGTTGCTAACATCGCAGTCGGTACAGAACGATTGCTGTGAATGGGAATTGGGTCACAGGCGGGAACTGGTGTGCAAGTTATCATTTTGGCAGGACTGAAAGTAGTTTGTTTGTCAAGACTATAATAGCAGGCAACCTTCTAGCTACGCACTGAAAGGTTCCGGTGCATGGATGCCATGTCATCGGATTCATCAGGTTGGCGTGGAATGGTCCGGCGTGTAACTCTTCAATCAGTAGACTTAGACGGTTACCTGAAGGCCGTATCCCTCCGCCGGGCATTTTGTAGCTGGTTAAATTACGCTTTTGTGTGACACTGTCTAACAGGTCACTCAGCGGATAATATATTGATCTGACTTCCCGTGAACAGTCAAGAATCCCTGTCCGATTGGTCGTCGGCCTTTGCGTTGGTCCTGAGATTTTTCATGACGTGCGTTTAGCAAAGCATTGGTAACTTGGTTGCGTTGTTATGTAGGCTTTTCTGAGAGAAACTCTCTGCCAGGCTACACGAGCACAAATGTAATGTTAAAAAGCGACCGGCTTTTACTGCCGTGCGTGCACGAAGATCAGGTTGGGAAAGGACTCAACTGGAGCAACGCCCACCTGTTAGCCTAGGCACAAACAAGGAAAGAATGTCATCTCATGGAGGCGTGGTACTCTATTGAAACAGCCATCACCATAAATGGTGAAATCGACCAAACCTCTAAGTACAAAAGAAACCCACGACCACAAGGTTAACTCAGAAAAACGTCTGAGCAACTAGTCAGACGAAAGAACTGTCCCATCACAAAAAACAACTATATCAAACAGAAAAGCACAACCTGCCAAGCAAACGTGATAAATTAAGGAAGAAAGCTACAAAAACTGGAGACCGTCTTAGGAACCAAACAAACCGAGAAAACCCTGAACGGGAAGGTGGACAACCTTATCAGTAGACCCGCTGGTTGAATGATCACCAAGTGTGTCGTTTCGATTCGTTCCAGTGACAGGGCCGGTCTATGTGACACCAAAATATTCCCCAGATGCGTTTGTTTCTTTATACTAGTGAGTGAAGCGAGAACTTCTTAACTAGGTATGATGATCATTTACTACAAATGATCTTTTCTTACCAAAACTTGGTCATCTCAAAAGGTTTGTCTACTGGAGGTCTCTCATCTTTGCTCTAGTCGTCGCAGTGATCGTGGATGTTTCATTGCTTACCGGTACTCGATCAAAATCACAATGCAACAAATGCACGAGAAGGATCTTTGTCAAAGTGTAGTCAAACGACTTATTTTCGGGGACAGGTAAACCTTCCATGGGACCACGTGATTTTTCCCAAGTAGTTTCGGTGGTTGTACCTTCACTGGCATGTTCACTCCTGAGTAGCACTGCACTCGGTGCTTCACATCGATCTCAAAGTACAGTGGATTGTCGGAGTTTCATTGAGTAGCACTGCACTCGGTGCTTCACATCAATCTCAAAATGCACTGGATTGTCGGAGTTTCAAGCTTGCCTATTTTGTTCTGTAAGTGAACCAAGTTGACCCACTAAAAAGGTTAATGGTGAGCAAATAACTCATCAGATTAATGTTTACGGATCAGGTTGCATGTGTTCTGGCAGGTCGGGACCCCGAGTGTCGCATCGACGGCTTATGCCACCCTCAGGAATACAGTCCTGTTCACTCCATACCGTACTCCCCATCATAAGAGTTTATCAAGCTATGTGCTTTTATAGTAATCTGAAGCAAATCCTTCTGGAAACCGAAATCGGCGGCTCCCAATGAGTTCATTTTAGCGAGCTTCTTCGGAGAGTGGACATTTGGATGTACTTTGAATAAAGAGGCCGAGAAAGGCCGGAATTTGGAATATGTCCTTGATTTGTGTCTGCTTAGGGCTTCATTGAGAGTTTCATAGAATAAGAGACATCATCACTGACATTCCGGATTCATTTACGATTCTCTGTAGTTGGTCCTTAATTATCCGCTATCATCCACCCCCCAGTCGAAGTTTCGCGCCCATTTCAATTTTGCGGATTGAGATTTTGGAAAACAGTGATTTGAAAGGTTTTGTGTGATAGAAAAACCGTGCTATGACTGGACCACTTCGCTTCCTTTATACTACTCAGTGGCGCCGAATCCCCAACTACCCCAGTTGTGGTGGTGGTGGTGGTGGTGGTGATACCACCACAAAGCATCATTTGAAATCACTGGCACTTTGGGTTTATATCCGTGTAGTAGTGTTGCGGTGAGTGTTTTCAAAATATTCATGGGGATCTAATATGTAAGCTTGACTTTAAAAAAATCCGTAAAAACCGCAGTCCACGTCGCAATCTGAAAGGAATCAGTACTGACGAACAGCTTGTCATTTTTTCCTTCTGCCTGAGTCTAAACAATAAACGGTCTTAATAAAATATTAATTCGTGTTGTTTGAATAAACCGAAAGTAAGACCGAGGTAAGTGGCCATTTCATTCCTATCGACTCCGGTGTGTGTTTGTTCATGAAAGTTACACAGCGCCTAACATTGATAAGAAGAATGTTCATTCGTGAGAGTTTGTTTACCAAACCTTTCTGAAACAATGACTTCTCGATCGGTCCCAAGCATTTTCAAACTGATTTAGAATCATGGTGATTCTGTCTGTCTGTGGGGTGAACTCAGGCATAGAAACAATGCATTTTTTAACTGAACTCCACAAAACAGTTGGTTATTTGTGTGTGAGACCTATTCTATTCGTATGTGTGCTTGTTTGTGTGCAACCGCCAAAAGACAATCACCTCAAACGGGGTACGGTTAGGTCCATTCGATTCGATGGACCGTCTTCGTTTTAACTCCGAAGTGAGATGATGTGCGTTCAAGTCCACGCAACCCGTCACCAGGTTACGGTGCTGCCCACGCAAACAGGTAGAACATCCTAGTGCAATAAATAACCCCGCTTGGTGGTCGCTTGTCTGTTCGAGATAACACAATGTTTACTCGCATCAGATGCTCGCAGTTCACTGTCCTAATGTTGGTGATTTCCTCTGGTGAGTAATGTTCATTCAAGCATAATTAAAACTATTCACTCACATTCACTATTAATTTGACTGACGTTTTGAAAACATCAACGGAACCTCAGAGTTGACTCACCATGGAATCAAAAATAGCCACTTCGTAATGTGTAATAAACGTTATTAGACTGTTAGCTTTACCTCATATTTTTACAACTTGGGGTCATTTATTTTTCTGTCACCTCACTGATTGGACTTCTGACCAATTTCGACTTCACCTCTACTAGCGGTCTAAGGTGAGCACAAGGACGCAAGAGGACCCTAATTTTTCATCACGGCCCTCCAGAGAGCCTCAAATTAGTCTTTCGTGATTACCACTTTTAGATCCTCGAAAACTCACGAATAATTCTTCAGAGCTTGCAGATTTTGAAAGACCTAATCGACATTAACACAATGACGCAAAAGTTTTTGAAGGACTCGCTATTTGAACTGAAGACTTATAATGTTAAGACGACATCACACACCGAATAATCCATCACATAAAAAGGGAAATAGATCGTCCTTTGTTTCCTTGTATAAGAACCAGTTTACGTTTATTTCAGCGGCAGTTTTAGCCCCGTCTACTTATGAGCTAATTGGTCATAGCGTCAGTCAGCGTCTGTCCATTTTTGCCTTTTCGCATTTTCGATAAGCAAGTCAACTGAACATGGACTTTCTGGCGTCACGGAAAAGCGTCTACTTCTGGTTACGATTCCAGGAATTTCGATCATGCTTACCTCTGTATCCAAAGGCCACTTGCATTTTCATATATTCCAACCCTTGTTAAGTCTGAGCTCCTTAGATGATCAAAGCGTTTCCCGATCATACGAGCAGTAAATCTGCTCAGGCAGACTTGGAGTTACGCTAGTCGCTTGGAGAACATAAAGGACAATTGCAGTTTTACTGCCCCGTTTTAGATTCATTTAGACATAGTTCCAAGCCCGAAAGATAGAAAATTTCAAGGATGTTTCTGCTAGCAAATCTGGTCTCAAACAAGAGGCAGAGTACACTGATTTACAGATTAAGTTGATGTTTACGGCAAAGAAATTTGCATTGCCATCTGATGCACTATCCCGCAGTCACTGTTCTTGACAAGAATGCCTTACTTAAACATCTTGGTTGTTCTGTATCGCAATACTCTTGATCGATCTTTCTAATGGCTCTTGATTAGGTGACTTTTGATCAATTCATCACGCTTGGCAAATAGCCTGCAAACCTCTGGTCACAGTGCGCCGCTGGGTGTGTAATTTTTCCACCTCCGCTTGTGTTGATATTATTTCTAGGGCGTAGTTACTAGCTGCTTTTTTTCAAACTACATAAACCCAAGCAAGGTGGAGAATATACTAACTCAATGACTCACTGACAGTACCTCCTCACATTGTGACACGAAGGTGGCAATCCCACCACCTTGACCATTGGCCAATAAATTCACCCAGCCGCCAATATGTAAACATCTTAGCGACTCCTTCTACTGGATCGATGATAGATAACTAAGGGTGCCTGTGATAAGCCCTTGCCCATAGTGACTTGCTAATTAGATCACGCGGCTTTATCACAACACGATGAACCCTTTAGATGACCAAACGATACCACCATCTGGGTCACCATGGTCATAAATTTTTTTCTACTTCGGTTTAACTGGGGAGATACAAACGTGGCACGAGGAGTTGCTGTGGAATTTTGCTTGAAAAGGCGATCTTCTAGAAGGTGGATTGTTTTCGATTTGGTTCACTCCTCATGCCTGTGATTGTCCTGGGCTTTAGTTGAATTGTCGCAACGCCGACGTTTAGGTGTATTTCACTTGAGATTTTGCCTACCCTAAACAGGTTGCGTTGCAGTGCTCAAAATTTACTAATCCGTCAGGCAAAACAGGTGGCCAATGTCATCATTAGGTCAGAGGATTTTCAGCCCCGGTTGTAGACCAGACGAATACTATCTAAATCTTGCCCATTAACTAACTCATGTATTTCAGTTTTCCTATCCCTGTAAAACGAAAGTCACAATAACATTCATCTGGTGTCGTCAATAGTTTTTGGCAGCTTGGACGTGACGCACAAGATCTTTGTCAGTATTCCAATATCTTAGAATCCTCATATGCTTACACCTGCCTTGCGCCCAGACCAAATTTTCCTAGGGTAGGCCATCATGTTTAAAAGGGTTATTTGATTCCAACACGAAATGTGAATCCTCTTTTGGGATCGAATAATTTATGGGATACAAACTCAGCGAACAAAGTCTTCAAGAAGTCCCACTTCCCGAAAATATTTTGTCAAACAATATACTAAAAAGCCTTTGGCTGATTTTGGCACTTCCTATAGGCACGGATTAAAGTATACTGAATGCCTGTAATAAGTATATAGATCCCAAGTGTCGCTTCAAAGCTAATAAGCTTAGCGACCTGTCGGTACGTACAGCATCTATTGCCCTTAATTCAATTTTTACGTGCTTCCATCTCATGGCTTAAAACCTCCATATTGGAATTAGGTAGTTTCAAGGTCACAATGCGGTTTCTTTTTGAACTAGCCGTACAAACGTTGCCGGAAATTGGGTGAAAATTGGACTTAATCCCTACAATGGCTAGAAAGAGGTGCAGTATAATTTGGTTTGAAATATCATCTACTTGTGTTCCCTCTTGAAACATTTGATCACCGGTGCTCTCGTAGCATAGCTAGCTTGAGTCGACTGGGGTGCAACTTTGATGAAATGACGCGTGTTTCTAATTGACTAAGAATCGCTAGGGCGTCCAATGAAGCCACTCTATAAGGCAAAGCATTTGCTACTCAAGCTGATCCATCGTCTACCAGGAAAGCGGTGTTTCTGGGGTGCAACTTTGATGAAATGACGCGTTTCTAATTGACTAAGAATCGCTATGGCGTCCAATCAAGCCACTCCATAAGGCAAAGCATTTGCCACTCAAGCTCATCCATCGTCTACCAGGAAAGCGGTGTTCGCAATTCTAAACTAAGGCTGACTATAATGATGTGGGAAACAGACCACAACGTGACAACACGAGACGAAACTGGTCAATAGGATCTTCGCGCCTTCCTGGCTGTAGTCCAGGTCAAACATCTAGCACTTAGATGGACGTCCAAGGGGACATGACAGGTAACAAAGGCCAAGTTGTTCGAGTAGTTTGACGGTGCATAGATCCTTAATTCAAGAAAGATACCGTTAGGTTGTCATTTGTGCCAAATTCATATGAAGGAGCAATGTCGACGGAATATATCATCACCATGAAGATACGTTTAATAAATCGATGGATAGACGCTGAGATGCTGACAACAGGACTCCAATTGACGATTCTATCGTATAGCCATTCGTAGATTACATCGGCGCACAATTACACCGTTATTCTTGAATGCTTTGGACACAAGTTTCTATGCTCTGAAGACTTATTCCATATGCCTTGACTACTATCACTTGGTACAAGCTGTAATCAATGTTGATCAGGTGGGCTAATATTCATATAAACAAACATCTTCCATCTGTTTAAATGCTATTTGCATACCACTACTTGCGCTGAAATTCTGAATTTGGCGACGGTAAAGAGTGGTTGTGTAATGAAAAAAATCCGAATGCGACGAAAATCCTATCTTGTCTGATTGTTCAGAGGAACTTTGATAGCTATTGGGGTCAGGCGTAAGCAGACTGGACAGACTGGATCGAAGAAACGAACAGTTCTTTCAGTGAAGCCAAAGGCACTATATTTGTTGGGATCAAACTAGAAATGATTGATGGCTATTAACTTTCCTCGTTGAATAATGCAGACTCAAGACATCCCCAAAGATGGCGAGCTATGAACATCACACATGAGTCAAACATGCAGGGCAAGAGAAGCCCAAATTGTCCGACGTAGCTCACCGTATAAGCTCAAGTTGGATCTAAACATATGCACAGGGTACGGTATCTATTGCTTGTACGAAAATCATGTTTTTTGCCTTCAGTATGAAGGGGGAGAGAATTTTATATTCAAATCACTCAGTTTAGTCGGAAAACCCTATGCCGATAATCGGCAGTAGGAAAACTACGAAATCTAGCGTTTCCACATAATCAACTACCAGATGGTTAGCCGATAAATGCAAAGCGCAGATGGATTCTGACGGAAGATTGCAGTGAAAATCTCCACTTTTGTGGCACACATTTTGAAAGCCGCATGCGGATATTCACCCACAGAGCAAACAGCGTTCAGGAGTGCGTTTCACTGGTGTCAGTTCAGTAATGCTTATATAGACTATTTCATTCTAATTTAAAATGGGTCAACAGATCTTTCCTTCACTTTTCACTCATCACGTTAGCTCACCTCAGCAGCGTCGCAGCAAACAACGAAACTACTCCAGTTTCATCAGCAAGTAGTAATCAAACTACAACCGCCGGTGTAGTGTCTACCTCTGTTCAAGAAACGGCTACGAAAACCCCGGAACTCTCAACGACACCCACACCAACAAAGAGTTCGTCAGTGATTACGATGCAAGCGGACACCCAAGGCAATGCGACACAAGCTCCGGGTGGGCAGAACACAATGGCTACAGCTACTCCTGGAAAAACCGGCGGTGTCACCTCAAGTACAGCCGCAAGCCCAACAACAAAATCCGGGGTGGATAGAACATGGAAGGGATTGTCCAACTGGCTGTTTACCTCAGCTTTCTGTTTTGTAGGTTCCTACGGTGTCCATTTAGCTTAGGCACTGTGCTTACATACTCGGACAAAAAACGATCACGCTGTGTGGGAAAACTGACACTTTCGTGAACTGAAACAAACACTACTGTTTCCAAAGCACCCTCACTCAAATACATTCCACATTTCCCCAGTTCTCGCTTAACTGTGTAAACTGTAAAACATTTTCTGCTTTTCTGTGCGCTTAACTGTGTAAACTGTAAAACATTTTTTGCTTTTCTGTGTTTTTTTAGTGAAAATCTGAGCGCTTTTTAAATCTCGCAGATTATTCCGGGTACCTCTCGCTAGTTTTGTGAATTTCTATTTTTTCTTCCTGTGCTGAATGGGAAAAATTAACAACTATCGTTTGCTTGTTTTATTGTACTACTTTGCTGGTAACGAACGGTGGAAGAATAGCGGACTGTGACCAGTAAGCCCAAAGTGGTTTTCAATTTGCCGGAAAACCCTAGTGTACGTGGCTGGCAAACGTTATCAGCAGGTGGGGGGCATGATGCCACTTGACTAAGTTGAATTGGTTTGTACTCAAATGTCGGATTTTATGTTGGTTAAGCTGTCCAAGGATACTGGTCCACCTCACTGAAAACGGGATCACATGATGCTGAAAAGTGTTTATTTCACAGTTGTCTATTTTTCGTTAATTTACTAAACTTCCTTATGATAAGTCTCCCCTCACCTTTTGCGCGTATCGTCAAGCGTGTTACCACTACTAGACCAGCTGGATGCACTCAAATTATCACGTCTCAACAAACGAACGCCCCCACGCCTGAACAGTGGACTGGTGGTTACATGCTTTCCTTAAGTGTCAAACGTCTGGGTTTCCGTCTGGGGTCCCGAAAAGCTGCTAATTATGAGTGAAATTTGAGTTCAATGCTTGGTCTCTTTAGTGTAAACTAATCGGACTAATTGTTTTAAGAAATGGGTAGGAGTTTCCGAACCAGAGTCATGTAAATAAAATTCTCCAAATTCCACAACCATTTACAAATAATAGCCACAGTGCGAATCCGTCTTTTGGGGAAGAAAATGCAAAAGTTGCATACTTTCGACACTCACAAACAGCGGCTTTTCTATGTGGCAAGTTTCTTGGTCATGCAGCGACAACTTATCTCAAATCAGTTGCAACATTGATTACTAAACTCACGCATGTTAATTCCAGGAAATTCTTGCAACTTACCCAGCCACTGATGTAGTATAACCCACTGGGGTAGCTGCTCATAAGACAAGTACCTCATACCATAATTTTTATCGGAAAAGTTAAACAACAAGCTCAGTTCGACTTGGGGTTTCTAGGTAGCATCTATAATGCACTGTAGAAAGTAAACGATCGATATTATTCATCTTCGTTGAACAGAGGCGATCACCTACATTTTTCAGTTCAGTGGAGTTTGATACCATACAAAACCCAGAAATCCGAATGCGTTCCACACTGGAAACAGATAGGATTAGACTGTACTCTGCGTACAAATGGGTCAACCTTATGCATCGAGTCCCTACAACCTCATCCACTTCGGATCTACAGTTTGCTCAACACAGAACGCCCTACCTAATATCAATACAGCAGACGGATTCTCACCACTGACACTTGTACTGGCAAGCCTCCTCATATAATGATGACGTGAAAACCTGAACCTGGCTGTTACTGCTCAAAGGAGACCTCTGCTGGCAAACCTGCGCTTTGTGCGGCCAAGTTCAATGTAGAGCAACATCTGGTTTTTCTCATTTTTTACAGAGCCCTTTTAAAGATTTTCACAAACCGTTCTGTTCATAGTCAGCTGAACCGTGAGCAAGACCACGAATCCCTTCGTTGGTTGATGATTTCTCAAGCCAATAAAACAGTTTTGATGTAAATCCCTAGCCGTTGTCAAGTGGTTCCTATAGGACAATCTAATCAAGCAAATGCATAAATTAGAAAACCGTTGTAGTTGTTGGGGTTGTGTATAACCATCTGGAACATACATCTAAACTAAGTAAAATGTACAGGGCGTTAAGGAATACAAGGTGAATATACGGCAACCAAAAAGTCGCCCATTGGGTTTCAAGCGTGTGTCACGCTACCTGACTAGGAAGTCCTGACTGGCGGGTCAATCGATCGTCACAACTGGGACAGTTACTGGGTCGTCGCTCGATGAGTCGGGCACACCAATCACATCGCTCAAGTGTGAACACGTTCGCCTGTTCAGACGTGAAAATTCACATGCGTCCAACGTGCGTTGGTGAAGTAGTGGTAACACGCTCGCGTCGCATGTCAGATGTCCGGGGTTCGAATCCCGGCACAGCCACCGCTTATGCACTGCTGATGAGCTCTGATAAGAGCGAAACTCGAGTCCAGTGCTTCCCTTTGGTGTGGACTCATCGGAATAATTACGCCAGAACAGGACGACCGTTCAAACGAGTGGTGTGAATATGAACAGAATACATAATGCACAACAGCGTTGACCTCAGTTGATGAAATCACTGTTCCGGTTGGTCTTTAGACTTCTACGCAATCAGCCTGAAAGTGCATCAGCGCATCCAAACCTATCCGTCTGAACACACCCATGCTCAAGGTCCTAGCTACTCAGCAGGGCGACCCACCGCCTTGACAAGAACAAGAGAATTTCGGGGGAGGAAAACCGCTGTGAAAATTAGTGCAAGACCTATCCTCTCTGTTTGGCCGTACGTTATCTCAAAGGCTGTGTGGGATGTATGACTGACCGACTTCTGGTATCTATCTGGAAAGTGATGTACAACAAAAGCCGCGATGTCATAATCGGTGGCAACACTAGCAACAGTACTGGGTAGTTTTTGGATCATAAAGTGTCAAAAGAAGGCCAGAAAACAACAAGCTTTCATCAGTCCACCGAGGACACACTGGTACGAAAACGAAAAAATCTTTGAGTCATCAACGTTATGTACAGTGTGTCTCGTCATGAAACTATGCTGTAGATTGTTGAATATCGTACCAAATGGAACATAAAATAGCATTTTACTTGAAGAATCTGAGCAAGAGATGCAGGTGGATTCGTTTTAGCCTCCTTTTAGCCCCAAGTTGATCTGCAACTGAGGGTAGTTCGCCAAAGCTTTTTCGTTCCCACAAGGCAAGTTACTCAGGGGTGCTCAGAACTGGTGCATGTTGGGTGCAAAAATATTATAACTGCTTACAAGTCTAAAAAGTGATAATAACTGTGTCCAACTGCCCAGTGCAATGAGTTCTTAATGGAGGATGTCCTATCCTAATCGAGCTGACGCATTTGGTATTTGTTTTCAGGAAATATTCAGACTTCTGTGTTTGAAGGGTAGAGCTTGGCCTAACTGCATGTTTTGAGAGGCTAGCAATGGCGGAGTTATCTATTTATAGAATGACGAAAAACCACATGGAACGGCGTCCACAATTTCTCGAAAATCGCAGGTGTAGACTCAATCTCGAACGAACTCTTGGTTCATCGCTAGAGTCTCCAATGTGCAGATGGTCAAGATTCCTCCAATTCTACCCGAAGATACTCCTCTGAAAGTTCAGATTTATACAATATGTTGTCTCCGTTAGGCCTAACAAAGTGGTCATCCGGTAGAGAAAGGAGAGACCAATGAAAAAAATTATCAAACAGTTGAACTGAACCGTCAGTCTGCCAGTCAGATTTTGCAGTCCAGCATTAATCGTTTGGTTTCCTCTAGGACTCCACGCGTCTTACAGCACTCAACTTCGTCCAACGGTTCTGTCTTACAGTAAGTTTCAGAGTGTCCATGGAAAAGCACAGGCTTAATCAATGGCTGGACGCTCCTCTGGCTTTGGCCACTTCATCAACTCGATCGCAACACACTACCTGTAACTTTATGGTAATTTTTTAACAATAGGCCATTACATCGCTCTCTATATCACAAAATGGAGTGCACTGCACAAAACACTGTTTCACGTAGCTGGGCGAAATCTCTCGAAATTTGAGCATCTCTCTCCACTCTAACGCTAGTAGGTCGAGATGGTTCGCAGAAACCGGAACCGAGTTCCCCATGGGAGACATTTAGATTTCGATTTACCAACGAATGAAAACTGGTAACCAGGGTCTTTTTCGGCTTCTCAGGCTGTAAACGTATGAGTTGCAAACCAATAGCTCAGAATAGAAAACAAGGCTCCCTTCGACAGACCATAATTTGATAGAGCCACCCTGGCCTGGTGAGTTTTACTTATCACTCTAGTGAGTCTGATTCATCACCATGTACTCGCTTACCCGGCCACTAGTTTAAGGGCGCACTGCAAAGGCGCCCATGACCAAATACTTCAGTCAGTTTGAGGTCCTCGGCAGGAGGATTCAAGCCTCATAACCACACAGTAAAACTGCTGGTACACCTGACAGCACAGTCCTCTAGCTTCGACGGAATTTATATCTTGCGCCATAGACTATCTGATTTAACACACCTCCCGCGACTTCAAAATAGATGCAATGTTATTACTTTCAGTTTATTTTCACAGGATCCAAGATTATGGCAACAGCCCGAACGAAACCGTGGGGCTACTGCAGTCCCCACGGACAAGTCTTTTGGCGATCGTAGTAGTCAGCGTCGACCAACGAAGACAGTAGTTATTCACTTCAGACGTTTGATACAAAGTCAGTAGGACGACTGTGCTGCCATTTGTGATTTAAAACTGGGATTCGCAACTGAAATAAAACCATTTACATAGGATCAGTGCTGTATGACTTTTCATTCTGAAGTTGAATGTTGCATGTAACTGAAACTTCATCCTCGTAAGCGGCCGTCTGAAAGTGCAAGAACACATCGGGAAAAATTGTGCTCATTCGACTGCTTTCACATTCAACCACAACTCATTGGTGCTTCACAGGAAAACTTAGAGTAGAATCCGCTAGGTTCATTGTCTGGTGGAGAGTGAATTTGATACTCATTGGAAAAATCACAAAAACAGATTTCTGACTCCAATGACTAACCTAGAGCTTCCATGGAAGTCAGTCCGTCTCCGAAATTTTCCACAGAAATTTAACAACTTGTTGGTCGTTCTGGACAGAACCTTTTGAACAGAAGAGTGGGGAAATCTACAGATATTTGATGCATGCATATTCCTCCAGTCTGTTGCTAGGTTTTTTCCCAGCCAAACCTGGAGTATGCATCAGAAATTCCATGGGTCTACGGCCGATAGATCAATTGCATTCACCCGCATCCAGCCTCTGAAGCTTGAGTTCTCTTGAGATCCACTTTGGTGCGGATAATTTTTCATTTCTGTGTGTCCCATTCTTAGACCGACATATGAAAGAGGTAACAATGGTGGTGTTGTCGGCCTTTCTGTTGGACTAAACGGAAAATGGCTGCACTGCAGGTGGTCCATGCTATTATGAGTCGACTTCCGTTAACTTAATTCTACGTTTAAGGAAATCGATACTGCAACACCAAACGGCGAACCAAAGACAACAATTGAGGTTACAGAACACTTGGTCAAGTCAGTGTCTGGAATACGGAGGGCTGATGGGGATTAAGGATATGGTGTCGAAATTTAAGCCTGTTAACTGTTCATATCAGCCTCGCTAGTTCTTCCCAGGCATGTAACTTCGATAACTTAGGCCCTGGCCATCAAAATGATCAGGATTTAATAAGACAGCCTACTCATGAGTACCCAGAACTATGTGTGTATCTAAGCTATCACGTTTCCGCATCATACGCGCGCTTTGATCGGTGGTCTAAATGACGGATCACTAAACACCTGCTTTTTTGAATCAGTTATTATCATCCTCTTAATTTCCGTTTTTCATTTGTCACTTGTGTGTCACTTGAGTGGTCTTGGAGAAAATAGCTTGTTCTGGCCAGAAATCTGAGCTGGTGGTCACCTGGCGACAAGCAACGTCTTTTCGGAGTCACTCCACTCAGCAAATAATTCTTTGCTGAAGATTCTTTTGGGCATGGCCGCAGTGAGCTCACTTCTAACTTGACATCGAGCATATTTTGAGTTGCGAAGCTGCTGATCGTTTTTCGTCTGTCATATGTTTTCTTTGTTCATTTTGGTAAATGGGTTCACTTGCTTCTCTTATTATTCTGGGGACCATCACAGACTTTTGCGTCGTCTATTTTTCTGTGTATGAATTGGCCTAAGTGACCTCCCTATCATCTTTTTATCGCTCCCGTCTAAAACCTCCCAAATCACTAAGATTTGTAATTGCTGTATCACTATGTAGAATATGATGTAGTAGGACAGAGTTCCAAGGATCAGCTTTGCTACTCTTCTGCCTTCGCCAGATCCGAAATCAGAATGGAGATTAGTTGGAAATCCATACAGTAGGCATTAAACAGCTGGAAGTACTGGTTTGTATTCTCGGCGTATTTGCAGGTGCCGAAAGGATCACCCGTATGAGTATAATTTAATTATGTCGTTACTCGTTCGCACTCCATCGCTTGATTTGGAAATGAGGTTTACTGAGCTGTCTAGTGCGAGACCGTAGATTTGTTTATTCACTAGTCCATTAGGTCAAAATCATATTTCTCTGCTAGTTAACACCAAAACGATGCGTGCATCTCCGTCAGAGGTGAATGTAAGGAGCAAATGGTTGTGCATTTTTTATTGGAACAGAGGGACTGTAAACCAAAGAAAACGATTATTACAGTAGACGATGTTGTTCCCTTTCTGTTTGATAAATTTGCATTTTTCTCTTGATTTCAGGTTTCTTGAAAGCTGTCTGAAAGTTTCAATGACATTCATTGACCGTTTGAGAAAACTGAGCTAAGCTAAGTGTTTATTTGAATAAATTAACCGAAGTGAAACATTTACCTTGTGCAACTGATATAAAGCTCCTGCTCTGTTTGAATCAAAACTAAGATGATCTAGTTTGGGACCAACGTTTCTGGTCAAAATCGTCTTAATTAAATTCGTAGATGTTTATGTACTTTGAGAGTATTGTATTCCTACAAAAGTTTCACCGAACATTTTGTTGCATCATCGTCTAGACGTAACACAACGTCATGAACCAGGGATTCAGCTGGAATCAGCTCTGCCTCCTGTCAAAACTCTTGTTTGCAACTGAGAGTATTCGTTAAAATTCTCTGCTCATCAATCACATCAGACTTGCTGACCTAACACGACTTACAAATTTGTTGAAAGTTCTTCAACAGCCCAACGTCGGTTTCGCCCTTCTTCAGACTCTTTGTATAAACGGAGCATTCGAGTTTCCATCAGCCCTATTTCCTACAAGTGAAGTAAGTGAATTTATAAACGCAGTTGCAAATTAATCAGTCAGGTTTGTCTTCGTAACACCAGAGTTGCCGACGTATGAACTACCATCAGATGGCCGCTAGTCATTTTTCGATTGTATTTATTTGCTAGTCATCGTTCTGTCAACTTTACATCTCAGGTGGATATCCATCGAAAGCTACTTGTAGTGCGAAAACCTTTGTCGAAAAATCCCACAACTTGTAGTTGTAGCGGACAGACTCACACTCACAACGAAGAGGACAGCTTTCATGAATCTGCTAAATCAGCATTTGCAGGTGGAGTCTCGAAATCTGTGTGTGAAGTACATTTCTACCATGAATTTCAACTTAACGATCCAGTGGCCATAAAATGACGAATGATGCAATACAATAACCGGTTGGATCAAGACGTGCCTGCACCAGTGTGATACACAGCAGATTGGTAGCGTCTTCTCCTTCGCAGTATGCGCACTTGAACAAGAACTAAACTGACTGGGAGTAAAATTGACTAGAAATGCTGCTTCACATTGTCCACATTGTATGGTATATATGTTCTTCAGTGACTCCGAGCTTCCGATTACACTATTGCTTTCTGTCTACAGTCTCGCTGTCACCACAGGCCTGTTCAAAATAGCGCTGTCGCGCCCGAGGACAAGTGGAAACTTGGTTGTATACAGCTAAGGCCGACGTTAAACTACCTGGTTTGTAGGTAACCTGCGGGAAGAAAATACTGAAGAATAAATCTGGCTCGGAACTTGCTGCCGATCGGGCTGCACAGGCAGCAGCGGTCCGGAATAGTCTTGGAGCCAGGAGAAGATCACCATAAAGTGAATAAATTAAGGTCTAATACGCACAACAAATGATCTTTTAACTGAGTGCAATCGACAGCGGGCCACGGAATAGTATGCAGTAGATTATATTAGGTAAGAAATGACATCATCTCTAAACGTGTACCATAAAAGTGTGTGTCAGAAGGTTTGGAGACCTGAAAATGATCCCAGAATTCCCGGAACCTACTCAGACCTTCAAACTCCACCAAAAGCGCAGTAGGTGAGCCGTCAAGCATCTGAGCCAGAAAAAGCAGATTCTGATTGGACGCTCAGGGAGTAAGTCAGTTCAGCAACGGCCGGC
Organism: Clonorchis sinensis; assembly: GCA_003604175.2. Classification (NCBI taxonomy): domain Eukaryota; kingdom Metazoa; phylum Platyhelminthes; class Trematoda; order Opisthorchiida; family Opisthorchiidae; genus Clonorchis; species Clonorchis sinensis. The sequence continues at coordinate 13,963,231 of CM030371.1, forward strand.
GATGATGAGTATCCACCCAATGCGATTGGACAGCTTTGACTCAAGGTCAAATGTGCGCTTTAAATACCGCGATGCGCCCTGTAGTTTTTGCACTCAATAGAACTGCTGCGTTCCTTGTTGATGCGTCTTTTTCCGACACTAAGGTACTAGAGCGGAGACAGCAGTTATTCACAACAATATGATGCAGGGATATAAGCCAATCAGAGACGTGGTTGTGGCCCAGGCAAACCGGAGTCACAGCGATCTTAAGGACCATAACATACCAGATCTCGAGAAATACCTTTATTTGCAAATCAACTTGGTTTTCATGGGAAGAATACCATAAACGAGAGATTCAGTTGAGTCTCCCATGTAGCTGATTTGCAAACGAGTGTATTTGTCGAAATCAGTTCAATTACAGAACATAAGGTCGACGGAAACTCGGGGACTGAACCTACCTGATGAGTCCCAAGAAGGGCACAGCTGGTCATAGGCTGTTGAGAAGTTTTCAGCAAACTTGTAATTACTTTCCTTTAGGAAAATACGAGATTTTAAGCTTTTGCACTTGGGGATCACCGTCCTCTTTTCAGGAAATGAATTCAGAATGTGATGATTGCAGGAGAATATGAAGACAGCTGACGAGGATTTATTGGTGCTCTAAATGACAGTCCTAAACTAGTGATTGACAAAATAGGAGACCGGAACCAAATCGTATCGATTCTTTTGCTGTATATTAGTTCCCAAGAAGCGGCAGGTGAGAACAGAAGTTGTCTATGGTGAAAGCTTGATAGTGACCGATTTCATTCGTTCGTTCCCCGGAAAAAGCACGTTACACTATAGCGGCAATGTGTGTTTTTGGCAGCGTCTTACCATGTCCTCACTTTTGCGAGGTAAAGAGCAAAATTAACAAGAGAATGTACACTTGACGAAGCACATTCATCTGCAAATTATATTGGTGTCTAACAGAGACTCAGCTGCATCTCTCATTTATAATAGGGAGTACACTTACCTGATGAACCCAGTAGTGTGCTGTCAGGACATTTTCAGCAACCTTACGAATAGTGTGTTCCTCCAAGGGAATATTCATCTTCATACAGATAATTGTTTCATACTCAGCTAACAAGATAGCCTAGTCCAAAATGAAACTGTTCTGGTCTATCGGAAGCAACTTTTATTCAACTTCTGAGATAATTCTTTATCACAAATTTCCAGCCCTGCACTTGACCACTATACCCCAGTGTTGAACTCGGCAATACCTAAAATCTCAAGCCTCAAGGAGCCGTCGTCTAGTGGCGCAACGGAACTGTGAAGCATCCGAGACATATGACCGGAATGTTCACACTACATTTCTTAGGGTTTTGGTACCAAATAATAAGCATTATCTTATTTACACCCACTTGTCCCTTCAGGCAAAGAGAAAATGGACGCAAGGTTGATGGATTCAAGTGATTTCTTTTCTTTGTTGAAGTTCCCGATACGGAACTTTGAGTGACGCGTAGGTTCCACAATCCCGAATATCACAAGGAAGAATCGGGTTCGGAAGTCTAAGGTACTATTGACACGAAGATTAGCAAAGAGACTTCAGTTGTCCACGTTCGTTGCGTTAACAAATGCACAAGTCTGTCACTGACCGGCACAGGGCAGTGTCAAGGTCCGCCCACCAAGCAGCGGCGAGCGGAATGTTGGCTCTGTAGTGTGTGTTGCGATCGTCCCTTCCGAGGTCAATCTGATCACACGGAACTCATGACACAGCAAATCGGGGCAGGCTCAAAAACCGGGGCAAGGACACGCATACGTAAGTGGGTCAGCTGCGCACAGTCACATACACACACACACACACACGCTAGTATAACCGTGTCGGACCGGACGGCCTTTACGGCAAGGTGAACGGCGGTACAAATGAGCAAAACTAGATCAAAAGCATATGATTCTGAGGCGAACGCTCGTGGAGAATCTGTCCATATACGAAGTTATCCTGGTGCGTGTGAGTTGTGAGCTGGTAAACATAGCATTCGTTTTGACATCGCAACCGTTGTTGAAGTGACCACGCAGTGGATACGGAATGACGTGTATTGTGTGACAAGGAAACCCAACTGCTAATCCTACCTGACAGCTGACAGATATGGGTGTGACTCACACAGGTCATCTGACCTAGTGAACCATGGTTGTTATCAATGTCCATCGGGTCACTTGACCTCTTTTCAGACAGCAATGGGCACAGCAAAGATTTTATAGGATAGGTGGGACAACCAGAAGCCCGTCTAAGAAGTAGGTCCAGTCGGACGTACTCGCTCCTAAATTTGTACGTTCTTGTAGCATGCCAGGTGAGTTTGAATGAGTTGACTTGTAACAATGAATTTAATGGCAGTGTTTATGTCACCTTTTTCTCCATCCAAGCGTTTTTTCATTCATCATCATTGTTCAGGCTTCAGACAAGCTTTTCAATGAACTTGGAGTAGAGCTAAACCACTCACAGCTATGTAGAGAAGACATGAGTTTGGGACTTGATCGAATGATCGTAAGTGGTTAGTAAACTTTCCAATATAGATAGTATCTCCAAACGTTCGCAAGTAAAACAAAATGGTGAAACCTGTCGGGCCAAGTAAGGGATTACAAGCAGGAATTCCAGAGTAGAAAATACGTTGTCGCCCCCTAGGGATGATTGGGGAGGAGAAAAGAATTGCGAAGGGATAATTCGAAAAAGTTTGTACCGGTTTTGATGTGTCATTCCAGCAGTCTTTTCGCAATGAAATTAAGGAATACCTTGACGGAGAAGAATGGCACTATAACACGACTTTTGTTAACAATTAAGTACTGTGGGTAAGGCAGTGGCAAGAATGAAAGGTTTGGTAACAGGCAGGCGAATGTATAAAGCAGTAAACTATCTGACTTTTCAAAATACACTTCCTATATGACCATGCCAAAACGGATCAGAAGACAACTCTGAAGTGTTTAATAAGTTTCATCTGAGCCGAGGGGCGACCACCGCTTATTACTGGGCAGAACAGGTTTCGTGAACTTCATTATTAGTTGAATATTTGAGAGTAGTTGTCGGATCCGTGGTATTCGCGTCCACGATGAAGGTGGGAGATGTTTTGCCTTTGTTGTCAGATGTTTCACCAGTCCTATTTCGCATTCCCACTATTCTTTAAGCGCAACTTGGCTGTTGATATGTTCGCCGAGCTTGGAGAACGTGCATTTGGCTTGCAAACGCTTCGTCACTATGCGAGAAGGCATCGACAGTTGTTGGGTGACTTTTGGCACCACTGATGCTTTGGTTAGGCAATTGTTGAGTCCTCTGCACACCATAATCGGCCTCATGAGTAAAACACAGCCTGTTCTCATGCCAATGTAAATTCTACATCGTCGCAAACCCATTTTCGTTGGATGCGTGGATCAGTACGGCGTTAGTACTCGCGAGCTTATAGCTGTAATACGAATAGACATTTGAGGAAGCGTAACAGGAAGCCAGCCAGATTATTTACCACAACAAGACCTTGAAATTATCTGCAGCTCAGAATAGCTTATATGCCCCTTCAGACAGTCTGACACAAGACTAACATCACTTGGCTCACTTGGGTTCAGCACTGCGGTATGACATCATGGTTGTACGTGGGTTGGAAAGCTGCCGAGGTGCCCAGACCTAGATTGGAAGACGATTATGGTCCTCGGCCAAAGCCTTTGGTTCAAAAACCGGACCACAATTCAGCGGTGGTTGGCGAGAAATTCAAGTGCATTAGGAATTTTATGGAACACCTCGCCAAACGTGCTCCAATCTCCAACCTGGAGGGCCACGAGCATGCGTTTATCGGACTTCTAACCACTGACAAATCTGGTATGTGACTGTGAGTGTCGCACAGAAAGCATGCAGTATAGCCCAATGGGTCACGAAGGTACACGAATTGTCACGATACATTAGGTCGTCTCTTTGTGAAGGACTGGGATACGGAGCAAGTAATGGATCTGTGGCGGGTTGATGGACAATTTTCACTTACTCCTTTCATTTAACCCTTGATTAGACTTGTGAACAGAAAGGCCTTACAACTCGACTACAGACACTCCCTCGTTGATAAACACCTCTTCAATAGAATCAGACGACTCTCTGATGTATCCATGTTAAGTAACTTCAACCAGGCACGTAAGGTTTGATGAATAGACGGGTACAGGATTTAACCGTATAAACCCGTCTGTGGTTCTCTGCAAACCAGCTTTAGAATAAAGCCCGGTAAAAATACACCGATATTTTAGCTCCAAAGGAGCTTCTTCGAAGCTACGTTTTTCCTTCTCCCAAGCATATCGTAACGAGGTTCATAGTAGTAACACCTATTGTTGTCTCCCTCAGAAACGTCATACCTTGGCAAAACCCTAACTCCCCTTTCATTAAACTTCATGAAAGTCGTGTATAGGTGCTGTAAGCAGTCGATGTCACCTTACAAAAAGCAAATTCTCAACCACAAAGCCGCGACCAATCTAAAGTAAAGCGTTCTCATCAAGTGGTCCAATCTGAGTGTCAACCAAATAGGAATCAGTTCAACTTCCCTACATCTATGTTTCGGAATCCTACAAGTTTCCACTGAAAAGTTGACGCCTTTGCGTAAATTATCTCAGCTAAGTGTTAACCTTTTAAAGATATGCAGCAATCCTCTTCTGGAATCATGTACACACATTGTGGCTGTGTGGTTCGTTATTTTTAAGGCAGAAATCCCAAACCGACGGTTTTATGGCTACAGTTTGATATCATGAATGCCGTGTTGTTTGAAAGTACCGAGATCCATACTACCGGCCATTCGTAACGGATCATGTTGCGGCGACGCCCAACTTCTTCTGGCAAGAAAACCTGTTGAATTCTACACGGTTCACTTCAATGACTGGCTTTAAAGCAAGCAAATTTGTGCTTGTATTCCCGATCTTTCCTACGCTCCTCTTGATCTGAACCACGAAATTCGAGCACTTCATATGACAGTGAACATCACCATAAAGCGAGCATATGTCCAGCTGCCACTACCGGAGCGTGGGCCACACCCAGAAAGTTTCGTGAAATGTCTGTTATGTGCAGCACCCAATTTCGGAACTGGGCTGACTCGCTGTATGACCATAAGCCATCAAAGTCCGTGTGCAACACAAAGTGATGTGATCCACGAACATTACCGGATCCTGTAATTTGATCCCCACGACTTAACTTCCCTCCAAAAAACGAAAAAGCCACAATTGTATTTATTGGACATGGTCAGGCGCCGAACACCCGTAGTGTAGGCGACAATCGATACAAAGTAATCCCAGAATAGGGGCGGTTGACAACGGGGCTCACACGTGAGTGATAATCAAATTGAGTAGACTAGCGCATGCGTGACTGCGCTTATGTGCCAGAATGTATAACTGGACGAGAATGTACATCTGTGAGGAGTCACAAAACACTACGTACAGTAAAGGGAAAAAGGGTTACGACATAGGTAGAAACGACTGGATATGCCAGAATGGTTCACACCCAGCACCTACTGGGTTTTCGTAGAGCTGGACATGCTTCGGTAGGTCTTTCAGTATCCGAATAAACTGTCGGTCCCCCCCCCCCTATCACGGGAACCGACACAAATGACTTCTCGGGGTGCCCAACTGTAAAACGCATGCACGAAGAGATATTTTAAAGGAGGATTTAAACACCCAGGAAAATGAACATTCGAGCTGTGGTCGATCGTTTTCTAGACAACTGTTGCACGGTGCACCAAGGTTGGTTACCATGGTGAGTGACCCACTGGTGTATGTGATGGTAGACACCACGGGATTTGCACTCAGCACAGATTACTAAATGTGTATTCTTCCCGAACACTATTTTACACCGTCAGATGATCCAACTACACGCATTACTTGCCGTACCATGTTATATGTAATGCTGTCGCCCCTCAGAAAAACAACCGAGATCGACCCGCCAAACCTGGAGCTGGAGGGCATAGTTTCACGGATAGAACATCTTCATATCTTGGCTAGCTCCACCAGAAATTAAACAAATTCTCGTAAAAAACGTATTTTCCCCATGCCGAAAGATTTGGTGTTCCTGCCACCGATCGCAAGAGTTGGGGCGAACACACTGCATTACATCAGGTTATTGGGATGTTATTGAATCAAACAATGCACAAACTCTGACAACGAACAATGCAATAATGCACATGCATCAACTATTCAGCTATTGACGTACTGGCACCAACTGCCGGGCAACAATACACAGTTCATATTCAAACCACTCGTTTGAACGTCGTTCTCCTGTTCTGGCGTAATTATTCCGGTGAGTCCACACCAAAGGGAAGCACTGGACTCGAGTTTCGCTCTTATTGGAGCTCATTAGCAGTGCATATCCAGTGGCCGTGCCGGGAGTTGCACCCCGGACATGACATGCAAGGCTAGCGTGTTACCACTGCCCCACCAATGCACGTTGGACGCATGTGAATTTTCACGTCTGAACAGGCGAACGTGTTCACGCTTGAGCGATGTGATTGGTGTGCCCGACTCATCGAGCGACGACCCAGTAACTGGCCTGGTTGTGACGATCGATTGACCCGCCAGTCAGGTAGCGTGATACACGCTTGAAACCCACGGGGCGATTTTTGGTTGCAGTTGTGGGGTTTTGCGGGATAGGTATTTTGTTCATATTCAAACCACTCTCGTTTGAACGGTCGTTCTCAGTCGTTCACAGTTGTTACAGCGGCTACCGGGATCTGTTTTAAAATGTCTGTTCCGTATGTGGTTTGACAGCAGCAGGCTCCGCATAGATAGGTTCAAGGGACACTTATTTACCGGCTGATCAGAAAACGCTACGAAACACTCAGTTGCTGAAAATTTGCTACTTGCATCGACCGCCGCTATCCCTAATGACTCGAAGTTAGGTCAATTCATTTTCGTAGTTGAAATATTGTTAATGAATGAAGGCACAAATGATGAAAACTGCGCAGATGACCAAAGCAGCAGCGGCGAAAAAGCACATTTACAAGCCGACTGTAAAATGGGATTCCTGCGTTTACAGTCTGGTAGATTTGGGTTCTAATTAGCAACAGGAGTGCCCTTATTCTCACAGCTAAATGGACGAATTTATATGGCAGTTGGTTTTGACTGAATACGGTATGAACTGTCATCCATTAAGGGAAGTAAAATATCCTTAAACACGATGTGCATTTCCCTCAACGGCTTCGCGGATATATGTCCAGTACCAGTCCAAGTTCGAAATAAATTTGGAAACTCTGGGATTGGGCCATCCCGCGAAGCCCCAAAGAGCAAAAACAAGCATGAGAGTTCTCGCGAAGCTTATAAATTGCCGTATAGAAGAACCATATTGTTAGTAAAATGCTACTTAGTAAGACGGAGCCAAACGAAATGCTTCCTGCTGGATTCAAGTTATACAGCCATTTCCGGTACACACGCCTGGTCACCTCAGATTATTGGCGTTCGTTAATGAACTCGAATGTGCGCCAGGGAGTCACGCCGATTGAGTAATGACCACCCGGATGAGACTAAGATGCGTGCAATCGTCCGAAAACAAACGGTTGCTCCGCATATTTACTGTAACTGGGCCGGAAGTGTCGTAAAAAACATCAGGACGTTCGCAGGCTGGATTCTAGGTTGTTTAAACGACTCCGGTACTAACCAACTTCCAAAGTTACCCGCTGACAAAACCTAGAAAGTCACAGTGGACGTTCTACCCTGAAATACAGGCCCAAATAGAATAACAGGGTCAGTTTTCGAGAAATACACTCATTTGCAAATCAATTTGGGTCAGTTTTATGTGTGGGCCATACATGCAGTGATATAGATGCATCCAAAAAAATTCGATGATGCAAGCTGCACACACGCTCCGGCCTTGCTAATACACGTGATTCGAAAGGTCAGGTGTGCGCTAGCGTGTGGTTGAACGAAGCCCAGTTCGTCGATGTAGACAGAGCATCTATACACACTGTGTGGGTGAAACTTGGAGTTGGACAAAATACCAAGAGTTCTGGTTCAAATGCAATACTCCCTGTAACGACTCCAGCCCTCAGCGACAATTGACCGGTAATGGGAACCGGGGGTCAACTGTCATGGACCCCCGTTCTGGTACGACTGAAGAGCGAAATGTAAGCTTGACGTAGTTTCGGCGTTCGAAGCCGTATTAGAGGGGTTATTTTAAATACCTTAGTGCTAGCTCCCGTCTCCGTGTCAGCAATTGTGCATCCTAAGCGCTGACACATTGGAAAAGGACTGTGCCAAGAACGCTGAATGAAGTAAACAACAAACGCCAAAGCAGCCAAGAACAAGCTGTGTTTCAGAGTATGTAGCTGCAGCTCGCGAAGAACTCCGTAACAGAAACGCTGATCGGATCCTCGGAGAGATGAACTGCAAGCCCTTCTAAGCAGCACGACAGTTAACTCGAAGAAATTGCAATCTCCGAGAATTCCCACTGCCTTATTTTGGTCCAACTAGATTGTGAAAATCTCGTCCATCTTCCATGAAGCTAACGAACTATCTCACAAATTTATGTTGTTCAGTCTTCAAAGACCTATGAACTCCAAATTACGATTTTCGTCTACACACCAACGTTCTTATCGCTTTTTTCGTTTTACCACCGTGTTCGATCAGGTAATACATGCTGTTGTTGTCCGCGTCAAGCTTGTTAAGCCTGTACTCCAATACCATAGAGTCCGTAAGTGGTGATCATTCTTGCAGCCACAACTATTGAACTGAAAGGGACCTAACCGTAAAAGGATAAACAGAGCAAAGCTTCCATACTATAGCTACCAGACAGGCGTATGCTAACGGTGGCGGGAATGTTTTGCCCGACAAACATCGAGGGAACACAGCGGGAGATAGACTCAGAGACAGGCAAAAATTATATTCAAGTTTGTAGCTGTACGAATTCAGAATACATGCCTCCCAGGAGATTGTGCCCAGTGGTTCCCTAAAAGGACCACTGATCAAAAACAGACGAGCGTAGGAAAACTTTGGTAGTTATATTTTATGTGTCTCAGACATACGAAGTATCGACCACTTTTGGAGCGCACACGGACTATACCATCTTAACTGGAATCTGCTAGCCTGTGAGTTGAGGTAACAAAAGGACCTACCCTGAGACACACGATACAGTGCTAACGGACACTAGACAAGTAACTCGGAAGAGTATCCCTAAGCATAATGTAGAAGCGCGTTGGTGGACGTATTACGACCATCAGTACATAATACAGTACAGAGTTCCGTTAAACGTGTGCACGGAATTCGGATAAGTGCAAAATAAACCCGATTGGCATACCAACCATTTGACAAATAAAAAAATCGGCAACCGGAATCTGTTTACAATTAACAGTCACGAAAGCATTAAACGGAAACATATCAGTTTGAGGAAAGCAATGAACACTGATAAAAACAAGCATCCAGTATTGCTTAAAAAGCTGGACAACGCGCAATAGAAACGCGAAAAAATATCAGACCACACCCTCAGGTTTCATTGTGGGCAAGAGGTTGTGCCCAATATTTGCTGAGTGAGCAACACGTGTAGCACCCGAAGACACGGCCGACGACTAAGGAGAAAAAAGACCAAAGAATCCGTCCGGGTCACGCCACACACAGTAGACGACCTACCGGTTTACAAAATAGGAGCACGCCTCAACCGAAATAAAAAAAACAGGATTGGATGAAAACATAGGGAACGGGACACCAGATTGTGAGGTACTGAATGAACAGGGAGTGTTGAATTGAACCGAGGTATGGAAAGCAACGATCAGGCGCGTTTATAAGGAATAGTCTCTTTGATCCATGCGTTCATTTCGAACATCTAACCAGTTCACCCCACCGTATTTGTCTGTCGCGGATGGACAGACAGATCTCCTCATCCCTCCCATGTGAAGCAGAACCTAGTAGCCGACCAGTCATGTGCAGTCACCCGTTGTTCATCGTGGACATTTTCGAATATACGCTGGTCTCTAAAATTGCGACAATGGCGCACCTCCTCCACCACCACCGCCATCGGCACCAGGGTCACCGCCAACCATTTGGGAAAGACTGAGGTCACCTAGATCAGTACCGTTTATCAGACGGGTACCAGAATCATAGTTGGACACTGAACCTTTTCCATTGTTCAACAATTCCGCGTTGCGTCGGGCGGAGAACTTCTGTGCGCCACTTGAAACAGTAGCCCCTTGGAAAGTGGAATCCTGGGAAAGCAGAAAGTTTTCTACCTGGCTCGCACCGTGCCCGAGTCGAAAATCCAGAGATGTACTTTCCTGAAAACAGAGACCACAGGGACATGAGAATAGAAAAGGAAAGGCAAATGTAAGTGTCAGTCTGGACGGAAACAAAACGAACCTGTGAGAGTCCAGATAAACCGAGATTACGAGACTGGCTGTTGTACACGCCAACCATTGACCCAAATCCGCCAGCTCCCTGTGTTCCAGTCAGTTCGGACAGGCCAGGTTGTGAAAGCAGACCGGTGTTCATATTGGTCATCGTACTGGAGCCAGGACCGGCTAAACCGTCTAAACCTTGTTGCGGTTGTCGGGACTTTGTTGATCCGGCCAGAGCGCTGTGATTACCGACTTGTCCCGCACGGCGAGTCCCACTGCCCATGTAACGAGGGGCGGAAATGCCACCGGCTGTTGCCTGGTTAGCTGGGAGAGGACCGCCAGGAGCACGGGTGCTCCCGCCCAGCTGACTAAGCGATGGACCGAAATTCAGCCCGGGTCCGTTGGGCCTGGCAAACGCATTCATCCCCATTGCAGCCGCAAATTTAGAGGTGTCTGTTTGTGTGTTAGCTGATGACCCGTAAAGGTTGCCCATTCCGAGATCTGAAGCACGGTGCAACTGACCAGTCTGCATGAGCATACTCATTGGCATTGGAAGACCTGGTGAGAGAAAGTTTCGGAACTACAGTCAAGTCAGGAGAAAATTAAAGATCAAATGACACCATAAGCATAGGAATGATAACTGAAACTATCAAACCGAAACAAGACGTACTGGAATTTGCGTTTGCAGCTGCGAATTGTCTGTTGGGTCCAATATATCCTATCTGATCGAAAAGCTGGTGCAGACTGTGGGACCCAGGGTTTCCTTGAGAAGGATGATAATTCGGATGATGCTGTGCGGCAGCCGCGGCTGCCAGCGCATATGCTGCAGCATGGCTCGCGCCCGGTTGACTGACACCACCCGAAGGACCTGGCCCGCCAAGCCCTGCAGTATTGCCACTGGTTCCACCACCAAAATAAGCGGCCGCAGCCGCAGCCATTGCAGCCAAAAGAGCATTTGGATCATTTGGATTCGGATAAGCGGGTTGTGTCGCATTCCCACCGGCCTGTGAAAAGAAACCACCTGGGCCCAGACGTTGTTGGGTCATCTGATTTGCGTTGAGCAGGGCCGTGTTTGCCGCCAGTTGGGAAAGAAAATGTCCACCCGGTTTGAATGTATACGGCACCTTTGGTTTCGGAAACTGAAGCATGTATTCAGCTAGGTTGTTCAATGGGCCTTCGACTAAAAGATGCTGCTCTCGGTAGAAGTGAAGCAGTTGGTTCCAAAGTGGTTGCTATGGTGCGTGGGAAAAGACATTTCGTTACTGAACACTCAATGTTTATCTGTTCCATTAGTGCTCACGATTCCGAGGAATGAAAAATAAAAAAATTGGAATAAAGAACGAGTCGCAGCGGACCAATAAGATGAAAAACGTCGAAAAAGATTAGTTTTCCCCCACAAGTACTTTGTCCGATTTCTGCTTATCCAACTTCGGTGGGCATCTATTATTCTCTTCACACCTGTTCGATTGGTCCAAGCAAGACGAAAAACAATTTACATTGTTTTCTAAACTGACAGGCTTGAAGTTAAAACTCCAAAGCAAATGTCTTGGACAGAACAGTGGGTTTGAACAATCATCATCACGATCGAAAGCATGGTATCAGCGTCTAACATTGACTGACACTTCGCTGACTTACAACCATGATTTATTTGAAAGAATCAAAATGGACGGAATGAAAAAGGGGCTCAGTGCTAGCCTACCATAATCATTCCAAAGTGCCTACACCTCAAGGCATTCATTCAAGCAATCTGGATAGAAACTGATAATAAAAACGCCATGTGCTGAGTGGAAGCGACCGAGAGGCGGACAGTATGACCTAGCAACGAATTATGAAAGCACTCATCGAGCAATGCAGTTCGGCTGACAGCTGCCGCCTCCCGGGGCGGGAGAACCGGTTCTACACCAATCAGTGGTTATTAACACATCATCACCATCATCATCATTGACAGCACAATATTGTCCAAACACTGATGCCTCACTGCCATCTAAGCATAATTCATTTGAAAAACCTATTGTGATGAATTGGATGTGGACTTTGTGTTAGCCTATCACAATCACTCGAACACTAGCTAGAAGCGTCTCTAACTACGCGCAGTGAGGATCCCGCGGTCACCATCCTGGAGGGTGAGTCCCACCAACAGCACCCAGAGTTCGTAATCACTCACACACACCTCCGCCAGGTCAAGGGTTGACAAATTCTCTGCTTCCGCCACCCTGAATTTGGAACGGAAAACAGCACTATCTTCCGCAAACGATGCCCATGGGCAATACATAGCCTAGCCAACGCAGCTTCTGGTGATCGATACATTCTTCTGCACAAACAAAAACTCGCTTTCTAAGTGTCTCGTTGCGGATTCGCCGACACTAACCCACACGAGCTATGGTTCTAAGACAACGATTGTCGAACACCTGAAGACGCTTCAGTCACGCTGGTCGAACAGGCCAAGTCTCACAGCCATAAAAAACAGCCGGTACCGAAGCCTGATACACAAGCCCCTTGATGTCATAGGTGTCTCAAAGTAGCAGACGCGACCCGAGCCTTGTAGATCCGTGCATTGACCTCATCCGTCACACTACAATCAGAACCTATACAATTTCCATGGTACGTAAAACGCTCTACAACTTTGAGTGCCTCTCCCCGGATTGCAGGTGGCGTGTTCAGTGACCGCATGTCCACGAGCATGATCTTAAAATTTGTGGGCGCAAACTGCATAGCGATGGGCAGGATGACTTGGGTCGGTTCATCCAAAAACACCTATGTCTTCTTCCCCTTTTCGAAAACGAAAACGATGTCGTCTATATATTCCAGATCAACAAGGTTTTCGTCGGAGGTTTTGAAGATCTTTCGGCGTTCGTCTCATTATTTCATCGATCACGAAACTAAATAAAAATGGAGGGAGTGGGCAACTCTGACGGACACCGCTTTGTGAACGGAGGCTTTTAGAGACCTCTCCGTAAACTCCGGAAGTCTGAGAATACAAACTTCCGGGGTATTGCTTGATGGGCAAGCGTTTTAAGGAGAGCAGACCGGCTAACCGAGTCGAATGCGCCTTGGAAATCCGGGAATACCAAAATCGTGGTATGCGTAATACGATGTCCTAATACCTGATGGTGTGCGGGCAAGCGCGGCAGATCGGTCATCCGAGTCGAATGCCGGGTGGGAAAGACTAAAATTGTGGGTCGTTTATACGTATGACATTGTTCTAGCATCTGACGGACTGTGGGGATTTGGCCAACACAACCGCTACAAGGCCGGAATCCCACTTGCTGTTATCGAGTCAGTGTTTCACAAGCCACCGTAAGACGACGAAGCACAAGTGACACCAACAGCCTGATTATGATCGGAGTCAAACTGATTCCCCTGTGGTTACTACGAGACCATTAATTGGAAATAAGCACTATCAGCTAAGTGCAACCCTCAACGAAAAAGGAACACGAAGGGTAACTGAACGAAAGCAATACCAGGTCTCTTCCAGCCAACGAGCCGCCCTTGTCAAGGTACACCAACCAGTGGTAAGACAGAAATGAAGTCAAAGTTGCTCCAAGATTGGCGCCATTACAAATGTTCAACACTACATGAGAGTAAGAAGTTGTCTTTCGCTGACATCAGTAACCTTCCAGTGTGGTTCTATGCACCTACACAAATACGCAGACGCCTTCCGAGAAAAACTACAGGACGGATCTGCTGGTAGAGCAGAATTCAAATCAACAGAGGAGTGTGGGTAGATAATAAAGCCGGAACAGCGTTACAATATGTACGGTAAGATCACTGATCAGTAGTATGCCACGTGGCCGACACAGCATCCATGATGATGCTTGGAATAAAACTAGCAACTAACGCAATTCAACAGAAACCTAGACGCTGTCGAAAACAAGCCCATACACTCACCTTACAGAGCGCCTTCGGGTTGCCGACCACAATCAAGCCATAGCGAGCCCGTGTTAGCGCAACGTTGAGGCGCCGAGGATCATTTAAAAATCCGATGCCCTGGTTCTCGTTTGCGCGTACACAAGATAATATTATATAGTCCTTCTCGCGACCCTGAAACGCGTCCACACTTGCTATTTCAATTTCTTGATACAATTTAGAGTTCAGTGAACCGGAATAGTGAAGGTAGTGGGCTAAGTAGGCTCGCTGGCCCTCGTACGGTGTGATGACGCCAATCGTGTTCGGATGGACTCCGATTTTGAGCATTCTGAAAGGGATGCATAAGGATGAAGAATTCGAAAAAGTGTACATCACTGCGGAAAGAAAGTGGTACTGTTGAGGAGAGCAAGTATCACACTATTTCCTCATATGGACCTTAAAAACCATGGCGATTCAGCGGAAGGTATTGAATTTCATAATACTTCGACAGATTATATCTGGAGAATGTTAACTAAACCATAAGAATACACTCAACGCAACAAGTCAATTGCAGCTAGGTATGATTTATAGGTAACGTAAGCTCCTACGATGGAAGTAGCAACAAGTTCATACCATAATCCTACTACTCCTTCCAGCCTATGAAGGAGCAATTCCAATCTAAAGCTGCTCACATTAACCGCATGTTTCTCGTTCTTTAGCCTTCGAGCGTAAGTCAGGTAAACGATAAACGGATGTTTAAGTAGAATTATCTGACTTGGCTATAATCCGATAGGTGAGCACAAACGACCCGGGTGACATAGTTGTTAGTCCTACTCAGCCATCCCAGAGAATCAGAGGTATCAAAATAGAGTGGTACCAAAAATGGAAAACACGTACTTTGTTACAATTTTCTCCACAGTAGCAGCCTCCGTGCGATTCAAATAGGAAACACCATTGCCAGATATTTCCTCCTGACCAGAAGTGCAATAGAAAAACATGGGACGATCCGGGTTTGGCCAAGGAAAATCGATTTGTTTACACCGATCTTCTGCGGTAACCCCATTCTGTAAACTTCCTTCATAGAATACGTTGCTCGGGAAAGCTGAGAGTGCCGGATGCATGCGATATTGGACCTGCATATGAGGGTGGGAAAGAGACAAAGTATGTTTATCAGCAGTACAGTAATTTTTCTAAAAAAAGGACACCAAGAGAGATAGGTTTTTGATCTTACAGAAGGGTCTCTTGAAAGGTCACCGAATTTCCCTCAAGGTAGTCACGTGGAACAGCTGCGCAACCCATTACTTGTATGGCTTCCAACAATACAATATCTGTAACAATACGTCGAAATACAGGTAGCCCGAGTTGGTTGTTGATCAGATGGCTGTTAGTACGTCCATCAGGCTTGGCAATTAGCTTGCACACGTTTTGTAGACAAAGAGACAGCATCAGTGCGCGGCCGCCTCCCCATTTGATAACAGAAAGTTTCCAAGCTCACCGCCAAGCTCAACGAATAGATCACTAGCTGTATGATGAACAACCAACATACTTGTAACATTGCGGACACTATCGTTAACTGCCTAGGTGGCACTATCTTGCATAATACGGTGCCCAGAATAAAAGAGAACGAAGAGAACTGATAGAAAATAAAACCCAGATAAGGACAAACCTCATTGATACAAGTGGAAGTTTATCAGTGGGATGCACATACACGAATTGGACAGTGAGGATTTGGAATATTTTCCGGGGATTCTCTGACCGATGAACCGGATATTCAAGACACACGGTTTGCAATCTTTGACCATCGGATCAACTCACTCACTGAATGATACAGGACGAACTGAAGAATCCAGCACTTCCCAGGAAAATCGATGAGGACTGCAGACGGTAACAACTGAAAACGTGATAACGATACAGGCCCATCCGGCAATCTCATGGGGTGGATAAGATTCCTGGCGGTTAAGATAACTGGCAGCAAGCGGTTCTGAGCCACACCAGTGAGTTCTGCATGCCAAACGTCCCCTCGGTAGTCCAACCACCAAGGCAGGTAACCGAAACTTTACAAGCTGTGAAGGTAAGTGCTATCATTCACCAGCGCCATTTTCAGTAGTTTCTGCCAGTCTGCTCCTGGTCAGGCGAATAAAACACGTCGAGATATATGTGCCTTTGTAACAACCATCCACAGGGACACACCGGAAACCAAAAAACGAGTTGGCGGGTTTCGGTGTTGGTCAGGAGCTGTTCCCTTCATATAGGCGTGATGCACAAAAGATACCGGTGGTCAAAAATAACAAGGCGCCGGATATCCTCAACCCGAGTAGGCTGCCTTAACGGTAGAAATTCAAACCAAGTGCACAGAACAATTGAACAAGCAAGCTTTCAGTTATGATTTCTTGGGTACACCAAAGACGCAACAGACTTTGCGTCGTTCAGCCATAGCACCTTTTCGGTGCCTAACTGTCATGTCAGTAGAAAGAAGCACGAGGGCTGGGGGGCTGCCAGGTTGCCCAAGCCTAGACACAGGAAGTCGAGAGGCAGAGGTCGGTTTCGAACCATGGACCATTCGGTCAGTAAATTCGCGCTAACCACTGAGCCACCTCACCCAAGGCTTTGCGGAAAGCACTAACAACCTTCAGCGTCCACCTCTACCCTTACACTGTCGAAATATCCCTTTCTAACAACCCAAAGTGTCATTCCAAAGCCAGCCAATAAAACAGCACAACTGCAATTCGAAGGAGTCCAGTGCCGGGTCGATGAAACGAGGTCCTCCTGGATATACTATTATAGTGTTCAGGGTATCACGGGACAAAATTACAATGTTCGCGTATTCCAGACCTGATGATTGATTGGCTTCGGCTTCTAAAAGAAAAACTTCAAAACCTCGTCAATGGCGAAAATGATTCGAAATGGTGACATCATATAATATTGTCGTACTTCGCTGATGTTGAATGCAAGACAAGGCCGGAATGTGCGTACATAACGCATAAAGCGTCCTAACTTACATCATTTTTCATCAAGCACTAACGGTGTGCGTTACAGCTGACTGGATAAGAAGCTACCTTGGTATTCAGACCAACGATGGTGGGCCGACGATAGATATGGTAGTTTCGCAGCAAAAGGTACGAAATGAGGACCTGGTCTATGCAATCCTAGTCGAGCGGAGACTGCCCATTCTTCGTGGATGTGCACTTTCGCTAAGGAAAGGGGCCAGATTGGTACTGCTGTATGAAGAATGAACTAAACAAATCAGAGACAGACCCGTTCTGTCCGGGTCTTACACCTACCATCATGGCGTGAAGTTAGTCTGGCAGGGTCACGGGCAAGCAGAAGAGCCACTACAAAGGAGACAAACGAACGCTGTCGCTTGTAAACGAATCGGCATAACAGGAGGAAAGTAACATGATTAAGTAGCCACGGATGAACATCGGAGTCGAATAAACACTGGCTTCTGCAGCCAAAAGGCACCACGACACGTACCGTATTGTGGCTAAACAGACTGGGAATATCGGGAGCAGTCGAGAGAATATAGAAGTACGTTTCAGTGAACAGAAGGACCCGGAGACAAGTTCAACGCCCAAGTAGGACATGGAACTCGACTGAATGCAAGTGCACACATGTGCTGCAACAGTGAGCGCTACGTGGTTGTGAATCCCACCCACCTTTTGACCGTTTCGCCGACTGGTTTTGCGACTGGATGCATCAGAGTCGACAAGCAGACAGCCTTCTAGTTAGATGGATACCGTGACCAATCGCCACGCAACTGATGCACAACTGGCCCCATAGCGTTCGGAAACGGTTATATGCAGATGGTATTAGCGCGACGTGTCTGTAGACTTTTCAGGTGATATAAAGCGCTTGGTTGTCCCTGGTCAAACGAAAGTTGTCTATTTGCTTGAGAACGGGAAACACCTGGCCGCTAACCATACAAAAACCTGAGCATCCCTGTTACCTGAATTTCCGAAGAAATAACCATACGAAAACCTGAGCATCCTTGTTACCTGAATTTTCAAAGAAACATGACCGGAAAAAGTCGTGTCAGTATCCCTAAAACCCTTTGATCTTTAACTGCCAATGAGTCATTTGTCCGAGGGTTTAATTCCGTGAACTTTCGCGCCCTTTGTGCCATGTTAAGAAATTCACGAAATATCACGCCCGTTTTCTGCTGGCCGGTCGCATTTTGCATGCTAAAAAATTCGATGATTTCCAAAATACTGCTGTAGATCGCCTTTGGGTGAGGCAGGAAAATTCTAGTCATCCCAGGGCCTCAGATTCCGCACTAGAAGAAGTCAGGTTTGCACCACCATCGAGGAATTATGTGCTCGTTCTCAGTTAGGACGTGGTAGTCTCATCTTCGGAACCTAACACTTTTAGCGATGAGGCTGTCTGCTCAGCATGCTTGTAGTGGACTTCGCAAAGGCAGAGGCACCACTTGGATAGCCAGAGCCAACAGAGGTGTTTGCACAGCTCATTATCTAAGCTACTGCTACCGCAAGTCGGAGCTTTGACGCCCAGAAGATTTTAACGCGAAGTTAGAGATCCTGTCTGTCCAGCGTCGCGGTTGTAATCGGTGTTCAGGCCTGAAGCATGACCGGCGCTGTTTTGACTCCGAATTCCAGTCGTGTATGCTGGGATAAACCGCGATGCGTAGTGATCGTCAGAAGTTCTCAGGATTCTTCCTCAACTTCACCCTGGAGGTGAGCATCGGCCGAGTCAGTCTTCGCGAAACGTTTGCCCCCATTTAGTTTCGCGAACAGATTGTCTGGAGGAGGTTGAGGGGATTGATGGGTATCCATTGCAGCATTGAGACCGGTTGAAAAATCTGCACACAACCGGATGGTCCCGTTAGCCTTCTTCACCCACACGATCGGAGCAACCCATATAGATTAGTGGGACGGTTGGAGAACACCAGCCTTTTGTAGTCGGTACTTTTCCTGGTTAACAATGAGTAGGGCTGCATATGGTACTGATCATTTTGGTCAGAAAACTGGTTTGGCACCGGGGAGGAGGCGCAGCCTGGCTCCTGTTTTTGTGCACTGTCCAAGATCGTCGGCGAATATGGATGCATAGCGTTGTAGGAGGTCCTCAAGTGAACGCTTTGCAATGTGAGTTGGTTCGATGGCACTTTCGGATGCTGAGTGCGTGAGGCTGCAAGCAGAAATAAGCAGAATAAACTTTTCACTCCAGTTCAGCCCCATGAGGTCAAGTCTAGGATATGATATCAGGCTGCACTTGGGTTGTGCCGTCCAGCCATTGAAGTGTATGGAGCAGTCAACCAAGCCAGTCAACTTCATTTTACCGCGTGAGGCATTACGGACCCAATGTTTGGTCGGTTTTGCATGCGGCTCACCAGGCTGTTTTCAGGTTCGTTCACCGAGCAGCGCGATGTCGGAGCCCGTATCGAGCTGCAAACGAACTGGGATGTTGTTAGTACGAACCATCACGGACTTCCTTCGGCAAGCAAAATCAACTTTGAATGCCGCCGTCCCTGAGTTGGACCGCGAGTTGTGGGATGCACGGTGGTGTCCAGGTAGCGGCGGCCTTTAAGATCGACATAAATCTGCTTTGTGGTCACGACGACTGCAACTGGAACATTTATGAGGCCTGAACCGGCAATAACGAGCAAAATGCTGGATTTGATTGCCTGTAAGCAGCTACACGAATTAACAGGTGACTGGCCCATCATAGCCGTACCGTGCTTCAGGTTGATGAGACGTGGCATTCGGTGGCGAGGCTCTGCCACTTCATTTTGGCATTGTCCAATTCTGTTAAGCATCCGGGTTCTTATGTCAGCATCTTGGGACAACTGGAGACCGGATACAAAAATGAGGCACTTAAACAGATTCTTCGTCATTGAGCTGAGCTTGAAGCGCTCGCAATCCCGATCGAAACACCGGCGAGTGATGAAATCATTATCAGCTTGACCAACTTTAGCATTGGTAACCGATACTGAACAGTGATGTTTGATCGCCGAATATCTAGGACAGTGTTCCGTCTAGCAAAACCAATCCAAATCGGCCGAAAAAGCCCGAAGTCCCCATAGTTGTATTAACATTGCGCGCCAGAAATTTCTGTACCTGCAAGCAACTTCGGCAATTCATGTCCGACCCTCACATACACCCCCTCCCCATCCATTGAATGATGCACGTTTGCCAGCCACCTAACCACTGTCCCGTGTGTAAGCTAGCGCCAAGCGAATTTAACCGAAATAATCCCTTATTAAAATCAAAAGATCTGATCGACATTTAAAAAAATAAATAAATAAATCGTTCAGCTGTAGCACCCTTTCGGTGCCTAGCTGCCATGCCACCCGAAGGAAGCACGAGGGCTGAGATACTGCCAGGTTGCCCAAGCCTAGACAGGGGAAGTCGAGAGGCAGAGGCAGGGTTCGAACCACGGACCTTCCGGTCAGTACGCTCGCGCTCTAACCGCTGAGCTATCTCGCCCCCTGATCCACATTGCGCCCTTCAGTGCCCGTACTGTCAATCTGGGCAATAGATATCGCTTGCTGAAACTTTCCTTTCTCTTTCGGTCGACGTATGTTGTGTCGCTGTCAGGAAGCGAGCCGGTACAGACTACCGAACATCAAGCCAACTGGATGGACGTGCCGCAAGCCGGTTACGGAGAGAATGAATGCATGTCGAGATTGGTCAGTACATCAGCCAGTCAATATCGAGCATTTATACCTCCGCGCTTCCCACACCCTCACAGATATTATAGCGTGACCTTGTGGAACATTCCGCGATAACCCTATATAATATATATGTTGTATTTTTATTGTCACCATAAAGAGCCGTCTTAAGCTGCTGTAACTTCCGACATATCATGGAGGAATCCAAGGACCGAGATAGGAGTTGTAATACCGTTCACAGTTCACAACAGTGTCCGAACAACGCACACAAGACCGCAGCTTAGGACGAGCACAAGTGTTCCCCATTTTACTCTTCGGGTATTTGGTGATCCTGAGGTGGTATTTATGGTATGAGTTGCACTCAGTTCCAGGGCTGAAAGTTCTTCCCTGGATTGGAACTCACAAAACGGTAGTCTGCGCTGTACGTTGTTTGGCTCAATAAAAATCAATGCACGTCGATGCAGTGGACGGTGTCCATTAGTCATACCAGCAGACGCCCCAACAAACTGGAATCCTGAATCTGGAGGACAGGTTTTACCCAGATCTGTCGCAACTGTTTCAGTAAGCAAGAGCGGATATAATCATCCCGGTGGATGATATGATAGCCCAACTCGGACGACTACGACCGGAAAAGGCAGTTACATGGTAGATTTGAAGTCGATGCTCAGTGTATGGATAATGAAGAGCTGAGCATTGTCTGATCCTAGCCAGAACGAACTTTCAGCGCAAGTACTCAGTTGGACCACGGGACTAATAGTTACCATTGGAGATCGGCGCTCTACCTGGGGTACTCAACTTGACTCCCATTATGCCATTGAGCGGGCATGAGCTTCGTCGAGTTTCAGCAGCTCAACAGTAACGAAAAACGTGTCGAAAAAACGGCTGGTGAGGTAAGTGTCCAACAATAATGTCCGGATTACCAACTTCTTGTCCAAGTAGTTAAAAAACAATCGTTCGCCGTAACAAAATTTAAATACCCAGCTTCCACGCTGCCCGGGAAAAGCACGACGGCTGAGATACCGCCAGACTGTTCAAGCCCGAAGATGAGCAGTCGGGATACGAGGTTAGATTAAAACCGAGGACCTTCTAGTCAATTAGTTCGCACCTTAAAGACTAAGCGTCATTGCAAGACATCGCGTAAATAAGGTGGTTCTAAGTTTGTGTAAAGATGGTAACTTTTGAATGCTGGAACCGCAGAAAGGGTCTGCCTTCGGAGAATTCTTCCGAAACTTTCGGCTGATCTAACCAGGAGCGCGGAGTTCACGCCTCACTGGGAGCCACCGAGAGTTCACAGTTCACACTAACCACCTCCGGACGGCAGCCACCCACGCTGGATATCCAGTGAACTGTCTTCTCAAAGGTTATCAGTGAGCGTCGAGTAGCCAAGAATCCAGCATCCGGGACCATGTGGTCAGGAAACATACCATCCAAATTACCGGGATGCTCTAGAAACATCGCTGTTGTTCGCGGTTATTAACGTTACCAATGATATGTTACGCTACTTTTGGGTAACCTAAAAACGAATGTTCGGCTCCTCAGGTGCGATAAAACAGGTAGTTTTAGCGCTGGCGCTGTACCGGTAAAATGTTCTTGTGTCAAGTGACAGACGTTTTAAATACGGGTTAGATTGAGGACATGCATCACTGATGACCTCTAGTAAGGGCGACACTCCAGTTCTGTGCTCCTAAATTTGATGTGTGTTAGCTATAAGTGCACTAGAACATGAAGACTTTCCGACAAGTGACACAGACAAAGATATGGCGAGAAATTTGCGTTCTGTCTTTCTACTCTAATGGCAAAAACGCAGTAATATTAAATGAAGACCCTATGTTGTTCGTAGGTTATGTTGGCAGCTGTATAAGACTGGGTGAGACGATGTCGCTATTGTTGGGAACCATGAATTGTGAACAGATTAAAGGCAGGAAATTGTACAGCATGAAGCAAAAATCAAATTTCATCAGCTTCAAAAGAGAGAACTCGAAATCAGTACCAGCTTTTTTTATGAACTAAGTGAGCGTCAGATCCGTCCCGGTCACCGCACAGAAAGAATGGTACAGTGGGAAGGGGAAAACAAATAGCTACTTACCTGCAGTCTCATTGGCCGGATACCAAGCAGCACAAATCTTTCAAACAGGCTTTGCGTGAGACCAGCATTCGCGGCCTTCTTGCACGTAATGACCGGCCCAAGTTGACAATGGTCCCCAACAAGCACGACCTGACGGCAACCAACCATTAATGGAATCAAACATTCTGGTTCAGTGGCTTGGGTCGATTCGTCAATGAGCACTGAGTGAAAACTAAGTCGCTCCAGGCGCTGGTCTCCGGCCGTCACACAGGTGCAGCACACGACGTCTGCGGCAACAAGAAGCTCACCTATGCGAAAAAGATTCGGCAAGATACAGATGGACGGGGAGAAGTAAGCGTGACAACAAAATCGTTGAGTGACAACGCACTCCAGCGGTTCATGGGATCAAAGATGGGATAGCCCATTATTGTGGGGCTACCAGGGAACACAGGACCTACGATGAGACTGGCGCTCTACAGGCCACTACTGATACGGATTCAAGAAACCACTCCCCAACCATCTAACAAAGTTCTTTCACTTGAAGTGAACTCGGGCCTCGATTATCCAGTTAGCAACATTCATGGGTTTTGGTGGATACTGTAGTTTAAAACCACTAAGTGGTATCCTGGAACACTGGCGGTGAATAATGACCGGAGTTCAGAAATCCCATTTAACAGAGCTCATTCACTTAAAGTGGGGCGAGATGGCTCAAGTGGTTACAGCGCGAATTTACTGACCGGAAGGTCCGTGGTTCGAACCCGACCTCTGCCTCTCGACTTTCCCTGTCTAGGCTTGGGCAACCTGGCAGTATCCCAGTCCTCGTGCTTCCTTTGGGTGGCATGGCAGCTAGGCACCGAAAGGGTGCTGCAGCCGAACGATTCATTTACTTATTTCACTAAGTAAACTCGGGCCTCGATTACCCAGTTAGCAACACTCACGGGCTTTGGTGGATACTGTAGTTTAAAACCACTAATTGGTATCCTGGAGCACTGGCGGCGAAGTTCAGAAATCCCATTGAGTTAGTCTAGTAACCACGGACAAATGATCATTGCTAAAAGGTTATCTAGAGCATGCAACCAGGATGCTGAGAAGTCAGGTCACAATATCAGGGTCCTGATTGAATGCGGCTATACAACCCACACACAAGCTGGCTACAATCAGGGAGGTGATCAAAAAGGATGCTCTTACGAAAGAACATGTGGCTGGCCGAGTAACAAACAACCCCAATAACAATCTGCGTAATCTCGTTCAGGGTTCGCGGCCAACTTGCCACCTAAAACAATGTACTACAAACAGTGGGTCGCTGGGGTTTCCGAAAGAGTTAAGAAATATTGGAAGAAATTCGCACCAAGCAACAGTTGCATCCTAAGAGCGCATACAACAATGCCGCTTCGTTACCGAGCCCTTTAGCCATGCTGATATTACCATCTACCCATGGGAAAGACTGGCGAAAGATTAGACGCTACTGAGACGGTTACAGTTGCCAGCTGCATGAACTACTAAGAGCAGATAAGATACGAGTTCATGTCCCGGAGATGGAAGATAATAAAGAGGTGTAACTTGGAGTTAGACCATGCAATCGAGCGAGAAATAGGACCCACCACAAGGACTTTGATGATACGGCAAACTTCGAACAGAATACAGCCTACGTGAGTGGAACGACTTTTCGAAGGCGGAAAGATGTGGAGTCACAGATACAATCAGATACTGGGCTAACCACAGGTGGACATGTGTGAATATCCAATAAAACAAAGTTGTCAGTAATCTGATAATCTAATCAAACACCTGATAAACCGAGGTTTCCCTGGAGTAAAGGAGGTCTTCTTTGATCGATTTCTGGGAAAACAATCCTCGGCCTCAGTCGTTTAGGTGTGACCAAGAGCCTAAGGTCTATACATGCTGATGATTAGCAGGAAGGACAAAATGGCTGTACAACGCTTTTAAACATCTATTATAGATTGAAATCTATCCGAATTTTCAAGTGCCAACCTGAGAGAACTGCATTATGTTTTGCCGGACGATATTACGTGAGCACGAAGTAACGGAGCGGTTGGGTATAAAACTCAACACTTACGTTCCAGCTCCCGTTTCAGCAGGCGGTACCTTTTCTCATCTGCTTGGCTCAACTCTCCCGTTTCATCTTTTAGTTGCTGCAGTTTTCGTAGTTCGGAATGTCCTTTCACATGCTGAGCTTGGACATGCAGCATCAAATGGCTGACGGGTGAAGCCAGCGCTTCCCTCGATCGAGCGCATAACCGGACAACTTTTAGACCAGTACGGCTAATCTTTTCGCATAGCTGATCAACAGCCGTATTGCTCGGAGCGACAACAAGCACCTTCTTCTGGTGAATTTTGTTCAGGTGATACACGATAGATGCAGAGGTGACAGTTTTCCCCGTACCGGGAGGACCTTGGATCAAACTGAGTGGGCGTTGTAGCACCGTTTTCACAGCGAACACTTGACTGTGATTAAGTTCCGGCAAGTCCGGCGCGGAGTATCTTTTCGGCAGGTTGCATTTGAGCACCATATCGTCCATTTCGTGACCCAATAGACGGTAGAATATGTAGGGCGGCAACAGGTCGCACTGCTCCTCAGTTACTTTGGAAATAGCTTGAATCATGCGGTCAAACGGGGTGGACTTCCACTTGAACTCAACCATATAGGTCACGGGATCGCTAGGAACCACATCGGCCTGCTTCATCTCTAAGCCAACTTCATCACTGAAATCTGGAAGTGAAAAAACGGCCAAAGGAACGCAAGTTGCTGAATGGAGCACCCATAATTAGATGAGTTACATAAAGAGGGGAGCAAGTGTTGCAGATGATCTACAAACAATCATGGTAAGAAGTTCGGCCCTTGGTAAAATCTAAAAATTCTAGCAAGGTCACAGACAAATAGCCAAAGCTGTACTCAGCCTGTGAAACAGCGAACTGCACCCAATAGTGGCGGAATAGGTACAGTGAACCATGACCAACCAGCACGAACAAGCTGTGTTGATCAGTAGAGAGAGCGAAACAAGATAACTCACTGTCTGGAATTTTGATCACATGACCGACTCCGCTCCAATTACTATCTGGGGTGTTGAAGCGGCGTATGATTAGCTCATCCCCATGCATTATACGCAGTTCTGGACCTGTAGATCAATGAAAACAAGGTGCACAGAATTAGATACAAAACCAATTAAAAGTTTGATGGGGCTGAGATGCATCGAGGTCTTCGTAAACAACAAAGATGGGTGTTTCCTAATAGGGCTAGAGAGTCAACTGTCACAACTCACGGCTTGCGGACTCAGCTGTAAACGAGTCTGACTGGTCGGCTGATCACTCAGAAAACATCCCTCAAACGAGAAGTCCTAAAGAGGCTAGGCTCATTTTATAACAAATGTTAGTAAGGAACCCTGTGCACAGGACTGCACGCATTTCTGGCAAGGTTAAACGTCACATCATATTGCCAAAACAAAGAGCGCGACAAATTCCACTCTCCAACCTGAAGGTTGCAAGGAACGTAGTTATGCACTACGCTAACCTTGGATTCCTGGAAAACCTGGACTCTGGCAACGGCACAAGGATAATGACCAACTGTAACCAATTGTAACCAAGCGAAATCTCACGGAAGTTCAACAAAATGAACAACGTTCGGAAAGAGTGAAGAGCAGTCCGGGATTTACAGTAGGGATAATAAACAGGAGCTTAATGACATCAAACCGTGAGGAAGTGCAGGTGGAAACTTAAACTTAGAAATAATGACACGAAACAGCTCTGAACCGAGTAACGAGCCGGGGACACTGACCAGAAGCTGGCAACTACCAGCAGAAAAACTAGCTCGCGGGGAAAGGGTTACCAGTGGAATTAAAAAGGTTGGATAGGAAAAAGCTTGAGAATTTTACTTCTCAAATCCCGTATTTGCAACATCAGTAAATCAATTTATCAGCTATAAACCGTGTATCATAGGCACATTGGTTCCAGCTGCTACAGTTTCGATAACTGGAAAACAGGAGCGTGGGACGTACAATCAAGCCTTGGAGGCGAAGGCATATTCAGTTTGCCCGGAAATTGCAACATCACATATCACCTAGCCAATATGTATTGAAGTACGGTCAGAAAAGGCAATCATATCTAACAAGTGAACAAGACATGATTCCTGATGGTAAAAAATATAGAAAACAAAATCTGAAGAGTAAATGGTCAAGGAAGGGAACAAGAACGCCACTGAGTTCGGTCTCATACGATAAGTCAAGGTCCCCATCCGAAGACAGTCACTGTCTCTTGTGCCTCAGCTGTGAGATCGAAATGACACGACCGAGGGAACCTAGCTATCATCTCCACGTATTCAGTTGACCTCCAAACAGCTTTCTCCTAACTTAGTCCACGCATCACGGATGTGCACCCCTTGGTAGTCACTGACGCGGCATTCTTAAGGCGTCACTTGAAGGACGAAACCGCGTGCTTAAGCGCCGTTTCCTGGTTATCATGCAAGACATCGTACGTCCTCATCCCGTTATGAAACCCATGAAATAACTAAAGTAAAGACGGTCCTTCCAAGTAGAACACACAAAGCGAGTAGTGTCCACACATGTGCGACAAGGGGTACTGATCTAGACCCACTGTTTCCCGCATGTTATATTTGTCTCAAACGATATAAGTAAAGCAGGTCACGGATTTCAGTTGTCCACCAATAAGGACCAGCGGTGGCCGGGGTGAACGACAGGCCTGTACGAGTAATTTATATTTGAGTAAATGAGGGCCACGTCCTCTGAAGATTCAATCCAGAAAGGACTGTGATGCTTGAAGATCATCTACCAGCTGGACTGCATCGCCGTGCGATTCAAGTCAAACGCCTTGTTACCAGGGGATGCACTGTGGCAGTTACCAGAGTCAAATTTCTTTCAAACATGTCACCAAAGACGGAATCGACGAGAAACGGAGAAATTGGGCACTCTTTGTGGACTCCAGCAGTATCCAAGAACGGTGGTCTCCACGGACAGTCAGTCCACGGTCCATCGTAGGTATTCTTCAATACTCAGTTGAACGTAGCTGCTTTCATTTTGCGTTGCCATGTGGCTGTTTGCTTCCGTTACTTTTGCCAGCAAGGACTCAAACTGGAGACCGTGGCTGCTTATCTGTACCGCATGTCTCAACCACATTAAACATGTAAGTTTTATTTGCAGCTGTAGGGAACCTGAATTGTTCTCAAGTAAACTCTCTGTAGTTCGCTGACTCCTGTTGTACTAAAAAAATCGTTCAGCTGTAACACCCTGCCGGTGCCTAACTACCATGCCACCCGAAGGAAGCACGAGGGCTGGGATACTGCCAGGTTGCCCAAGCTTAGACAGGGGAAGGCGAGAGACAGAGGTCGGGTTCGGAACAACGGACATTCCGGACACTAAATTCGTGCCCTAACCACTGGAATGGGTGGTACATGGCCTAGCCAACGCGGCTTCTGGTGCTAGACACAATGTCCAATAAATTCCCGGTTGAATAACCAAAAAATCGCTTTCTAACCGTCCCGTTACGGATTCAGACACTAACCCGCAGGAGCTGTGGTAACACTGGGACCAAAAAAGCGACGCTATGCGACAGCCACTTCCTACCATACGTTCCGATTTCGCAATATTCTGCACGTCTGAAAGGCTCCACTTGTACATGATCCCATATACAATATTTCGACGTATGACAAAAGCCCAATGGGAATACAGAATGACGCACTTCCGGCCACCATTTGGAGGTACTTTCTTACTGATAACACTCATGTTTGACCTAAGCGTCTAAAATAAAGCAATCGAAAGACGAACTCCAGAGAAAAGCAGAACTGACATCACAAAATTAAAATCAACTCACCTTCATTCGCACCAGGAATTCGAAAGTAAGCAACATGCTTGCGATTCAGCGCCGTTTCCCAACGGACAACAACGTTCTCCAACTTCAATGATTCTTTCACTTTCTGGTCATAAGCCGCCTCGATTTCGACGAGTGGTTTGAACGTCATTTGATACTGCAAAGAACTCTTATATCTTAATGAAAATAAGATACATGAATAGGTCTCGTTACCTCAGGCGTACGGGACTGACTTCCCTGTCGGCCCCGGGTTTCTCTAGGTCCTCGACAGCTGCTTGTGGGTTTTCCTTCCACATTTCTTCCAGGCGGTTGATCTGCTGTGCAGATATCTGACGAGCTTTGGCTTGGGCCTCTTCAGAAGGGACTTTCACCAACCAGGACAAAAATTGCCTGTTTTGTATAATCGGCTGCCAAAGAGCTGGGTCCCAATACATATCCTTATTCTGGTTCGCGCACACATTGCGACACAGCAACACAACAACCGATTCTGACTTTGCTGGAACGAACCCAAGAAGAAAAACATTCTTAGAACCACAGACGTAGCATTCCAGTAGGGTGTCTTTCAATGGTCCATCTTTATGAAGCGTTACTTCTTTGGCGCGAGCACGAACAAGGTGGTTGACGATGTGACTGAAAGCAGATTTCACGGAAATTGCCAGACCTACCTTCCAGAGGTGTTACCTCGGCCGTTGCAGAACCACTTTTTGGTGGTATTGCAGTAGACAACGCAGGCCGGATCATGAATACCACAGTATGCACATGCGTGTTCCGGTAGCTGCGAATTAGCCTCATCCTGATCATCATCCTTGGTTGTCAAGTCTAATATTTGCTGACCCAACGAATTTATGCGATTATTGATATCATTCTTCAGAAGAAATGAGAAGAAAATGAAAAAACCTCACCTTTTGTGTAAAGCCACCTCGTTCCTGGTCGAGCTGGGAAGCTTGCGTCTGTGACTGGGATGGTAATGTGAAATCTGCACAATCGAAGTCTGGTCCCTGTGTATCACCACCAATTAAGTCATTTTCTTCTGGATCAAAAAACGTTAAGGCCTGCGAGTTAGGCCCGTAAGCGTCAAACGAGTCCATCAAAATCGGTAAGCCGAGCCGTTCATCCGCAGCGGCAAACGAGGTTCGCAGCACATTCAAACGAACCACTCAGTTCAGAGCTGTTGCGATCCAGGGTGGAGCTGATTTTTGTCCACTTACTTGCACATACATACATACTTACTTACACACTACATATTGTTATATAGAACTGCTGTCCTCAGCTCCAGAGTCTTTATGTCAGAAGAAGGCTTGCCCACTAGAAACAATAGCCTCATTGCTAACAAGTTAATGCAACAGTTACAAGGGCCCTTGTGCTGTTTTTAATGGCACTTTTATTCGATCCAGGTTTTTTCTAAATTAACTGATTAATTGATGCTTTCTGGCTCCCCTTATGATGTTTTGGTGGAGGTTAGAGATCTCTGTAGGTGTCGGACGTTGTGGAATTATGTTCAGGACCTATTTCGACCGTCTTGGGGCTCAACAAGTAAGCGTAGTTCCCGGCCTTCCGTCAACCTTATGTTTAGTAAAACTCGGTAATTGCTGTTCTCTTCGATTTTACGTGAGCTTTCAACTCAGTTGACAGAATATTACTGGCCTGAGGGGATGTCCGCCAGATGATTCCAACTTTCCATACCGTTAGCCTGGAACAGTGCGCTAGGCCAACTTGTACGCGTTCATCCACCGATTTTGATCAGAACAAGTGGTAGTGGAATCCCCCGTGGCTGTAAACGACATCATCCCAGTAGTCCAGACCGTACACAACCAAGGATTCGCCCGGTTGAGCTCCCTAATTACCCGTTGTCAGGGCGCCCGCATGAAATGGTGAGTGATGGGCAAACTCTTTTCAGGGCTATTCAGCTCTGAATTATTGGAAAATATAACATCTTGGAACAAGAAACCTGTATCTTGCAGATCCAGTAAAAATCTGCAATGAGGTTCTGTAGGTTTCAAGGCGGGATTCAACCGCGGCCGTCTGGCGCGTCACCGTTGGCGAATAGGGCATAAAAAAATCCATCCCGTCGGGATGCCTCATTGCACGTTTTTTGTGGATAGGTAAAATAAGCCTTAAGCTCCACCACCCTGCTCATAGACAAGCTTTCGCTCCTTTGGATAAGCTGAGAATTCTTTGCGCAAAGTGTTATTCCTTGAAATCCTGAGAAAGCCTAAGAAAGGCATGTCAGGTGTCCTATGTTCAGACCTGTTCATCTGACAAACAACAACTCGAATTGCAGGCATGTGCGGAAAAACATAAATCATACCATAAAATATTGACAGTTCTGTGGTAGAAAATGAATAATGTAAACCAAAAGTACGCAAAGTCGTTGTGTATCGCTCTTCGGATATCTTTGGTTTGAGCTGAAGATTACGGTGTGGGTTATCAACAAACAAATAGTGACTCCGTAGAATTCCTCTGTGATCCTTTAAGGGTTTTTTATCCATTCTGTTCTTGTACCCAAAACGAGCAAATCTGGTAACTGCACAACTCAGCTTGGGAGGGGAGCGGTGGGCTATAATGAACATAATCAAATTGAAGCTCTTCCATGTATATTACGTTAGCTGCGCGATTTCATTTTTGTGCTCCGCGCACATTATGACACTGCACTCCGACACACCCTGAATTTCATCATTTCTCCAACTGTGGAAAATACTTGACTGGAAGTTTCGATACGGAGCGCTGCATCCACGAGCCGTTGACACCACGGTATTGGATCGCCCAACATGTCGTAACTTGTCCAAAGCATGCTGCTCAACAAATGTACATCAGGAATACTTCCAGAAACGTGCAAACCTGGGAAACGCCCATGGTGTCGCAGATAGCAATTTTCTAACACATACATGCTGGTAAGACACTCTGTGATGGGATTCGCTTACCGCGATAGAGTGCATTTTACAGCATTTAGGCATAAAATGTCGGCCGTTGCTCGCAACTTACCACGGCAGGTTCTGTATGCAGCATAAGTCGTTTAACTTCCGTAGACTTTCAGAGATCACTATCCTCAAGTGAGCAAAAATAATATAAGAACCCTGTAAAGATGTGGTTGTATGCAGTGAAAAAGCTCCCTCTGATTTCTGCACTTACCACTAGTAAAAGGCAGTAAAATTTGCGCAGCGAACAACAACCCCGAAATTGCAGCGTTTATCTCGTTACACGTACACTTACAATGTGCATAAAATCAGTGGTAAATAAACGTGTCTGTTGGGAGCTGCCTAAATGTTGGGCAACTAATATGGTTTTCCACGTCGGTTTCTGGACGAAATCCCGATTCCTTCCCCGCTCAAGTTTTTGAGCGTGGAAAGGTCACTGTACTATCCAGGATGAATCCAGGAAGTTCAAGATTATCACTACCAAAATGTCCAATGTCATTCGATTTGTTCTACAGACGGTCTTGCTGGCTGGCTCCAAAAGGTGCGCAGTGGATACATTTGTAGGCCAGGACTCTGGCCGAAAGGCAACTGCAATTCAGTAATCGTTTCTCGACCTTAAATCAAGCGTTTGATGCCCTCGAAGCACAGCCACAAAAATGGCTTCGTTCTTGTTAATTCCGATATGGTTGTATAGATCCGCTGAAACTAGTCTTTCGAATAACCACACGAACGTTCACCATCAACATACAGTGTTTGTTAAAGTTATTTCATTTTTCATCTAAGCTGTTAAACAGGTTTCAGTCGACTGGAGGGCAAGCGAACGCAGATAGAGGAGCAACAGGCAATCCCCTACAAAGTTGCCAGCCCTGGCAAGAAAAGTAGAGGCCTCAACCATTTTGGTACATTCCTATTGAGAAAAGGACGTTGCGCTCGCATTTTAGTGATACTGGTAGTCGCACCCAGTTACGGAATATGTCTCCTACAAGAAAAGATACACAAGAAATATGAGGAAAAGGAGAACTTTACACGAAAGGGTTTTTTAACCCAGTGCCGCAGCATTTTCATCGAGTTCGCAATCTTCCTGTCTCGGGAATAAACTCAACCATCCAAAGCCATGTAGCCATAGCAACTGCTATCAGTTTCAATACAAACTGGCCAGACGGATCGCTGAAATACTCCTTTTCTGGATTTTTTTCTTTTTCTTCATTTTCCACGATTTACTGTTTCTTATTGTGTGCCGGCAGGGCTCTTGTTTTGACCTCCCTCTTATGATGATAGTACCCCATTGTCCGCCTTCTTCTAATTTTAATGGTCTGAACTTGCTTCCATTTGCTGTGTTTCCTAAAAGCTGGAAACTTCAATAACCATGTTTTTCCACCCCTCCTATTTAATGGGTTTAGCTTTTGCCTGTTTAGGTATGACGTTATCTGTGTCCGATAGTGCCCACTGCTTACGAAAACGCCTTGTTTCGGCGCATTCCCACAACTTATGTCAGTCATGCCTTCGTTTTTACTGCATCATGATTATCATCTCCGTTGGTATGCCACATCTCAGTCGGGGACGAACATTATTATTATTACCCATGTAGTGTAGAGACTGGTTGTCCTGAGGCCTGATCTTCTAAACCTAGGCGTTTAACTAGCCTGACAGCTGGTACTTCACTCGACCGTGCAGAGATTGAGTCACCGGTTGCTATGGCCCATGAAACATGACTCCGGAGCCATTGCCCCCAACTGCCACAGGTTAAACAGGCAGGGGAAGATAATTTGTCTCCGAAATGATAATGCACCATCCCTACTGTGCATACTCCTGGGGAGAACCCCATCAATAGATCGTTCACTACTTCTACTATCGTGTGACTACAGTGTTCTTAGGCCTCAATACAAGCCACAAGATTTGATAACGAAAAACATCAGTGAGCGTAGAGTGACCCATGGAACGAGAACCAAACGTCGCGTAATAAATGATCCATTGGATGGGATATTTGATCGTGTAAGCGCACAGGGAACATTCAGCATTAATTTTCCAGGCCGTCGAAGAGCTTTTATTCAGTGGCTCATTTACGGTCAGTTTAACTAAGGTTACAAACTTGGCCAAGTTGGATCGTTTTTGGCCTTTTGCAGCCTAAAGCGCCAGTATTTTCTTGCAGCTACAGC
The DNA here is from genome assembly GCA_003604175.2 of Clonorchis sinensis. Taxonomy (NCBI): domain Eukaryota; kingdom Metazoa; phylum Platyhelminthes; class Trematoda; order Opisthorchiida; family Opisthorchiidae; genus Clonorchis; species Clonorchis sinensis. Next base: position 13,996,947 of record CM030371.1, read on the forward strand.
TTTTGTTGCAACGTCTGAGGGGTTTGGACTGAGTATTGTGGTAGTGCACTTAAGTAAAGGCAAGTGAACACAAACTGGAATTACCCGCGCAGGCGGACATGGGCATGGGTTAGAGCCAATGGAAGCGGAAGTTGATAATCCGCATTTGAGGTTGGTCTCCGTTGATGAAGGGTGGCCAGGAAGAAAGCGTTTGGTGCAAGGGCTGACATGATGTATGTTAGGAGGTCGTTTTTACAAATGGATGACTACCGGGTAAAAGAAATCCTGATTCCTATAGGCCATATACAGGAGTTCGTGAACATAGTAAGCTCTTTGTATTCCAAAACTTCCGGACGTGTGAGAGTACACGGCGAGCTCTCTAAAGCTTCCGTACACAAAGTGGCGTCCGTCAGGGATGCCCACTCCCCATTCCTGTTTAACTTCGTGATCGATGAAATAATGACACGAACGCTGGAAGGTCTCCAAATCCCCGGTGTTCAAATAGCCTCTGACGGAAACCTTGTCGATCTGGAAGATGCAGATGATATCGTTCTCGTTTTTGAAAAAGAGGAGAAGGCGCAGGTGTCTTTAGATGAACTGACCAAAGTCATCCGTCCTTTGGTATGCACTTTGCACCCAAAGTGTAAGGTCATGCTCCTGGACATGCAGTCACTGAACACGCCACTTACAATCCAGGGAGAGCACTGGAAGTTGTGGAGCGTTTTACATATCTTGGAAGTTGTATTACTTCTGATTGTAGTGTGACAGATGAGGCAAATGCACGAATCTGCAAGACTCGGGTCCCGTTCGCTAATTTGAGACACCTATGGAGTCAAAGTGGTGTGTCCCTGAGTCTCGAGGGACGTGTGTATCAAGCTACAATGCGGGCTGTTTTGTTGTATGGCTGTGAGACTTGGCCTGTTCGAGCAGCGGAACTGAAACGTCTTCAGGTGTTCGACAATCGTTATCTCAGAACCATAGCTCATGTGGGTTGGTGTCGCCAAATCCGCAACGAGGTAGTTAGAAAGCGAGTTTTGGGTTGTGCAACGGGTACTTCCACTGAAGAATGTCCAGTACGAGAAGCTGCGTTGGTTGAGACATGTGTTGCGCATGCCTAACCATCGTTTGCCGAAGATAGTGCTGTTTTCCATGCCCAATTCACAGTGGCGTAAGCAGAGGTGGCCAACCATTGACCTGGCAGAAGGGTATGAAAGAAATCACGAAACGCTTGGGTGCTGTCGGTGCTACTCGCCTTCCAGGATGGGGACCGGGTGATCCCCAGTGTGCCTGGTTGGAACGCTGCGAGATATGGCTGCCAACCGATGTCACTGGCGATCTTGTTGTCAGTTTCTCTCCAGATTGCCTGAATGAGTGTTTGGGGGTGTAGGCACATCGGAATGATTGTAGTAAGGCTGCAGTAGGCCCCCCGTCCATCTTTATTCTTTCCTTCACAATAAGGCTTTCAAATAAGTCATGGTTGTACGGCAGCGAAGCACCGGTGTTGAACACTGATGTCATGCTGTCAACGATGATGATGATGATGATATACGGGAATACCGAGGCACCTATGCTACGACAGGGTAAAAACTTAAACGGTGTGAAACCAGCCAGCTGCTTGGGGTACGAGAAGGTAGGAAACGATGGAGCGGTTTTAGGGACCTTCCGTAGAAACGCATCCAATCGAGCACCAGTACGCTTGGTTGCAGTGGTTGCATTCCAGGATGGCGCAATGGATTGCGTTGTAGATGAATAACAAAAGAAGAGGATAAGCCGTGATGTGATTAAAGAAGATTGGGAGGGGGCTAACGCGCGGGCATAGTAATGACTGACGATCTAACTCAGCTACGAACAGCTTGGCGGTTCCCTCTGGCTTTGCCCCAGGGCTGAAGGTCTAGGTACAGCACCTTTTTGCTTACATCAGGGAAGACGTGTGTAAGACGGAAAAGTGGCCTTGGTTTGGTTTCCAGGTGAATCTTATTTTTGTGCACCTCCGTTTCGGAGAGCTGGTAGGCAAAGATGGGTTATCGCCTTGTGGTCCTGAAACTGTTAGGAGTTTACCACCTGCGGTCGGCGAGGTATTTGGAAACTATTGCTGGAACTGACTGTGAAAGAGTTGGTAAATGTTGTGAATAATTTGCTGATACCTACGGCAAGGACACCACTCTGCTGTCCGTCGCCGTCGAAGGTGATGCCGTCTGATGCCAGACGTCACCGGAGTGGAGCCAGGGTCTTCCATTTGGCTTTACCGACTGAGGAAGTTGGAGGACGTGAATTCGGGTCAGGGATCGATTCTGACAGTCAAAACAGATTGCGGGATTGCGGGCACTGCGGTCGGAAATGAAACATCCAAAGAACAACCGGTGCAAATCTGGTGGGGCTCTAGGACTCTTGTATATTCTGACCACTGGAGGTGACCGTGAGAAGCAGTGGTTGTTAGGAGTTCGGGTTCCTCCTGGAGAGCCATGAAGTCAGGTCACTTTCAGATGGGGGTGAATTGGGGATACAGAGTAATCGAAGTGATCGAAATGAGCGCTGACTGGACTGGCACAGTGGATTGATAAAGAAGCCAACGAAAAAGAACGTTCCTTGTCCTTTCCGTTATGTCGGCTTTTGCAGAGACCGTAATCCGTACCAGAAGCATGGGGATCATACGGTTCTTGATGAGCAAGAGTTGGATGAAATGCTGGGTAGAGGTTAACACCACTACCCAAGGACTTATGGAAGGATACACAGAATCAAGAATTTTGCCCACGCTCTCCGGGTGGGCTTTTTTTCCTGTCGTTTAGTGATTTTTGTTTCAATTTACACGACAGAACTGTATGGGTTGTGAATGTGCTCCGGGTTTTACTTGTTACAGAATAGCTTAGAGGGTGGTCCGAATGACCGTTAGGAGTCTTAAGAGCCGTAGCTTCAGAAGGAAGCGCTCCCCGGAAAGGTTGGGGTTATTGGTTCGGTCACCGCCTATAAGTGGACCAGGATATAAACGAAGGCTGCGGCATGGAACCGTGCATCAAAAATTGCAAGTTGGCGGTGTAGACAGAGCTAACTACGGAAAGCAGAAGGCCAAGCATAATGTTCGTGGGATCATGGTTTACACGAACAATGCCGCATATTTTTTGCAAAAAACCTATCACAACACATCCATTAAAGGGTCAGTTTGGCGGTTTGTGGTGGGTATCAGTAATATCTGTTGATTCGCCAATCTGTAGTATCTGCTGCCTATTTTGCTCCAGTGTCTAGTACCGGGAATAAAGACTCACAAAAGGGAACACAGCCATATTCCAGACAAGCGAGCGTCCTAGCGTGAGTGCGTGCGAGAACGAAAGTACAACGGCCTCAGGCTAATTATTGGAGAGACATTGTCTGACCTCGGTCCAACGCTGACGCATACCGTCTTGCTTCTGTACGAGGCTGTGACGCGCCGCGTGTCAAAGGGGTGTCGTCTGTCTGGTCAGCATCTGACGGAGTTGAGAGTTTCGGTAGATTTCGGGCATTCAGTGGTTGCCTTCAGGAATCTCGTGTAAGGGTAAATGGCGAAACGACGAAGGAAGATGAAGCCAGAGGTCCTCAATGTAGAGTGGTCATCAAAGACTCACGACAAATGACAGCCTTGATTAGTTTAAAAACGCGAACCAACCTGGTTTATACTGCATAAAGCGTGTCAAAAAACTGCCGGTTGTCCGTTGGATGCGGCCGTCACCGGGGAGGAGTTTCGACCTCAGAGTTTCCATGTCTGAAATCCCTTGTCGTTTAAAAAATAAACTATATGGACCCATGCGTTTGATGCCTCTTTTAGTGCCAGCTGTCCGAATATCCCCCGCATCTTTGCATCAAATGTGTCGAACCATCCCTCGTTCAGCGTGCCTATTTTCGGCACCGTCGGCCGATGCCCTCTATCGCGCCGTGTGAGTTTGTCAAGGCACTGAACCACATGATAATTTGCAGACAAATACCGTAAGAGATTTTGGTTTGATCCGCCGTTCTGAGCGCGAAATCCACCAATTTCGCGGGTTTTTGCAGCGCCAACCCTCTGTACTCTTGGTTTACCCTGTAGCCTGCTCTCTCGTCAGATTTATTAAGGTATCGACAAGGCCCGAATATAGCGAGCTAACTAGTGGTTTCGAGGGCTGAATCATTAAATGTTGTCTGAGAGGAGCGGCGCACATTCGCAGTCGTACCACTAGTGACATGTTTATAAGTCGATCGAATTGCTCCTATTTGCGCAATCTAAGTGAGATAGAGGTTTGTGCACCATGCAAGAGATGTGTTCTTGTAGAGGCCATCAAGTGACACGAAGAGGAAAAAAACGAGTGGTTTTCTGAACCATCTTTCGTTCCTTACTGGCTGCGCGCACCCCGTCGGTGCTCCGCTTGGTAAGCTTCCGCTCAGGCGCCTGTGATTACAAGTCCGGTCATTCCGCCGGTGAAAGCTGTCAACTTCGTCAATTCCTAAACTTCTCTAGGAAATTTTTATTAACATTTTTTTCACACGAGAATCTTATATTTCCAACAACTTAGTTGTCTTATTTCTCCCATTCAAACCACCAGCTGGCACTTCGGGAAAGATACTGCAGGTTCACTTCCCTCCTTTATACATTCATTTACTTCACTTCGAGTACCACTACTCAACGGCCTGCCAGGAACTCTCGGCCTCGCCATTCCATCTGAATTCTCTGGCTACTTTCGGTCAATCCAGAGGACCCAGCCACTCCTCTAATTTGGACCGATTTTGACAACTGACAACGTGTTCATGAGAATAAATCCACGGAATTGACGGATTTAGTATATGGGTTATTCCACATCTCACATTCTCTACGGAAACATGGTCCGCTCCAGAACGCGTTAATGACAACATATGCCCCCCAGCGGTCGCAGAGGTGCCGTTCACCACTTCCTGGGTGAATTCTTCCTTCCCATATCTTCAGAATCCAAGTTCCACCTTATCCTTCACCTTACAGGAGAAGATGCCCACAGACTTAATCCACTGCTCCTCATCTTCAACGGATTTACTAACGGTATTTTCCTCAGGTCAGTTCTTGGTCTGAACCTCCCAAGCTCGAGTTCCCGTCATAAACAACCACCAGGGATGCATAACGTTTATTACCGCCAAAATGCAGGTAAAAAAACACTTGTACAGCGCGTTGTATGAAACGTATATGCCGCAACAACTTTTTGGAATTCCTGATGCCTTCTGGATGCAGCACTGGCAAAAGGCATTCGGCGAACACTGGGTTGTGGCTGGCTGTGGGTCTAGGCCTTCGACCAATCAGAGCTCGCCTTGATGCCGGGCCGGCAAGCGACCTAATATTTTGGCCAATCGTGTGCAAGGTAGGCTTCTCGGCCATCGCAACGTCTAACTGCGAACGCCATAGCGGTATCACGCTTTCACGGATTGATACACAGGATCGAGGCTTTCGCCCGGGTCGGTTTTGTTCTTTTCGTTCAGCGGCTGTCGTTCACCTGAAAGGCACCAGTGAAAAAAGGGTGTAGCACTGCTCTTTGAGTTCTCAGCGTGGGGCAGTATGTTTGCCAGCGCGAGGACTCGCGTAAATAAGTGTCTAATAGTGTTTTGAACTGAGTTCTAGAGGGAGCGTGGACAACCGTCTCAGGAAGGTTATTCCACGCAGCAACTACCCGAAATGAGAAAAAAGTTTGCCTAATGAAGCTGTGCGCTCTGAGCTTGGAAATCTTCTTACCGTGTCCCCGCCGTGTGTTTGCTGGGTCAACGGTGAAAAACCTGTTGGCCAAGCCTTGTTCAAACAGGGCGTAAGTAAGAATTAAGTCCCCTCGGAGGCGACGATACTCCAAGGGAAAGAGGTCGAGCACCACGAGACGCGTTTCGTAGTCCATGGACTTGAGACCGGCAACCATTTTCGTAGCAGCTCGCTGGACACGCTCAATGATGATTACGTCTTTCGTGCGTCCTGAGTAGACAATCGGGTTGGCATATTCAAGGAGCGGTCTAACATAGCCCCCTCGAGTATTTGGAAGTCCGTGCGAGTAATACGAGAGAAGGTGCGCCGAATCATCCGTAGAACAGCGAATGCCTTCTGGGCCGATATCTCATGGTTCAGCGAGAAAAACATGTTTGGAGAGAGCCAGATACCCAAATCCTTTTTGGCATCTATCCTCGTGATGTCTTCTGGTCCTTTCTCACCATGCATGACAAAGGAGTTCGCTGAGTTTCCTCCAAATGACATATGGACGCACTTTCGTCATTCAGAGGAAGGTGCCAGTCCAGCGATCACTGCTTTACAGCGTCTACATCCATTTGGAGGGCACTAGCATTGGGACTCCACGATTTCAAGTCGTCCGCAAAAAGTAGACATGGACTTGCGTGGACATCTGGAAGGCCATTGACGCAACTCCCCGAAGCATACAGGCCTTACGCCACCGCCTTAACACCATCGTCCAAACAAACAGGAGTACTTAGGCCGCATCCGTAGGATACTAATTCGAAAACGGACAGCCCGGTTCCGGCACCGTGAAACGCTGTAGCATCCAGTTTGAGGCCTACGTCGTTCTCCCTGAGCAGGATGTTATTCCAGTCAGGCCCTACAAATGGCGTAACTAGGGGCGCAACACAGGTCGGCCAGAGCTCTTCAGTATATTACGTCCAAGCGGAAGATGAACCCCAACCTTCAGTTCCATGGAATTCGGACGATATCCTCTCTCACGCCCCAGGGCGCTCTCCAAGCATTCGCCCACTCGAAAGCATTTGTCCCCCAATACTGACCCACATGTATGACTCACTCCAGCCTTACTGGAATCCCTGAGACTTCCAATCAAAACAATGTGGAACTCCCTGAATTATGTGGCCGTGGCAGCTGTCTCCGCTCGGTCAGCACTCACTCCGAAGTCCTTCTAGAAGCGCCGTCGTACTCTCTCATGCCGTTCGATGCTCTCCTCATAGGTTGCTTCTGGAGCCCTTCGGATCATCGTCCATTCTATCTACAAAGGTGGAGACCGCCGCGTCCCATCCATTAGTCTTCCGTAAACTCCTTGCAAGCTTATGGAAGTCCTAGTGATTCCTCCTCCTCCCTCTGGTGGATTCCTTCATTCATCTCAACAGGGCGTTCTTCGTTTAACCAATCTAATATGGTTCTGTTCGGCACTGCATTCTTAGTGTAGTGCAACGTCCCGACTGATTTTAGGTTTTCTTCACTAAAGTACCCCGCGCACCACTCCATCGGTTGCTGAGAAGAGTCATGAATTTAAAACCTACACTTTGATTACCCTTTGCCGAACGATTGTCTTTCGGGGCGAGATGGCTCAGTGGTTGGAGCGCAAATTTACTAACAGGATTGTTCGTGGTTCGAACCCAAGCGCTGCCTTCCCCTGTCTAGGCTTGGACAACCTGGCAATGTCCCAGCCTTCGCGCTTCCTTCGGGTGGCATGGCAGCTAGGCACCGTAAGGGTCTTACAACTTAACGATAACTCTCCATTTCGTCGCGTCTCACCCTGCATTCAAGGCCGGTCCTTCCAAGTATGTATTGGGGGCACATTCACCGCAAGTTGGCCCCACGGGCGATGTCCTTCAAGGATTAGTTCAAGAGCTATCGCTGTTCTTGGTTTTTGCCGATTCGCCTTACAAGGTTGTAAGGCGGTCCCGCATGCTGACAACCCAGAAATGTGGTCCGGTGCTCCGACTACCTTCCTAGCAATCATTCAGTCTTGCGCGCAATGGGTCAATTTCATCAACTTTCAATACGTCCTCCGAAACCCATCCCAATCATTTTACCTATTAGCTCTGCATTTGCTATCACACTTGTCTTTGACATGGTCACCACAAGAGATCACCTCCGGTCCGTTTCCTTCGAGGTTGTTGCTTCACACTTCCAAGAGAGCGATGTGGTTAATCTCCACTGCCTAACCTTCCTGGCACAACTATGCTACACTCCCATGTTTATACGTCCATTAGTACAATACTACACTGTCTCATGGCCCTCATCGCTAAGACGCGATGAGAATATGCTTGAAAACGTACATCGCAACACCATAAAGAGCGTCGCCTCCGTCTGCAAGCTTCCACATCCGTTTAGACGAGAACGTATGTGCCTTTGCTTGAACATATTTACGCGGGTTTTGTTGCTGAAGATGATGGTGTGCACGACTCCGGGCTGTTATCGCAGTGCATAGCTTCCATGCCAATATCCCCTGTCATTCCTACATTCATGTGTAAAAGACATTAGCTTCTGTCTTCATTGAGTAATTATCCACTCTCGTATCCCGGGTCATCGGCGAACGAATCTGTCAGGTAGAACCACTACCACGATTTCCAGTTGATTCTGATGGTGACACAGAAGCATATGCAGCGGGGCACTGTGGTGGGCACTTTAAAAAGGTAGATCCATGCTCATTCCTCGTCAGGCCTACGCTATAGATGCTTTGTTTTGGTAAAGGCCACTGTGGCCCTATGTATGAAGACAACAGTCTCACCTCCAGTTAGGTTGCCAAGACCAGTAAAGCTAACGGGGTGAACGAATTTGTCTGCAATTCTGGCTGGCCGCATCCAGTTACAATGGTTTACACAGTTTTGCGTGGAGTTGGCTCGATATATGGTAATAAATAATAAGATAATGGTTTAGCTGTAACACCCTTTCAGTGCCTAGCTGCCATGCAACCGGAAGAAAGGATACTGCCGGGTTGCCCCAGCCTAGACAGGGGAAGTCGAGATTCAGAGGTCGGGTTCGAACCACGAGCTTTCCTGTCAGTAAATTCGCGCTCTAACGACTGAGCTGGATATCCCGAGGCTCTTACGTTTTTCAAGCAATGCAGATGACTTAACTAACCTTTCTGCTCTTTTTAGCATTGCCGCTACCAGCCCGTAGACTTCCGGAGTTTGTGGCTACCAGGGACTTTTCTTCAATGACACCATCTGTATCGATGACGAATCACGCTCGCTCCAATAACTCTTTACATTCGCACCCTCATTCCACGTCTGCTTATCACTTTCACCATGCTGAGGACCTGGACCGATTGACCACACATTATATCCGTGTTATGCAAATTTTATGTTTGATTGTACTCGCTTTTGTCCTGTCCAAACCTTTTACCGAAGTTACGCTTATTCGCCTAGTGTTTGGCGACAAGCTGAACTATTGCAACTACACTTACGTGCCTGCAACACATAATTATCGTCGACCATTCAAAACCTACTCTTAACAAGTATGTCCACTCGAATGATGCAGGACACCTTCACCTCATTATACTTGGCTGTGATTTTGCCAGTGACTTTATTATTACCGATTGTGTTTTTCGCTGAGTGATATATGGCTGTATTGATTCAAAGCAAATTATCGATCTTTTTGTGAAGGGGGATTGGTCGTTGCTCGATGCTCATGGCTTCTGAGAGGGGGGGGGTTGAATTTCCGGGTAAAATACCGTTGTGGAGTAACATGTGCCAGTTGTCTCCACGGTTATTTTAGTTTCGACGATTGCGACTCGGCTCGAGTGATGTTTTGGAGATTCGAATTGTAGTCTATCAGATGTTTTTCCTCATCTCTTCAGGCATAAACTCACCAGTTGGTAGACAAAAGAACCGAACATTGCAAATGGCTTCTTCATCCAGTCCAGCGGTCAACCGCTTGTTCACGAAGATTGGTTGCCCAAGCACCTAGCGATCCGTCACTGATTGCCCTCAGCAAAGATAAAGCAGGTATTGAGCGCGTCACCACTTTCCATCGTGTAATAATTTCAGTATGCGAAATTAAAAGTGAAGCCCACAATCAGATTCGACAGTGGGAGGCAGGAATAAAGCTGCAAATGAACTCTTGGCGAGGTAATTTGGGACATCCATCCTCCATTCTGGAATAACAGTATAGTAGTATTCTCAGTAAGCTCACCCGAATGAGGGCGACCTCTAATGGGATAAGATGGCTCAGTGGTTAGAGCGCGAATTACTGATCGGAAGGTCCGTGGTTCGAACCCGGCTGCTGCATCTCGGCTTCTGTTTAGGTGAGCAACCTGGCAGTATCACAGCTTTCGTGCGTGATTCGGATGGCATGACAGCTAGACACCGAAAGGGTGTTACAGCTGAACGATTATCTTTTTTTCTTTACCTAATGGACCACTTTTACGGACCCCAAGGTATTTGGCATCAGACCGATGGGTAAACTAGCAAGCCTTTTCTAAAAGAACAGGGGCATTTTGCCCTGCCCGTTCCTAACAGGGATTGGTTGACCGAAATCGTGAAACGTTAGCACTAACGTCCATTAATTATAGGTTGCAGGATTTGTAGAATTTGAATCATTTGTGTTTTGAACAATCCTGTCGTGGAGCATTTATTCTGTCAGTCCGCTTCATAGTCTAGGTCTACAAATTCCGCATGGAACTAGTCAAAAATTATCCAGCGGTTTACAAGCGTCTGTCACGCTACCTGATTTGGGACTTCTGAAATGCGGGTCAGTCTGTCAACACAACCAGGTCATGAAAACTGTTCTTACACAATGACAGTTACCGGGACGGGCGTCGGGCACTCCATTCTCATTTCTCACGCGTAAACACGTCCATCTGTTCAGAAGTGGTAATTCGGGTGCGTTGCATATGACATGCCGGAGGACTGGGGTTTCAAATCCCGGCATGACTATGGATGCACTATTCGGGTCCACTGCCCATACTCTCTAGTATAGGTTAGACAGAATGATTGCTGAGGGAGAGGAGGAAAGCTGCGCCAATTAACACACTAGCCGTCACGCGTCCAGGTACAAGAGAGTATTATTTGAACGTCAACTTAGCTGTATTGGTTATATCCGATCAGCGCTAACAAGTTACTCCAAACTTTGAACGTGCCCCAGACGTGATTGGTATTCCAACCGTTGATGAAACGTACGGCAAAGTACGGATTCAATCATGACGGGTTTGCCCTAATAAAATGACGGGAATGGCTTTGCGTGTTGAACCGCTGGGTGAACGCACGAGTACACTGGGTCAGTTCTGTAGATGATCGCTTCCTGAAGAAATAAGCGTTAAATCCCCTTGAAGGCAGGAAGGTGAAACCTTGCTCAGCTACTGGAACTCAGTGAGGAAGCACTCTTAGCACTTAGTTGCCAGGCGCAGAATTACTCTTGACCTTTCAGCATCCTCATCTGAAAATTACCAAGCCATGGGCTTGTCGATTTGTACAGGTGATACTCATGAATGATAGTTGGCCTGTACCCGAGAAGCAATCCGCAGCTTATTCACAATCAAACATTTGTTTCGATTTGATACCGTTAAAAGTTGAGACCACGAAAAGAAGATTCACACCATCGCAGAAGGCCGAGCAGTCAGTGACAGTACTCGTTCGGGTTGCTCAACGGACAAATTGCGTGTGACAGCCCAAGGTCGCCTGGGGGTCAGGGGCAAGGGAAGACGGTTCGTAAGTTGTGAACAGGAATCTCAGCTCTGTAGCGGTTGGCCATTCAACTTTCTGAGAAACATAGTGGCCGGTCGTTTTTTTGCTTAGTAACCTTTCAAACGCTAGTGTTCGTAGTTCGCAAAACCCAGTTGGACCCAACTCGGAGTGACGAACAGTCTACCTGTTACCAGTGCCTGGGACTAGCGAGAATCGGTAAATGATAAGTTGTCAGCTAGGGAAAAGGAAACGTAAGAGATATTCTTCAAAATACAGGTAGCTTGGTTCGGGGCGAATTCGGTCGCCACACAAACTAGCGACATCTTGCCGATGCTTTAACTTGACCTCTGGAGATGTGTTGTTTTACTTAGGGTCATGTCTTTTTGTGTAAGTGTTCCAGCCACATTTAAACGACCATGTGCCACTGAACATTGTTACCTTAAACCGCTTGACGAGAAATATGAGCGGCAAAGAATGTCCTTGAACGCCTGACGTGCAAGGAGAGCCAAAATGTTACTGTCGGTAAACTTGAATTTCGTCGTTCCGAATGATACGCTAGGATGCAACACCATACTTTATCCTCGAGGAGAATTTACGCTCATTCTCATTAGAGGGAACCATAGGTGGCTAATCGGTCAGCAACTGACCTCTGCCATTATTTTTTCGCAACATCCAGGCCAAGTTAAAGCCACAATATCTAAAAAGTGCAACAGAAAGCGGGATCCAGTAGGCGTGAGGTTGCCGGAAATCACCAAGAAAGTCTGGAGTTTCGGCTTTTATAGATGAACAGGTCATTTTGAGAAACACCGGGACATGGAAGTCCAGCGAAATCGACGTAGCCACGGAGACAGAATTAACTCAGCCACGAAATTCATCCTTGCCGATAAGCATGAGCATCCCCCGACTCCATATTCGCTTGCCCTACCAAATGTCAAACTTTGTAGAAGATAATCTTCTCTTCGGGACAATTGAACACACCACTTAATAACGTTAGGATTATTGAAAGTGTCACTTAATACATATAGTTAACCACTTGTAGATTGAGAGGGTACTAATATGATCCTCAATTGAACCTCCTGTCCATAGTATTCTCCAAAAAGACTGATGTTTTCAGCTTTATGAAGTTACGGCTTCCACCGTAAGGCGGTCATCCAGTTCTGTCGGCACACGCTATTCAGTATTTTCTCGCCTAACACAGCGTGTCTGATGCCCTTCCACCGGCAGAGAAACGCAGGTCAGCCGGGTTCAACCTATTCTATTAGACATTCTATTGAATTATTCGGACAATATCAACAGTTCATCTCCAATGCGAAAAAACTTCCACTTTCGAGAACCGTATCAAAACAATTTTGCTTATTAAATACATGGTTCGTTTTCTACCGCAGACATGAAAATTCCAGAAAGAACGCGGCGTAAGTAAGTATACAAGGATGATAAAAGTCCGGATTCCGTGGTGAGCTGGGAGGGGGAACGACATGGTCTGGTACTGAGAAGATGATGCATCCGCGACTGGTACGCATGACAGACGAGTGAAGCTTGTGTGTACGGTGGAGCGACGCGCAGCACAGAACGACTGGGCTGTGCGTTCACATGTGGTCCCCGGCTCACAAAAAATATGAATACTACTATGGCGAGCTTAGAAAAACAGAGACAAAAGTTGGGAGAGTAGTAGCAGAAGCACGACAAAGTTCAGGCAAGCGACCAACCAGGCGGTGTTTGGCATGAAACCGGACGGAAATGGATTGGTGAGATCAAAAAATAAATAAAAACATGAAAAAGCTTAGTTGTGCTAAGAATAAGGGGCGTTTTGTTTATTTTGTGGCGATGGTAGAAAGCACGAACAGATCAAGCGATGACGAGTAGCGACGACAGAAGAAGCACATACTAGATCACACTGGCGTCCAGTATTATTGAATGTGCCTCGATTTACGAGGAGCAAACAATAGGCTGAACGGAAACAACCAATCTGCGAGCAGCTAATAAGTTGAACCTAATGATTGAAGGGCCGGTGGTTGGTTGTTTCGAATCCGGAAAGCAGGAAAGAAAAAAGTGTATGGCTAGAATCACTTGTGTCACATATTGTACGATACATAGATTGGATCAAGCTTGTCGTTGACAAAGCTGTCACGAAGCAATATTCGCTGTTTTTCTCCACATGGATTGACGGGGACAGTACCGGGATCGGTGACAACGACGACACCCACTATCAGCTGATGTTCCGTCAAGACATGGGCTGTGATTGGATGAACCAGATCCATGGCCTCGTTTTCCTCACCGACTAATTCCGCAACCACTACCAACAAATTGGACCATGTGAAGACGGCACTGAGGGAGGAAGAACAGGGGGTGGAGTGGAAGAAGAGCAGAACTGAGGTTGACTAACGTATTATCATGGTGCAATAAAAATGATCATCAAGTGGCAAGGTGGACGCATTCCACATATGGTTTTGCCAAGCCACAGGAATGAGTGTCGTCGGATCAGGCAGAAGGAGAGAGACCGTTGTGGTAAAGCAAAATAACTGTTAAACGACACAATAGATGAAAATGGTTATGAACAGATATTAGCCGTGGTGAAAAGGCCTGGAACAAGGAAAGAACTCTCGAGAAGTTATCAGTAAAATCTTAAAGGATTGACGAACAAAGCCATTAAAAAGCTCATCGACTGAGGGCATGACGTGAGGACACTGGAGTCAAGCTGAGCAACAGTCTACAGACCGCTATCAACAATCAGATTCTCTTTCCGTTCTGTTCACCACGATGCAGCTGATGCTCATTCTACGTTCTAGATCTGCTGGTCTTTATGATGAAAAAATACCTCTGGATAGGGAGAGTGCTGGATGTGAAAAATTAAAAAAGAGACAATGGAGTAATAGGATTTGCAGAAAACTGGTAGAGTGATGCTCACGCCAGGCCAGATGTTTAGGAGAATGAGTTCAGTCGACGGGAGACTAAAAGATAATCTGTGTTTTGAGTAAATACGGATTTTGTTGTTTTCACTAGTCTCATTTGCATGCGCAGTGTTAAGAAGTTAGGTACAAATGCCAGTGAATTAACCAGCAGATGTCACACAATGGAAAACATACAGAATGATGAAGCAGATGCATGAGTTTTGCGGTCGTTGCATTAGAAAACCGATACAAGAGAACTCAGAACCTTTGTGAGACCATAATATACGGAGCACTATGTCAAGTTGACCACAATTTCAGTCGTTCTTACATGAAAGCTGTTTCTTGTGAATGATTGACGGAGGAACAAGCGAAATGAGGTGGAATTCAGAAGTAGCCTACAGCAAGTAGGTTTTAGCGCACAACTGGCCAAAGTCAGACGCAAATAATCCGGCGCGAAAACGCGCACATTTCAGCTCGGCAAACACGAGACCCTGACTAACAACGGTACCCGTGACATGGGTTTTTGGTAATACGTAGGTGTAATGACCAGGACCGGGGCACTTTGACTATCGAATGCGAAGGACTTTCTTCACTCGGCGGCTGAATGCATCCAGCTGTTTCTCGGTAGGTCTGAGCCCTGAGGAAGTGGCCGCCTGTTGGTCAATGTGGTCTCACAAGGAAACGAAACACCAACGAATATTATGCCTAGCAATCATGTTGGCGACTGTGGACTTCCCGGAAAACTGGGCAGCTGCTCCTGCGATCCCTCATTAGGTCCACAGACGTACTTCACTCCTCAATGTACGATCCAAATTTACACAGAACTTGTACTGGGCTGGCCTTGATGCACGCTTTATGGTGCACATATGAAGAGTAGTTTCCCAACCTATAAAATATTCGACAGGCCCTCAACGATAAAATTCAACGTGCAACAAGAGTGGTTTGTTCAACAAAGAGAGACCATACGTATTTTGCCGTCACAGTAACTAACTGTAAATTAGAAAGCGCCCTTACAACATCGGGTCTCCAGTGTATGATTGGGGCAGTACAACTGTCCTTATCCGGGATTGACCTCAAATGAACGCGAATGGTTGTGTCATCAGTTTAACACAATGTCCCACAAGAGTGGATGAGTAGTAAGCTTATGGAGAGGGCAAACTTTCAAATCGCGGAAAATACTCCGTGACGAAAAGTCATGCATTGCGTACATATGTTCCGATCAGAACGCAAAAATCAATGCATCAGGAAGAGACTTATTAACTGTCTTTTGTGAACGAAGCTTTTCCGGTTGCCTTGTTTGAAAAAAAACTAACCGGCACATCAATTGCTTACACAGCCATTTTAATCAGACGTGAAATGTTTGTAGACTGGCGTATGGAAAAGGCGTGAAACTGCTAAGAGAAGGACCCCGTGTCTGGTCCCGATACACTTAGTACGAACGAAGGAAACTACAGCTGAGTTTTTCGGCAACAGACCACAGTTCTTAAAATACATCTATTCCATCATCAAATCTACCAAATGTATATCTGACCAACTACGGTTTTAGGTCGGCTTCTGCAAATCATGAGACAGTTTCGTCACATTGTCAGTTACACGGCTCACGAAATCCCTGCAAATACACCATGATCATATCGAATATTTCAGTTATCTCTCGTGAAGAACACTTTGAATTTGGAATAAAGATGACTGAGTGGGCACGCTGAATTGCGAGACTCAGCGGCAGGTAGTGAGTGGATTGATAATAGATGCGCGGTAACTTCTAACAACCATCCATACTGCGACCTACGGCTGTTTCCAATAAAGTATCCATTTCTTGGTTTTGCAAAACCGCATCCGGGCGATTCCCATCACTGTTCAGCTGTAACACCCTTTCGGTGCCTAGCTGCCATGCCACCCGAGAGAAGCACGAGGGCTGGGATACTGCCAGGTTGCCCAAGCCTAGACAGGGGAAGTCGAGAGGCAGAGGTCGGGTTCGAACCACGGGCATTCCAATCAGTAAATTCGCACTCTAACCGCTTGGGCCATCTCGCCCCCTCATCACCAAAAGAGCATCAACAGTATGTAAATGGATCCCTTGAATCATCGCTGTCAATGCCATTGAAGTTAACCCATGCTGAAAAGCCTAGAAGCAAAGTATAGCTGTTTCGTTCTTATTGGGAAATGTCAGCAACGCGCACCACCCGAATGTCTAGGACGAGTTGAACTCAAATGATCTAATGGTTTACTGGGATCAACTAGTTTTTGTGTAGGAATCAATAATATAGTCACTTCAGAAGGAAACAGAAGCAGGAAAGGGATCCTAAAATTTCTTTCACTCAATACCCAAACTAGTACGTATTTTCTGATGGTTGATTAACTGCTTTGTTTCCCGCGAGTTGAATAACAGTCCGAAAAAATAAAAAACACCAAAGTTACTGTATTGAATATAATAAACCAAACAGTACCAAACACCCCACAAAAGAGATGGGCTCTAGATCGGCACTTCATCCACGAATTGACCTTCTCTGGTTTAGATCTGAGGAACAAATAGGGTTTAACTGCTTTGTCAAGATTGACTCAGTTCATCGCTATTTTGGTGATAGGGGAACTGATCCATGTTTACCACTCCTCGTGTTCCCCGGACTCTTCAGCAATTCGAAACTGATTAACCTAAAATATGACACCACATGCCTTCCGGAACTTTGGACTCTATTCCCGTACTTCCTCATGGACTGAAATGCAGGTACTAAAAATCATGATATTTTATTATTTCTGCGCTGTATTCTGCTCTCGATCAAAATGAGATAAGTTTATACCACAGGGCTAACAGACTGATATTTCAAAGAGCGTTTCACCGCGAAAAACAAGAATTGTGTATTGCTATGGGTCCGCTACTTTCAAGTGATTACGCCGATGGACTTCGATGACGATCACAAATTGCTGGACTTATGTTTGGTTCCGTGATGTTTGATGTCTGCTGAAGAAAAAGGGTAATGTTGCGGTAGTGTCCGGAGGCCAGCCGTCCCTAATAACCGAACATCGCATCAATTGGACGGATGTGTCACGTGCGGGCTACAGACCAAAAGAAGGCATGCCCTGATTGGTCAGAATGCCAGCCAATCTGAATCGAGCATCTTTAGCTCGACGCTTCTCGCCCCCTCAGGGAGATTCTAGCACGACCTTGCGGAACATTCTGTGTTTGCCCTATAAATACAATTGTAATAACAAAGTTGAAGTGTTATATCATTACCGCTCTTCGTCTTTCTTCCCATTCTTTGTTAGGGGGCTCGGTAATTAAGCTCGCCTACTGTTCTCGATGATGATTTGGAGCACTTACCATTCGCAAATCTTCTTATGCGCTCGCATCACAGTGTTCTCAATGTCCACCGGGTGAAAACGCATGCCTCGAAGCATGATCGCTTCTTCCAGACTCCCCACAACGAAGATAGCATCGTGTAGTTCTGCACGAAAATTGGAGATGTATGTGTTAGTGCCACTGATGTAAACAGAAACATAAAAACAGATTAGGAGATACTGTGAGCTGGGGACGCCACAGTTCTCTACATATAATCTTGTTTAAATGGAAAGTTGGCAAAGTGCAGTCCACCGGACCAGATCGGTTAAAATGGTATCTACATCTTTTCAGCAGAGTTGTATTTACATTACAGGAAGGGAACGAAAAATAGAGGAGAATATAATTTCTTACAAGTCAAAATAAACAAAAGCAACAGGAATGGCGGAAGTCGGATATAGGGACCAAGGCCGCGTTGGCTCTTCCTCATTGTGTTTGACTGAGCCCAAGCAACCCAGTGGTTAACACAAGGAATTTCGTTTTGAGGAACGGTGTTCGAATGCTCGCATGGGTGCCTTCAAAGTGGCTCCCGACTTGTCTTAAAAACGGTGTACACAAATGGTTTCATCCACAAAATACGCACAAAGGCGCATTTGGATACATTATCTGGGAATGGTAAAGCCTCAAAGGCTCTTGGCAAAAAGAATATAGCGACAAAAGGTCATGATCAAGTTGACATTTAGCCTTCATTAAACGAATATTTATGGCAAGTTATAGTCTATCTAGTTTTCGGACAACCCCGCTCAGCAGCACGGACTGTCGAGCCACCTAAGGCCTCTGGAAATCGGTCGGCGCTACAAATACAAGCTGTCTAGGACTAAGTCATTCTACTCAGAATTGGTTGGAAGGTATTGATACTGAGCAAATCCAAAGAGCATCCTGTCATACTGTTGGAACACCAGAGTACAGACCACAGAGTATTCACAACTAACAGTGATAGTTAATATGGCGCTGCGCCCAAAAGCCACCTAACACGGGTGGTTTCTCCGCTGGTTTCTTTTGAAGACAGGAAGTATGTTGCAGACTGGATGTTTTATGAGCTCATCTTTCAAACTCAATTGTAACGACATCCAAACTGAATGCCATGCCGATAATGCCTAGAAGGGGCAAAGAGAAAGTTCGCGGAGTTCTGTAGTTGCCCTATTTGAGATGTAGAGTCCATTCGCCCTGGGTACCCAGCTCCCATGTGTTTCCAGGACACCGGTTTTTCGGCGAGTGTTACGAAAGAAGGCACTGTACGAACTGACAGAAGATAACTCTTGCTGAGACTGTGCTTTTGACTTCGATCGATGTATTCCACTGTACGACAAGTACATGGTTCTTACAGCTAATGACGATGATGATGATCCTGTGTCTCAGAAACACGACTTCATGGTCCCAGTTAGGTCAAAAAACCTCAGTTGTTCAAGGCGAACCAAGCTTATCCGCATTTATCTTCCATCCTGATGCGATGGCTCATGGTATTTATAGCATGGAAATTACACTCAGCCTCAGGGGTGAAGGTGCTTTGTCAGTGTTAAGACGCGTCTAGACCGAAAACTACATGTGCAAAGAACGGCGCGTCGCAAATGTCGTCATCGGTCACCACGCGCTCCGGATAGCAGGCGCGTGAGAGGAGCCTACCAAACACGGCATAGTAGCATGAGACCAGCGGGGGGGGGGCGTGAAAATTTTACGACAGGAACTTCGCCATTAGCTGGACAAGAACGAACAATCAAGTGACCGGTCAGTCAACCTACAGTTGACTGACAATACAGTCGTGTTTTTGGTCTCCTGTCTTCTCCTTATCACGTAGTCTGGCAGGCCCGATTCAGGCGTAACCGATGGGCGTTTTCACAATAAAATAACCACAGTGGATTTCAGTAATGAATATTGTGTACCGTTCGGTTGACCAGTTCGACTGGACTGAATGCATCTAGAGGGAGTGAGCGGTGTTTATTTAGTGTGTCGTGCAAGTCGACGGGCGGCAGCTTAGAAGTTAAGAAACGGTTCCTACCGACATCTGTTAAGGTTGCTTCAATCAGCAAAAGGTACACATGTGGTAATTGAATTAAGATGTTGTGACCGACTAAGTCCGGAAGAATCCTATCTGGACAGTCAAGTTAATCGTCATCTCACAGATGACGGAGAACGACTTCTTCAGTTATGCTCTGAACTCAAGAAAAGCGTTCACACCGAGGGTCACCAACTGCAAACTAGTCATGGAGTCGAGCGGACCATGTGCCACCCGGCGACCGGTGGTGTGTTTCAATTCAAAATCGCCGTTCCTACTGGACCACAAACGTTGATTATGATGATGACAATGTGCCAGAACATGTATCGATTGACCGATTGGTGCAACGCTACTCATCAGCTTCAAGGGGTCTCTGTGGTCTAGTTGACTCAGAAGCTTTCAAAAATAAACCGACAGAGATTGGGTGATGCTGATTCTGGAGGAGGTGAAAAAAGACGTGAAAGAAGCTACGCTCGTAGCTTGAGAAGTGGAGACTGCCCGCATACCTCAACGAACACTGGATATCGTCAGTAGCTCTTACTGACGTCTGAAAAACTACATCGGAAGCAAACAGCAACGATGGTCAGGCAGATCCCTCAAACATCGCCAGCGCAGAGTTCACAGTGCTGCAGATAAATCAGACCTGGCCATTGTGTGCGGAAGATCTTCAAGGGCTCCCTGGGTCCGCTCACACGTATTTCCCAAGCATCGCGCAGATCTGGTGGAAACGTTGGAACAGTGACACTAAGACAATGGAGATACTTTTCGGGAGAAACAGCTCTCCCACGAAAGATTAACTGATCACACTTCACAAGTTATGATACTTAGGCGATGTAGTTCGTACCCCAAAGGACCGCATGCCTATCAAAGATCTGTTCGCCCAGCCATGTGTCGAGCGGAAACGATCCAGGGTCGGTCATTTCATGACTCAGCAATGGAGCGTTAAAGTCTTCACAAGACAATTCAGTTGCGTTGACAACTGATCCCTCCGGTACAGCTCTGAGCTATTCAATCCACACAGATCTCTCCATAAGCAAGTTCAATAAGCTCCACAATTTCAGAGACAGGGTCCTTCTTATAACTCCAGCGACTAGAGGCTTCACGGTTATTTTTCTTCACATTTCAAAAAGTAACCGTTCGCGGTGACGCGATAAATACGTACCACGAATCCTGTTGGCCAACACGTGGCCAACGCCATAGCTAAAGTAAGGGTGGTGATCACACGGCTCAAAGAAGTCACACGGTCAACAAAACGCAACCAAGTTAACTGGACATGAATGTTCCAAATAAACGAAAGTCGGACCATGAAAACAGACAGTGACTGAAGGTCATAGTAACGAAATGTGCGGACAAGCGCGTTCGGCTCGCGCCAAAGCTAGAAAGAATTAAAAAAAACAACCACATGGTGTTCGGGTTATGTTACGCCTTACAAAAGTGTGACTAAAAGGCAGTCGAAATCCAGCCTCGCTATAAAGAAACTGGTGAGTAATACGCGCACGGGCGAAAGGAATAGAGCGAAGGAAACCTACCACCATCGGATTGAGTTAACTCGGTGCGTCGAACGAAACCCAGAAATCCCGTTCGAGCGTACACGCGTTCTGTGTCCCCGGTAACCAGGCGTGCACAAAGTGAATCAGCTGCATTCAGTCCTGGCACTGGCTGGGAAGTGGTCCCCGGAGCTCGACTGAGACTAGCATTATCAAACGGCCCAAGTAATTCTGTGGAATTGTGCGGTGATGACACCCAAATCTCACCCAACTGAGAGTCTGCACACTGACCCAGAGTATCCGGGTTCGCAATAGCCACACGAACGCCAGGTAGTAGCTAGGATGAGTTCGGAGGAAGGGAAGGTACGTTACATTTAAAAAAAACACATTTCAAGCACAGTAGAGATGTTGCAGATGCCTACGTTTACTCCCATGTTCCACAAGGTGTTTGGCTTACCAGGAACTCATAAATAATTGGTTCCAACAGCAAAACCAACAACTTTGCAGCGGGTTATGTCAAAAACTAGGAACCCACAATAGCGACATTAAAAATCCTAGCGCTTTTAGAAACTTTCTGATAGAACCATAAACACAACACACAGCACACACATTTGTGCTATACATCAAAACATTTAACAAGATATGCCACCATCAATCAGAACAAAATCAACCTCGAAGCGGAACCAGGTACTACACCGTATTCAGCTTAACGTAGAGACACGCAGGCACTAAGCACCAGCAGAATATAGATTGCCAAGGAGAGAGGGTGATCATACAACATAGTGGTAGAACGCTAGATTTTGACGCGCCTTTCACAATCCATCCACTGAAGAGAGTCCACGATGTGCACTGATACCCGGCTGGCACTTACGAGGAGGGCAGTCACATGTGTGGATATCCCGCAACAAGAGGAAACTGGGCGGCTAAACTTACAAATTAAAGCTAAATGTTTTTACTAGTTCAGTGGTTCCAGACCTAGGAGGGCATCGGTGATACTTTCAAATAATATAAAACACGACCAATAGTACAAATGGAGCGGGATGGATCAGTTGTTGAGACGCGAGCTTAATGACCGTAAGGTCCGTGGTTCGAACCCGACTTCTGCCTCTCGACTTCCCCTGTCAGTATCTCAGCCCTCGTGCTTCCTTCGGGTGGCATGACAGTTAGGCACCGAAAGGGTGTTACAACTGAACGATTATTATTTTACAAATGGAGCACCTGATAGGTTGACTGGGTATTGGGATTTAGAACAAAAATGATAAAGCCCGCTTCTTCTCATCTACATTAATACCAGTGAGATACTACTGCGCTCCACCTTCAAAATCCAGATATGAGTCACACTTGTCCAGATAACCACTTATTTGTAAGTGAAGAAGATGAACGGGAGGTTCAACTGAATATAAGCTGGACCTCTGGCCTGTAATGTAATTAAATTGTGTGCTGCACAAAGGCCACCACCTCATGCTTCAGTTGGAACGAGATCTCCCTGTCCAACATAAAGAGTGCTATATTCAGGAAAATTAAATCTGCTTCTGTAAATGCTCCCTTAGTTTCTGAACGTTCGTCATCACGAAACGTTTCTAAGTGAGAACCATTTGCTATGCCTTCATCATCGTTCGTACTGTTTACTGCAAACGGGAGTCACCGAAGAAGGGATGACGCAGACACCACATTGGAGTGGGTGGGATGCAAGCAAACAATAATAAACCAAGTGGAAGATTTTGCTAAGTTTTGGCCACCCTTGCGACTAAGTGCACTGATATGTGTGTGAGGGTATGTGAAGTGAATGGATGTTCATTTGGAGCACGGACAACGGACAATGACTGAGCGGATGAATAAGGAAAGTCCATTGGTCTAAGCCCACAGGTGACGGAAAGCGAGGAAGATCTTGTGACAAGAGATCGTTTTAACACGAAACACTTAGCTTCCGCAGTTGTACATACACAAAGTACTATGAAATACAAAGGTACAACAGCAAGCCAATGAAGAAACTCCCAGTAGTTCTTATTTCGCGCATTTTAGCTGTGCCGTAACCCGGCATTCAGGATTGACCCTACAGATGAAGTTCAAGAGTTGTGGAGGAATAGGCCCACCAATGGTTTTGTCAAGTGCTATTGAAGTTGCCCACTTATACCAGCTGATTGGGGCAGCAAATTTTCACCAAAGTCTCTTCGTTTCCGCACTGACTGCTAGTCTGTAACGGACGAGTTTACTCAAAACGACACATGCACTACCTCGACCATGCACTTCTTGATGGTAAGAATCTTCCCGTATAATCATTAGGTAAGCTATGGTTCAATTGAGGGGCAGTACCAAGCTCTACAAACTCATTCATGATGCAGCGTTCGACTTCTGACAAACTAGTCGTTAATTCAAAACCGCTCATTGTAACAAGCCAATGCAAGATTCATCCATCCATCTTTCTCAACGCTCAGTGTATCCTTGAAATCGAGTGACTTATTCGAAAGATTCTGTCCTGAAGTAGAGACAAATGAATTCACTTCTGACCGCAGGTAGCAGAAGGGGGAACCTTGGTGGAATAGGATCGTACCAGTAACCGTTGGACTTAACAAGGCATCAACAGCCGACGGCCGGCAAATTTTAACTCGGTCCTTCAAGTCCTACCGGTTCAAGATAAGTTCAGCAGCGTAACAGACAACATGTGCGGTGTCGATGACTGGATTTGGTATGGGTGGGAAGGCGTGCTCAGTAAGCACTGGTATGTTAAATCTCCACATATTCCAACCGTGATGAAAACCAAACGTACAACACATGATAGCACTGACTAGGTCAAAGGTAAGAATGACTTCATACCGCTGTGGACAATCTAGGGTGGCGAATTAATCTACCTGCCGATATTACGAAGCTCAGTGTCACATACGTTGAATCACGGATGGCAGGGAAGGAAAGTTGGCATAATATCCTACTGCACGTCATCAAGTGGTATGGGAAGATGGATTCCATCAACCGAACGGACAGGGTGACGAATTAATCGGAAGCACAGCGAGTTGCCACCCACTTGGCAACGGTGTGGACTCACCAGAATAATTGCGCCAGGACAGGAAGAAAACTGTTCAAACGAGAGTTAGGTGAACGTGAATATCACAAAAAAGTTGGGACCGAGTGTTTGCAGGTTAGGCGGGCTGCTACGCCCAAAACCGTCATACCGATCGGTTGGGCCCTGAAATTCCCACGTGACTGGTCGAAAGATCGGGTCATTGACTGGTCTATGATCAAGGCGACTTGTGATTGGTCGGAAATATGGACATAACCAATGGTGTTCCAGTATTTGCTTAACACCGGTTGCCAAAGGCGCGTCCAGAAGCTGTCCGAAACTCCGGAATTTTACTGCTACACACACTTTAAATACAGAGTACTTATCACAGCAGTGCGCATCTCACGAAATCCCACGGAGTTTCGAACCCGCGACCTCCCGACTGGAAGTCTGAACACTTAACCACTCGGTCACGAGCGGCTGATCGCCATCTTGCTATAGCGCCACTCATTCCCTAAACAAACTGCTGCTTGGAATTGGAACTTTCAAAAGGGATTCAGGTCACGCACAGTAATAGGATAGATGACCCTGAATGACGAGAGAGAATATTCCCGGGAGTATTTCATAGACTTCAACAGTGCATTTGAATGAACTGAACATGAACTCTTATTTCACAAACTTCCCCAGGCTGAAACGGGAAGCTCCCTCCCATTCTTACGTAGTTATTTTATCGACCGAAAGCAGTACGCTCAGATTCGTGGAAATGTTAGGACATGCACCTCGTTCATTCACCAGACTCCCGCTGTCTCCATCTATGTTCATAGTTTCCCTTTTTGGTTAGGGTATGTCCACTTTTTAGATACGCCTCAGTATCGCAGCAGTTTGTTCTACAAATCCGCCATCCATTATGAACAAACAAGGTCACCTGTTTTGTATTCTGTATTGAGTGCGTCATCGGCACGTCTAGACCCAGACTCAGTAAAATAGTCTGGTTTCCCTCCAAGTTGCTATATTCGACCCTAGTGTGCCAGTAGTTTTAAAGTAATGAGAATGTTTATAATTTCCGATAGAGGCTACTACTTCGACGATCTAGGTTCTATCCCCATATGGACGCCTTCATATCAGATGTCTACTCCTGTCCTGATGGTCTGTACACACGATGCTTCGAAAGTAAGAAACAGTTTTTCGTCTCCATTCTGCATTTTTCGGGCCGACGTTACCTGAGTTGGATCGAACTAGAGGTTATCAAGCTGAAAAAAATACCCATAGGGACGGATCAATCTGAGTAAAGGCGAAAACACAGGGAAGAGGGGTACGAAACACTTACTTTTCCCGATTCCATTAAACACAAACTGTGGGGTGAACCTTTTTCCAGCATTTTTACCCGATCGTTCCGAAGACTGATGCGATCCACGTACACAGTTGTACTTTCTGGGGAGCTGGCTCCCTGCAAAGTCAGAAGCAACAATATTGACCAGAAATAAACACAATTCTGAGAGTAAGCCAGTCAGAATCAAGGTAAAGCAACGCGTACGGAGTTCAAATCAGTAACGAGACACACATTTGCGCACGGTTTTCTAAACGACCCGTCAGTTTGACTTTTATCGTTGACAAAATCACTGGAAGCTTAGTGTACAGCAACAGCTAACCAAAGTGGAGAGAAAACAAATCTCAACTGTATTACTGAGAAAAGACGGCAGACAAACTCGAGGTTATGGAATTTTTAACAAGTTTGTACAGGATAGATATAACCACTGGGGCGCCAAGTGGACCCCTGTTATTTCCGCAATGTTTGTATAAGATGCAAGATTTGTAGACAAGACATCAGATAATGGTGAATCTCAGTTCGCCCGGAAAAACAGATGTAGGTTGGATAGCGGAAATTCGGGCCAAATAATAGCCCGGAAATGTGCATATCAACTTGTCTGGCGCTCTCACGGTCAAAGCGCAAATCAAGCGAACCAACCACCGTCTAGTCAGTGCGCTTAACTAGTCGATTCATTGATGCAGGAACGTTGCCGTTTATGTGGGCTGGTAGCGTACTTGGTCCTGACTCTCTGAATTATGTGTTAGCGATACCGATCTAATTCTAGGATTTCAAATCGGTTACCTTTCCGTTTGCACAAAGCATCCGGATTGGGTTGAAATAACAGTTTTGAAGGTCTTCCTAGTTCGTCCACCAGAATGGTGATAGTCTATGTGGAGGATGAGATGGGTACTCTCAGACGTGGAAAATCATATTGAACGATCAAAAAGGATAATCATATTGACACATTGCACTCAGTGTTGTTGTTATGGGGCAAACTGACGTTTGAATTTGCAGAAGAGTACCACAACAACAGCGCGCCACATCTCCTGATCTCATTTTTGGTATGCTTTCATTAAGTACCCCTCATTGTAGTATCGTTCAAGCGTTTTTCTCCTTACTTATTGATCAGGAGTTGGCCGGTTGACTGGATTAAAACCTTACTACAGGTGAGAACAGAAGAGCCCTGTCCACAGCTGATCCGGTGAAATAAGGTCAGTACAAAAGAAGGTGATTATCTTTTGTTCCTCGTGTGGGAAAATACCTGCTCCCACATTCAGCCGCATAGCAAATTTGCTTTGCAACTTTACCTGGAAGAGGTGCGTATCCCAACTGAAACGGAAAACTTTACTATGTCACCTTTTACATCTGCCCTATCCCCTGGAGTGATCCATGGACTTTTTTAAAATCCATAAGCGAGAGTCACCAATCACCTCTCATTCGAGCAGCTTGAAGCTTGCTGGTGAAAATAAGTAGATGCTGGGTGACTTAGGCAGCTCTTACCCGAAAGAATCCGTCAACTGCTCCCGCCTGATGTCTAGCAGGCCAGAAAGCTTACCTGATGGCTTCTGATGACATATCTTACCCCTACCGGACGAAGGTTTTAGAGAGATCGTACTGATTATGTCTATACATCAGGGCTCCTGCGATGTTGCGGGTCGAAAACGTCAGGATACGCTGTGAGAAAGTATGGCCATCCAAAACAGCTAGGAAAATCATGTGGATACCAGAATATAAAAGTATGAAAAGTTGTGAAATGGACAACGAACCTGAAGGGAGATTGCCAAATTGACACGACATCCAAACGAAGTACTGACTGCTCGACTCATCAATCCAAAGCTCGAGAACAGTTTGGTGAAGGTCGCGGTCAGGTGTATTCGGGGACGTTCCTCTGCCACCACCACGAGGCTGCGAAGACTAGAGAGACTCAGATCACGGGGCTGTGAGAGATGGGAACGGACGTGGGGGGGGGGAGGGGAGAGGCGATTAACAATAGCCACACAATTAGCATCAACCGCAGTGGATTAGCCACCATGAGATAGACATGCTATGCAGTCCCACGCCACTCTCCATCACAACAGCAGGAGAGTGTTCCGTGCCTCGGCGACAGCGTGTGCTGGTGGTGGTCCACAAACGGAGTGGTGTTCTATAAACAATTCGAAATGTGTCGGGAAACCGATGTGAGTAACTCTGCAGACATAGACACAACAAGAACGGAAATCGGTGGAAAATGCGACTTTGTTTACACATCTCGCTCTCAACGGTGTCTGCGTACCGAGCTGTCAATCATGCGGCTGATCGGAGGGTGCCTGACCTTAGAGAGATCTAATAGACTTGTCTTATAGCCTCTGTTCAACTCTGAACAATGTAACTGTGTTGCGGAGGTTCCATACTAGCATGGCTTAACCACGGTAAATGGAAGTATTAGGGTACGTTTGGAACGGGGTTGTTTGCACACCTGCTTAAGGATCATAAGCGATGATTGTCCTTCATACATAGAGTTCCAGACAATCTGACATTTTGGACAGTGGCACGGGTTGGCTAAAACTCTAGCCGACTGGCAGAGTGAACCCTCTTTACGGCGTGTCCCAATAACAGCAGCCATTCTGCTACAAGGGGCCATCCTTGACCAATTTCGTCGAATTTCTGTTTCGGCGAAATCAAATAGGCCGAAACGGCCCTCACAATTCCTTATACAGTGTTACTCTCGGAAAGGAAAGAATAAGCGTGGACTTTCTACTGACGCTTCTAAAACAGTGGACAGCTCTCAGACCACAACACTCTTTACAGCTTAAAATTCCCACATCGGGACAATTTTCGACAGGTTTTCTCTATTGTCCTGACCTGAACTGAAATGAAGCTACATAGAGTCACAGTTTGCTTGTTCAGCTTTTCGTGTAAAAGAGCTAGATCATTCCACAGTACCAGTTTGTTCATTCGGCCGATAATTCGTAGATCAGGTCATGGTCCGTATCAACTGAATGTCATTCGGGCTACATACCGAACCCAGTATTTGATTTACGGTTATTTTGATCATTTTGTTTACCCTATCCAAGATTGTAAGCCGCTACAGTAATCGGTTCTGTAGGCCCTGAATGTCCAAAACGAACTGCGCGGTGTTTGACCTGTGCCGAGGAAGGAACTTAATCGAATAGGTTTGTGTAAAATCACCTGGCGTACTTTCGTATACATTCACATAGGGCAAACCATACTAATGGCTTACAGTAATAGCGGGGGTACTACACAGTGAGCGAAGTTCAACGCAACCATGAAAGTATTAAGTGCGGGCAATTTTTTTATGGCTCGCGTTGACCCAAGTTCCTCAAAAGGAAACATCAGATTACACCGTGTCATCGATATAGACCTGTCAGTCGACTGCGACACCAAACAAACGATGTCGGTACAACAGCTGTGGCTGACTATGGTCTACAATGGTCTAAACAGCAGGACTCGTGGATTTCAGCAAACAGTTGCCACTATCCGGAGGACATGAATTACCGGTCAGGACTGAGGTTCATGGTGTTGGCATGTCTTCGGAACAGGAGCTCAATGGTTAGAACACCTGCAGCGTCCACCATACTCTACTGAAAGCTCTTGAGAAAAATTACGGACTATTGGGCTCCGGGTAACCAGAAGTGCGAAGGACAATTCATAACGGTAAGTTCCGAATGCCTTGGGGAAAAAAAATTCTGCAGAAGAAACGTTCATCTGCAGCAAACTTGCGGTGTGTTCCTAAAGAGCAACCGGATGGAAGCGGGAAGACCACAGTTCCCGAGCACGCAAGTTACCAGTCACAATTTCATCAAGAAAGCTCCTAGTATGAACGCAATGCGGGGAAGGGTTTTCATAGGAATAGCACGGGTAAAAGTGGTGTACCGCGAAAATGGCTATACTGTTTTTCCGAACGCAACAAACATTCAAGAAATTTGACTTAAGTCTTCATACACATCTTCAGGGTGTTCTATTTCTGGCCTTCTGAATGAATGACAATTTTAACGCTGTGGGAACGACTGGGTAAATGGAAGGCTGATAAATGCTCGGATAGCTGATGTGTAGCCACGAGAGAAAAAGGGACAACACTGTTAAGTGACATTAAGGGCTTTGTGACTATGATCAAAAACTTCGTACAGGCGGGGACAGATTCAGTCGCACATAATTTGGTGAAACTTACCTTCACTAGAGATAGCTGCTTTGTCATGTGTCGAGTTGCGAGTTCCATGGTATAGTGAGAACAGAAGGCATCACGAACTGTGTTGGGGTTGGAATGGACGGAGAGGAAGCGCATCAATGCAACTTTGAAGGCGTGTAAACCCCAAGCGGAAAAGATGGCGGAGAAACATGCCAGCTGCTGCTTTTGGTAGGCATCAAACCGATCAATATGTGCAAACAGCTCAGATGTAAACAGCGTGTTGAAGGTAATGGCTTCGAACTCTAACTAATACTGACACTAGCGATTTCTAACAAGGATAGAACAGATTGATAAACTGATTGTCTGCTCTGTGTTTGGGTAAAGTGAGTAAGCTTTGCACAACAGAGGCAAATGTGAGTAGGCGAAAGTTGCGGAGGTTCCTTCCCATAGCTTCACGCATCAGCGACCCAAACAAAACAATGCGAAACGATGATGGGATACGAAAACGAGCATCGTGAGGAAAATAATAGAGATGATTGTGTGAACGAGGGAAAAGATAAAAGGCAAGTTTTTAATGGTATAACGCTAGATTTCTGGTGTCCCTTTGCAAAACACTAACCGTGTTTAAAAGAGAAATTGTTTGAAAATTTCTAAGCGGCGATAAACTAGTGAATGTGAAAAACCTGTTCTCGCCGATGAGGCTGAACAAGGACTATTCCGAGGCCTAAGATGTCTTGTAGAGAGACACATCTTACATTCTAAAACTGGTCCTTTTCAGATTAGAAGCCCACGGCAGAAAATAAGACCACTAAGCTTATGAGTAGCATTGTGAGGTCGGCCGGTCCACTACCTGTTCCACTGAGTTTGAGGCCAACGAGTCAGGTCGATTAGAATTTCAAGTAAACAACGGCTAGGTATGTCGACCGGTCATAAGAGCAGTACAGTGTTCTCCCGAATAAGGAGTACCTGTAAAAGCAGGCTAAAATTATCCATTCGGGGGGGGGGGAAGATTTCTGTTTGGGGGAATTGACCATATTTCTGGTTTTATATGGAAGCTGAATGAACCCTACGTCAAATACGCATTTATATTTTGTGCTATCCTCCCTCTGTTTAACCCATTCAAAATATAAACCATGTACACTGGGCAATAAACATGGAATTCTACTGCATCTAGATACTCCTTCGACTACGCATTTCGATTAAGGAACCCCACTAACGAAAGCAGTCACCATGGTCTTGAAATAATAGGACCAAGCAGTGCATTCGCAAACCACATTTATATCGACTAGTAATGTTGCAAAAGCTGATTACAGACACTGATTTACAAAACTCCCACAAATAACCCACGGTCAAAAGTACCACCGGTAGGCAGATATAACGACAGAATGGGTCGCGTCCAAAAACAGTACCTTTCCGCTGACTGCATACGGTAAGCCACAGATCCGGAACGGCTTCTGTCACGCTGGGAGGCACCAGGATTGAGTGATGCCCGCAATGAACCGAGGTGAGCGCCCACAGTGTGAATCCCAGGCCGGAATAGGGATCGAGGCTGAGGACAACCTCACGTGTCGGATAGAACTCACACTGGACCTTTTGCGCGCGACACATGGCCTGGACCACTTGATGTGTGACTCGTATTCCCGTCACGGTACCTAATTTATAGAGGGGGAACAAATTAAGGACGGAAACGTTAAAGGTGATTATTTTCAGTAACGAAAATTGCAGTACAGTAGGAGCGTTCAAACCATCATCATCATCACCATCATCATCGACAGTTCAAACCATCGCTCGTGGGTTATTCACTAAGAACACATGCTCGAGATAGCTCAGTGGTTAAGACACCAGCTTACGGACTGGAAGGTCCGTGGTCCGAAACCAACCTTAGCATCTTGACTGCTCCTGTCTAGGCTTGGGCAACCTGGCACATGCGAAGTCGTCAATAAGATGTATCTGTTGTCGGGACACAAGAGTAACCAAGTGAGGATCGGATAAGGTGCTACAGCCTCCAGACAAAAACATATAAGTAAAAAAGAGCGAAACAAAAACGGTTGACTGAATTCACTCGGTACGGATTTAACCATCATGTAAGCGTTTACTGATGGATAGTGACTTGACGAAGCACAAGTATACAACAATAAAAATAATAACAGACATCGGATGCTTGAAGTGACCGAAAATTCACTGTTTCTTTGAAATCCACACGCGGGTTGACACATCAGACTCGCTTATTCTCACAGTTCTTTTATTCCGTCATCATAAAGACCAGATGTGAAGCAGCAGTAGTTCCTGCGTATACTCGTTGAAAACAGGCAGCGTCCTGGCATTATTCATGCGTAAGAAATTGGTTACGGGGATTGCGTGAACCTGTCAGGGGCTCAAGGAGCAGACGGTCCTGAGAACAGTATTTCGACGAGGCAATTTACGGATTTCAAGAGTCGGCCGTAGTGTCACCGTTTTGAATAGAACAATTATATTTCTATCCAGTGGGCCCACTACACGTTCTACAGATGCAGATGCCGTGAACGAAGCCCCTTTCATCTTTCCCAGTTGATTTGATCATGTACATGACAGTAGAAGAACAACAGTTCATTGATTAAAACCACTGATATCGTGTTGTCACTTGAGTTCGACGGTGAGAAGGTTGTAGTGAGGTTAGAGCTACTGTTCGAATGGGGTATGGGTTTGCTGTGCCCTATTGGGACGAGGTTTGGTTCTCTGGTTATGCCAGAGAGGATCCAGTGATACAGGGATGGTGCCGTAGTAATGACGTCAATGATCCAATTGTTTGAGACAATCGGGTAATTGACATGAGTTAATAGCAAGTGGTATTGTCGTTGTAATGTTTTGCATTGTTGGGAGGGAAAGGGATATTGACTTCTGGGTACCAGAAGTGTGTTCCGGTGAGAGGGGTTGCATCCCTCAAGGAGAGAAACAATTCGTACCGAAAAATTGGTTTCCCCGAAGAAGACGCGGTGTGAATAGTCCATTCAGTTAGCGCTAGCAAGGGAATAGGGCATACATGTTCACGCCGGGCCGGGCATAAATCCCAGGATAGATCGTACCACCTGTTGGACGACTGCAAGCAGTACAAGTGTTGTGGCCTGTCTTGCGAGGGACCATTGATCTGCGTCTGATTTTTATTGCATGCTAGCGACTAAAGCGTTCTACCAGGTGAGCTCTAATCTGTAAGCGGAAAACTGACTGAAACAACCGACACAACCCGTGAATCAATACCATAAGGCGAATACAGGAACAATCGATAAACATGCGCATACCTGTACGTCTGGATCGAAATTCAGACAAGTTTGGTGAAACGGTTCGTCCCTTAGGTGACATTCTGGGATTAAAATGTATGGTCGTCGATCTATTCGCATCGTTTGTCTGCCACGGAAATCCTTCTCAACAGTTGGGACCAAGAAAGTCACTATTTTGAGAGGTCCCATTTCTATTTTCCACAATGAAATCCTTCCTTTACAATGCACATGATTTATGCCCGTATTTGTTAACGTTTTTTTCAAAACGTTTTTATTATTTGTTCTTTGCCAGGAGTAACATCTTTGAGGTGCTACAGAACACCACCTCGCGAACAGTTCCCCTGAAGGGGAACGCTCCAGTTGAAGAAACAAATTCTGTGGCATGGAATCCAGAGTCAATTTGTTCTGTACTGTACCACGTAGCACCAACGGACGAAACTGTTATGGCAGATTGCGCTGTCGTAGCCCGGAAGTGCCTACACGGAAAGTCAGAGTTACGTAGAACTGTCTTTTTTCCGCTTGGCGGAACACTACTCATTAGGTTGCTGAGATATTTTCAACAGCGCACGGTATGTTTCACCCTTCTTGGGGTAGGCAGTTGGCGAAACACAATCATTTGCAAAGTAAGTTGGTTTTTACTTTGGTCTTGTTTTTTGTCACAATAGGTGGAGAACGTGCTTTGGAGAATGAGCTGACCGATGTAACAGCAGTCATTATTAGCTGTAAAGGTACATTGTTTAGCCTGAAGTGAAGCTCGGATTGGGATGATAAAAACGCAAAAGGAGTGTTTAAGCAACGGGTTGGTTGATGACATGCTCCTGCTGTGATGACTGGTGCGGATAGTGCAACCATAGATGAATCATAGAATCATATAAATGAGGATATGGGACGCAGTCCACAAAACTACCGTGAGAGCAGTCCTACTTTATGGCCGGGGAACTTGGCCTCCGATCCGAAAAGCCCCAACGCCTTCAGACATTTGATCACCAAGGTATCAGTAGGTGGCAAAAGTTAACTAGCTACAACGTGCACGTAATGGGATGGATTCACGGGATTATCTCCATATGGTTAGAAAACCTACAGGATCTGACAAGCAACCGAGATCAATGGCGATCATACCATCGCTTCTTAGAGAGACGATGTAGCGCTTGTTTGTCGTTGGGTATTGGGTTTGTGTGGGCTCAGATTCGAAACGGACGTTGAGCCAATCGTGCTGATAGCGTCCTGCTCGGAAACGTTTATTTCACTGGTCTTAGAAGGCTGAGGCACCTTGCTTTTAACCCCTTCCTCTAGGCGGGAAGTTTTCTGTAATCGGTTCCCACCCTTCCGCTTTTTCTTCGAATTTTACCAGGACGTTCCACGCTTGTATGACGGATAGGCACCAGTTTCCACTGATGGGATCGGTCAGAGGGGGCTGCTCTATAGAAAATGAACGCTATAAGGGTGCTCAGTTGGTGCCTGCTCATGAGTTAAATATAACATCACGAAAATCTCGGTCTATGCCTCAATTTAAAAAAGGGCAGTGTCGTCAGTGGAGTATGAGAGGACCGGTCGAAGGTGATCCCTAGAGAAGGATGGTCACCATGGAGGAGTGAATCCTCGATTTCACTACCAGAAGAGTTGCCGTTAAGGCATTAGAACAAGATCCTATCCTGTGATTTTCCTCATAGGTTGAGCACTCTTCGTGAAATCTCGATTACTGCAGAAAATGTATACCAGGAAAAGACAGAACCATCGTCCAGAAGGCCGGAAAATCACCAAGCACTTGCTTGGAAATGAAGTTCAGGAGATATCGCCGATAAAAATAACCATACAAATCTCCAAACACAGATGGCACGGTGACCAAAAATGCTCACAGAAATTGTGCACCTGTCAGGGTGAAAAAACTAGGCCAAAGATAGGCTCTGCAGGACCAGATTTCCATAAAAATGTACAAACATCGGGTTGAAAAATTCATTCGGATCGAAAAGTGGACCTCACATTATGTCATCGAAGGAATCTATACAGATTGGTCGGTTACGTAATGATGTAGGTTTCTAATAGTCCTAAAAAATTGGTGGACTTTTCAGTGGGTTTCGTATCTTCGCGGATTGGTATCCAAGATAACCAACTACCTTTAGTTCACGCTAGTCTCCTGAGATCACGACTGTTCATCACAGCCTAAGCCAAACCTGATGTCATCCACTCACCAGGACAATGATAGGTATGAGTTAGTTGTTGATCAGGTGACTGCTGATCCGTTCGTCGAGTGCATGAACTGACGTCCCCTAGGTTGGCGGCAAGGCGTTTGCAGCCCAATTGCCAGGATCAACATCCACTAAACGTATCGGAGCTAACCACTTTTTGAAAGTGTCAACAAGGATGAAGGCTACAGGAGACCAAATCAATTAACACTTAGTCCTGTTACTGGGTTGGCGAGAACCAGCAGCATCAAAAATAAGCGCCCTGGCTGATTTGAGTTGACTTGGAACACGTCCAACTATTTTTCCCAAGATGAATTTTATGGGGAACGACTGAACAGCCTAGCAATAGTGACCTGAAACCAAGTGGTCCAAACGGTGAAAAAGGGGTGCACAAGAAGTTGGACAACAAAATTCACTAAAAAAATATACTCTGAGTACTGGCTTGTATATGAAGCTGAGTTGCACCTTCGAAAGGATATCTCAACGAAAAAACTGTACTTAGTCTCTTAACCCAGTGGGTCAGACGTGGGTTTCCGGGACTCACCGAATCAGACTGTCTGACACAGGATTCACTATTTTTCTTTTTTGACCGTCTAAATGCACTTGAGCACTAAAGTTTACCGCGTAACGACTACAGTGGAAAAAAATGTAGCTGGTTGAGTCGTCCAGGATTCAAGGATTCTTGTGTGACGACAGGAAACTATCTGGGATAACCGGAAAACCGGACGGTCAGCTCTCATAGATACTTTACTGAATAAGGCTTACATATCGGCTTATTGTCCACGTATGCATACTTCTCAACATACAAAACACAAGAATTCGGATTACTCTGCGGTTACAAACCAGTAGTTCGAAACAGGACCCCTGCATCTCGACTTCTCCCGTCTAGACTTGGGCAACCTGGTAGCATCCCAGCCCTCGTGCTTCCTTCGGCTGGCATGGCAGCTGGGCATTGAAATGGTGTTAGAGCTTAACGAGTACCTTATTACTGATCAGTATACACTGCTGGTGCATTCCTGTCGAGAACGACCTCTTTGTTTCTCTAACCCAGATGGACCCAAAAATTGCAAGTGACTGTGCTGCGCAATCCATCACAATGACTGGATTTGGCACAACCATACGATGCTACTATATCAAACGACCCTCAGGGAAAAAATACTGATATCTACACTATACCTTTGACCTTGCAAGACAAGCATGTTATTTTCTAAAAACGCACATAGGCCGTTCACTATGGGTATAAACATGGAAGTGGACTATACGTCCCTGTGAGAAATTGAACATATACCCGACCGTTGACTCCATATGGCCTATTGCAACTCTACCATGATAGAGTAGTTGAACTTCCAAATAATGGGCATTAAAGCATACAAGATACGTCCTTCCTACGTCTCAGTCAATAATTGCATTCTGGGTTACGGTGTGAGTTCGCGTCCCGCTGCATAAAATCATATTGTATCAAGACACCTGTGCATTCGCTTTACCGAGCATGAAATTTTACGAGCAATCGCATGAGACCAGGTATACAGAAAATTGGACAGTAAGGCTAATTAATTGAGTCCGTAGAGTTTGGGAGATCTAACTGCACATTGGTGATCTCGAACGCTGCCTTTCCTGGACCTAGTGGCCCCAAACTGTCTTCGGAGAACACCCGGTGGCAAAAACCAAGTTACGGTGGTCAATGCATTTCAGTACCACTTGTCCGGAGGATCTGCTAATAATAATTAGACGCTCGATTATCTCTGGTCTTTGGTTCATGTCGTATCCAATCGGTACTTAGCCAAGATAAAACCTTAAACAGCATAGTGAGGTTACTAATAGAGTAGCGATCGAATGAAGCATACGGTACGCATTGTTCGGTGTGCTGCGAGGCCTGTATAATCTCGAAATGCAGGTTACCCGGTGGGACCTCATAACAGAGGGTCTTGGACAAGATTGTCATTTAGGATGAACGATCAGATATCTGCACAAATCTCGTAGGAATTCGCAATGTACTTTCACATGCACAGAGGTGGTGAGTGTGGTCCTGGCTATTTTTCGCGAGTAGTACAAATCTGACCGTTCCGATGATGCAATATTTAGAAGCAAATATCGAGCTCATCTTTTCAAGGGTACACCAACGTTCAATGTTTCCGGATATCCGGCATTGCAAGGCACTATGAATAAATCCCGAACCAGCAATGGTGTTGTACAAACAAATAAACAAACAGCCGACTCACCTGTAGTGGATGCTGCAAAGTCCAAATAGGCCACAGACTGTTCCACACACGGAGATTGATGGAGAGGTGAAATCTTTTTGCGAAAACTTTCCTCTGAATCGAGCACAGGTGGCCAATGATTGAATGGGATACGACTGGTTGCCTCCTGAGTAAACAGTGGTGGACAGGTATACATAGTCACAACAGTGGTGACAACTGTGGTCATGGTTCGTAAAGAACTAAACAGATCAAAAAAGCCGGACAACCACGTACTTTAGACTTGAGCAACTTGACTATTGGTTGTTGAGTAAACACGACTGAAGCGTTTGAATGTTTGACAATGTTCCAAACTAGTTCCAATGAAGCCTCGAAACTTGGGGCAGCCGGACGAAAATTGATGTTTGCCCAACTTTCCGTACTACCTGAAGATGACTGATTTCCGGCACTGGATCCGAGACCCAACAAACTGAGTCCGGTAGAGGACCCTGAACCAACTGGCCCGGACAGGTGTGCAACCGAACCCGGAGTACTGGGAGTGGATGAGGAGTTGTTGAACCCTGACTGATCCAGGCGCGGCGGACGTATGGGAACGGGGATAGCGCCGATTAACTGGCAGGCATAAAAGGCACAGAGCATCTCGGTACCTGAAACGTGGGATGGTGTGTAAGAATGGAAGTTACCCAGACGAAGTCAATCCTATGAATGAGGTGCTTAATTGTCATAGAGGATCAAGCTTAATTTTGTGGTTACTGACCCTCACTGGGGGACACGGTAAACAGGGCCAGCAGGTTTTGAGTGAGAGCACTATGTGAGTGGTGTTTGGCCTCGACGACTCAGTGCCACTACTACTCCTCACCCTGGAGGATTGTAACCCATAAGACAGGAGCAGCTGTTGTCTAGGAAGTATACTCACACATGGTACAGTGGAAAACCTGGCCGAAATAATTTACTTGAAACAATGTATATAGGTTTACAGCCCACAGCTGTTAAATGTTTGTACGACCCTATAGGGTCGTTTAACAGAAACAAGGTTGAGAACAAACAGTTCCCTTAGCCCATTCCTGTACAAAAAAGAAGCGGAGGGTATGAGTGGGTAAACGCACAGTTCCTCTGAAGATTCACCCTTGGCATGGCAGTTCTAATCGCCCCACCACTCAAATGGTGCTCAGTTAATTATTCTGTTGAAGTCGCAGTAACCTGACTCCATACTGGGACGATGCCGCTGCAGTGGCATGTCTCTTTGCATAACCGTAGCGGCAAGTGTGGTGGTGAGGAGTAGAAGCTTCGAATCTGAAAAAACGCACATTCAAACACAACTAGTCATTCTAGCTGGTCTGCACATTCAGGGTAGTCACCCATCATGCAACTGGTCTGCCCATCGTTGCGTTATACACAGTGCGTCGGGGCAACCACCGACTAACTTGTCAACAACAGCATTTGCTACGCAACCCCCTCTGAAAACAAAACCCAATTTGTGATAAAGCTAACCTATTTGAAGCAACAGCAACTGAACAGAAATAGGTCACCACGCCAGTCGGGATAAATCTGGAGCAAATGCAACGCATACTAGCTGGTGGAATGTGTAACAGGGCGACCTAGTGGGAAACATCCGAAGTGTAGCTGGACGTCACAAAGTGCAGCCATTGCAAACAGTTGTTCGACAAAATTAACCGAAACCTGAACGCGAGTGTATTCGGTATATCTATCACACGCTAGTGATGTACCTACGACGGGTAATTAGAGAACAGCAGGACCAAATGGGCTGTCATTCTACAAATATGTTTAATAAGCCCGATAATACAATACAATAAAAAAACGAGTTATAATCTTCAAATAATTCCGGACAAAGAGAATAAGTCCTCATTACGCCACTGCAATTAATCGCATCACATAACTCGCTTCGCCTCATATTAAACTGAAAGCACAAAAAAAAAAAACAACTGCAGTACATCAAAATACACACCACGACCAATCTCTGATACCTCTCGAGGTAAGTTTCATCCAGAGAATCTACCAACCTATGCCCCAACAAATAAATTGGGAAGATAGAGTTTTGATGTGTATTCTATTCAAAGCTTGAGGCTGAAAACAAATCAGACTGTGAGAGATACATCAGAGGTCTTTACAGCTTTTTCATTCATGCGGACTTCATTCTGCTGACTGAGTGCATGTTAACTAACCACCTCGAAGAACAAACGACAAAATCCGGCAAACGACTGGAAGGTGGTGTACGATGTACCACGAACCTGGTGGATATAGCAGAGCGACAATGGTGCCCACAGTTGCTTTGGCCTTGTCCTGAAGAAGGCAGCCTAGACGTTCGGCACGCCTGAGCAGCTGTGCGCAAGTAAGACTGGACGCCTCTTGTCCCTTCTGGTTGTATACTGTAAACAAACGGTCATCCGGAGTATGTATCGCTCGCCAGATTAGGATCTCAACCAGAAGCTGTGGTGGGAAGAAGGGGATGAGGAGTTCACGTGACCAAGACCTCAAAGAGTAGGGGATTGGAGTAAGTTAAGGAAAACGATCAATGGCAAAGTGGAAAACGCTCATCGATAGGCGTGCAACAGAAGTAAAGAGAAGACATGTTTAGCTTACATTTTACCAATCAGAATAGGAGGGATAAACAACGCGAAACTCAACAGAAGCCAAATGCGGTGATAACGGATTCCATTGATATAGGACTTCGTTCTATGGTACGCGAACCCAGGCTAACTTAGGAAGTTACACGGAAGAGTGGGACCTGGAATCCCTACAGAAACAGTGAATAACCTAATCACTAAATACCGGCCCTATAAATCAAATACCACAGTCCGCAGCAGCCTCAAGGAGCGCCCAGTGTTCGCAAAAAATCGTAAACTTATAAATCCGATGAGTAAAAGCTTTCCCCGGACCTATCAAAGTATAGTCCAGTAAGAGCTATGCTGTTGTGCACACCATCACACACACTTGTGGATCCCTTTTCGGACCACAGGTTACACTTCTAACAAGTCTTGATAAACTAACCACTTTGTAGACAGGCGGATGTGCGTCCAGCATAAAGACGGACCATATTGCAAACCAAGGTGGTGTTTATGTTAGGCGAGAAGTGACTGGACGCCGAGAATCATACACTAACCAGCTGTATGTTCGTAAAATAACTAGTTCATACACATTCTACTGTTCGCCGATTAGCAGCCTTGAAACGGTGACTGCAGTTCAAATGATGGTCTGTACTAGCAGCTGGTCGTCGACTGGAGCTGGAAGCCTGGATTTTCAGCAGCAGAACAGACTTCTCTTGAAAAATAGATTTTGTGCGTTAGTCGTTGTGGAGGAAGACTGACTGGAAAAAAACAAGATTAACCGACAAACCGTAGTAAAATTTCGACAGGCCTCTTTAACAAGCTGGCGAAAAAGCCTCCGGTTGGTTCTCAAGAATTTTTCCTAATGTGCTTTGAGACCACTGTGCAGTGTGAAGAGAGGACGATAGGTGTTTGAGACTGACTAGCTAATGAACGGTAACTTACACGGCCGTCAGGAGTGGTTTGTGACCCAGATGCGGACGGAGTCGGAAGGACAGGAATCGGTCGACCGCTTGCTTCAGCCATACGAACACCTTGCACTACTTGCCCACACATGATGGCTGAAGGTCCCACCAAATTGGGTCTTAGTTGCCTTGGTTGAGGAAGATTCTGGATAGCCGAATGCGGACACAAAAGTAGTGCGGTGGGGTGCAGTTGACCATCGGAAAATAGTCGTTTCACAGCATGGCAGTTAATCCCACCAAAAGGAGTCTGTATACGGATGTGAAAAGCACAAGAATGCGTGACAGAAACACAGGAAAAATGAGGATTTGGTTGAACTTGTGGTTAGACAAAGAGAAAGGCTATTTTGCGGAATAGTGTTTCCCAAATTTCAAGAATTGACAGATTTCACTTACCCTAGGTAGTGTGTTCTGTTGAACAAGAGCCAAGCAGTATACACTAACTTGATGAATGCTATCCACGGCCTGCAGCACAAGAGACATCCATGTGAATGCGGCTTCATCTGAGTAGCCCTGACGCAGCTCGGCAATAATGACAACCCGTTCGTCTTTGAGCAATTCGATGGAAAAGACCGCAATGCTGGAAGCCGGTAAAGGTAAGAGAAGTTAGCTGGGAGTAATGCTCAGTGCAAAAAGCTAAAATTCGTATTATGGTACAAAGGGGCTGAACTCAGGAGCCGCACAGTAGGGAAGAGCACTGAATAAGTAGTCAAACTGTTTTAAGAAAATCCAAGCTGTAGCACTTACCTAATAGATAGCTACCAAGCAACCTAAGAGAAGCAGAAAAACCGAGATAATATAAAACCGCTCTGGGCGGAGGTGATGGACCTCCGGCTAGTATCCAGCGTCTAAACCTCTTGCACAAGCTACTTTGGTAAATTATCACGAGCTCAACCTGTGGTTAAAGAGAGGGCTTCTTCGTTAGTTTGTATGAAACGATAAAGAACATTATAGCGATCAATACAACACAGAGGAATAGCCCCGGCAAAAAAGTGACTTGCACACCGATAGACGGAATATACTGGTAGCTGGGTACACGGTTGATCCACTATCATAGTAGCCAGTGTCTAGTGTGGTAGAGACGGACTTGGAGTACACTGAAGTTCACATGACGGGAAACCACGGGATGCAGTCATGAACTTTATGGACAGAATATAGTGCACCATACTGAACAGATGTAAACCACTGACTATCCTGTAACTGGCCCAGCCAGACTATTCTGGTTGCCACTCAAGCGGTTTCACTAGTAAGATTTACGGGGCAAGTGACCTTTACCTAGAGGTGCAACCCACAGTTCCAGTATGGCAGAGATGGCTCATCAAACCCAGAAAAACAGTGTAACATCAGCAAATTTGTTGAGACGAAGATCACCGGATACTGGTTCAAACACCTAAGGAATGTTCGTGTGGTAATTGTATTATGTAGCAACATGTGCGTGGTTAACGCAATAGATTGTGCCAGACAACGAATGCACCGATGGTTGGCAAAGTAGGCAGGCTATACTACTAACATCTGCTTCCGGTCACCCGTAAACCCCGAACAGAAAACAAAAGATTCAGTGACGTCGCCTGGAGGAAATGCATTCAGTTTGATCGGGTACCTTTGTTATGCCACCTAGAGTCGAGGGGGAGTGCAAGCTGGATATAAGAAAAATCACACGGGCTCAAGTGACTTACACAAAAATACGAGCGATACAACATACAATGAAGTGAATCGCACATGTGAGGTGTGGGCGTTAGATCTTTTCTGGGGTCGGGATCCCAGCCGGTTGAATAAACAACGCTAACATGAATTTTGTCGGGAGAATGTTGATGAGCATTTTTACGTGTCAAGTTAAGATGGTGGTTATAGGTGACAGGTGGATAACAGTATTACCAGGGGAAGCATCACCGCCGAACCCATACGGGCAGAAAGTGGTTTACCCAGACAAGCCTCTGGGTTGAGGCGCCGGATCTCTTTTAGCTCGCCTACTAGTCAGACCCACCATAAACGAGATAACCGGTCTGCCCGCGTATTCAAAGCTTCATGTGGTAACACTCGTGGATAACTCAGTCCACCATCACTCATTTCACCTGTCTCACTTAAACTATTCCTCCGAATTTCCCACAAATTTCCGGTAAACGTGACCTTATTCACCTCTTCAAGATCGCTTCCGTCTTAAAAAATAAAGTTTGCGCTTACACCCATTCCTTCCTTCCAGTCTCAACAATAACCTCACTTGATACTTCCACACAAACTTCGCAATATAGCCTAGATA
Organism: Clonorchis sinensis; assembly: GCA_003604175.2. NCBI lineage: Eukaryota > Metazoa > Platyhelminthes > Trematoda > Opisthorchiida > Opisthorchiidae > Clonorchis > Clonorchis sinensis. The sequence goes on from CM030371.1 coordinate 14,039,804, forward strand.
CAGTCTTTTGGATGAAAATAGCAGTGTGTGTTCAGCTTTTTGCCTCCAACTCAACCATATCTCCACTTCACCAAATAGCCCCCAGTCATTTGTTTCTGCCATCACTCCCCTGTCTTTCATTTGCCCTGACACATCAAGACTACTAACTTCTCTTGCGTACGAAAGCTATCTCCTATTGTTGTCAGCCCACCACCTATCCTTATCGACCTCATGGAAATATTCACACGCACTCTCGTTCCCCAAAGATGGATTATTTTACGACCAATTCACTTAAATGCCTCAATTAGGGCTTGTGAAAATTTGGTTTCAAAAGCTTCTTTTCGGACAAAAAAACAACTATAAAATGTGGAGTAAGATTAACATAACGGTTTTGAAAGCTTGAAAGTAAGTACAAGACAAGGGTACTATCTGATTTGTCTGTTTGTTGGGAATCACGGCTGGTGGACCAAGGCAAGTCCTTCATGTACCTTTTTTGGTGAAACAGGAAGGGGTAAATTGATTCAACAGTAATCGCTACGGCTGTTTCCAGTGTTCTTTGACGGATGAACTTAGAAGGACTTGCTGACACCTGATGAACAACTGAGTAATTTAGCCGGGTTGATCTGGTGACTCGTATCGATCAGGTGAATGTCAATCACACTGATCATCCGCCTGGCCAGTTTAGTTCTCTCGGTCTGGTTTATTAATTCTCCCTGATAGGCGCCCAGTTGTGCAATCCACATAATTTACTGAACACTGGCAAAGAAATGGATGAACGACCAATGATTAATTACTGACCAGCAATCTAACTTAGAGGTTGGTGTTAAAAAGTGAGCCACAATCGAAGTGGGCTATTTTTAAAGTCCATCTCAAAACAGTGGTAAATAACGAGTTTCGGGAAGGCGGATGTAGGCAAGCTTCATGAGGGTTAATACTCTGATTTTTGTTTGCGGTAACTCTTTATAAACTGTTCCGGATAGTCGTTTTGTATGAGGGCTTTGCGGTTAAGTAGCAGCTGAGGTGAAGTTCAGCTGCAGTCATCAACAGATAAGCTTACGGCACATCTCCATTTTGTGTAGGGTTCTGAGATCCGCTTTCTCCATGAATACGAGTTGCTCTTGAGCACCCATCAATATGGGTTGAGGTGGCCCCGCTATGAAGATAATCTGTTGGCGTATTTGTCCCAATTCTGGCAAGCTGTCCTAGACTAGTTAAGTGGAACTGGTAAGTAAGCGCCAGTATGCATTACTGGTGTGTTGTTTTCAGTGATAAGGACGATATTTTTAGTGGGACTGACTACGAACTTTTTCGACCGATGTGGTACGAAGACTTCTTTGGCAAAATGACTATGTACGGCCTACTTCTGATTAGAGCGGAGACTTTTCAGTGAATCAGCCTCTAAATACGGCTCCAACAACGCTGTTCCATAGATCAACGTAGTATCAACGCTGCAGCACCACAGTGGTCCCAGTATTCATGAACGACCCACTTTCGTTCGTTCGTGGCAGCATTCTTGCATCTGTTGATGGTGCCTACCTTCACAAAATCGACTTCCTACCAAATTCGGTAAAGTTCTGACCGCATACAGACAAGTGGCACACAGAACGCTAGGCACCGAAAGAGTGTTACAACTGAGCGGTTTTTTTAGCGAATGCGGTTACCTCAACTTTCCCGAGTCCCTACACATCTTCCTGGACCATCGTCGTTTCATCGCTAACCATATTCCACCCATTCACTCCCGTCTTATTCTGTAATCTCGGATTAGTTCTCTATTTCAGCCTTAAAACTGTTTCTAGTCTACCAATTTCAGATTTACTTCATCATGAAAGTGCGATCAGGTCGTCGGTGAGGCAGTGCCTTTCAATCGTACTTCGATCTTGGACCGAAGTATCACTTTGATCATCGTTACCAGGGACAGCAAAATCTGTGTTGACACTGGTGTTTCACTGCTGAAACAACGCTGTGCGTCTTCCCCTCCAACGCAGAACATAGCCGCCCTTTTTATATCATATGGCTACGACCGTGAAATCGCACTTCTTCAGTCGGTGGCTCTCACGACTCGTCTCTTCACTTCCAGTCACACTTAACGGGGAAGAAATTAGAGGCATTCATCCTCTCTCTCTAGTTTTCCACAGAACTACGTGGCACTGGAACACTCTCTTAACCTCCGTTTTTTTTTACAAACCCCAGTGATTCCGAACTCCGGTTCCAGGTTATCCATACGATCCCAACTGGAGTGAGATTAGCCATTTTTCACGTCTTTCGAACGCCTTGATTTGATTCGGCGCACTATTTCCGTACGTTTTTAATTCATACGAGGGAGCTTTAACTGTTGCTTTTCCCTTACACTGCAATCCACAGATTACAAAATAAAAAGGCTGTGCACCGGTTTTCAAACTGCATAAAACGTTCATGCAGCGGTCAGTGGTCCCGGCCTAAGGTGTGCTCCTCCCCGGAAACAAATTAATTCTTATCCCAAGGAATCGTTCTCCTAAAACATAAGCCTCTCAAAGACCGAAAAGAGGTCCTCTGCGAAACACCTAGTTCACTAACGAGAATGGGAATATCCGTCGACGGTCACGGGAAGACAGACGAGGTCAGCCTCACTAGTGTACATAACCTGACGTGACGGGCGATTCAACATGGTGATAATTTTGAACACTGTGTTACCATAGGTCTTCCAAGGTAGCAGAGCAATTGCGTCACCCCATTCACTATTTCCGGCATGACCAACGTCGTTTTTTCTCCTTTGGTTGACAAGAATCAACTTTGAATTTCAGTTAGCTGTTTCTCAAGAGAAAAGCGTATCCTTTGGTGAAAATCCGAATGATTTAATGGGGTGGTTCATTAGCCATTAGCGTTTACTTTTGACTTTATAAATGTGTTACTGAGCAGATTCCTCCTGAACCTTTACTTTCATTTGTTTGCCTGAATGATTACTAAGCTTACCGTTTTCTTACGTTTATTAGTAGAGTTTATCTTAATTTTGTCTTTGCTGATGCATCATTCTGAGAGATTTCCAATGACCACTTCTGGTTGTAGCATTGACCAAACGAATAAACTCAGAAACGAATATGGATATTTATGTGAATCCAGACGTATCCCGCATGACTTTGCCGTGATGAACGGATCGCGTCCCGGAGATGGGATCATCCAAGCCGTTGAGCAGTACAATGCCAATATGATCGTAATGGGATGTCGGGGACTGGGTGCGATTAAACGAGCATTTCTTGGAAGTGTTAGTGACATATTTTAGTAAACGAGCTTGAGACGTTTCAGATGATGAAGAATTTAACAGCGGCACTCAAGCTCTGTCAACTCAGTTTAGGAGCGCCTACGATTTCTCGCAATACAGGCCCTGAAATAAGCAACAGGGGCCGGAATGTTTTCAATTACACCATAACCATCGGGCGTTCTGCTATGATTAAAATCCAAAGTGAACAGGTCAGGCAGGTGGCCTGACGAAGGGGCACACAAGAAACCAGTTTGTACGGGTCGATCAAACTGTGTGAAGAAAGTCTCTTGGTTCGCATCAAGGTTTGTTAATTGTGAAAGTACAATTTGTCTGACGACAAATTGTACACGTCCTTCAAGAGAGTAGTCAAATAAGGCAGACGAACAGAGCTATCCTCTTAGCTCCAGTCCAACTCCTGTGCGTACAATTGGCGAACGGCCTGAGAGCATCGTTTCATAGGCGAATAGTTTAGATGACAAAAAAGCATTAGTCATACAGACTGATAAGATCAGTGTGATAGTAATTGTCTCATTTGGACACACGCTGAATGTATGGAGAACCTATTCAGGTGACGTGAGGGATTCCATCATACTAAGAAAAAAAGCCGTTAAAAACGCTCAAATAAAAAAAGGACTTTTGTGTGTGAGGAGAATGCTTCATATTCCCTACCCTCCACCAAGAAAAAAACATCTCCATCGAGTAGATATGTTGTTAGTTCACAGTCCTGGCAAGGGTCTGTTCCTCAAACGACAAGAGAGTAGCGAGCGGGCATGTATATAGTGAAACACGTAGCACAGTTAAACTCAAACGGTGCTGGTAAACGAAAAATGCGTTCATTCGCATTTGTTTGACGCTCTTGACATTGGCCTGGGCTGCGCAATAAAATCAGTGACAAAAACAGCACCAAGCTACGGCTGTCGTTCTACCTAGCATTTGGTTGTTCACATTGGGTTGACTCAAACGCGCGCCCTCAAATAACCTCGGTGTGGTGTGAATTGCGGATATTGATCGGAATGCGATTCTAGCTAAAATAGCCATTCATCACGCTCTCAATGGGCTTGAGACAACTGTCAAAGCCAAACCGTGTCCAAGCACCCGCATTGTCTCCTAGTCTGAATACTGGGAAAAAACGAACACGCTGACAGAATGAGAGAAACAGAAAACAGCATTAAACGAAATCAAGTTATGGTCGAACAGAAACTTACCGACCGCGATAGACGATTTTAGTAGGCTGTACAGCTAAGACAGTGGCAATTACATCGTCCGCATTGTGGCGCCTCCCAGCCACCGTCAAAAGCCCGTCCACGGAACCACAGACAAAGATAAGGGAGCCCTGTGAACACGCACGAGAAAGGCTACCATTAAAAATGTCAGTAAACACGTTCGGCACCAATAGGAAGACCGGATAAGCGAACTGCACCCATTTACACAACGGATTGGCTCTAACGGGAGACTCAACTGAATCCCTCGTTTGTGATATTCTTCAACTGAATGTTCTGCAGAAAGGGCACCTTTATTCTTCAACTGAATGTTCTGCACAAAGGGCACCTCATGTTTCAGTTGGTGAAATATTGGAGATATCGAAGCATATCTTTTTGAAGGAACACCAATCACACGTTTGCTGAAAACTCTTCAACAGCTGACGACCGATTTAGCCCTTCTTAGAGCTCATCAATTAGGCACAGTTCCCAAGTTTACCTCAACCTTATGTTTCGCTTGAACGAAAATTGTAAGAAATTCGCGAAATACACTAACCTGCATACCAATTTGGTTTTAACGGAAGTTTCAACAGAATCCAAGCTGAATCTCTCGTTTATAATGCTGTTCTTTGACGTAAATCACGCCTCGCTGATGAGTCCCAAGGAGGGTGAAACCGGACGAAATTCCGTTAACCTTATGAGTAATGTTTTTCAAGACTGGATAAGCTTGATTATTTGGGGGGAAATGGTACTGAAACATTTAATCAAGTTGTCAGGAGTGGGCTATTTCATTAAAAAAAGTGATTCGTGACCGATAGGGTTGCAATAATCTTGACTTGCCGAAGAAGCAGGTCCCGGAAACCCGAGGTATCCTGATCGGGTGTAGGTTACTGTTCCAGGGGGATTCACCGGGGTTCCGTCCTCATTCAACGGTTCGACATGGAAGTGTGCTCCAGTCTGCCCACGAAGACCCCAATAGCCGGTACCCGTATAGTCGGAAGTAAGGCATATCTCGCCCAGTTCGTCTGTCCGACAAAGAACAGGTTTTGGTCCAAGACGCACCACAACCGCAGATGCTGGAAAATCCAAGAAATGATTCATAGTTTGCGTAGCAAATACTAAAGTTCGGATGCGTGAAAGACAAATCTAGCCCGCCCACTTTTTGTTCTACATTCAGTGGACAGTTAATCAGATCACTAAGTAAACTGTTTAGTCCAAATGGAAAACAATTCGCGGATTCAGATTCCCTCACTTTTGCCCACAGACACTGTGAGAATAAGCAGTAAAAAAAACACGAGAAAATGCCTAAGGAGGTTAACACCACAATGGGCAAAAACATTGAAGCGACGCAACACAAGGAGCACGGTAATTTATGGGACGCTGGGAGTACTTACCACCAGGGAGTACTTGTCCACAGTCTTGCAGGGTCAACGACGTTAGAGAGTCTTCCGAGTCCACACGGATCACACCGTATGTAAGACTGTGGATGGAGATCACTCCCCGAACAGCGCTGGAAGCAGCTGCTGATGCCGCATTCGACTGAGTAAGCGTATGTGGTAAGCCGTTTGAGAACACTTTACCATTTGTTGTTGTACCCATGGTGTGCACCTGTGCAGGGCGTCGTAGACACAGGGTCAGTGTTTCGGGACTGCCTGCCGCTGGACAAATGGCCTCCGCACGGAAGCCTCGTGATCGGAATTTTTGAACGAAGGAATCACAGGAGTTTAGGGACCCTGTAGAAAAGGATGAATGGATTTTTAGAGGGAACCTTAGTGAAATAATTATTTGAGCACCTTCTCCTCGCAACCGTTCGAAAGGTCGATCAGTAGGACAACAAAAACGAAGGCTTGTTTTATTCTTGAGGTCAAGATGCAGGATCTACTGGCTAGACTACGCCTGCTTTTTCCAATGTCTGAGCGACCGGAGTGTTGCTCGACAACTCGCGCTGAAAAGAGACTACAAAATACGATATTTGGGCTTTCCGTTAATAACAGAAATGTTTTTTGCATTGTAAACTTAAGACAATTCCACGTCAAAATACCCGATTTTCCGCATTGAACCTTGGCGTATCGTGCACCTAACAGCCTCCTAGGACGTGGTTGTCTGTTGTTCCGTGCAGAACACTTCTTGTGTTCCAACTTAATCGGCCCATTGTCGGTCTTGTTAGTTTATACAAATTTGGAATCAAAAAGTGAGACATCGGTACCTCTCAATTACAAATTTGAATAGGAACAGAGATACGCAAATCTGGTCGTATATTGGACGACCAAACAACCCACATCGTAGTGCGGGAACGGAAGGTCATAAGATAAAGTATTTGTGATATACGCAGAAAACAAAACATGGCCAACCAAACTATACGTCGAACAACATGTAACCTGTTAAGCCATCTTGATATCACAAGCAGCAGGATAACTTCAACTATCCCTGAACAAATTTCAATTATGCAAGTGGACAGTTGGTTTACAACATTCACGGACAAATTCAAGCGGGAAACTGAGTAGGATCCATAGGTACGTCACGGAGCAATGGAACAGCGTATGTATTGTCTAATGAGATGAGAACAGCAATCTGAAGAGACTGAGTAAAAATGATATCTTCTGAGGAGGATAGTGTCATTGGGAAAAGCTCCAACTGGTCGAAGGACTGAGGGGTGGCTTCTCTACAGGACGACCCATCAATCAGACTGCTCTATTAATAATTATGGGACCGAACGTAAGTGCACAGATCCTTATAGGGAGTGGGTAGCGGAAGTAGACTAAAAGTTGCACAATTAGATCTGAGTTCAAGCCGAAGATAGAGTGAGGCTGTCGAAAAAGTTTCAACGATCCAATGCCGAATGGTGAACGAATATTATCAGTTGGGGTGTGTAGATTCGCTTGTCCCAGACAAATGGGAAATCAGGTTTGCATTGACATAACCGAATGATGACATGCCAGACAGACAAAAAAAAGGATGCGATTTTATCCAAAAAAATACATCGATTAGTATTCTCCCCCGTTCCCTAGAAAGACTCACTTCTGTGCGCATGAAAAGAATTAGTGTAGATAACTGTGCGAAATCCAGATACAACTGAACTGTACTAGAAGATCGAAGTAATTTCAAGGTGTCCCAAATCGCCCACCGCTCTTTATCAGATTAATATAGGTAAGATGCAGCCATGATGTGTATGAATCGACCAATGGCCTGTTCCTGGCAGCCGATCTATTAACACAACTGCAGCATACTGGCGGTTGACTAAAGCCTCACCAAAGTAAAACGTATGTGGAATAGCCGTGAAGGAACACTGACAAAAAACTGAGGTGTACCCACTGAGGCATAGGCCGAACCTCGCAGTCATCAGCCTCACAGCGAAGTGTCCTTCAGCCTTTGGATTACAATCAAACGCCACCAACCATGGAAAAATGAGCTGGACTGATAAGCGAGGACTAGTTGGTTACCAAAACCAGTCACTTAAAAAGTGCCGGCAAATTTATTGTCGTCACCTTACGACAGTTTATTCGTTGCTATGGTCTCAGTTCCGACGACCTTCCACAATAAGCGCTTGGATAGAGCGAAGTGGTTTGCTAGACATCTGTGTCCAGCATTGTCATAATAATGACTGATCGGTAGGAATTTCCTTTGATGCCTTGTAAAAGCCGAAAGACGGATGAACCAGAGCGATAGTTAACTAGAAAAGCTAACACACCACTAGACTACACATAAGAAATAGTACGAATAACGGCAGACTTACATGGATTGGATCCGTCGGCAACTAACAACATCCGAAGCGAAGAAAGGTTGACATTAGGATGATCGCGCTCTGCCAAGAGAGCCCAATGCATATCACGACTTTTGACGATAGCGACGGAGGCTAAAGGGTGACAAATATGGGTGCACAAATGGAGGTTACTGACATTACGAAACACCTCCCGTATGTGGGTATAAATTTCAGATGACCGAAAAGCTAATTGCGACAGATAACTCCTACTGACAGCAGAAAACATGAAGACGCTGGCAGATCCTGCTGTAATTGGGGTGAAAAGTGGATGATGGGTCCGGACAGCAAACCACGAGGGATGGGTACCAGTGAACATGCAGATCCGACACAGAGCAACTGCTTATTTTCACAGTCGGATGAAAGAAGTCTCTTTCCGCACCTAGTGAAATCCCGACGCCAGCTGTATGTCTGCAAAGGACATAGATTGCAACCTCGCTGTACGATCATGAATGTACCCATACGTGAGATACACGACACCCAGTGCCTCCGAAGCACTGTTCGGGTCGGAAGGAGACATCAAATCAGTAAAGCAGAGATATCTCGGATAGTCATCGTACGAAAATCACACACGACAGACCGGCTAATCGCACTCAACGGATGACGTTAAAACGCGCACTTTGTTAGTCAGAGGACCATCTATCCTGCAGAGCCATCTTCATCTGAAGGGTGAAAACGATGTCAACATGATGAGACTATCAAACGAAGTGCAAATGGTTGGCAAGTGAATTCAGTCACTTTGGCGGCCGCCCTCTGTGATTGGATGCCATGTCATCAAAGGCTAGTAGGCCGGATATTGCAACCACACATCTATTAGCTCCCATTCACTTAAACTGTTGCTGTTAATGCATGAAAAAGATAGGAACAAATCGACTTCAACCAACGTAATACACCATGTGGTTGTTCTCCCCGGTGAGGGAAACAGTAGCAACTTGGACCGCGCAATTTAGTATGTGGTTGTAGGGGAAAATGGGAACGAAACTCTCAGCTAGTTTTATTGACGTGCTGTTTCAACAAAATGGAACAGTGACTGGTATAAACCTCGGCTTCGATTGATCACAAAAAGTATTTGTCTACGTGCCAGCACAACTTTGAATGACTGTGTAATAAGCTCAATTTGTGACACAAAACGAGGATCTACTACGCAAGACAAAGCTTTCTTTGTGCCCATCCTTCTGTCGTCGGTTCGAACTACACTGTTTTGGTGGGTGAGATAATCGTGAAAAGGGCCGTCTCACAAAGATACAGAAGAGCGAATTTGCAGTCAGTTCATTGTACGAATTATCATACCAACTTCAATGCTGCACGAGAATTGAGGTTACGTCTCCTTGTGGTCCAGCTTCGACTATGAAGCATGGGATTATTCGACAATGACCAGAGTATTCGTATCAATTACCTAGGAACCTGAAAACGGATCACGAACATTGGTCGGTAAATATGAACATCAAGTTGATCATACGAACGTCGAAAATTTCACCGGGTCCGACCACTATATTGTACATCCACATACGGTGCCGACTTACAACAAAGGGATGTGCCGACCAACTAACAGCGAGTCAACTGGTTCGGAGCCAGGCGCCAGAATTCGCTTAGCCCCTTTGGAACTAACCATGGGGATATATTCCTTCAGGTTAATCGACCCCCCTTGAACGGAATGCCATGGTGTAAATATAATGAATATACCACTCAGCTGCATACGCAGTTACTGTTGGCGAAGGACAAGAGATATGAATTTCCCATCCGCATTAAAAGATAGACACCATTACCAAAGTTTCTTTGGGACGCGCGTAGCGTCAAAAGTATAGAGTCAGCGTGAAATCAATCGGCCTATTGCTGGAACATCGAACAGGATTCCAAAGGAACTGCACGAAACTCTGATAATTGAGCTCTTCTGGTGCAGCACCAACGGAATGTACAATGGGTTAGTTTCTTGGATATATATATCCAATTTATTGTTCAAGTAAAGATAACGTCTGCCGGAAATTCTGAGAGTTAACCTGTCCGGTGGTAGACTGTTAGTCAGTTTTCGGTGAGGTCTGATCAATCTTACAAGATTGCTTCTAAACAACTGTAATTCGACACCATGAATACCGGTTCAACTGAAACGCAGGGCAGCCTCTGTACTGAAAACCCGGTTGACTAACACGCATACGGAGAAATTCACTCGAGGCTCGTTCGGATATTCTGTCAAGATTAATAGACTAGCATTTCCTAGTTTAGTAATCGTCGAGGAAGGAGTTATTTATTATTAAACTCTTTCCAAATACAACAGCGAAAAAATTCAACGGAATAAATTAAGGCTTGTCCAGACAAACAAGAGAAAGTCATCAATCCGAGCAAGAGCAGAACAACCAGGTAATTAAGGCCAGGCTGTTGAAATGATGGCGACAGGTGTTTTTTCCGTGTACGCAGCAGCAAGAGCTATGAACGATGTAAAAGCTGCAGACTGAATTTAACTAACCAACTGACCCAACAATAACTAACGTATCGTTGTGAACCGTATACCATTGGCGGAAGCGCTGGAACTGTGAAGGCCTATTGGTCTCCATCATATTACCGAAGCCCTGAATGGATAGCATCAATGCCAGTGAGTCAGTGATAGGACCAGACCTACTGATGTTGGTACAAATTGAGGTGTCCGGTCGGCGTGTTCCCACGGTGGAGATAACAACTGTCAACCACAGAGATCTCCAAGGAGTAGGCCGGTTAGCGTTCGAAAAGAATGATGGAAACAGTCTGCTCCGTGGAAAGAGTTTGACATGTGAATCACAGTACACGTAAGTCCCTACTGTAAGCCTACCGTAAGTGTGTAACTTTTATTATAGATAGGCTTGATTCGCAAGGTTCATAAGTAGTCAAATGACCCCAGATTCCAACCGCGTTGACCACAGTACCAACACTGTCTCCTGGACCCACATTTGACCAATTTCGCGGTAGTTATGGGTACCCAAAGGTGAAAAAAGAAGCGGCAGAAGGAAGCTACTCACGAGGTTGCTGAAAATTCTTCGACAGCCCTGGGATATACTGCGATATCTCGAAGATCGTACCAACTGAAACATGTGGCGGCCTGTGCGCAGCACATTCAGTTGAAGAATATCATAAACGAGAGATTCCCTTGAGTCTCCCGTGAAAACCAAATTGATTTGCAAATGAGTGTATTTGTCTAAAGCGTAAGAATTGAATTTTTTGCACTCCACATTCACTAATTGAGGAGCCAGCGATGTACTTTCCGTGAATGAAAGACGAGTGGTGTTATGTACTGTATACGTGAGAGCTAATCACAGTGCTGATCAGCCGCTCGTGACCGAACCGTTTAGTGTTTAGCTACTGGCCAGGACGTCCGGGGTTTGAAACTGCCTGGAATTTCGTGAGATGCGCACTGTTGATGATTCAAACAAGCATGAAGAAGCAATAAATGTTCCTTGGCTTTTCGGCATAGATGGACTTTTTCGTTCCGAAAAACTTTTCGAATAACTTCATCTGTGGAGGAAACAATCTCTGAAGATGTACAGATCATGTAGAACTCCATTCAGTGCAACGCACGTCATACTCTGATTAAAGATTTATCTCAGCAAAGCACTACTGATTCAAACGGCATTGGTCGGTTGATAACATCGCTTGAAGGCTGTTCACCCAAGCTAGGCGACTGCGACACGACAAAGGACTACAAAATAATCCTTATAAAGGACCAAGTTGCATTTCCTTGTTTCTTTTGGCCTAAAACAAGCTCAAAACTGAAACAAGTATAACAAGCGAGCTTCATGTACATCACACCAGGGAGCATACAGTATCCGAATTCTAGAAGAGTATGTTTTCATGAATTGACGGCTACAAGCGCTGATTGATTGTTGGTCTGTTCGCCGAGCTTGGCAGTTGGATTGCAGACGTTTCATCACCAGTTGAGGTGATATCGTCAGTTCGGGGATGACGACGATGTCACTGACGATGTCACCTCGATTGGTGATGAAACGTTTGCAATCCAACTGCCAAGCTCGGCGAACAGACCAACAATCAATCAGCGCACCCGAGCTACCTATATTCCACAACATTGCCGGCTACAACGTCCCCTGACAATGTGGTCCAGGTTGAAAGGGAAGGATAACGTAGACAGCGATATCACATGAATTCCAGAATTAGTAGTGTTTCCTGCCAAGGAAATTCCGACTGATGGCGAACAGGTTACAGGGGACAGGATCGGCCGATACAAACTGATGACAGGAACACTACACGTCCACTGACAAGGCTTGTATAATTCAGTTATACATAGTTGTGTTATGTTCAATTACTTTTTGAATCATTGCCCTGTTTGTGTTTGCCAGTCGGCGATTTTCCAGAGAAACATGCAGACCTTGAAGGCCCGGATCTTCGATTGTACCAATCGTTATTTTAGAAGGATGTGGTCGGTTCACATTCCCACGGGTGTTTCCTAATGGAGCGAATCAGATCTGATTGTCACAGCCAATATAACAATATTGTCCGTGCCAAAAGCCCGGCTGTTGATCGATACTGTCCGCGGCTCGAACAACGCGCAACAAAGAGGACAATGGGCATGATTATCCAACTGGCGCGATTCGAAATGACTTTATCCCTCACCAGTCTATCTCAAGCACATTGGCCTCTTATCAGACATTGTGAGTAGCTAAGCAGATGACTCACTACCGACAGACATGGCACGGATATACTCTAAAATCGAAACAAGTGACATGGAAACGTGAGGTCTAGAAAAAAGAGGGAAACATGGAGAGAGAGAGAGAGAGAGGAAACAAGTAGGCACACAGACATAAAAACCGAAATATTGAAGATGAAGAGCAATGTTCTAAAGTACTGAGATTAAAAAACGCAAACAAACAGGGATGATCGCTATCCCCAGGCGAACGAGTAAAATTCTCATCTGATAAATGTTTCAGACAAGCAACGTTTCAGAAATGCAAATAATCGTACGAAAGAAAATATGTGAACCGGTCATCAAAGTCTATCAGACAGTCGAAAATTATCCAAGCACTGTAGGAGAATTCGTAGTTTACTTGATCAATCAAATATATATATATATACATATAATTACCCAGTAATAGAAACCACCGGGTACGAGGGAGGCACTTGGCTTTCTTTAGATGATCACTACGATGGGATACAATACAATGTTCCAGACATTCAAGTGCGACACTATGGTGCTCGTTTCCAAATTTGACAAAAACCGCCAGGTTAACAGGGCTAACTCACTGTGATTACAGAAAAACGTATGAATAGCACTCTGAGAGATATAGACGGTCAGTAGCGTAACACCTGTCCTGGTATCCTGAAAATGTGCCTTTCGTGCGAAGCAGAGTCGACTCTTGGGAGAAACCGCTGTATAGGAGTTTGGTGCCCAAGAGTAAGTCGACAGAGTATGCCCACTGAGGACAAAACTCATTAAAAGACTTGATTGAAAGGTGGTGCCAAAACTCAGGCCTGATAATCTAATCAGTCAAACGCTTGTTGAAGACATGAAGAGTGAACAAAAGCCACACTGACGGTTTGTGCAGCACCGGAAGCGTTTGCGTCCAGTGAGGCGTACTATTCCATTCATCGGTATGCCAGCACATCAACACCCATTGGGACAATTTTTCGAGAGTCACGAGACTAAAAGGTACGCTAAAATCAAAGGTGATACAGTTGTGCTGGAATCTGATGCGACGGTCAGAAGCTAGTTTCTGAGTTCACCAAACACAGGGTCCGGCCGGTGTGCATCGCCGACTGTAACAGTGTCAGGACATTTCGGTAATCCATGAAGGCTACCATGCTGCCAGGCTATCCAAGTTCAAAGATGGGCAGTCAAGATATCGATCACGAAAGGAAGCTTACTTCATACCAACCAGTAAGGGCGACAGATTCAGCTGGGTTCCAGGTGAGTCTCCCGTCAAAACCAAATTGATATACAAACGAGTGTATTTGTCAAAATCTGCCCAATTTGAGTTAACGAAGAAAATAAAGTTGACGAAAACTCGGGAACATCACCTACCTGATGAGCCCTAAGAAAGGTGAAACCGGTTGTGAGCAACCTTATGAGTAGTGTACTACGTCTATCCGGTTCAGTTTGTACTGAAGGTGGGAGCATTTTGTAATGTGTATGCTCAATCATACTGGGAGTGTATGAAAAATCCTCCATCCAGCTAAAGCGTAGATGACCGACATGGAACACGCGAATGACTAACATCGTGCCGTTTATTCGATCCAGTCCACTCTCACGCCCGGTCCGAGAAACCATCGTTCTTTAACAGCAGAACACTCTGGAGGGGTTGCCCGCAAAGATCCATGCGCACTGCTTGTTATTGTACTCGTCTGATGAGACCAGTTCCACCAGGCCCCGTGAGCTATCGTTTCAGGGAGAGACTACTTTTGATGGATTCTCTGAGGAGGTTTCGTCAGAGGAAGCACCAACTATCATCGCGCATACACAGACAATCTGGAAAGTTCATCCACATAAATTTCCGCAGATCGCACGACCAGGCTTCCATGTTTCTAGCGAGGCACGGTTCACTTCCTATTCAGGATGAACTCGGGATAATGAGTGCACACAATCTGTAGACAGCTTAGGTGGACGTTATGTCTCGTCCATACACCAGTTATCCCAAAGTAAGCGTGAAACCAGACCACAGCGACGTTAATAGCAATGCAAAGGTTCACCGTTGCTTTATCTCGAAAAAGTGTCTAACCGACATACTAATATTATTGCATATAGCAATAATATTATAGTATATATATATATTATAGTATTAGTATTATAATATTAGTATGCCTGACAGCAACTGCATATGAACCACTGCAAAGAGATCCAAATTAATCACAAAGGAAAACAACAATAAACGAATAATCTACTCGAGGGAGAATTCCTACCTCGGTATTTGGTCACCATGCGTAGCCACGATCCCGGATCGACTTGCATCACAGAATAAGGGACGAAAATAACGTGGAGTCCGTTGAAAATGCTCTGAATGTACAGAGAACAGAATGAACGGACAGTGATAGTCCACCATTAAGCAAAGAGCGTAGTGAAACTTATTTCTCCCGAGAGACAGTATGTCTGACCGGTGAAAAGAAAGCTGTCAGTGTGTGCACGGCAAAGAAACATTAATCAAATTGTACGGTGAATCATAACAAGTGAAATCTAATGGTGTTGGTGGACGGTGATAGTAAACAAAACACAGGAACGGAGTAACCAACAGTTCCTGACCCAATCCGAGACAGAATGTGACGACAGTGGCTAAAGTTTGAAAACTGACTACAAACGAGTTAAAAGACAAGTGGGCAAAATCAATCTCCACAAGATGGAAATGTTTTCAACATAAGACAAGATCGAAACTCAGTCTGATAATGCGTGACAAAGATCCAGTGTATGGAATTCCCGATCAGACAGAGTGCACACGTCTATGGCTGTCCGACACAAAAAATGAGAATTTTCACAAGCTTTGCACACAGCCACTAGCACATATCAGTTTCTTTTTCATGGCGGGATCGGTAATTTTTGGACTTGATTCAATCCATTTAGAGCCGCAACTTAAGGTTGGGGCGGCTGAAATCGCCCATACGCACGCCGGACCGAAGGTTGCGTTGTTTTATTCTTCAGCGTGAATGTTGGCGAGACATTCGCAGGGAACAAAACATGACATGACAGCGCCATTGTGTACTGTGGGCTGCTGATTTATTTCGTCCGGCTGTAGCACCCTTCCGGTGCCTAACTACCATGCCACTAGAAGATTGCACGAGGGCTGGGATACTGCCAGGTTGCCCAAGCCTAGATAGGGGAAGTCGAGAGGCAGAGGTAGGGTTCGAACCACGGACCTTCCGGTCAGTCAATTCGCGCTCTAACTATTTGGGCCAACTCGCCCTGTTTATTAATATTTATGGGATATGGCATGTAACCAGCCCTAGGGGTGAGCACGTTGTCAGTTTCTGGAAGGACTTTCCGGGATTGTGCGCTGGCCTTGGGTTAGGTAAGTTAAGTTGGACCAGAAGCCACCAAAGGTTCTTACTCTAAAATAAGGCTCCGAGAGCTATTTCCATGCCGGTATTTCCGGCATTTCCGCTATTTCCATTTTCCGGTATAGCCAATCTGTTGTAGTTTTTTCTTACAGAAATAAGACTGTTTACACCTAATTCTCACATTCCTCATTTCTTTCGGCCCCACTAAGGCGTTCCTTCCTAATGGTGGTGTAGCGACTGGGCGCCCGCAACGGTTGTGACGAAATCGAAAACAAAAACAAAGATCAAGGATACTACAAACAAGAGATTCCACTAGGATGCAACTGAGTCAGCCACTAACACCATCTTACTTGGCAAATGGGTCCACTTAGAAGTACACTGGTGTTCAAGTGGAAGCAAGGCTGATGGAAACTCGAGAACTACACCAACCGGATGAGCCCTGAGAAGGGCAACACAGGAAGAAGGCTGCCAGAGTTTTCATCAAATCCATGACGAATGTTGAATCAAGCAATTTTAAGCACATGTGAAATAAACCGGTGCTGATAGCCAGATCTCGTCCTATCTGGTTCTCTGTCCATTACAAGGCCTGTTCGTTTGTGTCTAAACAGACAGAGCTAAAACTTCATGAGAATTAGCGCGGGCAAGTCTGCAGATGTGAAATGACTGACCGCCCTAAGGTAAGAAAAATTTCACTTATAAAAGTTCGCGCGTAGGCTGTAGAAAAAGGACAAGTCTTCCAGTCGACAAGCAAATCAAAATGAGAGTGTCAAAGTCAACATAAGAAATCAGTACATGGTTAGGTTGGGCGGGGGAAGGGAAGTACAAGAACCTTTATATCTATTAGTGCCGTAGAAGGTATTCTAGAGTTTTAACTATAGCCTAAGAACACAGAAGTAGGTTTATTTCCAACACAAAGCGAGGACTCCACGGTAGGCATTAATCATCCTGGGAGGAGATTTCAGGTTCCATGCACACCCATTAGTAAAACTGAAGTGCCCCGTGGGTGAAAACCGTCCGGTCAAATAAATCTTTCCATTGCAGATACTTTTGCATGAAGGCTTCGAGACCTAGTCGGCCGTTCGTGGTAATTCAGCGAGAACGATTGGAAGAACAGTGGCAAAAACCATCCGTCGCCAGAGTTATAGGATTTTCTCATGGGTTAAAAGGTTAAAGAGTGAGAGATCGGTCGTAGATACTCCTATAGCATACCTGATATGTTATCTGCGGGACGGAACCACAGTTCACACTACATACATAGCTTCCAAAACCTGCCCAGGAGTTACATATCAGGAAATTATTGAGCACATATGGGGCGCAAGGCAACTGTGCGAGTGGAGGCCCAACTAACTAATCATCAGCGAGAAATTTCTAGACGCATCTTTCAAAATCGGAAATGCACAGAGCCACAGCATGCCACGTCAAGAAATATGTGAAGCAGACGAAAAACACCACGAACTGAAATATGGTAAAAAATGATAAATTGCTGAAGACTACTCACAGTGAGCACAGCGTGCCACAAGCCGATCTCCCTTCGGCAATCCACGACACAAACGACGACATCCTCTTCGGAGTAGTGACAGGCCACCGTCAAGGCCCGACAGTGCGCAAGTGCAGCACGACGGCTGATCATTACACCGTGTATACTGCCATCTTTACTGAATGTGTACTAAGGAAGAAACCGAACAAGAACAATTAACAGAATCCGTAACATCACGAAGACTAAGTTCAGGAAAGAAGCATGGATAAACTTTAAACCGTACACACAAACAAGAAAACTCACTTCCATATACAAACTTTCTTCATTTGGAAGTCTGTCTGGTGGAGTCCAGTCCTTGGGTGGCTTGCTACCACCGCCATGATGATCCGTGTTGATCCAAGTCACATTAGGCCAACCGGCGTGGGTGGCAATATCTCCGTTAGGACCACGTTGCAACGCCTTGTAACATTGTTCACTGGCTAGGACGATACGCGCATTCTGGCTGCTCAGAAGAAAACCCATTGACTGGCAAGAGGCGTCCTTTTTGTGTGGAAGGGTAGTCGGGAAGACAGGTGAGTAAATAGATCAGGGCAAGGTAGAGAGTGTGATACGAAAACACAGGACAACGGCTTGAGATTGATATATGCTGAGCCATGACCCTCAACTGCAATAAGGTTCTAGAATTCGTATGAGCTGCCAAGGGAGTCACCGCCCATTAGTTAGACATACTGCTGGTTTATGTAAAGTAAGTTCCACCCCACCCAGGCCATGGTAAATTACCTAATCAGAAGCACTTAGAGCACGAAGATCATGGTATCGCACGACACCCTAACATTGAAGCCACACATAGGTGCCATTTCGACCAACAGCATTCAACACTGGTGAGGTCAGCGCATACGCACAGATGCTGCTTCATACACTGTTCATGCCAGAAGACCGTCTGCCTCGCAGAGCTCTTTTCGCCCAGCCCTGTTCTGAGTGAGGGTGACCGAGAGGTGGACAGTGTATGACTTGGCAACGAAGTGCGAAAACACTAACCAGTAAACTTAGTCGGGTCGGCAACTGTCGCCTCCCTGGATGGGGACGCCGCGACTCATCTCACCAATGGTTAATGACACTGGAAGAAATGGCCAAATTGCGCAGCCAGTGGCGCTCATGCATGAAAGCTATCGCATCAAAGCGTAGGTACCTAATTTCCGAACTAACTAAACATGCCATCGCCTTCAAGGCTTGGCTGTATGTCCCACACTGTTACGTTTTTCCGGTGATGGAAACTGTGACAGCTGGAACCAATGCGCCTATGGCACACGGTTTATAGTTTATAAATTGATTGAATTGAGGTTTTAACCCTCAAAAAGAGTCTCACACAATACGCTGTAAGCAGTCTACCGTGAGCGAACTTAGGTAGTCCCGGTGACAGTAAATAAATTCAGTGTATGAAGCGTATTTTCACTTGACATGGTTTAGACATCGATACAAGAGAGGTGGAACAACGATCACGTGAAATAAGCAGCCAGAAAGAAGTAAACCAACCTTCGAAATGTATGGCTTACTAGTATTGTTTCATAGTTTAGAAGCATTAAAAACGAATACGGGTTTACCAATTTGTTGAGCTTTATGAATGACGTACGCAATCGGAATAACCACGTGGCTAAGATTTACCACACACAAGCTGATCAGAGGCAGAAACGGACACGTCCGACTAGGATTACGGTATACGGAAACCATTCAGATCTTGGCCCATTTTCATGGTAATTCATTGAAGTCAGTTGATAAAAACTGCAAACTAGGGTTACTCGCAGTGGTATCAATCAACCGAATGACTGTAGCTGACAACATCACCGAATAGAAAAACCAACAAACTAACACAATGGACACGCAAATCATTAAGAACCCATTATTGTAAGTGATCGCGTGGTACTGTGTGCCTTGAAACATAAACATTACGAGGTACGTTTGATCGACATATTCAGTGGCCAGTATGTGTTACAGAGTAGAGTGGTAAAAATAGGGTGAACAAGACAATCGAGATTAGATGAAACACCTTTGGGCAAAAACTGATGTGAACTAACCAAGTGTGAAGGATAAGGTATTATCTAACCCTATTCAGCCACACATACTCACGACACCGAACAGAAATCAATACCATATAGGCAAATAAAACCATAATGACACGGGTGTAAAGCGGTCCCGGATAGTGTGATAGGGAGAATGATCGTGGTGGATGAATTGACAAACTGTGGAAAGGAGTAAATGTGGACAAGAATATGATGGTAAGAGAATGGGAAAACTGAGCCGAGGATGGGCTGGATTGGGTACAATCCATTCTACCCTACCTTTAGCTCTTCAGAGATGATTAATAGTGAAATGTCGTTTCTTGTGACCGCTATTCATGCATAGGAAATTGCCGTTTTCTTTTCTTTTGGTTGCCGTATGCCACCCTTGTAAACGTAGCGTCCTTTGCTCCTACGACCCATGGGAACAGGTGAAACACTAGCATGTCCCGACCAAAGAATGCTTGTAATTCTAGCACCACAATATGGTTGAAGATCTCACGGAACTAGGTGACTGATATGAATAGTCACCATGATCGGCGCACCACAGAGTACGACTGCCAACGTAAACACGCATATCGACATGTTCGGCAACCCGCTTTTCACGGAGTGAACTGAAATATGCACCATTCTAACCAAACAGGGCAGCCGTATCAAATGGACATTCGTGCATCAAACATTAGGATGTTATTGTGTGTGTGTGTGTGTCTGAAAAATACTGAGGATACGGTCGTCGCGCGACTGTCAGCTGTCACCACAGGAAAACGTCCGCTCCAAGGGAAGTTTCCTTTAAAGCCTAGCTACTTCAAAGTGGAAACTCGCTTCTCCTGGAAAAAAGTCAGCATACAGTCAGACCAATCTTCATAGAAAAAGATTGCTTCTACTTCTGAGTGGAGACCTACGAACACGAGACCATAGCAAGTTTAGCTTTACCTACGAGTTTACTAACGCTTAGTTGCACATTCGAAGTAAGGCTGAAACAGCCATCCGATAGCGGTCATAGGTCAATTGGTCCACCAGATGACAGCTGTAGGTGGCGATTAAAACGGCTAAAACGCATGGAGTGGGTACATAGGTAAAGCATCATGTGCAATTTTGTCTGGTGTCTGTCCGACAGCCATTGAATAATTCCGGGCTGCTGGTGGGACACAGTTAGTGGCAAACTACTTCGGTCGATCAGTCAGACAGTTTCCCATTTAAGCATGGTTTGGAAACTCAGTGGCTGGAAGAGGCAGGGAGATAGATAGCGGCAAACGAAACAAAGGTTATTAAAAGAGAAGACGAAGTAGCGGGCTAGAACTGATGAAAGATATGAAGGATATTGAGGGAAGTGGAAAAGCTGGATGTACTAGGGTGGGCCATCAAGCCGATGAACTGCGATACACTGTATGCAGAACATTAGACCAACAGGAGTGGACTGTCGGTGACTGGATAGCATCGTACTCTGAATGAGATATAAGCAATGTAGTGGTTCACAATGGCAGCTAAGTTGGAGATATTTCGTTTCAGGAAGTACTTCTTCGGCGTAAAGCATTGTACCGCACCAGCTGAGCCAGAAACTGTAACTGCGATATAGGACGAATCCATGGGGAATCAAGCAGCATCGAATGTTGTGGTAAAACACCGTGAGCAAAATAATCGAATATATAACTGTCGTGCAGAAGAAGAATCTGTGATCAGCCTCAGTGCACTGGCTAAAAATAAAACACTTACCTAGAGTAAGTTGTCTAGACGGAACACACCAGTGAGAAAGTTGAAAACTGATAACCTATGGCCGGTTTTGCCTTTCTTGAGGCTCATCAGGAAGGCGTAGTCCCCAAGTTTCTGTCAACCTTGTGTTCTAATTAGACCCAAATTGCACGCCATCTGCCAAACCCATTTACTTCCACGCTAATTTGGTTCGTCCAGCACATTCAGTTGAAGAATAACATTATGAGCAAAAAACTCAACTGGATTCAGTTGAATCCTCCAGTCGAACAATACACTTACCCGTCGTGCAGATGGGACTTCAATGGCAATCGGGACAACGCTGGCCAATATGCATCCGTAGAAAGCAGCAAAAAAACTGATTGGTTCGTTATTGGCATAGACCAAAGCCACACGATCACCCGGTTTCAGACTTTGTTCGCCCCTATGCCCAACTTTGTTCAATAACATATAGGCAATCCGAATGGAGCGCTGAGGAGGGAAGAAATGGGAGGGGGGGTTACCACAATCAATAAATCTGGCTATGAGAGACGCCCAGCCCTAGTTTCAACTCACAAACAACATTAAAAACACAGCACGCTAGCCGAAGCTATGATGTTTTTATTGCTTCATAACCTTACCTGACAGCTGTCTGGAGTAGTAGGCCTCATGACGAGCTACAATGGTCCTTTCAGGAATCAATACGGGACTCAATATTCAATACATGAGGTTTCGTTTCCCAAAAATAAGAATGACTAATTGGTGTTGAAGATGGATCGTTGGAGTTGATGGTGCCGGTAGTTTGAGTTTTCAGGCCTGAGTTGGATAGTCCGATTCGAGCTTACCGAAAGACAATGCTACCTAGACATGTATCGCTTTTCGAGGTAGAAAACACCGAATTAATGGATCGTGGTTAGCAGGACGGACTGAAGAACCGTAACAGGAAGGAAGAATTAATTCAAAACGTCCACTATGTAGAATTATCAAGAAAGATTTTGGTAAACCTTGAATACTCGGAGCATGTGTTACAATTCAAGAAAGCTGAAGATTATATACACCGACCAGTTGGTCACAAACGCTCGGAAAGAGCGTGATTTACGGAGGAAAGTGAGTGAATAGCGATGAAACGAACGACACTATCTGAGCATAGCGAAATATGGTCGTGACTCCCACTGCATCGCCATAAGCGTCAAGAGAGACTCCATGTTACAAACGAGAGAGAGAGAGCGCAAAAAGTTGCACAACCAGTCGAACACGCACAAAGCTAATTGACTGTAAAAAAAATAGAATATGACGGTTGCCGATCATACAGGAAGTTTACTAGGTGTCAGAAAATGTTGCCGTCCATCGCCACTTCTCACCATTCACGCGAACTCGGGCAGGCTGGAATAGAATTCTTCGTTTCATATCATATCAATGCAGCACTGTATTGACCTACAGCCAGCTATTAATCATCCCTAGATACATGAACGTTCTACCCCATTGTCGGTAAATCGTGTTCCTGAAACCGAGATAATATTGACCACTTTTGACGTAAACGATACGTCAAGGATGAGCAGTGCAGCACATTTAGATAACAACAAGATGTGGGATAGTTAAAGCAAAATGTCCAACAACAGTTGAAGCTACAAGTCGACTAAGTCTGAAAAGACAGGGGAGGACAAACAAAGATTTCCTTAAATAGCCGTTTAAAGTCGACCGTTTGTAAAACAGAAACGATATGAGGAGGACAACAGCAAGCCCCTAGGTTTTGCGTCCGCTCGAAAACTAGGTGTGGTACTTTAGGAAACCACATACAAGGCGCTGGATCTATACGCTTCCCACCTCATCCGTCAGATCACTAACAATTGGTTGACTGATAGACCCAGAGCTTCTGAGTAAGAATCTTTAGGGGTCTACCTAGATGTTTCATTCCGTTCTAAAATCACGGGGCAGAGTAAGCCGTGAAAGCCGGTCGCCGCATAACTGCAGTCAACAAGTTGAACAGATATTTTCGCATAGAATCAAGCCACAAAACTTACTCGCATGCGGTAAGGTCATGTCGATCAATATGGCCTCTCTAGGTGAGATGCGTTCCCAACAAGAACGAAGCGGTTGTACAGTGCTTCTAGGTTTTTTCAATACTAACCGAATCCAACTAAAGGGTGAAATATCGATGGAGCTTTCGGAATCACCTCACTTCCCTTAAATACTGATTGAACCCATCGGTAACCACGTCTCCCAGATAAGCTAGTCATTGAACTCCGACTAAAAGTTGAACAGTTGATTAAGATAATGAATCTCACTCAATCTTGCCTTTCCTTTCCATCGATTTCTACATAATTGATTGCTTTTAATCGCAAAGCTGAGGAGATGAAAGCAAAAAG
The DNA here is from genome assembly GCA_003604175.2 of Clonorchis sinensis. Classification (NCBI taxonomy): domain Eukaryota; kingdom Metazoa; phylum Platyhelminthes; class Trematoda; order Opisthorchiida; family Opisthorchiidae; genus Clonorchis; species Clonorchis sinensis. Next base: position 14,063,516 of record CM030371.1, read on the forward strand.
CTGACAGTCCGAAAACTTTGTTTCGGAGTCAAGTCTTGCAGAGACCAAAAGATCCAAATTTCCGATTCACAGATACGGTGAAGTGAACAGTGAGCAATGCAGCTTTCGGACACCCAAAACAGGCACTACTGTGAATTTACAAAACACAGTTACTAAGGCCGTTTGCCTATATGCACGAATGGAATGTAGTGTAGCAGACCACAGTGTCGTTGTTGACGAGATAGAAGAAAGAAAAAGGATTCAGTAGTAAATGGAGAGTTCTAGAACTGCCAAAACACTGTCTCAAATAGGGTTAGAAACACTCACAGAGATGAATGGCATATCGTACGATCGACCAGATAGACACACTGGATGCATACTCACCTGAAGCAGTTTGGCGTAGGTTAGTACTTGTGTAGGGCGTCCACCAACATCCAAACAGGTCAGAACAGGTGTTTTGCAACTCAGACCGGCATACCTTTGTAAAGCGGACTCGAGATTACGGGGTAATCCTGAAGGAACCTGAAGGTGCGGGGAAGCAAAACACGTATAGGATTGAAAGGGCCCTGTAGAGAGCAAAATAAAGCTGGCATGTGGGAGTCAGGGGGTACATGCAGCACCCACAATAGTGATCCCCTAGTGTGCTTGTTGATAGATCAAACACACATTCCAGATGAAGATTTCGTCCTGTAAGTGAAGCCAAACTATGCTGAAAAGCTTTTCGACATCTTCACTGAGTTCCCAAATCTCCTCACACTACCAACAACATAGATTCCGGCTTCTCATGTAAACATTCGAGAGGATAGCTAACTGATGTTAGAATTGGAAAATAGAAGGTGAATCCGATACAATGGATCGACGCTGTGATTATCCTCATTACTGCCTATCGAAAAGTGCGAGGCGCTGTGGAGGAGTTGGTTGTTTACGGAATGTCAACAATTCACAGTGCAAGACGACGCTGAGCATGGTGAATGGTCTTGAAAAGAACTCCTTGGGGCAAGAATTACACGCTACCTGACAAGTCTAAACACCGGGTAGTGCTTGCAAACGCACTTTTGCGTTTCAACTAATGTTTGACAAGGTACAGCCAGCGACCAATTTCAAGACGCCCAGGAATCGGGTCTGAAAAGTTCAACCGCATGATTTCTACGGTCGTTTAATCTGCAGCCACTCGTTCCTCAGTGCTTGTAGAAACGTATAAATATAACATGTTTTTTACAGCGTAGAGACGCGACGACAGCCTAAATCGAACTTGCTTGAAGTAATTGCCGAGAAAAAATATAAACGTACAGTCGCGACCATTGGCACTTGTGTGCAGATAAGTTTGAGCTTGTCCAAGTGAACTGCGTGGCACACGATTCGGTTCTCACATGATGAGGGGCAAAGGCACCATAGTACCTTCGTACCACTTGTCTAGGATCGCTTCAATAATGCTTGCGTCGAGCCCTATGAAAGCATATCTCGAGTACAAAGGAGCCATTCAACACGCAATCACGTAAATCCTGCGAATGAAGGATAGGTGCCACTACATGGGAGTTCATCATACTACTGATGAGCCACTCTTGGCCTAAAGGTTGACTCTCAACCACTAGCCGGAGGGTTATGAGTTCGTAGGAACCTGGAGGTTACTGAAATGAACACTGATGGTGGTTCCCAATAAGGATGAAGGAGCCATGAAGTGCTTCTTGGCTTTTAGGAATAAGCTGGCTTCATTTATATGACGAAATCCCGAAATGAACTTCGAATTCTCTTCATAGTACAAACAAAGTCCATTGCCACATGCGTTACTACCGAAAAATCGGGTGCATCCTCACAGTTCACTATCTCCACAGTCGGACAGACAGCACTGAACGCCTCTAACATAGCTACTTTCACATTTCGCCATGCTTCATCCATGTGCCAAATACCAGTGCAATACTGTGGAGAGTTGTTGGGCTATGGTAATTCTTCGAAGACAGTGGATTCACATGCTTCTTGCTAGCTTGCGAGGGCCTGGGGGAAACGGACTGTCGGCCGTGCACTCACCCTGGCGTGATCGGAATCAAACCGCGTACCCTAGAAGGAAAGGCAGTCTTGAATCGTGGCTCTCCGCTGGTGGCTGATGTTCACGTAATCCAACTGGTTCCACAGTTGATTTGCAGTTGGTTGGCGCCAGGTTACGCGATGCGAACGTTTACGATGAAAGCTCGTACCGGCCAGAGACAGTTCACGATCGGCACGCAACTGGAGGAGTCGCTCTCCGTTGTCTGTGCGATGAGCATCGACTCAGAGAACCAAATGTGATTTCAAGGAGCTCAGATGACCGACTTGAGCATTCATATCGCCTGCAAGGATCACAATATCAGGGCTTTTTGCTTGATAAATGAGCCTGGATAGCTCTCGATGGAAAGTATCCTTCTCAGCATCAGAACTGCAGTCCGTTGGGGCATAAGCCGACACTACAAGCAGGCACCGCTTTTTATACCGAGAGGTACTGAGCTTGACTGAGCTGGATAGGCGGACGGTGCAAGGACGGCTGTTCACTGAGACCCAATCAAGCAAAGCGCGTTCAGCTCTGGGGCTGAGTGCAACTCCCACGCCATATAGTCCACGAGTCATCGCTTCTGGGTCACCGGACACACGGAAAGAGCTGAGTTCAACATTGGCGTTCTGGGGTGCATAACCACGCTTGGGTCTTGTATGCGTGTTTCGGAGACACAGCATACATCAATTTTAAGAGAGTGTAAGGTTTCAACAAGCGTTGCCTGTTTGCCGATTTGACATAATGTACGGACGTTAAAAACTCCTATATAGAAAGGATTTCGTGGATATAAATAAGTATTATTTTGCTTGTTAATGGGTAGCGAGAAGCATAAGGCTCTATGGAACGAAGTACCAGCCAGTGTAGCCCGACCACCACGTCAAGGTGGCAGCTTTAGGTCGGGACAGGGAAACTCAGTGTTAGCACATCCAAAGAATTCAGTCATTTCGTAGCTACATTCATTATTTCAATGCAATACAAAATGCTCTTTGAAGGCGACTACCACTATCATTAGTGGTAGAACGCACTTTATAATCCCATGCATTTTTCAAGATGGACAGACAGTTCTTGGCACCCAGTCTTACTAGACCTTTCTACTCCACTCGGGGACTATTTTCTAAACAAGATTTATGGGTCTTCCATATCTCCGGAAAGTAACAGACGTACGTCGGTATCGGCCGATTGATAGGGAACATATTTCGGTGAACCGGGTGTGATAGAAACCACCGAGGAATAACTGAGTATTGAACCAGGATTCTTCGTGCTGCAGTTGCATGTAAACAGCTTTAAAAAAACACTCGAACACAAATACAATGTGGATATCGACCTTAAAACCAACAAAAACATAAGAATTGCATTGCATAATTCCTTTTTGAATGGAGATCAAATTGTGTTCTGTAAACTGTGAATTTGGATCCGGAGTGAATCGGAACTTAGTGTGTAGCATTAACGCAAGATATTCATAGGATGAAAATTCGTTACTGTGGAGGACCCGAGCAAACAAGTAGCTATGAGGATACGAGAAGGAAACCAACTTACCACGAGTTCCTCACCGCGCAAAGGTTGTGACGGTGGGCCGTGTGGACGAGGTGCGGACGGATCGACCACCGGCCGAACTAAAACTTGATCCTCCTCGTCAAGAAAATATTCGGGTAGCGGACGACGCTTTGGTCGTTTTAGAGTATTCACAAGTTGCTGAATCTTCTCAGACACGCGGTTTGGGCATATCAGACCGAGTTGGGAACGGTCGGGTTGTGAAACACCGGAGTCGCGATGTGAGGAAGCATGGTCTGAATGTTCAGCAACGTCAGTGTTTTGAAAACTGGCTGTCGAGGGCAGGTTCATAGTTGGAGAAAAAGTACTTTCTACGGGCTGTCCGGATTCTAACCAAGGAGATGAGGGGTCATAGTGACCAGCACTGGTAGGAGGAAATAGACTAGCTGGTATGGTGGTATTGGGAGGTAAAACATTCACACCACCAAACACAGGAGTCTTGTGCGGAGTGGAGGTGAAGTGCTCGGGAGAAACATTGCTGTACATTGCGGAGGATGAAGCGGCTGTGTGAAACAGAGGGTAACGAAAAATTAAGCAATGGGGGATTTTTATCCAGCAAAACGATAGGAAAATACTTCCTCGGCACCTATGCCTTTCAGGGATCAAAGCTAATAAACAAAGGTTTGCGTGTCTTGGATGATTACATGAAACTCCTTGTCCCGGAAGGTGAGGACACAATGTGAAAAAGTTTAAACAGCTATAGAGCTACAGAGCTGTTCTGTTGGTATGAAAAACTGGGATCTCATGGTTAGCCTAAAGCAGTAGTTCGAGTGGCGAGACAGCTCAGTGGTTGGAACCCGACCTCTGCATCTAGACTTCGCCTGTCTACGTTAGGGCAACCCGGTAGTATCCCAGTCCCCGCGCTTCCTTTGGGTGGCATGGCAGCTAAGCACCGAAAAGGTCTTACAGCAGAACGATTGGAGCATTTGTGGACCTTACAACAATTTAGGATAAACCCCACATGATAGACCTCCAACGATCCAGCCACCTAGGTTTCCCGCAAAGTTTAAGGTTTTGTTTGACCCGATCTATTACAGAATGACGGAGAATTTTCGAACCCCCAATATTTTAACCAAAAAATATCAAGTGACGATTTGGACGCTCAGTTGCAGCTTCGGAAGGAGGACCTACAAGTAAACCGAAGAAGCCCCTACTGGAGAAAGCTCGCATCAAGGGACGAGTCCGCAATTCAACGTAAGTAGTTCCAGAACCGAACAATACATCCCTGATGAAACGCCACAACTGTGGGATTAAAGCTGTTAGTGGGGTGCGGATCAGCCTGACTGATTCAGGGAGAAAACACTATGACAAGCTTGGAATCTGGTATGCGCGAATAGCAGGGAAGTTGGCAGAGCATGACTCACGGACAGGAGACGGCATGACAATTCCACAGTACATGGCGGTTAAGGTCAACCACAATCATGATTGATGTGGGCAAAACGCTAGACGTCACACCGAACAGACAAGCGGAGAGAGATACAAATAAACAAAGACAGATGCGCGCGCTACTGCGTGCTAAAGTTTGACGAATAAGCCTTTAATTGTATTTGTTCCAAAAACAACCCGTCTTTTCTATGAAAGGGATATGTTGATACGCTCAAGAAGCTGGTGAGTGAGGCATTGACCAAAGCTTCCGTCGTGCGACCACCCGATCAGTAATGATGAGACACTTCAGATGATCGAGGAAGTTACCCGAGATGAACCATCATCACCATCATCAACAGTGGCATGATTACGGGATGGTACGGTGCTCCGTACATCAAACGACCGTCAAGAACGAGTTCTTTTTGTCCAACCTAATGGTAGGTAGAAACGACTGACGGGCGGAAAGTTCTTCGGAATATCACCTATTACGGTCTAGGGTCAATGATAATGGAGGGCGCTCTGTCAATAAGCCAAAACGGGCTGCAACAACAGCAACCTCCTTGGATGCCGAACTCTGTCAAGACATATCAACAGTTAACGATCACCAGACAGAAGCCAGCCTAGCAGCAAATTAAGCTATCACGTCAAACCTGTCGTCATTAGTTCGTTGATGTCCCGCTTACTACTTCATCAGATAATTGCAGCAAATCAACTCGAACGAACTGATTAAAACATCGCCTCCCAATAGGTAGTCGTTTCTTCCTAATACTCGGAGTTCTCTGTGGACAAAACCGTAACAAATGGAACCTATGTATTCTTGGCAAACGGTCTATGACCGAACAGCTGAACTGAATGGAAGAAAGCCGAGGTGATACAAGTCCCACCAAAGAAGCTATCCGACGCACAGCAACATCTTTGTATGAGTTGACTCACGTGCGTTGTTGTTCCACATGGATGGTTGCCCATGCGAAGTGGGAGGAAGATCTGAGTTGGTCTGGTATTGGGGTTGTTGTGGTACAGACGCAAATTCAGGTGGAACGAGATTCAACTGTGCGGCTGCTTGAGCGGCCAGCTGTTCAAAGGAGTCCGCAGAACACATGCCAACCGGTTCCGGAATATAGGTGCTCGTGCCTGACATTGGGGCCAGGTTGTTGTCCAATCGAGGCTTGTTGAGATGAAGACCTGTATGTTTGGGAAGGTGTTGACGAAAAGGATAAGAACATAAACGCCAAGAATTCAGCTGAGTAGAGAAAGACCAGGTTAAACTAACACTACGGTTCGTATTACACTATAGAACTCAAAGGTGCACCACACGTTCGGCCGTTTCTTAATCTAAATTGCTTCTCAAAATAGTTATAGGAAATTCCACGAGAGAAAAAACATCACATGGAAGGGTACCTCTACTCAGATAGAACTTCACGCAAAATCGTGACTGGGAGTAGAATGTTCTTTTGACCCTCCAAAAGTCAATTAGGCTGATAAAACGGACACTCCATATAAAATGTGCTCTAATAACAAGGATGCGTCACCCAACATAACGGTAAACCTTGGGAGGTATTCACGTCAAGAAAACTACAGTGTGGGTGTAGCTCAATTATTGAATCTGATGGGAAGAAGTTACCAAAAGGTGGGGAAGGATTGTTGTCAGTCAGGTTGGTATCACGTGCACTGTCAGCCCTCGTCACAATCTGTCGACCTGCCCTTGTAAGAGAAACCAAACTTTGGATAAGTCAACTCTGGTGTTTTTTCAGGCATAAGTGAATCTGTAGTAGAGGGGAGTCATCTGAAACCTGTTCGCTGAGAGGTCCTTCGGTGTGCAACACATCACGCTGCTTCAGTGTATTGCGGCTTTTGGCACGAACCACTGGGGCAAAAAAGTTTACAGGTATTCAACGATGGACCGCATGCACATCCATCCGGTGATGGTGAGCACAGAAACGGGCAGCAGTAAAAATTGATGGCAATTGAAGACATATTAACTGTATCACTGATCTATTGACAACCAAGCATAGTACAAAAAACGCAACAAAAAGCCAGTGGTTCAGTAGGAACACAAGCAGGAGCATAATCCCCTAATCGATCGGATGCATTAGGTGTAGTTTTGTGAACCGATTACAATTTTGTGTTTGCTAAGCCAAAATAATTACATATGGCAATAGATAGCCATTTTGAGGCGCTAGGTGGGAACAACGAGGTGTGGCAAAGTTACCCTCTTTTACGACAACTTTTTCCCCACAAACGAGTGAACCAAGATGCGATGACAGGCTGATCAGGTGCACACAATCCATTCAGTTTTCACATCCCAAATTGTGTAGCACGTTTACCGTCTAGAGTTCTTCCGGTAAGTTTTGGGGATGCGGAAAATTTCTTTCGAGGATATCAGTGACGTGGAAGGTGATCACGTTTTAACCAGGCTATGAGATTAGTGATAGAATGGACAGGTAACTACCTTTGAACAGGCCATCAAAGTGACCGCCCGAAAGTGATTTCTTCTGGAAAGAAATTGATCTTAAATCAAGTTCTCAAGGAACAACCCAAAATGGTGTTCTATGAGAGTTGGCTTCTGCTCTGCATAGCCTCTCCAGAAAGGGCTAACTCACAGTAGCTCCTCTCCAACGACGTTCCGGCCAAAGTGTTACTCGACCAATCGACTGACTGAAAGGAACGATGTATGTACACCCTTTTGTCACCCAACCCATTGTGGGGACCACACCCGTTCTGTGGTTGATTATGGTTTGATGTGCTTGAGTGATAAGCCTGAAATCGTTCTACAGATGAAGTTGCTTGGACCATGTCGTCTATCTCATCAAACGAAATTAAACGGCAACCCCAGGACGAACCAGCATTTAAGTCCAATTTGTTCGTCAGTGAACTTTTGTACTGGACAGCACGGGGTTCAGGCAATCGGATCAAGTACTGCATCCAGACGGAGAGAAGCAATCGCCGGTCTCAAGTCTCTCAAATTCGTCAATCACACGGACTGGGACAACCTCCAGCATACGATTCCGGTTTCGACCACCTAGTCTTACAGTGGAACATAGTTGCAGCACATTTTGCAACCTGATCACGCCAATTGAAGACAATCAAGAGCTTAGCTCTAGGAGCACAAAAACGACGGTTGAATGGGGAAACCAACCACCATCAAAACAGATAAAATCTGTCTACCATGGTAAAAAGGAAGAACTTGAAGGCATTAGTGCAGACGATATCTATTTAAATGCTACCACCATTATACTCCTGTAGTTCGATTCTGAAAGATGCGAATATAAATGATGGGGAGAAAAGAGATTGTTGGGGGTTCGGATTCATCTCCCTCTAACTAAAAGTTATTACCGTCTTTCGGTTTCCGATGAACAGCAATCATACAGTATACGGGGTTTGAGGAATCATTCCCACGGATAACCGAAATTAGTTGGCTTTGGAAACCTTCTGATACCGTGATGATCGTACATTACATGTTTGAACACTTACGCACGCTGTGGCTCATCAGGACCGAATTCGATGGGAATGCGGGCTGAAGTTTCAGTCCATTTGGCAAGCAACTTACGGCGTTTTTCATGCAAAGTGCGGATAGTAGTAGCTGTTTGGCACGTAAATCACAACGATCACGCACACCGTTGCGACTGGAGCCAGGGAGAACTCGGTGGGCGAGCCGAACGATCTAGTGCTTCTCAGTACAGTATGATTAGCACACAAAAGTGATGGAGTATAAAAGACTGGAGTGGAAAAACTGGCATCTCCTTATGTTCAACACGGTTGCAACCGCCTGGGGGAGTTCTACAAAACGAAGTGTAACGGAGGGGTACAAGAACTGCGCGGACTCGGCTGGCGCGTTCCACTACTGATATGGGAGGTGAGGCTGTCTTGTCCGTTCAACTTCCCTACTGACATGACGGTGAGGTTTTCACAAAGTTCCTCTATCAGACTATTTTCCGAACATTTGCGCGTGTTGGTCGAATACAACTGGAATACGAACCAGTGTAATTAGCTTACTTAAATGCGACGCAATTGAGCATACACTTGTAAAAAATAACTTCTAGATTGGGTGGGGTCAACGCTGAACCTCACACTTGCGACCAAACTAGTCGATCCGGTCGAAAAATTCACCTACTCCGATAGTCGTGCAAATCCCGCTGGCCTGGATAAAGAAAAAGTGGTTTATCCAATCAGGAAGGCCAGAAAATACTTCCCAAACCCGGTACCCGCAACTTTGGTATACTACTGGATATCAGCCAGGATAAAGTCCACAACGGTGTGGTACGCTGGATCCTGTTTAGGTATTAATGGGAGTAAGCGAAAATTTGGAGTGTTTGATCACCGATACCACTTTGGAAAGGTGGATCCGTAAGGTCGAAGCACATCACAGGAACAAGTCGGCTTTGATTGATAAGCCCATCATACTCGATGGATTATACTGGCTAGACCTCCCGATTTGCTCAATATTTCGCCTCATAAGATTTTGGGTACCAAAAGCCCACTTGATGACCTTAGGCTCGAATAATGGTGTGCACGTTCGGGAATTCTCTCAGGTCCTGGAAAAATGGAAAATACTTGCAAAGCAACTAATTCATACTGTATACACTACATTCATCAATTTATCAGCCTGAAGGCAAGTTAAGCTAAACACACTTATAAAGTAGTTAATAAACCAGTTTTCAGGGACCATACATCATATGGGATATCAACGGTCATGCATGTTCCGGATGATTCTGTTGCCGAATAACTCAGCATCCCCACTAGAGGCGTGCTCGATTTAATTATATCATACGAAATTGTTCACGTGAAAAATCTGCGAGCGGAAAACGACTGTCACTTGTCAGATAGCATGGGAACGGTGCGTGTTTTAACGGGTAAACATATACCCTTGGAAACCAATGAAATGGTTATCATAGCCACGCAGCAAAATGGATACACAGTAGCCTGGATATTGTACCTAACGCTATGCACAGCCGTTGCTACACTGTCTCAAGCGGCATTCACATAATTTAAGTGATCCGTAATGCTCACACGACGGTCCGCATTTTTCACCATTGCTGTTGAGATTTTCTGCAGAGACATGGTTTTGTTTGAAAACGCACGGATTGTGGAGATGGAAAAGAAATCTTGGGCTTCGAATCCTCGGATTCCTTGAAACATAACCGTAACGAAGGGTACCAACTATGGGTAGTGTGTCTCGCATAGCGAACACCAAAATATGCCTACTATGACAAGCATGTGATAAGAGTTAAGAAAACAGGATGTTGAATGTCCCCGAGTCAGATAATCCAAGTAAACAGCTCAAAATAGTGCTGAAGGAAACCGTGTAAGGGTACGCGGGCAGGCCGATTAACATTTGTATCAAATCCACCTACTGACCAGGCGGGGTTCAATAACCATGGGACAGTCTCACAGACTCTCACAGTTTCACGATGAATTATGTATGAAGTTCGAAATTTGACTGGGTCCACACAAAGATAGACCTAACCGACCATTCGGGTAGGAAACGTGCAGAATGCCATGGCAGCCTTTTGAGACAAGATAGACGTTGTCTCTGTCAATACCGAACGGCATAAGATCGCAGTACAGGACAGTCGGTTGAGTGCTGAGCATCTGGATCTAAACGCCGTATGAAGAATTTAAAAAAGGGACCAAAACTCGCCAACACAACGCACGGAGCACATCGCCGATCGATAGTAGTGGGCGGTAGCAAGAAGGGATATCCTTGTATTCAACTCAGTCTTCCGCAGGGAGTATTGAGCAATAAAACATTGTTTGCCATGGCTTCTGATCCAGTGGCCGAGAAGACAGCCAGTGAATGAAGATGAGATCGTTGAAAACGTCCGTATCCAGGTTGTCATATGCTTAATTTATCACTAATAGACTTATGGATTGCATCTGGTATAATCGTAAAACCTTTTGATAATCGGCCGCAGAATTTACAGCACGGTGATCCCCCATAAAGACAGAGAATCATTTGGAATGATAAACTCCTTGGACACACGACGACATTTTATGACGGCAACCTCTGATAAAAAAGATAATCGTTCAGGTATAACACCCTTTCGGTGCCTAGCTGCCATGCAACCCGAAGGAAGCACGAGGGCTAGGATACTGCGCAAGCCTAGACAGGGGAAGTCGAGATGCAGAAGACGGGTTCGAACGACGGACCTTCCGGTCAGTAAATTCGCACCCTAACCACTGAGCCATCTCGCCTCTGACCTAAGTTCGTGGTTGAAAATTCCCCTAGCTTTTGTAAGGAAAGACAGTGAATCCGATGTCTACCGCCCCATAGTAATCTGAGGGAAAAAGATTACGGTCAGAGAAAACCGAAAGACTGGAGTGCTACTGTACCCACACAGAAAATCATCTTCACTCCACTGATCCAGAGGGATAGATAAAAAAGACGAAAGACCGACAGACCTGAGGAGAAATCTGTTACGGGCAGCATGTGGTTGAAATTCTCTGCCGTTCCATTTGTCTGGGGATGCGTAGGAAGATGATTAGTTACAACAGCGACGGAACTCGTTGGGGTAGTGATGTCATTCTGGTAATTGGAGGAGGCGGGAGGGGGTACCGGCTGGAAAGTGAACGGGAAAAGTATTAAAAACTATGGCAGACAATGCTGAAGAATACTAAATTAAGTCAGCTAAAACGAAGGAGCCTTGCTTAAACTACGTATCAGACCATGTGATTACGTACAAAAGTGTATACACAGTAAAGGGGTGAAGGCCAAATGTCGGAGACTTCCAGGCCAAATCATGGACTACAGCGAGAAGGGCCAAAAGGAACACAGTAGGTAGTTTAAAGTGGACGGCTATCAGTTGTTCTCCGGCGTGCGTGCTAATTACATAAGTGACGTTCGGACCGCCAGTTCAGATGAAGTTTTGTATGTTGTCCTGTAGAATAGAGGTGGAATCATCATCATCATCATCATTATCAGGTGTAAGAACCGCGGACTTCCCATACAGTGACTGAGGCTGCCACCCCGTCCACCGATGATTTGGAGATGTAGGGGAGGCAGCTGCGTATTGTAGGCGGGAGCTGATAAATTGGTGCGGAAATACAAGTCTGTCAGTGGACTTTTAAGTAGGGGGGGGGGGAATGGGAAGGGAGCTGTGCATTGAAGGCAATAGCTTGGATGCACAAGCGCTATTGAAAGCGCGACTGGGCCGTGTCTGACAATGTTTCTAATCACTGATGTGGCTCGCCTCAAGGTCCCCAAACAGAAAGACGACAGTGGCCCGACACAGGTGAGTTTGCTCTTAATGGCTTTCACACTTCGCTGGCTCGGTGGAATCCTCAGCTAGTACTCGTCTTACTTATTTGCTTCTAGCTGTGGAAACAAAATTGCCCCAGCAAAATATGGAGGATGAAGACGTGTCAACTTTCCAAAAGTGCTCGCAATGATTGCGGAAGTCACAGAAGTATCGAACTGACCCTGTAAGGACGACTTTAAGCGACTCTCCATCACACTTCGACAGCATGAGGAAACATGACTAAGGGAAAGAAGCGTGACGAGCCACATAATGGTCTTGAAACGGAATGAGATAGCAGCAGCAAAGTTGATCAGGAAATGGATATTGTGTAAGGCATTGGGCACCCAATTTGTGAACATAAGCATCATTGCGAGATGCGTTGGCTCGGTTACGTGCTAGGTATGCTGTTGTATTCTACCAAGAAATGCGCTGATTCCCAATACAAATTTATCGGTCGAAAATCATGAAGTGAGTAAAGTATAATATGGCGAAAACTCCGAATACTGTGGGTACCGTCCGGCCTCCACAATAAGGATCACATGAACTTTCTTGTGCATGGCTGGAGACGCTACAGTAGATGACTGCTGATCAATGTCAACTGAATTTGTACTAACAATTTCTAGCCGGTCTGTCCGAGTGAGAGCTTGAGGTCGGGTGTTTGTGGCAGGCTAGAACTAGGCTCCTTATGGGGCTTAATTTGGATATACTGACATGTTTGCACGGCGTCGTCGTCAATAATGATGAGGAACAAAGCAACGGAATATCAACAATTCTTATAACCGATCAGATAACAGCAGCACACGGTTAGATAGCCGAGTTTCCGTTTGGAACCAGATCGTTGGTCGTTAGGCTACGCAAATCCCAGTTCAAATTCACTGGCCATTTCTGAGAGGCACGGTGTTGTACTCAGGGAGAAGTGGTCCGGGTAGAGATATCCCTCTTGAAGCATAGTTACAAAGAAGTGCGAGATAAAAAAAACACCGAAACAGCTACCGTCACGGATTAGTCTCGTGGATAAGCCACACATGAAACACCAGGTTCTTCAGTGTGATACAGGAAACTATTGCGCCACAGATGGGCTGTGGTTGAGATGGGCTGTGGTTGAAGGAGTGAGTCATTGGTGTGTGTGTGTGTGTGTGTGTGTGTGTGTGTGTGTGTGTGTGTGTGTGTGTGTGTGTGTGTGTGTGTGTGTGTGTGTGTGTGTGTGTGTGTGTGTGTGTGTGTGTGTGTGTGTGTGTGTGTGTGTGTGTGTGTGTGTGTGTGTGTGTGTGTGTGTGTGTGTGTGTGTGTGTGTGTGTGTGTGTGTGTGTGTGTGTGTGCGTATATGTAGATACACTCGCGCGAAATTGCGGGTTACCGTGACATTGATCGCACGGTTGTTCCGGCGACCACAAGTGTCGAGATTATCATTCTAATAATGTCACTGTCGTGGACGCGCATCGCAGCTGAATAGGTAAACAAACTTAACCAGATGAAGCGTCACCGTATGCAACTAAACAAAGCCCCTGGAACGTACCAACAATGCTGCTGGAAAGTCACTTATGACCAGTCATTTTGGTTACAGAACACTGACACTAAACAACGGAGTGTGTGAGGAACAAGGAAACGTGGGAAACGAAGAGACTCGAATAGAACATTGTGATATAAACTTTGGAACTGTGAGGTCACAGTGTATAGGGGTCCTAGCTGGGATTTCGAGACTACGCAGTAGGTGGCGTATGTGTCCATACCAGTGGCAAACAGTTTTGCTAATCGGCTTTTCTGTGCAGACTAACTTTAGTTACTAGACGAAATTTCAAATGTAAATTTGCTCACACTACCAGCAGCTTCGCATAACGTTGACATACAGATCACCCTGTGTTCTACAGATCCTATCAAAGAAGCAAAACTGAGTGCTACATTCATTTGCTATTTTTCAGACGCCTCTAGCTCCGTTCTAGACAAGCTACTTTGCTTACACCTGTGAAGAAAGGAAATTGAAGGTTCACATCTCGCAATCGGCGTTCACTGCTACACAAAAGTTAAGAAGGTCATGAACGGCAAACCAGAGGCAAGGACCTAGTAGGAGTCATTTGCACATGCAATTTTGACTGCTGTATTCTAATGTGATACGGAACGTCATTTCGAATGTCGCCTTAGGGTCAATCATATGGCCTGTTCGTGGCTGCCTATAGAATACCGCAGTTTCGGATGCTTAGTACATTCATTTAGTAGTGCGCTGTGTTGAGTAACTGGGACAACGAAACACGACGGGTAAAATCGTCCAGTCACAAAACGCCAGGTGGCGTTTTGTCACTTTGAAAGAGAAGCCAGGTTCTATTTAGCTAGGGCTGAGTCCTTAACTAAAAGTGACGCAGTGCTCCACAAAACATCGCCTATGTGATCAGATCTCGTGAGCGCTAGTTCAACACTCCACGTCACAGCCAACACAAGTGTCGGGACAGGAAAACACGGTTCTTGAACGAACGTACTGTGGTAAGACTGCTGTGGGATGGTCCAGGGCCCAACCGTTGCAAACCCGGTCCCGAGGCCTCGGAGGATAGATCGTCTTCGGAATCATCTGTGACTTCGAGTAGAGGGATAAAAGGGAGGTGAAAGAAAGGAAACCACTTTTACCATATCGGGAAACTGGGAGACGGCAAATAAACGGAAAACATACAGAGAACTGCACCTGTCACATCCAATCTCCCATACAGAAGACCAATATGGGTCTGCGGATAACCACGTATACACAATAATCCGAAGATCGGGAAGCACTGTACAAAATTTGACGAATACACTCATTTGCAAATCAATTTGGTTTTCACGGGAGACTAAACTGAATTTCTATTTTATGCTATTCTTCAACTGAATGTACTGCACAAAGGCAGCCTTACGTTTCATTGGGTACGATATTCAAGATAGCGCAGTATGTTTTCATAAAGGAAACTGTTCACAAGTTTGCTGAAGAGTCAGAGTTTTCAGCAACCTTGTGAGAAGCACTTTGCAGACTGTTTGCAGGTCCGAAGTTTGCAGTAGGCATTTGGCTCCCTGATGGGGTTCTTAATGAAATGCTTGCAAGCAAATTGACCGGGATGACGGATCGATTGGCGGCTATTATTACAACCTGAGCTACAACCATTCTGTTCAACAGTAAATCTGGTTCATCCCCATCAAGCATAGCTCTTCTTACAGGTGAATTGGCAGGATTGGTACCGTTTTCAAAGACGACATACCGCATCAACTGGTACGAGCTAAAAATTCCAAGCATGGTTCAACCACAGTGAGTAACCGACAAGAGGAAGACGTACGAGGACCGGGCGTCATAAAATAACCCCTCTGTAAGATCTTTAGTCAACGGAAAGCTAAAAAAATCGTGCAGCCGTAGCACCCTTTTGGTGCCTAACTGCCATGTCATCCGGTTGCACGAGGGCTAGGATACTGCCAGGTTGCCCAAGCCTAGACAGGGAAAGTCGAGAGGCAGAGGTCGGGTTCGAACCACGGACCTTCCGGTCAATAAGATTTTAACCATACCATAATCTTAGCTCAAAGTTACTGTATCTAACAAGATTGATTACGAATGTTGTAGCGAATAACTCGATTAAAAAAAGCGGAAAAGTGGCTGTCACATCTGTGTAACGCCGATTAGAAATCTGGTCTGATTCGGACGATGTTTCCTGCACTTGAGTGGAGGCGGTACAAGGTACGAATATCAGCAAATGTCAACCTGTTGCACAGATACTTCACTACGAGTTCAGGGACACGAACACCGTGGGAGCTATGCGGGGGGCATCGCTGTGCGCATTCACTTTCATCTCCTGTACGTGCACGGGAATTTCAGGTGGTAGGTGGCTCAAATTATCATCCGGATGGATCACACCGCCCAACCTAAACTTATGTGGATCACCAATCCGAGTGCTGAGCGTGCAAGTAGCCATGAACCGAAGAGCGGACCGATAGAGAAACGTATTTCGTGATCCGATATAATTTCTCTACTTTCAGATGTGTGCAATAGAAAAATTAAACTAAACTAGTGAGGAACCCGCGTTCAACAAACAATAATGTTCCCGTAGGACAATCATGGGTTTTTCGCGACTGGTTGTATTAGCACAAACAAGCCGGGGGTGGCGACCAGTCACAGATGAGAAGCCTTATGCTAACCGTAGCCAGTACGCTAGCACAAGAACAGCACAGTCAGTCATTTTACGACCTGGCAGAAATGCTACGGCTTGCTAACTTGTGGAGCCTTGAGAAACGGCTGATTCAGCAACGATATGTTCAGAACTGCTGAAAGCGTGGGAATTTCCAAAAGCATCGAACACTGGGTTTAAGTTCCTCTCACATATGCAGAATAATACGAAACAAGTTAAGGGTTTGAAAGGCCGAAGGTAGAATAAGTGCCTCTAAATCGATGACAGGATGATTATTTAGTGAAGTGCGGTGCTAAGCCAAACTCTCACAAGGACGAATAGGATAAATAGTTTGCAAATGAGTGTATGTCATTCACTACTCGTTCCTTCATTCTCCAAGCACTAATGTGCATGGATAGTGTGTCCCTCGGCAAGTTCACTTCACAGGATTATCGTTATCCGTCGATCTACAAGGTTGACTGGGGGAAACAGTTGCTTGTAAATAACATTGATTTGTCCACGCACGTGATAGCGTTACTAGGACTTGGGCGGAGAAATAAGGCTTAATTATGCAGGATTGTGAATAGAAACATGGTAATTTACTCTCCAACAGGCACTTGTTTTCGGATTCGTCTGAGAAATGGAACCATGCGGACCTAAAGCTGCTACCTTGACGTGGTGGTCGGGCTTGAGTGCTGCAATGATCCCGCGGGCTACACTGGCTGGAACGTCGTTCCACAAGGTGCAACCATGCCAGGAAGGCCAAAGGGGAGCAGTCAGACCAAGAGCAGCGAGACCCCGTACTACGAGTAATCGTGCTACGAGGCGGTCTGGGGGTAAAGTCGTACTGTCCTCTGCGACAGGAGTGTGAAGGCAGTAAGGTGTTTCCCCCAGGTGACCAGCATGTCCATATTTATGGAAGCAGCGATGCTGCCTTCCCCCGAGGAAGGACGGGTTAGAAAAGGTCGGCCCTAAAAACCGCACACTCCGATCGCCCAACGGTTGACCGTGACCGCCGGCGCATTATCCACTACGGTCGAAATACTTTTAAAACCAAAGAGTCCGGTGCTGCTCAAAAGGCACCTGCTGTGCGCAGCCGCATCAGGAATGAGACAGTAATGCCTTATTCCCTGCGCCCTCGGGTTAGGCCAACCCCCTGCAGCCGAGCAGGTCAGACTATTGAGTCATCGGCTCCGGGCAGGGTCCCCAAAGAAAACCCTACTGTCCACTGCCTCGTGGGTCAGACTTTTAAGTCAGAGGCTAGGGGCAGGGTCCCTGAACAAAACCCTAGATCCCCCCACTGCCTTGTGGGTCAGACTTTTGAGTCAAAGGCTCAAGGTGGGGTACCTCAACCAAACCCCCTTCTTCGGCCTGGGCAACCGGGAAGTATCATTTGCCCGCGCAGTTCTGTGTCCACCGATGTCCCTCCCCAACCCCTTCCCACCACACAAGCAAATGTCACTGGGTCACTTGACTGTCAGTTATCTGACCGAAAGGCCCTATGCCCCTTGCTGCCTATTAACAGTAAACAAAATAACACCCTTCTAAATCCACGAGATCCTTTCTATATAGGAGCTTTTAACGTCCGTACTCTATGTCAAATTGGCAAACAGGCAGAGCTTGCTGAAACTTTATACTCCCTTAAAATTGATGTATGCTGTGTCTCCGAAACACGCATACAAGACCCAAGCGTGGTTATGCATCTCAGAACGCCAAGGATGAACTCAGCTCTTTCACATTTCTCCCTCCGTGTGTCCGGTGACCCAGAAGCGATGACTCGTGGACTATATGGCGTGGGAGTTGCACTCAGCCCCAGAGCTGAACGCGCTTTGCTTGATTGGATCCCAGTGAACAGTCGGCTTTGCGCCGTCCGGTTATCCAGTTCAATCAAGCTCAATGCCTCTCGGCATAAAAAGCGCTGCCTGTTTGTAGTGTCGGCTTATGCCCCAACGGACTGCAGTTCTGATGTTGAGAAGGATACCTTTTATCGAGAACTATCCGGGCTCATTCGTCAGGCAAAAAGCACTGATATTGTGATCCTTGCAGGCGATCTGAATGCTCAAGTGGGTCGTCTGAGCTCCTTGGAATCACATTTGGGCGGTCGATTTGGAGTCGATGCTCGCCGCACAGACAACGGAGATCGACTCCTTCAGTTGTGTGCTGACCATGAACTGTTTCTGGCAAGTACGAACTTTCAACATAAGCGTTCGCATCGCGTGACCTGGCGGCCACCAACTGCAAATCAACCGTGGACCCAGTTGGACCACGTGGCCATCAGCTACCGGTGGAGAGCCACAATTCAAGACTGCCGTTCCTTTTGGGGCACTCCACTTGATTCCGATCACGCCATGGTGCGTGCACGCCTGACAGTTCGCTTCCCTTCAGGCCCTCGCAAACTAGAAAGAAGCATGCCAATCCAGTATCTTCGAAGATCGACCATAGCTCAACAGTACCGATCTGAGCTAGCCCAACAACTCTCTACATGCACTGGCAGTGCGAGTGTAGATGAAGCATGGCAAAATGTGAAAGAAGCCATGTTAGCGGCGTTCAGTGCTGTCTGTCCAACCTCCCCGATTCGACCACAAAACCACTGGATATCGGCGAGGTCGCTATCCATGATTGATGCCCGGAAATCCATACCAGCAGGCAACGCGTACGACGGCGCACGCAAATCCCTTAAACGCCAAATAGTGAAGAGCCTAAGGAAAGACCGAGAGCTCTGGTGGAAGTCGAAAGCTCGAGAGATGGAGAAGGCTTTTGCTACGGGAAACAGCCGTGCCCTATATCAACTGATACGATCGACTGGTCCCAGGAAAACAATGGTCAGCGAAACGATAAGTGAAAAAGACGGCTCATTAATTCACTCCCAAAAACGTCGACTGGAAAGATGGGCCGAACACTTCGAAGAGCAGTTCAGCTGGCCTCCTGCAACACAGCCTGTGGAGATAATGCATACGGGCCAGTGGAATGTAAACCTTGATCGTCCTTCGGAAGAAGAAATAAAGTACGAACTATCCGTACTAAAACGTGAGAAGGCACCAGGACCGGACGGTCTCTATCCAGCCCTCTTCAAAGAAGGCGGAGAATCCCTGGTGACCCATCTGACAAAGCTTGCTGGTGCTATATGGAACGAAGAGAAGGTGCCTGCAGAATGGGGCATGTCGACAGTTATCCCTATTTTCAAAAAGGGTACGCGGACGCTGTGCGAAAACCACCGTGGCATCAGCCTGTTAGCTGTGGCATCGAAGGTACTCTCTGGTCTTATCCTTCGAAGGTTAACTGAACACAGGGAGAGACAAATCCGTGAAAACCAAGCTGGGTTCCGTCCTGCAAGAGGATGCATCGATCATATCTTCACCCTCCGACAGATTCTTGAACAGCGACACTGCTTCCAGCAACCAACAATGGTTGTGTTTCTCGATCTGAAGGCTGCCTTTGACTCTGTAGACCGCCAGGCACTATGGCAGTGTCTGTGGAGCAAAGGTGTCCCCCTTAAATTCTTGACCCTTCTTAAGGCGCTGTACGCCAACTCCCGCGGCCGTGTGAAGGTCTACGGGAAGCTCTCTTCTGAGTTCACCACATCAAGTGGTGTCAGACAGGGCTGTCCTCTTTCACCTTTCCTCTTCAATTTCGTCATTGATACGATCATGGAAGACTCATTATCAGCCTCTACTGCCTGTGGGGTCGAAGTGCTCCCGGGGCGTCCGCTCACAGATATCGAGTATGCAGACGACATAGCTCTTCTTGGATCTGACGCCGTGGTAATGCAAAGAATATTAAATAATCTAACTAATTCCGCCTCACGGTTCGGCATGCGCTTCACACCTGCAAAGTGTAAAGTGCTAGTGCAAGACTGGGTGGGCCCGAACCCTAGCCTAGTGCTTGCGGGTGAACCGATTGAGGTAGTAGACAAATTTGTCTACCTGGGCAGCTGTATTAGTCCCGGTGGTCTCGCGAAAGATGATATTTCCATCCGAATTGGGAAGGCCCGAGCAGCTTTTGTGAACCTGCGTCACCTGTGGCGTAGGCGTGACATCAGCTTATCCGTCAAGGGTCGAGTTTATAATGCTGCGGTGCGCTCCGTATTACTATACGGACCAGAAACCTGGCCGCTGCGCGCCGAGGACGTCAAACGACTTTCAGTGTTTGACCACCGATGTCTCCGGAGCATTGCCCGAATCTGGTGGGAACACCGGATCAGCAATGCTGAAGTACGTCGAATGGTATTCGGGAGGAATAACTCACCCTCGATAGATGAACTGATCACACTGCATAGGCTGCGCTGGCTTGGCCACGTGCTGCGCATGCCAGTCGACCGACTTCCTCGAAGGGTTCTTTTCGCACAACCACGTGAAGGGTGGAAGAGAGCCAGAGGCGGTCAAACAATGACTTGGCAGCGAAGTATAAAAGCCATTACCAGCAAACTCAGCTGCGCTGGTCACTGCCGTCTTCCTGGATGGGGACCCCGAGACGGGCCACATCAATGGTTAGAGACATTGTCAGACATGGCCCAATCGCGCCCTCAATGGCGCTCATGCATCCAAGCTATTGCCTTCAATGCATAGCCCCCTTCCCAATTCCCCGACGTAACAGCCCATTGACAGTGGTGCATTTACGCAGCTCGCGCCTCCAATGCGCAGCTACCTACCTCACCCCCCCAAATCATCGGCGGACGAAACTGTGGCAGCTACAACCACTGTACGACAAGTACACGGTTTCATACAGCTGAAGATGATGCGGACGGATCTCTGCACAGGATGAATACATGTCCTGAGCCGCCAAGGAGCATACAGTCCCCAAAGCGTAGGCGTAAGACCTGACCGCGGAACACGGACGACATCAAAACGCTGATACCTAGTTTCTAATTCAACCTGATGCTTCGAGGAAACTTGCAAAGCGAGGAGATCGGCGAAGTTAAAATCACTTCCTACGATTTGTTGTGCGCCTACCTCTTCTGGCTGTCGTATCAACACAACAATCAGCTTGTTTAACGGAAATGCAATGTGATGACTCGCAAGCAGCCAAAAGTAATTGACGCACGGAAGAAAAAAGAAAATGCCAGTGAAAATGTCAAGACTAGCCTAGCCTTGATGTTGTCCGGAAACGTCGCCGTGTGGGTAGTGGGAAAGTAAAACAACGCTGGTTATACGGAAGAGCTTGTCAAAGGCAATCGTCACTGGGATGCGTCAGGCTATATAGAAAGTTACGTTGGTGGGTTGTGAATGGAAAGCGTAATTAGGAATAGAGAAATAAATAGGTTATGCAAAAGTGGAGGAGGGAGGGATGACAGTAGACGCAGTGGGAGGACAGCAAACGCCAGTTCGACTGTCAGAATTCACTCTTCTTCCTATCGATTCCCACACGTTTGTGTGGCGCTAGATTCCCTGTGTTAGAAGGCAACGGCAGTACATGGGAGAACAGATGTAACAGTTCAATAGGATGTAACTGTGAACTGCCTGATAATAGAATTCCCTATGTCGGGCTTCATACCCATTTAGTGGATAGCATCATGGGAAGGAAGCACGAGGACACAGATACTGTCAGGTTGCCCAAGAGCCGACGAAGGACGAAGGACTTAGACATGATAACCTGAGCTACTTCAAGTTCCGAATGATTGAGTAGGTGATGGGTCTCAATCCTACTCACTTGTGGGAAAAGCAGACACTTAAAACTGATGTTTGGTCATAGTTTTCACTCGGTTCACAGCTGACATAAGAAACCGAGGAAGGAATACTCGACAAATTCAGAATAAACTGGGATCAAGAGTTCACACTTTCATCTTTGTGCTACCTTGAGAACAACCATAAATGGCGCAGCATTCACTCCAAAAATGATTACCACGCGTTTGGTGGCAAGCATGGGAGTTGAGATGGTCGCCAAGTAAGAGTATGTGAAGCTGCAGTGAAACTGGACGATGAATCTCTCTGGTTAAGAAGTACGAACGCTTGAAACTGCATGTCAGACTGCGAGGTCAGTTCCTGATCTGGAGCTGCATAGGTCCATCCGACCACGCACACAAGAGCTGGGAGACCCAATAAACCGACAGACGTTCGGTATGCTTATGGGAAAATTCTTTTGGGATGCGCCTCTCACATTCCCCACAAACGTTGACGAGTGTAGCAAACCTCGCCCCTGTTAGGCGGAATCAGATGACCATCACTCTCGAGTTGAAGCAGCTCGGTTAACCTACAAATTTCTAATTGATGTGATCTGCAATCGAGAACCCGATACCGTGTTCACGTCGCCTTCCGTTCATTGTTCCACTCCAGCAAAATGTATAACTGGAATCAATCTTCCTTGATAAGCCAGCCAAGTCTCACTGAGGTGAGGTATACGCTGCGGCGTTTGAAGGCATTGCCCTTTTGCAACAGGGCCGGTTGCTCTTTCAGGCCTCTCTCCCTCATCCATGTCCCAGAGGAAACACCTTGATAGACCCATGCTCACGTCGCACCAAACACTACCCCAGGAAAGTCTTGTTATACGATTTCTCTCTAGCAAGTGCGGCCCTCGGGGTCACTACCGCATGGAAGCCCGACTACAGCAAGGTGGCGCCTTTACGTGGTATATATATATATATATATATATATATATCCACAACCTATACAAACTGGATGATCAAGCACACACAGCCGAGCTGTCGGTTGTAGTTATTGATAGAATATTTGAATGGATGGAGAGCCTTCTCGTCGGTTGCTGTGGTTGCATAATCATCGAATCAAGGACTACTGGACAAAAGTCGACGAACATAACCACAGCCAACGAAATAGAAAAGTTATTCGAACACATCGTGGGATATTAGGCGCGTCTAGATTAGGCAGACGAAATTCCGTTCCTCCCTAATCTTGTGTGTCCGGACTGGTGATCGATAACCCTAAGCACCGATCAACCCAGCTGATTGCATTCCAGTGACAGTTGGATTATGGTTCGGCTGGGCTAGGTTTTATTTGTTATATCCTCCTCTCTGCAGATATGACATCAAAATCTGACGTCCCCTGATCTAAATATGGTTTGGAAGAAGCTGTTTGTCTCCAACTGCTAGGCAGAGTACCGTCAGTTTGCTCGCTCACTACATTCTGGTTTAGAAACAGACGGCTACCTAATCAGCTGACGCGTCCTGAGGAAAACAACTGGACATTCGGGATGGGACAACCATAACAAGACAAGAATCAATACACTCACCCTGGCCACCGTGGTAAGTGGCCGCGCCTGATGAACGCCCATTTTCTCGGCGCTTGTTAGGTAGCAGAGCTTCGGGGCGCTGTCGGTGGTTTCTGGACAATGCTTCTTTTACAGCCTCTTCTCGGATGTCTATTGGATCGGAAAGTAGCGAGAGGAGAGAACTGAATTGAGAACGATGAGCAGATAGGATCGGTGGAAAAATGAACAATTGCAAGCACAATAGCTGATGTTCGCGTGAAGCAGGGGAGGAAACATGCTACATGCTCGGACAGAATCAGCCGGAGCAAGCAGGCTAAATGCCTGTCTGCAGTTGTGCTCTTCGTGTGAGGCATTGGAGAAATCAGCAAATGGCCACCTCGATTTTGAAATAAATTTGCAGATTGATGCGATCATGCAGAAATGGACTAGGGGTATTATCCGCGAGTCTAATAAGACAGAACAAACATAACGGAGAAGATCATCGCTCTGGTTCAGTCAGAAAAAATAGCACGGGTATGATTTTAAGGGGTTCTGTTTACCATTGCTAAGTGGTCGATCACAGCCTTCTGGAAGAAAACGAGGAAAAATCTATAGTATGCACTCGACGTGAGAATCATAAAAAGATGAAGCCAGAGTGCTGGTAAAACAAACACAGATCTCACCGGCTGTGCTACTGCGCGCTGTCAATTGCGTCTGGTAGACAAAGATGGTCATTTGGCATGAGCTCTGTGTTGATTCCTCGCTATACTCTAATGACTGAAAACCCTACCTTACTACTAGCTAATTTGTAATCACTGTAACAAGATTTCGTCGAGAATTCACGGTTTACCCCGTTCGAATTCGTGAACATGTCTTAGGATGCAAACGACAAAAGTGCTCGAGGTGGTAGGTGTCCCATCTATTTATTCCATAGTCAAAGTGAAGAATGGTTTTCCTATTCAGTCTACTGGTTTACAGTCAATTCTCCGAAGCATGATTCAGTACAACACGTGCGTGGTTGAACAGTTGCTGGGATGCTAATTCAATGGCTATTCACCTCGTTGTTCCTTCCAACTTGATTGTGTGGTGGGACAAAATATCCTCTTGCTTTTGTCCACTAGGACCGTCTGTACAAGTTTGTTTTCCATATTCTTGCAAGGTCATTAAACGTTTGGCTTATTCTTCGAACTCAGATGCTTCCCAACACTTCCGTGGAATTTTATCCACTCATTTGTACATTGGCCCGAGTTTTGTCCACCTTTCTACGTCTAGTATCACCGAAAACATATCCAGGCAGTAAGACCAGACTCCGACCTTTTCTTCCGTCAATTCTGCGTGAGCTGATTGATAGGCCTATAAAGAGTGGGATCCAACTTGACCACACTCCCACTAAATCTTCCGAGGTTTACCACTCTAAACTGTGAGCAGATAATGAAACCGTCAAAGGATCCACTATTCGTGTCCTCCCAGTCACGTGATCTGTATCTTCCGCTCAGATTCATCTATCAAGGCTGTATCATTCCAGATAGCGTCAGTTTGTTGGAAGCCACTACGGTAGCTAATTTACGCTTAACGGCATCCAAATTATTCAAGAGGGACATTTCCGACTTCTGCTGTCTGGTTACTAATCTATACGTTCAATTTTCACTTCCGAAGACGTTAGCCCTTTGCAGCAGATTTGTGCACCTTAAATGACACCGAAGAAAGAGGCAGAATGCCCACAATTATGGGGTCGTACTGTCGCCAACGCACTCAGTGTACTGATAAGAAAGGAAGCGAGGATTTTAAAACCTTCTCTTGTGTCCAAATTCATCAGCCTGAATTCATTGAAACATATGAGCAGCTGTATCAACTTTGATTGCAAGAGAAACCTCGGAATAACACTCACCGCCAAGACTTGAATTCCATAAGCGCAAATTTTCTACAGCCCTACTGGAAATCGCGGGCAAGATAGCACTACCTGGTATTTCTTCCCCTTACCTGTTTCCTTTTTGAGACCTCTACCAGTTTACTTACAAAATAAATCACAGTAAACTGACTTCCTTTGTACACTATATTGCTTCGTCTATAAACAATAATGCAAATTTACAGTTACGTGTGTGCTATTTCAAGATCTCCTGACTAGCTGATTATTTCCAGACGCCTCACCCGGCTCTGTTTTGTTTCAAGTTTCTTACATCACGGCCCTTATCGGTGTTAAAGTGCGAAAAAAACATGTGAAGAAACGCCACACCCATACGTCGACAAAAAGTGTGAAGTCCATCCGGAGGTGAGCCGCACCTCATTGAAGGCCTACTGCAAACTTGCCACGCCAGATAATGTGCATTCAGTACGTTGTGCTTGGAGTACGCCAAAGCAAGTCCATCATCATCATCATCTTCAGCTGTATGAAACCGTGTACTTGTCGTACAGTGGTTGTAGCTGCACAGTTTCGTCCGCCGATGATTTGGGGAGGTGAGGTAGGTAGCTGCGCATTGGAGGCGCGAGCTGCGTAAATGCACCACTGTCAATGGGCTGTTACGTCGGGGAATTGGGAAGGGGGCTATGCATTGAAGGCAATAGCTTGGATGCATGAGCGCCATTGAGGGCGCGATTGGGCCATGTCTGACAATGTCTCTAACCATTGATGTGGCCCGTCTCGGGGTCCCCATCCAGGAAGACGGCAGTGACCAGCGCAGCTGAGTTTGCTGGTAATGGCTTTTATACTTCGCTGCCAAGTCATTGTTTGACCGCCTCTGGCTCGTTTCCACCCTTCACGTGGTTGTGCGAAAAGAACCCTTCGAGGAAGTCGGTCGACTGGCATGCGCAGCACGTGGCCAAGCCAGCGCAGCCTATGCAGTGTGATCAGTTCATCTATCGAGGGTGAGTTATTCCTCCCGAATACCATTCGACGTACTTCAGCATTGCTGATCCGGTGTTCCCACCAGATTTGGGCAATGCTCCGGAGACATCGGTGGTCAAACACTGAAAGTCTTTTGACGTCCTCGGCGCGCAGCGGCCAGGTTTCTGATCCGTATAGTAATACGGAGCGCACCGCAGCATTATAAACTCGACCCTTGACGGATAAGCTGATGTCCCGCCTACGCCACAGGTGACGCAGGTTTACAAAAGCTGCTCGGGCCTTCCCAATTCGGATGGAAATATCATCTTTCGCGAGACCACCGGGACTAATACAGCTGCCCAGGTAGACAAATTTGTCTACTACCTCAATCGGTTCACCAGCAAGCACTAGGCTAGGGTTCGGGCCCACCCAGTCTTGCACTAGCACTTTACACTTTGCAGGTGTGAAGCGCATGCCGAACCGTGAGGCGGCAAGTCCAACGTCGGCGTCGTTCTAGTCGAGGTCACTGTGGGCCCCGTTGCCGTACATCACTTTTCCATCTGGCAAGAAACTAGACCCACAGCCAAATGTAGCTGTATGCAGTATCAATCAGTAGCTGGGCTGGGTTCCTTAACTCTGCTGTTGGACTGAGACGCTGAGTGCTGTAGCCAAAAGCATTCATCAACGGAGAAGTTGTATTTCCTAAACCTGCGTGGCCAACTACACCGAACTATCGCATATGTCTATTTCCTCACCTTCAACATGTGACTATCCCGTCCCATCAGTTTTCCCAGTTGTTCATAATAGGTCAGTGCGGTGCCACAATCTTTTCGGTTAAACGTTCTAACAGGGTTCTGCGATTCAGTGGGATGGTGGAATCTGACGGAAGCATATGATAGCGTCACGTCTGAGTGGTAAAGAACACTTTGCCGAGTCATCATCACCACTATCGACAGCATCAGTGTTCGAACACTAATGCTTCGCTACAGAGCAAATTCAGCCTGATAGGCAAACCATTCGTGTAACATCCCGTTCGTTTTCATAAAGTTTAAGCAGCAATATTTTTGCCTAATATTGCGCATATTTTCACTTTTGATCACCGGTTGAATCGGAGTAGACATCAGCACTGTAATTTATGGAAATTGGCTACAACATCGAGACCGAAGTTGCCATAACATCAGCATCCCCGTCATTTCCTTACAAAGGGTCGTGTGATCGGCCGCATGAATGCACAGTTGAAAAGTCTTAACATGGATGGAAAATTTCGTATGGATGAACTAGTAGAGAACTAATCGTTTGTTTCCTATCGAGATCCTATCGAAATCAAACCTCATGACTTGTTAAATAGCAGAGCCTTGTGAGTAGCTAAATGGACACAGGATTTCACTAATTACAGATAACCAGGCTTCCTGACTGAGACAACAGCGGACCCCTCCCTGACATAAGTGTGACCCCAACCGCCACTTGCAACCTCAGAACAAATTTTCGTGGGCCAAGTTCACAACTGTATGGACTCATGTATCACGATATCCGCTTGCAAGCAATTACGAGTTGCACAGTGCTGCCCTACGCGAAACACCAACTAACTTTCAATGGCAAAACAATTCGCAGCTACATGGTAACTGCAAGTGGCTGAGTCGACCATACTAGGAAAAGAACGTTATCAACTCAGGTGATCCACTGTCAATGGTATCCTCAGACAGAGGCAGTATAAGATGTCGAAATAACTGAACAAGAATATAGATATCGACTACACAGTTGGGGCGTACCACAGGACTGTCATTTCTGTAGAATCATTGTCCAGTAATCAATGAACGCCATTAGATTAGGTTAGAAACTGATACCTCAAACCAGTTACCTAAGCGCATCACCTATTAAACTTTTGGACCAGACCTGACCAACGGCGAGTGAGACCGCTCAAAATCAATCAAAATGAACAGAGAAGAGAAACAGTAGGAGTATACAAAATGGACGTTGAGCATACCAGATCGATATCGACCATCTTCTCGTATGTAGCGACGATTCTGTGGTCGGTGGAGAGGAGATCCGTTTTCGCAGTCATTCGAATTATCATCCGGGCCACTGATAGAACCGTCCTCTCCGGATGAGGCAGGAGACCGTAGTTGAAGTCGACGGCGGTCAAGCGCACTTCCAGTCAATCCTGGTAATTGGACAGCGCCACATGGGATGTGAAGTCCGGATGAGGATTGTGTAACATTAGGAGTGGAAGTGAGCGGCGGACTGGGGTTCACTGAAAGAAAAAGTAACAACACAGTAAAGCCCGTGAATTAGAACAGCACCGGTCTGACTCTACGGCTGAGTGGTGTTGAAAAACTACATCCTAAATCCAAGAGATTCACTGATCACTTACAGTCCTGGAGGAGACTGAATGATACAAAAACAACTAGCTGTCTTCAGCACCAAATACCTGAATGTGAGATTTATTCTAGATTCTCTGGAAAAGAACGAATTCATTCACGGTTAATTTGCCTAAACCATCAATGGTTGGATTACTAAAACATGGTAAGGCAAACTGAAAAATTCAGTTTCTCACGTAAGCACAGCACCACGAACAAGGCACTGAGGTGTGGTAAACACTCAATTACAGATTAACTCGCTGTTGACTGGTGATTCAGCCGAGCTTCACCCCGATAGTAGGAGCAGTAACTTTAGGTGAATTTCCCCGTCAATATCAAGTTCATTTGCAAATGAATGATTGTCGCAACATAGTTTCAGTTTAATACTCACGTATTAAATTAGGTCGATGACAGTAAGGGGACTAGCTCTACTAGATGCACTCTAAGAAGACGAAACTGGTAGGGCACTGTCAAGGATTTCTGTCGATCTTGTGAGTACTGCCATACGCAGGAAGTCGACGAGGTATTTTGAAAATCGTTCCCGGTTCTAAATATACCATTTTCTGAGATCATTTCCCATAGCCATTGATTGTACAAGCAAAACAAATGGTATTAGTCGATCAATCTTGCTAAGGAGTTGTATTGCGTAAGCTAAGCTGTCATTCAGTGACATGCAAGTGGGGAACCCGATTGGCTGTAGAAGTTTCATCGAATAAATCAGCCTGTCGGATGACTGGAGGCTGGTCGACGAAATCAGCTTAACAAAACCACGGCCAAAAGTTATGACGTTCATTTCTTTTCAAAGCAAATCCTAGCGTAAAGTTCGTTTGAATAAGATGACTGCGGTGTATTTCGAGGTGGGAGGTGGTTCGCGTGACGCAGGGTTGTTAGTTTGGCCAAGGAGTATTCGAAACAAACTGTCACTAGGCATCATAGATGAACTCATTAAGAAAACATGGGAGCCGCCGAACGAAAATTCGGTCAATTTCAAAAGTCCAAATAAATCAGGGGAAAAAGTGAGGTGGACTGAAGAAAAAGTTGCTGTTATATGCATTTCGTTATGAGCAGTTTTAAAGGACAATCAACCGATCAATGGGCTAACAAGCCAGTTAGTTGGACGCGAATCATTTCTATTAGTCGAAGTCGTGCGTGTTTCAGGTGGTCACCGAAACCATGCGAAGCGCATGACACGTCTACTGCTTCGTCAGTGTAATTGGTTTTCTCATCCCGTAATCCCTTTCACGTTTTGTGTCTTATCAGATTTCATTTCGACTTGCGGTCGTCACCTGGGCTATGGGCCACTGTAGACTCGGTGGAGTATGATGAATGTCTCAGCTGGAGCGACTCGGTGATTTGTTACGATCAGATGAGCGAAAATCTTTCGAATTGAGTATCATTCTCGTTCAAGATGGGAGGTTCTCTGTAAATAGCAGTGAACTTAATACTGGAACAATGCAGGCTTAACACGCACCGGGTGCGACCGTAATTACCAACTTGTCCAGTTAGTGCACCATAGCACCCGTTTTTTAACTCAACAGGTTTTTATGTGCTTGTGTCTTAGCATCAGCTAACAGCTTTCCCACCACACCTGGTTACGGTGACAATGAAGTTGGTCAGTGAATATCACATTTTCGACATACGGGGACAAAATAATTCCTTGAAGACAGTTAAAAAGGTGAGAGAGCACAACCGCCGTTGGCATAGTGGGATGAGGCGCAAACCAGTCGCAATATAGTCTAACAAACAACGAACGGAGCGGTGACCGGCTACCGAACACGACCAAGCCCGTCTAGTTGGTACAGCCAAATCAAGCCCCGTTTGGGCAACCAGTTGGTTTGATGCCTTGCACCAGACGTTGTCAATGCGACGGTTTGTGATACATACAGGCACAGACGATCAAACTAAAAACAGTCAACTTTTGTCCACAATGCGCGGTGGCGAGGATTCATATGGACGCATTTCCGACGGGACGGTGTCATTTCGACCTCGGAGATGTCCAAGTTGGAGGAAAGAGAAACGGGCTTCAGCGATTCTAGCATTAAAATTGCCAACAATGCTGCTATCCTATCCAACTAGCCAGATAACCAAATTCGTTTAGCTGCAGCACCCTTTCGGTGCCTAATGTCATGCCACCAAAAGAAAGCACGAAGCCTTGGATAGTGCCAGGTTGCCCAAGCCTAGACAGGGGAAGTCGAGAGGCAGAGGTCGGGTTCGAACCACGGTCAGTAAATTCTCGCTTCAACTACTGAACCAACTCGCCCCAGATAACCAAACGTGTCAACAACAACAATCTGTGATTCCATTGAGATGACCAGCATTGTCGGTGTATTCACTCGATCCTAAAATAAGACTTTGCACTTTGAAGATACAAGCCGCGTACGAATTCGCATGGCAACACTGATGAGCTTATTTAGTGTATTTTGCATCGCGATGGAATCTCAACCGTACAGAATGACATACTAGATAGGAAAAAGTAGGTCGCACAGGTTTTATGGATGGCTGATGTTCTGTTGATTCGCCACCAATCGAAACGACATCGCCAGTGCACAACAGATTAGCGTTGCGTCGTTGTTTAGCGCTGTCGTGGTTTTCAGCGACCCAACACAATCTACTACGCATTGATGATGTCACTTCGACTGGTGACGAAAGGTTTGCAGGCAAACTTCCAAGCACAGCGAAAAGAACAACAGGCACCGTAGAGCGATATCGTCAGTATACACCAAATCTTCCCCAGGCGGCTTGTGAGCATAGCCGCGCTGCTACCGCTTTTGATATCAAACTCGGAAAAAAACTTTATAGAATTTCAGGTGCGCATCACTGTTGGTGTGATGAGGATGTTGCGAAAGTCTTTGAGGTGGAAGCATCGTCACAAAGCTCCACAATCGAGCGCTGCTTATGGGTTTGAAAGAACAGATTGTTAACCTTCTGTGTTCGAGAAGTTGTTGCAAGATGTGTTCAATACACACACAAGACGGATGGGACCCTGCTTGAGTTCCGCGACTCTGCTTTTCGCGAGAGATTGTCAACTTGAGTAAGTTGATAGTCATTAAGAACTTAGAAGCGGCGGTAACTAAACTGATACCTTGGTGACACTCAAAATTAGAAATGGTGTCATTTCGGAAGATATGAACAACGGATATCAGCCATACCCTCATACTGCCTTCACCTTCCAAATGCTGAGCGTGAGAGAGCACAATTGGGGACGAGTCACTTCGTCCATCCGTAATCGAGGTAAGAGGCAACAATCAGGACCGGAAGCTTAATTTATGTCTAAAAGTTTGCTTCAATTTTTGACTTCATCGTTCGTCAAAATTGAACGGTTCATTTTCCACTACGAAGAAGGAACTGCATTGATCTTTATGTTGGGCACCCGAGATCGGATAAACTGTCATTCGAAATATTCCGCTTATGGAATAATACAATGAAACTTAGAGTTTTGGAGCCATATTTCGAGTCAACATAGCTGACTGTAAGCTCGTTTTGGCAGAAGTTGCGCTTTAATTAATAAAGGAAGTCGACTGTTTTCGTCAGTCGCCGTTTTCCATATCTCGAGACGTTTTAGTGACCGCTTCCCTGTCAACCTTGAGACTGAAAGTCAAGCGTCGTTTTGAAGGATCGTGATGAACCCTACTCTCGTTCTAGTGGAGTCCCCCTCCTTGACTGTACCACGGAAGCAGACTATTGTCAAACCAAATTTTAATTGAGTTACGACTTCATTCGGCCGACCGGTTCGTTTGGCGTTCGTAAGTCGTCTAGAAAGTTGTTAATGATAGACTTTCCTTACGCCTGTATCTTTATGCAACGAACGTCTTGTCGACGGCCACTAGGAAGCGACCTTTACCACAGCAGGAAATTTGAAATGACCGGAGTTTATAAATATGTTCCGAAACGGGTGACAGTCTTGAATATAAACTGTCTGTAACTCACTGCTATGTGGTCGATCTGAGTGGTTGGCTGGTTACGGTTGGGACGTAACACGATTCGCACATTTTTAATGAAAACTGATGTGCTCAAAAGACAGTATATTTTTACGGTTTCGGAAGCATCGACCGCGAACGTACCACTGAAACGCTCTTCGTGTTTAACAACTGTTTCCGCTTTAGTGCTCCAATCACTGCAATCAGAGAGAACTGGGACGTTCTTCTCAGTGTCATTGGCAGTATCGCTGCCATATGGACCATATGGCCATATGCACAGATATCAATTAGATTTCTAGATTTTGATTTATAAAGTCAGCTAATCTAACTGCACGGGAACGCGAGAAAACAGATCATCTTCAGTCCCGTCACAGCAGTATCCATGACAATGAAACCAAGAGATACCAATCTCCGATCAGCTGACATTGGGACAGTAGAAGATAAGTTGATATGTACCAAGTCCATTCGTGATTTAGTCAGTCAGCTGTTCAGCCAATCCATAATAAATAGATAAACACTTGAAAGCACTACGAGATGATTCGTGAGGAAGCGATTGTCCATTCAAAGGCACTCACAGAATGTTTCTGTCACACGAACAAAAACCATTTCTCTTTCCTTACTCTTCAGACAAGAAAGTTCAAATTCACTCATGTGCTAGCTCAAAGCCACACAGCGCACCTTCTGTTGGCTGTTAGCATCCACCGTTCTCAAATAACATTCAAACATAAATGCATCTTGTACACCGTTTACTGTTCAATAACACATATTACCAAACGATGTACGGCAACCAGCTTTTCGAACCACGGGTTCCTCTGAATTAATAATTTGTCTGAACGTTTACTGCCTTTGAGCACGTGTTTCCTAGCTAACCTCCTTTGAAGTCACCAGTCACCTCTGCAGTTGAGAGGCGTCAGCTGTTCCAGGAAGGTCTTCATAGACCAACACGAAATAGGCTTTGCGATGAATGTAGCTGAAGTAAAACCGTAGTTAATTCATTGCAGCTGACAGAAAGAACACACAAGAGGGAGGCTAACCACCCTATAACACATGCAGAATGCCCAACGAACTCGTCAGGTTCGGGATGGTTCGCTCCTAAAATTAGGACCAAATATAAGGGTGCAAATCGGAATTCCACTTTAGGCTCCCATATCGTTTACGATAAGCAGACTTCAAACATCCGTTTCTGTACTTGATAACAAACTTTACAGAACGCCACTCCGGGATAGGCCATGTAAATCAGATACCTGGCCGCATTACATGACTCTCTTCACCATGACATGTACCATGTGGGAGCAATTGGTCCAGCACTGACTGATAGAGACGTATAAAGGGTCCAAATAGTGAACCTAGTCACGCTGAAATGCGCTTGCCCCCTGTATTTTGACAACGAAAAAAGGTATTGACGGCTTCAGGTCGAGACACATGAAGCGAGTCAGTTCCTTCATAAAACCCATAGTTTGCACAGACAAGGGTGACAGGGGGGATTCCAAGAAGAATAAAAGGAAGGAAGAGACTTTAGGTTAGCCCAACAAACTCCGAGAGGCTCAACACTTGGTAAAAAATCTGGACTGGAAAGTGATAGCAAATCCGCCAACGACTGGTGGAGAAACCAACATCTGATTGAGGTCTTGATACAAAGATTCACACTTGGAAAAGTCAACATGACAGGAGCATGGACTAACCTGCACTCTCGACGTACGGTGCAAGCAACTTGGCCTTCTTTTTCTGATAGCCTTTCTCCGTAATATCCCCTGAAAGTTTAAAAAATAAACAATTATCTGTGAGGAGAGTAGAGGTATCAGATTATAAAATGAGGTCATTTATTTCAAGTGGGAGGATCTCCTTGAGGATACCATAGTAGATTTTGAGAACTATGCAAACAAAGCTACCGGGGCACATACATTGCACAGTAAGACAACCGTTGGGCTATGGCACCTACTCATGCATTTCTGTCGTGCACAAAGGCTGATACACTGGCAGATTGCCTGAGCCTAAACGTGGGCGACCTGAATGGACTTCAACCAAGAAGCTCTCGGTTAGTATCTTCGCGCCGTAACAGTTGCGTTAAGCAAACCTCCAGTACATCAGTGTTCGCATTTCGCGTCCCCCGCAAACCGGACTGTTATTTGGGACATCCTTTTTTTTAATTTCCTCCGGACTTCGCTGTGTCCGGAAAACCTAGTTACCGTTCACGAGCGTCATTGGGGTCACAGTGTTAACCTCACTAGCAAAATGAAAAAAACTCACAGCACCAGATCATTGCAACATACATGACAATCCTAAGACGTACACTTCCAAGAAAAAACGCAATTCTCTGAATCACTTTCATAGAGACCTAAAGATTGTAAACATTCTGCTTTTCTGCATGGTAAACGCTAATGCGGTTAATTTCACTTCATCGTGTAATACTTCATAGCAGATGAAGTGTAGCTTTCCACCGGTGGTTGATGGCCACGTGATGCAACTGGGTCTACAGTTGATTTGCAGTTGGTGGCCGCCAGGTTACGCGATGTGAAAGCTTGAGCTGAAAGTTGGTACTGGCCAGAAACAATTGATGATCAGCGCACCACTGGAGGATTCGCTCTCCTTTGTCTGGGTGTTTGGGGTATCGATTTCCTCAAAAACTTCGTATCTTCATGTGTGCCAACGAACTTCCGGCATTTTTCAAGATCAAACTAAGGATATATATATATATATATGGTCACTTTTCTGTACATCCCCTGTCGTTCGGAGCAGTAAATTTGTGTCCAAGGTCTAGTCTTCTTACTAATCCGCCGCACTTGGAGTCGGGATCAGGCAACATAGCTGAGAATAGAATATCGTCACAGTCCGCTCATATTATCGCTTGCTCCCTGCTTTATCGAGACGTAACATATTTGGCGACGCAAGATGGAGGCAGATCAAAGCAAAGTACTATTTGAGCAACAACTGCAACTCATAAAAGTACTTACGGAGCTACTATCAACTACATTTTTGGCTTCACCGCTGCATCGAGCGTCCCACAGTCGGTTGACGGAATCGCTGGCAGTATCAACGAGTTTTGCTATGAGCCCTCGGCTGGTATAGCGTTTGGTTTGGTTTCGTCGCTATGAAGACCTGTTCGAAGAAAGATATACTTTTAACTCGAATTTGTGTACGCTGGAGCAGTCGGTATCCCAACATAGATGAGACAAACCTGAAGGGTCGGAAGCTTTGTATACTTCTATCAGAGTTACCAGGTTGTGCTCAGCAGTAATACGGAGCCTACTCGAAAAGCAGTCGGACAGTGAAGCTATTAGCTTGTGCCGCAGCGTGATCAAGCAAGAATTGCCTCCAAAAGCCTTTGTAGATTTTACACTTAACTGCTTCGAAGTGAAGAGTAGAGTTAGCTATCCACCGCACCAAACAGGACGGTGATCCCGTTTGACTTTTTGCTCCAGCTGCGTGTTCACTTCTGAGTACAAGCATTGATTTCACCGCACAATGTGCTACTTGAAACGTAGTTTGTTGATCCACAGTCCCGTAAGCTTTCTATCCATTAGGCACTTTGGAACAGAGTTCAACGTTTTTTACGGTCGAGTAGTCAGGATTGTTACCAAACATAGGTTCTGCAGTCGTGACGTTATCTGAGACGCGTTCTACGCGTGTACGTTAGATAAAAATGAGCCCTCAGCTTCAGTTTTTCGCTGCTACCGCAACCCCTTTCACTGGTCGCCTCGGGCAGCCTTATATTAGTTCAGCAGTGGCTCGCAACATCCATTGTACTGAGCTGGAGAATCTGCATCATGCAGTTGAGGAACAGGAACGTCCCGTTTATTGCGTGAGCGTTCGGAGACTTAGATCACACTTGACGTTATTGGGTGATTTAAATCATCAGTACTTTCAAGAATTCCTGGCGTCGACCAGAGCCTTTTCTCCAAAGCACACATCATAATTCGGTAGTGTACACTAACGATGCAACCAGTTTTGGTCCGTAGCTTTAGTTGTCCACCTAATTTTACACACCAGAAATGTGAACCGGACGCAACCAACTGACCTGAGCTTGTCGTTCGAATACACTAGCTCACCATTATGAAATTAAAATCAACTGCTTCATCAATTTCCGTAACTGCTGCTTTCTGAACAAGAAATTCTCTGGTGAGACGCAGTAAGACGGCAATAGCTAAAACTTTCCGGTGAGCTCCAATGTTGTGTATCTTTTTGGGGAACTACATTCGTGGGGTAGTCTTATGTAACGGCAGCTAAGCTGAACTTATTGGGTCTTGATTGGTTCGATCGCCTGGGGTTAGCCGACACTCCAATCAGTGTCATTTGCAATACAGTTCAGTCTCCTACGGCGCATCCAGATCACGCATCCGACTTTATCAAGCGATTTCCAGTTGTTTTCCAATCCGGTCTCGGTCAGTGCTCTGTGACGCAAGCAGTCCTCCACCTCCTGTCACGTGCTACGCCAGTCTTCCGTCCAAAAAGACCAGTCCCGTATGCATCCCTCCCACTGGTAGATGCCGAACTTCAACGGCTGGAACAACAAGGCGTTCTGTCCCATGTATCCTACTCCGCCTGGGCAGCGTCGATCGTCGTGGTGAAGAAACCCAACGGTGACATCCGCATGTGTGCCCACTTCTCAACCGGCCTAAATGCAGCTCCACAGCAACACCACTATCCACTTCCAGTGCCCGACGATCTATTCACTGTTCTGAATGGTAGAAAGTTCTTCGCAGGAATCTACCTTGCTGAAGCATATCTTCAAGTTGAAATCGCACCGGAATCACGCCCACTGTTGACAATCAACACGCACCGCGGGCTGTATCAATACACCCATCTCCCGTTTGGCGTCAAAATCGCCCCGGCAATTTTCCAGCGATTGACGGACATCATCCTTTCTGGCATTCCAGGTGTGGTCGTATACCTGGACGACATGCTGATTGTTGCTGATTCACCCGAACCAGCCTGACCAATGCCGTCTTGCTGCGCATTCAGGACAATGGCCTCCGCCTCCATCCTGAGAAGTGTCAATTCCTCTTGACAACAGTAAAGTATCTTGGTTTCATCTTCGACGCCTCTGGTCGTCATCCTGACCGGGAGAACGTTCCAGCTACACAACAGATACCACTTCCTAAGGATGTTCCTATTATTCGACATTCCTGCCTTCGCTACACGACATTCGACCTCCACTAAATCAATCGCTTGGAAAGGACGCCTCCTGGCGTTGGTCAGAACAATGCGTGGAAGCATTCTGCAGGCTAAAGGCGATGCTCAGCTCCAATCTGCTACTGACCCACTACGACGCAAGGCTACCGATCGTCGTGGCAGCTGATGCCTCTACTTTCGGACTCGGTGCCGTCATTCTCTACGTCTTCCCAGACGGATCGGAGAAGGCCATCATGCACGCCTCGAAATCACTGACGCCGCAGAATAGCTATATGGATAGATAAAGAAAGAAGCGTTGACCTTAGTATTCGCCGTCCGGCGTTTCCACAAGTTGTTGTACGGTCGCCGCTTCACCCTACTTATCGATCCTAAACCCTTGCTGTCTATTTTCGGTTCAAAGAAAGGTGTTTCAGCACTTTATGCCAACTGCCGTCAAAGGTAGGCGCTTATTCTGCTGGGTTACGACTCGTAGCACGACTAGTCGTAGTACGAGATGTCACTGTTCTTTGTCTGACTGCTCTCCTCTGACCTGATGTCTTTGAACTGGCTAGAACTGAGTTTCAACGTTATGGGAACTGTCTTTGGCAGATTTAGAGCTACCGTCCGGTGGAGCGCAAGCCGACACGGTAAAAAGGACTCGGTGGGCCTCACTTGCTTGAGTTTTTTTTACAGAGTTCGATGAACCGCGCGGAGGCTATTCTTAACGGGTATCCAGTTGAAGAGAGACGCTTCTGCTTGATAGCTCAATGCGATATACACCCTAACATATCCAGCCACACCGTCCTCCGCACAACCAGAGAGTTGTTAACGGAACCTGCAAGAGTGAGGGGGCAGTCAGTTCAGTTAGCGCATTTGTATGTTGTATCCTTGTTTCTGACATACAGAATACACCGACGCAGCGGAGAGAGACAATCTAGCGGACGAGTAGGAGCCGCTTGTTGTCACGCTTGCTTCAGTGTGTGAACATTGAGGACAGCTAAGTGGCTTTCAGGGTTTGGAAACGGATTTGGAAGTGTTTGAGGTGGTTACTGAAGTCGGAAATATAGAATCTGCAGCTGAGTACGATGTATATATAGTATATGTAGTATATATAGTGAGTACATAGTGTATATATAGTGTTTATGGTACAGTATATAGTGTATATAGTGATCAAATTGAGTAGTCCTAATACTGGAATCTGCGGAGAGAATACTCAGATTAATATGGAATATGGTGAAAAAGAATACGCACAAGTGTAACAACAGGGGCGTTAGCAGTAGCACGTATTCACCTAACCAACCTGTTGTGACGCCACCCGGCTGGTGACACGACGCGATGGCTAGTGTGGCGTAAGAGAACTGTTAGTTTCAAGTATCATGGTTGTACGTGGGCTCGGATACCGTAAGGACGCCTAGACATAGAACGATCAGGGTCATCGACAAAAGCTTTTGGTTCAAAAGATTGCCCGTAAGGCAGGGGCATTTAGCGGAAGACTCAAGGGCACTAGTATTTTTACAGAACAAGTCGCCACATATGTTCCAACCCCAACTTGGAGGGTCAGAAGACTATGTTATTCAGTCGTCTAACCACTGACCAACCTGGTATGACAGACTCTGTGAGTGTCGCACGCAAATAACCCAGCATTGCACAGTTAATCAATGGGGCACAAAAAGCTCCACCTCACGGTAAGGTGGTCTGTTGGTGATTGAAAATTATTGTTTGGATGTTCAACACTTCCGGTCCCTGGCTGCCATGCAACCCGAAAGAAGCAGGTGGGCTGATATACTGCCAGGTTGCCCAAGCTTAGAGAGAAGCAGTCGAGATGACGGGCTTGGATTCGAACCATGAAACTCCCAGTTACTGAGTACTTGCCTCATCCACGGAACTATCGCGAGCTCAACAATTACGCGTTTTTTAGACTGTTCTGCTGCTGATAATGATGACCACGATGATTATGGTGACAATTGGGGAGTTATGATGACCCTGGAGGTGTCGCAAGAGGAACTCACTGCATGTTGTTTCGTGGATGGGAACGGTACTAACACATTTGAATGCAAACAGGTAGCTGGAAACAGTCGTGATGACCGACTGGCTTAAACGCCAGTACCCTGAATGTGAATTTTTGTGTCAAGGAGCAGTTTGCGACATTTTGGCAAATCAGGTTTTACCTCAACCACGAAGTTTCACAACTTTTTTAATTACCATTTCTGCGTATTCAGCTTTATCCTAGTTTACTGTCGAAAACTTCAGATTCTGATCTATATCCAACTGCATTTAATTTAACTGTGCCTTAAATCACAATTATCATGTGTTCAGTTGTTTACTGAGAACGTGACGACATACTGAACCTCTGCAAGCCCACCTTGTCATTTAATGGCTGTATGTGACACCGCGGGGGTAAATTTGTTCACACAATATCCCACATCCTGAATTTGACTCTTATCAAAGTCTTTCTGCGTAAAGAAACCTCGAGGATCCGGAAACTAAGAAGCCTCAATTAACTGAGGAAACAACCGTTGAGCATTATCCGAAGCCGCTGATGAACCCACTAATCTAACCACGTGTCACTAGATGATCAGTCTGTGAAAAGGCTGGGTGTGAAAAACGGGCAAGCTGAAGATTCAGCCAAATTTTTGATAGCGTTGGTCCCCAAGAAATCCAGTAGATTAAGTTTTACATCTAGGCTCCTGTATTCTGTCCCAGCTATTGTTCTTGGGGAGCCTGGTCCACAGAGAGCCAAACTTACCACCGATCAGGCCATGAAGTACGAACTTAAATACTGGAGTTGAGTGAGTCTTTGTTTGTCTCCTTATGAGACGGGCAGAGAGTAAGTAAACAGCGATTCAGCGGCTTAAACCTCATGTGTGGAACAACTACAGATTGTTGGGTGTTATTCCTTTCATTAGTTTAACTACTTGAAATTACATCACCCAATTCTCTCGTGCTCCCGTACTACACGTTCGATCCAATACGCTAGCTTCTAGACAGTATTTCCCTTCTCCAATTGTAGTGATGAAATAGGGTCTCTGTGTCATCGAAAAACCCGTACAAGACCAACCTTCGGCCGTGTACCTAATAATAATCAATCATTCAGCTCTAACACGCTTTCAGTGCCTAACTGTCATGCCACCCGAAGGAACCACGACGGCTGGGATGTCGCCAGACTGCTCAAGCCTAGACAGAGGAAACCGAGATGCAGAGGTCGGGCTCGAAACACCGACATTCTGGTTAGTAAATTCGCGCTCTAACCAATGAGCCATCTCGCCCCGACCACGTATCTCAAGGGGTTTAGCTGTTCCATATTTCACTCTCCCGATACTCGGTGATTCTGACGCAATATGCCATGGTGTCCACAGTGTATGAGTTGCCCTAAAGCAAAAAGTTCTTTGTTGGAAAGTCGTCCCCGCGCTGTACAGTTGTCTGGTTCAAGTAGGAGCAGTGCAGATCGATGCGGCAAATGTTTCTTTGTGTCTAATCAGTACAGTTCTGAAGCTGAAAAATAGGTTTCATTGAAATCCGTCACTGCTTCGGACAGCCATTCTGGGGGGGATGATATGAACGCCCAAGTTGGACGACTAGGCCCGGAAGAAGCAGTTAGGAGGTAGATTCGAAGTCAGTCAGTGGTTTTTCAGTTATGTGCTGAACACTGTCTATTCCTGACCAATACGAACTTTTAGCACGAATGTTCACACCTAGTTAGCTCGACGACACCAACCGCAAGCCACTCATGGATTCAGTTGGATCATTTGACTACCAGTTACCTATGGAGATCGTCAGTCAAAGATTACCGTTCCCTCTGGGGTATGTTAAAAGGACTGCCTCCAAACGAACAAACCCACTGCTAACAATTCGTATACTGAAACCTTGTTGCTAAATTTCAGCCTGTCACTGATATCCTATTTGGTCGCTAATCCTTTTATATTCTGGGGTACTTGAATTCCATAGCACGGGATGATCCGAAGGAACTGCGAACCATCCGCAAATCCGTTGTCTAGAGCGACTGACTGCATATACTAAGGGGAGTTCTCCTAAGAGGAGAATCAAACAGGCACGAACAGAATCGACATCAACCCGCCGCCAACAACAGAAACCAAACATTAAGGACAATTTCTCGAACGCAACAAGGCAAACGACCCACAATTTTCAAAGGCGACAAAGCCCTGGTGAGCAGTCTGACGACGTGCTACGGAAGATTCGAAACGTAAACAGAATAGCAGTGGAATGGAGCAACACGACCACTATCCCAAAAGGACTCAAGAACGTCAAGCAAAAACCATCCCGGCATCAGCCTTGTGACCGTGGTACCAAAGGTACTGGAATTATTTTGCGTACATTGACAAATTCTCGGGAGGGACAAACTCGTGAGAATCAAGCTCGGTTTCGCCCTGGCCGACGATATATATTTAAATTGAGTAACAATGATACTAATCATTCAGCTGTAATACCTTTTCGGTGCCTAGCTGCCATCCGGAGGAAGCATGAGGGCTGAGATATGGCCAGGTTATCAGACATTAGACAGGGCAGTGAGATAAGTTCTTGAACAGCGTCGCTCTTCTAAGCGTCCCACGTCGGTCGTTTTTCCTAAGTAGAAAGCTGTTTTTGTCTCCGTCGACCATCAGAAACTTTGGCGGTGTTTGGCAATCAATCACGTCCCTTCTAAATTTATATCCTCATGACGGCACCGTATGCGAACTCCTGGGGGCGAATGCGAGCATACAGCATTTACCACACCCGGTGATATAATGTGATGTTGCACCTCTTTCACCGTTCCTCTCCTACTTTGCTGGCGGCGTGCTGCTTGAAGCTCCACTGCTCATAGACAGTGATACTGCAGCCTTGGTCAAGACTCTTGAAAAAGCGCAAACCATTTTAAATAACCTAGAAACATCCCACATGCGCTTCAAACCTGTAAAACATAAAGTGTTGCCACAAGACGCTGTGATCAGACCGAAACCCTATAATCGCAGATCCATCAGTTGCCGTGGTAAATAGATTTATTTAACAGAGCATTTGTAATAGTTCCCGTGAAATGGCTGGAGACGAGGTTGTTTGTCGACTTTGGAAGCTAAGGGCAACTTTTATCAACCTGACACTTATGGCACCGGCTTGACATCAGTAGGTCAGTGAACGACAGAGTATACACGGCGGTACTGTGATCCACATAACTTTATAGGTCATAAACATGGTATCCGCGCACGGAGGATGTACGAAAGCTGTCAGTGTTTGCCCATCGGTGCCTCTCAAGTATTGGCAGGGTTTAGTGGGAAAATCGGATCAGAAATGATGAGGTACGCCAGATGGTCCTAAGAAGGAACTCTCCCACAAAGATAATTCACTCACACTCTATGGTTTACGCCGGCTTGAACACGCACTCCGCATGCCAGGAGATCGTCCGCCTCGAAGAGCCTTTTCGGCCAAACTTGTGCTGAGTGTACGCAACGAAGGTAAAAAGTCTGTGGTCTCGCAACGAAGTGTGAAAAGTATAACTAGCAGACTGATCCCGGTAGGCAATGGTTAGTGAGAGTGGGAGACAGGGCTCACTCACGCAGACAGTGGCCCTCGTGCACTTCAGTTACGGCCTGTCAGTAGCTGCCAGGCTTCCTGAACTAAGCGATGATGAAAGAGCCTTCAACGTTTGACTGTATCTCGCAGGCACTCCTACTTCTCGGTGACCGAAACTGTGGGAGCTGGAACCATCATACTCTTGATGCATGGTTATTGCGTGTTGAATTGACCTGAATGAAAAGTGCTGGAGTGAGTGTGGAGCGTGTCTTGCCCGTGACGGAGCTCACGTGACTACCACCTACAGATTCTTGGCCGCAGACTGTTCCACTGTGGCGGCTCGAAGAACTTTGCATTTTGCTTGCAGGTAGGCTGGGCAGAACCTGCCAAGAGTAGGTGGATCACGGAGGGCAAACGACCTTTCCAAAAGGCTTCTAATCGAAACGAGGGTCACACCTGGCTAGATCCGGTCACGTAGTAGCTGACAAGCATTTCAAGTCTACTCTAGCCCCGAAAGAATCTCGGTTTCGTTTGGGACCTCAAGCTAATAGAACGAATGGGCTTTGAGGGAACTTCTACCGCCGTCAACCATACATGAGGTTTCTAGGTAGGCTTGGTATTACAATTCGACTCCATGGGAAAATTTCTAGAAACTCTGGGCGAAACAACCCAAGTACGGTAATCAGTCAGCGAGCGGACGAATAATGAAAATGAGTTAAATATCAGCGGCAACATGTCACAAGTTTTACCTTCGGAAAGTTCGACCTCAAGCTCTGCTAACTTCGACCTGATTTCAAATGGAAGCTGTCCGAAATCCAAACAATCCATTATAAAAATCCATTTATGGTTGCGGGAGGAGATTCCTATCAGTCAATATCCTTGCACAGTAGAAATACGTGTTATGGAGCACGTTTTCGAAGTAGCAAACGATTACGTATCATGTAGAGTC
Organism: Clonorchis sinensis; assembly: GCA_003604175.2. Taxonomy (NCBI): domain Eukaryota; kingdom Metazoa; phylum Platyhelminthes; class Trematoda; order Opisthorchiida; family Opisthorchiidae; genus Clonorchis; species Clonorchis sinensis. The sequence continues at coordinate 14,107,570 of CM030371.1, forward strand.
CAAATGGATCCAGCTGTGGCGGGTTAGGTCGCGATTAACCCGAACGTGGACATCCCCAAGGTCACGCTCTGACCGGAGCGCTACCCTGCCATTGGACTCGAGAGTCCCAAAATATTCCAGCTCTCCCAGTAAAGCAGAACGACACTGGTGATCTAAGTAAAAATTGCGGGCGCTCTCAGTAGACTGGATTGGTGAATCAGTGTATGTAAATTCGAGTTTGGTAGTGTAGCTTGCGATTTTAGGAAACAACTAGCCCCATTCATACAACAAATGCGATAGGTTTTTTACTTGATTGGGAACACAAACGTTGGTAGAGCCGGACTATCCAGAATCTCACCAGAATTCGGATTTATACGGAATGGAATTTAAATAGAACTATTAGGAAGGGTAAAATTTGTTAATCCATTTGTGATGCAGGAATTCGGGGGGAATAGGAAAACGCAACATGAGCTAAGTGAGTGTGTTCAATTGATGTATCTAGGCGTCAATATATGAAAGTCCACGAAGTTAGCTTGTAAAAGCTTTCGCTTTATTTTGACAGACTTGAGGTTAAAGCATAATCAGACAAGAATAAATGTAGGAGAGGGTAATTGAAGAGTCGGCGACGAAAATGGTAGACGGAATGGTGACCACCTCGATTATAGATGCCTCGGGAAGGGGCGATCAAAGATTCGGTCCCCTGTAGAAGGAAGGCCAGAAAATATAACTCCCGTCGCCAGCAGCAGGGATGACGAGGCACGCGCGGAGAGCAATATTGAACTATGTGGCAGCCCTACCGCGAGGTTACTGTGGCCTTTCGCCCTGGTTGCCATGTGGGCAGGCGTGCTGGGACAGAATGACTCAGTTGGTGGGGGCTGTAACATTATAAACTCGGTCATCGAAGGCGATTATTTTGCCCTGGACAGCTTCCTTTATTGGGAAAGTCATGGTATCAATATCACGGGACAGACCCTTTGAAGTCAGTGGGATGGCTATGGTTGCTATGATAGAGACAGATGCACGTGTTAAATCTTCTCATAGTCCCAGAAGTCAGTAAAAAAGTTCAGGTTCGCCTAAAGAACACATTTTATAGAATTATTTGTAAACCAAAGGATCGTCTGCGTATCCGCTTACGCTTTCTTTAAAAGTTCAAGTGGCATGCGAAATGGGGCATTCTGTGACGGTGTTAAGCTAACAAAGCACAGCAAGCCAGATTGATGGCTGTGAATTTCTTTTTTTCACTTTTACATCGTGAAGTGCTGAGATAATCAGCTGGAAGGATTTGAACGGGATCTTGACAGTTACTGGCTAATATTTGTTCCAATCAAATCGAAGCAGGCCGGCGTTTAGTACCATCTCGCAGTTGCCCCTCAGACAAACTTTGTTCCATTACTTGGTTGCGCCCTCATGTTTCGCATCATATGGATAGTATCAGCCTTTTCTCTCCTCTGTCTGGGCTTGGCTATATCGGAAAATTTGCTGCTCCAGCAACGCGAAGTAAAAGCATTATCCTTGACTGTGAGCTTGAGTCATTAGAAAAATTTCCATTTTAAACGCTGAAACTGCGTTGCCGTCAAAGTGGCCATGGTACGAGCAGCCGGCATCAGGTTCAAATCCGCCTGCAATTATGCAGTATAAGCAGCTTCCTTCGGGAACTTGGAGTGGAACAAAGCGTCTTCCGTTGAAATGTAGCATCTGCTGCACGTACGCCAGAAAAAACTCACACCCTGCTACTGTTCTCCTGTGCAAATGTGCTTGAAATGATCTTGTTCGAATTGTGACAGCAAAAGCTTCTAGTTTCCTGTTTCTTAGGATAGCCTACAACACTGCTTGTAAACCTGACGCTCCACTCAATGGTGATTACATGCAATGATGGCTTTCGTATACAGATATCGTTGAACAACTGCCACATTTGGCATGCTTCTTTCAACTTTCTACCTGGTTTACATTGCGACTCGTTTTTTATGCTGCACAAACATTGTTCTAAACCCAAACAGACCATTTTCGCACCGGCTGGGCCAATTTATTTGAAACCATAGTATTTATTCAAAGGGAATACGGTACTACGAGCTTAATCTTTTTTACAATCGCATTATGCTTCTTGCCCACACACAGTAAGACCATCAGTTGTCAGCCTACGGGCCTTATTTATAAGACGGGTCAAGCGTGCGGAAAACCACACTGTGGGTAACTCTCGCAGCCCGCTTAGCCCAATGATCTTTTGTAACTAACATGGACCCAATGGCCCCTGTGTGAAAGTGCCAATGTCAATACAGCATCCCACCTCTTTGAACTTGTCTTCGAGAATGTTTATGGAATCAGTCGCATTTCGTTTTGTGATAATCAGAGTGTGTGCCGTCCATAAGAATACTGTCAGTAATGCAAGCATCACCTGTCAGCTGATCAAGATCTCAAATCGTCCTCCTCCGAAAATCTTACTGAACTAATAATAATAATAATACTGTTTATTCCCAACAAGTGGATGACATGCTCATACGACATGGTCATACGATTACAGTCAGAATGAAGCGCGACTGGATGGGATTGGCGGGATTGCGCGAAAAATGAGGGCAGACGTAAACAGTGGGCAGTAGACTTGGTCAAGCACAAACCGGCATGGGAAATGAAAAAAAATTACCAGGATTTTGTGATAATAATAGGTTTATTTCCCAAACTGTAGGGAGCAAGCCGATTGCGGCATCATCATATTGTTGCAACTTGAACCCAGCAGGCAAATACATGATGGAGAGGAAGATACAACGAAAGAGGCATGTTTATTATGTGAAGCGTCACCGCAGGTATAGTAACCGGAAAAAAGAGGACAGTAAGCATGTGGTACGACTTGTTCAAAGTGACGCCAGCAGACATAAACTAAAACTGAAAACTGTTGCTGGCCATGAGTGACCTTGGGCGGCCGAGTAAGTGGCTAGGGTCAGAAAGGGCGAAATCACACAGCGCGACTCGCAGCCCACTAGAAGCACACCCAAATTATGTTCGCCGAAACCATGGGGCTTTCGAAATTGTGACTTTTACGGGGAGTTAGTCTAATCCATTTGCACTTGTTGGTGATATGTCTACATTGGTGATTTTTTAAGTGAACGAATCTTCAAGGTCAGTGAACACCACCGACTGTGAATATGCCGCCTAATGTAATCAGAAATCGCGAATTGCGCAAAAAGGTCACTCCCTTACAATGCATGGAAGTTTCAGTTAGTTTTGCAGCTGAAATAATCCTCCGAACACTCTAGAATGTGCATGGTCCTTCTGGATGCAAAATATGCAGTGTTACCATTCCTGTAAACAATTCTTGCGCGATAATTGTTCTTACAAGTTAAGAGATAAGGCGCCTCCGGAGGCGTTCTATAGTTCTTTACTTGAGAGCCAAGCATCAGAATAGTTTTCGTACTTATTCTTCTGGCCATCATCCCAGTCAAACCTGATTGAATAGTGAAAATTTGAGGGATGTAGACTTGGTGAAGGAAAACAAGTATGAACAACAACCAGGAATCAGCGCTCGGATAGAACTATCTGAGCTATCTGTCGGAGTGAGAAAATCCACCAGTCAAATCGATGGATTTTGCCTTCAAACGTTCCTCAAAGCATCCTGAACCTAGTTTTGTCTTATGATGGTAGCGCGGCTGAGATATCCGTCCCCGACGTCCTGTTCCGCACGGCACGGAATATCGAAGAGCTTAGTAGCTTGAAACGGCCTTCTAAAGAGACTAAAAACTGCCACGGCTGTGTTTATAAAGACATCATGAAGTTCTCCACAAGGTCACGCTTGAACCTTGATGGTGCTTGAGGGGTCCGGTCAAAAATTCTCGACCGTGATTGGCTCACATTCTAACCAATCAGTGTAGGCCTTCGTATAGTTCCTAGCCGGCCCGTGATACACCCATCCAGTCGACGTGACGCTCGGTTATTTAGAACGACTCGGTAACCTCTTCTTTGAAGCCGCTGTTTTGGTTCGACTTGTGATGTCCCTGAGTAGCTGCTGTCATATGTCGGTCCGTTCCTGGCCGCGCTCTTCACTTCGGACGTACATCATGGTTACCCAGGGCAAAAGCCTCGCTCCTGTGTATCAATCCGTGAATCCGTGAATTTCACACCATCCTCTCGAGGCAAACTTGTCATTTGTCTCCAGATCAAATTATGCGATCTCCATCTCCATTTTCGCCGCCGCGCCTTGGATGCACAGCACATTTTTCTGCAAAACCCTCGCGAGCGAAATAAAACATTCTACGTCAAAACCTTGCATTTCTTTGCATATGCCCTCAGACCAAAAATCACCCTCACCTGGGTGAAATCAAATAGACTCACTTGTCTCATTGTTGTATGGAAATAAGCTGTAAAGAATAGTTTTGATAGGGAGATAGCGCCAGTGCCTAGGGCCAACCGAACACCGTAAAGGGAAATGAACTTGTGGAAGAGGAAACCCGAAATTTCGGTAGGAGACAAGATTGGTTAACTCCGAATGATAGGTTCAACGGCTTCAAACGAGGCGGTTGGAGTCAGGGGAAAATTTGATTTTGTCGTTGCGATTACAGGCTCAAGTAAGCCAGAGGTTGCGGTCAATATTCTGAAGAAAATAGTTGCATGGGTGTGATCAGATTGGGTATAGTAGTGCCATGCCGTCATTGCACTGACATACTTCGGTTTCTGGACAGCCCGTAACGGTCATCAGGGTTGCCGCAATCAGACAGGCGATACGCATTTCCATGGCAGCTGGAAGCGGGTAAGACGAGGAGACTGACACAGATAAAATCAGGCCTATGCAGAGCCACGGAAAATTTTCAATCAGTAGGAGGACCATGTGAGTGTGGACCGGGGACAAGCCAGACTGAGTGAACTGCACGGGGCATTTGCGCAACTACAGCCAAAGTTTGAAGCATGCACTAATTCACACGGCGAAGAACCGTATAGGTTTACTAATGTTTACTAGTGGCAGGGGCAAGCTTTCCAAAACAACGTGCTAGTTGTTTTCATGTTGTCAACACTCCAGCGAATCTTCAAACCTGCAAAGCAGTGCGTCTTGGTTCTGGAAGAAATTTTGCATTTGAAGGCTCCGGCAGCGCAAGAGTCGTGACCCAACATATAGCGGCTTATAACTTAAACTAGTTCTCATCCACCCCGACTTTCTTGAAGTCACTGAATGTTGACCAACCGTAAATACTGGTACGTCTAATCCGTGCATTTACGTGTAAATGCATCAACCGCCCATGCTTGACCTTGACTGGACGATTCAAATGGATTAGGGCGAAACTACGAGAATTGTTGTACGCAATTAGTTTAATTTGGATTTTGCAGAAAACCGGCTAAACTTCAAATTTTAGACTCGAGCCTGTTATCCGGAAGTGGTGAACCACTCAACAGAGTTCACGAAGTCTTCTGGTTAACACTGTGGCCTCCGAATAATGCCCCTCTGGGGCATATATTGCCGCATTGATCCAAAGTCATCCGGCATCAATTTCATATTACTTTAAAGGCACGCCTATTTTGGATTCAAAGAAATATTTTATCCTGTATATCGGGAGGTTTACTTTCACATTTGAAGGAGGCATACAAACTGATCGGTTCGTTACAATTTGTACGTGGGGGACTGCAACTCGACGGAGGGAAGGAAAGGCCAATGGAAGTTCCATCCATATGGTAAGTGATCCTAAATCTCAAAAACAAAAAACCAGAACCATGAGGCACGAAATGCGACTAATTCAGTTGTTCACTGGAACTGAAACTAAAAGCCGTTTCCAAATATGGGTGACCTTAGACCAATGGATTAATGACTAAGGTCACGGAAAACGTAAGTGGAGAGGAGCCGATGGGGGAATTCGCAGTGGAACCAAGTGGCTATTTTTATCCCAAAAGAATGGTTTACACTGAAATTGTGTAGATGCACTGGTGTTGCTGCTGGGGAGAGGTGAGGAATAATGTGTTGTGGACGCAGATTTAACGCCAGTGCATAGGGCCAAACGAGCACCGCAAGTAAAATCTTTGAACAGATGGATGCGGTAAACGGAAATGCAGGACAAGACCGGGATATTTATGTCTGAACAGAGTTCAACGGATCAGGACGAAGCCTTCCCATAGGCGGTTTGGTTCGCAGTTGCAAGTTAAAGAAAGAGATAAGATATTCGGAAGCGGGAAGAGAACAGTTTTCGGAAGTGCCGTCAGACTGCATATTAGTCTTTCCCGAGCCCAAGGGCGTAAATATGGATGAACTTATTGAGCTTTTGTTCTCGCCAAAAGAATGAAGAATTTACAAAATTCCTGCCGCGGTATGATGTGTATAATCTGCAAAAATTTTGCTGAGAATGGGCGCATTATTTAGATTCAATGTTCGTTTGAACTTTAGGGTTCTTTAAATCGCTGGAGGTGTTTGCCCCTGTGTGGGCCGGGGCTTCGCACGCTTTACTTCAGATCTTAGGCATTAGCTCTGCTGACCAGTCGAGGCAATGATTATTGGATGAATAGCTTGCTGAAACGGCCATATGGTTGTGTCACGGCAAAACAAGGGACTAAGAGTAGGACTGCTTCCCGAAAAGCCTGCAGATACACAAACTGTCTCCAAGACGGCGAGAGTAACCAAGTAAAAAGAACTTCAGTCGACTAAGCCACAGGTGAATAGAGAGCCTATAACACGGCAACCTGTTTTAGTGCCATACCTCTTAAACACTTCTTGGAAACTTTCACCACGTCTGGCCCAGTGGAATCAAGGAAGTTCGCAATTCTTCAGGAGCAGGTGAGTAAACGACAAAGGACGATAAAACAGTGTTGGAAAATAGGGAGGAAAATATGACACAGAAGGCGAAAAAAGTGTATGATTTTCCATGGGGGAGAGAAGAGGCAAGATGAGAGGACGTTAGAATTTTTCAAACACCAAGATCATTACGTTACATTACATTAAGAGCTCAGATAATATAACCGAATTGACCTGAAAATGATAAGCTTGGAGAATGCTTGTCCACCGCTTCAACAAAAAAGCAAACGATTGTACTGTAACACGTGAAAAGCCCGCTGAGCGGTTTCTAGATTGTTAGACTGACTATAGTTTAACGATTTAGACCAATGAGAAATAGGATGGTTTGTGTGTCTGAATGGGAATCCGATTGTTGATGTTGATATGCGTAACGATTGTGGTAGTGCTAACAACCCAGGCTTCATGGATGTTAGTCATAGTTTGGAAGTGCCATATGGACAACAATTTTTCTCACAACTGGCAACCATATATAGTGGAAGACGGATCCTGTGATCTTAAGGTCTTTCTGCCGTCTTCACACATATTAGGTCATCGTGACGCGGTACATTCTTCCTAGGCCTGAATAATTCCTCCAGAACAATAAATCATTGAATTCATTCAGTCATTTATTAAATTCAATAATGTTCTGATTCTTAGATGGTCTGTTTTGGGAATAATTGAGAGACCTGTAGGTTAATGGCTCATTCGGATGAAGAACTGAACAGGGCTGTACACAGTATATGGCCCTAGTGGGCCATCAAAGCCACAAAGCCCAGGAGGACAAAGTACACCGAACGTAATCTGTCTTTGCAGGGAACATTTATCAGGACGGACAAAACATAGATCATTTGGTCAAATTTTTAGGGGAGAGCACAAAATTTATCGGAGGTTGGTTACCACGTTGCGTAAAAAATGCATGGCCACCTGTGGAATCGGGTTTTTAACAAAGGTGATTGAATTGAGTAATTTCTGAAGGATGCATGTATCAAACTGCGAAGGGTCTTGGTGTTTACCATGTGACTAAGCATAACTGAAGTGCACTTGCAACCATGTTCCAAGTAGCAAGCACCTTCTTCTCCTTATTTGTCTTCATTACATCACGACGGTATTAAGCTCCGCATAGGTTGGCAACTATTTGTATCATTCCAGCTTGCCAAGGTTGTGCATAGAGACCTAATCTTTGCATGCCTTGGACGGCGTTAAGGCAATTAGCGATTCTTGTACCTTTGGGATGACGTCAATCAATTTATCACAATTCATGGAAGCCAGCCAATGGGTAAGGCAAGCGCAGTCACCAGGGTAGGAAGGGGCGGTTTGCAAACCATCAATATTACTTCCAAGCAAGCCATAACGGGGTGCCAAGAACCGTTACTCGGTTGAACACATGGACATTCCGCTGATGACCGGATCCAGGACCAAAGGTGAGTATTCCCGTGTTGACTATCGATGAAGCATATGAGTAATGTCCGGTCTGGTGTCCAAGCTCCGCCACCCCGTATCTGATGGGAGGTGGCTGTTGATAGGGAAATTGTGTGATCTTTTTGAGGTGTTCGTTCATTATTTTTTAATATTCATTTGACGTCCAGGAGTTCATGAAGACACTAGAAAACCTTAATTAAAAAACTGTGCCGATAGGACATTTCGCTTTCGCCTCCAGTGGATTGTGACTGCTTAATTCGTGTTCACTAAAAACAGCCTTGCAGTGCGGGATTTGAACTAGTCCCCAATAGCAATAATAATAATGGGGTTGCTTTGGCAGAGGTGGTAATTATTGTGACGCCCAGCCAGATGTTTTTTGGGTTATGGCCAGAAGGCTCCTCAAACATTCGTGTTTAGTGCCATTCAAAAGCGTACAAACAACACGGACGGTGAGACTAACTGCAGATCACAATGTGAGCAAAAGGCTGCTGTTTTGCTTTTCAAAATGTATAGGTCCATTTGCCTCTCAATTGCGGGGTCTTTCCTCGCGATGTAAATTTGTCAGCAGTCTTTGCACAGGTTTTACTAAACCGTATTTTCACTGTTTAAATGATTCACTGTAAACTCTATTGTTTTCAAATGTGTGAAACCTATGCATGAGCCAATTCCTTCAGGGGTTACAGTGCACCCGGTCCAACACAGCTTACAGCGTATGTGGTGAAGGCGTTGGAATTAAGCATCCAGGCACTGTCGGTTGAGGATATGCACAGTGCACTTTACATGAGACAGACTGTTCTTGGTCGGCTTATAAGATGCTTCAAATCTATATGCGACCGGCTGCATGTGACAGTATCGCCGAATTGTCTTCTGTGCGAAGAATTCTCCGGAATGATGGCTGTTGGTAAAACATTCACCTGAGAACCTCAAAAGTGAGTTTTATATCCACAGCACATTTCTTCTTCATCCAGACCGGCTGAAACGCTGTTTTTATGTACCCAGTGTTGAGTTGCAGTTTCTGCGCAGTTGAGTGCATCAAAAAAGCTAGTAAATACCTCATTCACATCATGGCAAACGGGTTCTCACGAGCCCACAATGTTACTTGAAATGAGTCTACGAATAACGGTTCTGCGCAAGATTAAGGTAAATATTACCGTATTAGACGATGAAATGAATTACAAAAATGTAAATCTTGAAAACACGTATCTGCTCAGTTTGGTGAACGAACTAACCTATCACAAAGCGCACCCATCTACCGCTTCTAAAAAGCACGCTTGTTTCTGGAGCTGGCATATCATAACCTCTGTGATAGCACTGGTTGTTGTAACTTCGTATATCTTCAAAAATTGCACCCTATCTTGAAATGACGCCGAGCCTTAGATGCACACCCAAAATTTCTTTGAAACCACAGTTCGGAGGAGGAAAACTTTAACACAAAGTTTCAGCATTTGATGGCATTTATTCGGTCCCTTAAGATCTTTCCATGTGGGTGCAGTTTTGTTGAAAGTTGTTTAAACGTACTCCAGGTCCACCATGGGCGCGGAATTTATATTTTAATGGCTGCCAACTGCTTCGCGTGATGTACATCTGATGACGGTGGGAAATTTGCGGAAGAGCCAGCTTCTTCATGTGTTTTATTTCGCATTGCGTTTGGAAATAATCTCGAAATGACAAGGACAATAATTTCGCCCTCTGTGTCGCTGCAAACTCAAAATTGAGCAAATTTTAACGACCCGTGTACGAAGAAGTCTCCTATTATTGTGGCAGGTGTCCTTAAAAACCAAGCCAAGGAATTCGTCACAGCTAGTAAGTTTTTTATAATGGTCAGTACGCGCTATATCAGGCGCAAGGCTATACCGAACCATCGATAGTGATGTTGGTAAAATTAGTGTGTTTATGGGCAGAACAAGCAAGGTGGCCAGTGCTTTCAAGTCCTGGCACAAATTAAACGGACTAAGGCCGTCTTGGTGTCCGTAACACCCTCATCCGGTAAATATTGTGGATATGATAAACTACGGGCAGTCCATCAGACTGGGTATGGTAGTCGCGGTACCGTCATCGCAACGCCGTACTTGGGTCCGTGGACAGCCCCGTTCATGAACATCTTGGGTGAGTCGTTTAGGGTTGCTATTGTAGTTACGATTCGCCAGGGATTGTCACAAATTGAGACCGACATGGATTAAGGGTATTCTTGGGTCCATTGAGGGCGCACGGTGTTTCATTGCTGTAATTCAGACAATGCAATGAGATGCCGTGTCTATATCCGGAATACTAAATAGGAAAGGTCCCAGAAAGACTTCTAGGAGGCACCATGATGTGAGTTAGACTGCGGCCAAAAATGGTCGCAATTCCTGACAAACTAACGTCTTCTGGACCCCGGTTTTCAAATAGCTGAGGAAAGCCTTGTCGATATGGAGCATGCAGACAACGTTCTCATCTTCAAAGAGGAGGAAAGGTGCAGTTGTTTTTGAGTGAACTGACCAAAATCATCCCGTCCTTTGGTATGCACCCTGCACTCACAAAGTGTAAGGTAGTATTAAGGTTCGTTCACAACTGGTGGGTAGCATGATCGGGCAGGCATGATCATAAGATTACATTCAGAATTAAGCATGAGTTTGTTCGTAGTTGCAGGTAATGGACCGAGTGGGCGAAAGGGTACAGTCGAGAGTAGGGAGGGTAGTTGCGGGTGTGCTATCAAACTGGGTATGGCAGTGCCGTGCCATCATTGCACTGCCGTACTTCGGTTTTGGACAGCCCCGTAACGGACGTCATGTTTGAGATGATTGGGCTGGGATGTGCAATTCTGTGAGCAGCGGGTTTTGAGTTGGCCAAGGGAATTTGCAGAGGTAGGACGAAGCCAATGTAAGATCGCAGGTATTTTTCTGGTCCGTTTGGGGATCTCTGGGGATGTAAATCACTGACCAGGTGGGGTGGATAATAGCAAACTGGGTTTCCAAACCGGGTATTGATTAGACTTGACACCAAGTACCCGCCCGCTCAATACGTCTTCGTTACCCCCAGCATCCATGGGTGCACGTATGATGACGCACGTGTTCCTTGGATCCCAGGGCTCAAGTCTATACCACTTTATCTACGGATGATACATATACGCCCCACTTTAGCTTTAACTTCGCTGTGCTCAATAATGCATACGGTTGCTGAATACCGCTATTGAATAATCGATGTACACACGGGACTAATTGGCAAGTGGTGGGTTTACCCTTATAACAGTAAGACTGCAGCTTCAGCGTGGACACCCATTGGAATGGAGTGGACAAAGGGATTTAGTAAGCACTTGGTGAGTTGGCCACTACAACTTTGTTTAATTATATGTTTTAAAGGATGTGTACGGAGTGTGTACGAGTCGTAATTGATTATACATTTTCCTTTCAGAAATCCTGTCGAGTAAAAGCGGCTTCCTGAAACTGAGAACTGGATTGACCACACATTACGTTTGTACCGATACAACCAATAAAAAACATGATTTTTTAAAGGTGGTTGTGTATTTTTAGGCATGGGGTTGGCAAGCGGATGACATGTATAGATATGAAGGACCGCCGTTGGTCGTTGGATTGGTCTATTATGTATATTTGGGGCACTAGTCAGTTACGAAGATGTACGGCCCTTCGATTACTATAAGTAGCCACGGTAGGCGACGTCGAGTACGGTTATAAGCGTGACGGGCCGTGGTTGGCCATCGGGTTAGGCTGTTGAGCCTAGTTGAGGCCTCATATTCGGCGTTGCGCATAGACACAGGCCTAGCAATTGCCATAAGTAGCCAAGGTAGGCGATATCGACTGCAGTTATGAGTATGACAGACCCATTGGGCGTTAGATTAGGATACCACGCATAGTTGAGGCCTTATTTTCCATGGCCCACATAGATTCTGGCCTGGTGTTTACTATAGGTAACAGGGATAAGCGACATCGTGTACAGGTGTGCGTGAGAGACAGTCGTTGGTCATTGGATTAGGTTATTGTACATAGGTGAGGCCTCATAAGCAGCGTCGCACATAGAAGTGGGCCTAGCAGTTACAACAAGTATTCGAGATGATTGAAAACGCGTACAGTTATGATTATGAAAGACCGTCATTGGCCATTAAATTAGGTCGCCGTGTATAGGTGAGGCCTCATAATCAGCGTCGCACATGGACACGGGCCCAGCAGTTACGATACGTAGCGAAGGTAGGCGATATTGAATACAGTTATGAGTATGACTGGTCGTCATTCGCCGTTGGATTAAATTATCGTATGGGTAGGGCCTCATAATCAGCGCCGCACATTGACACGCGGCTAGCATGCTGCAGTGACGACAAGTAATCGAGGTGAGTGACAACGATTAACGTTATCATGATGACCACTTTATGACGTATTCCACCTATGGTGAGAAATATTCCTAATAGAAATGATACCATTGTGTTGGTAATTTACCGAAGGTTACCTCCTGACGCTGTATTATCCACGGGCTAGTTATGCATAGCTGGGAAAAGCAATCATCCACAGAGATGGCCCTCGCATATCCACTGCACAATTAGTGCTGTTTTTTGACAATGTTATACTTAATGAAAGCTGAGCTCCATAAAAAGTGTTGTGATGAAGTTCGCTGAACACATTTATCTCGTCCGTTAAATCTGGAGAATATAAACAAACATACGTTTATGACCGATTTTCCTGGGCGGAATTTGCATTGGATATTCTTTAGACGTTATTTTATTCTTAAGTAACGCCAGAATATGGTAAAGTGCATTGGATATTCTTTAGATGTTATTTTATCCTTAAGTAACGCCAGAATATGGTAAAGTGCCATTTCGTGTTTTATCTCTCGTAAACCGGTAGCAAAATGCGAATCGGTGATAGTCAATGACCTTGAAATTTCGCTCACTTAAACAAAATGTTATGAGCAACATATCACCTACAAACGTAAATGGATTAGACTAACTCCCGTAAAATTCACAACCTCGAAAACCCTTTGGTTCCGGCGAAAATAATTTGGGTGTGCCTCTAGTGAGCGGCTTGAATGAGGTAGTCGATTCATGCTCAAGCCAAACTCAAGCAACTGATTGACTGCTTCGAGTCACGTGATCTATGCCAAAACATACGACTGCTACATACAAGGCCTAGCTGCTTAGCAATCATATGCTCCAATGGCAGTTCGTGGCTCGGTAGCTGGGTGGGATGTGCTCGGTCCTTCAGACCCGGGGTTCGCGGTTCTAACCCCGGTCGCGTCGCCTCTATTTTCGACTATCCCCGTCAGAATGTTTTTTCTTAGGGCACTACGGCTTTTCCAGCATAAACATATGATTAACTAAGTTGAAAGGAACTTAAAGTTCCAAGTGCGAGAAGTCTAGGATATGTATACATAACCGAGACTATTGCTAAGTCTGAACCGAGATTTCCCCAAAAGACAAATGTCGAGTTCCTGCCAAACGTTCGTTGGAAGAAGTGATGTGGGTAGTCACAAACAAGGTTGTGTGAAGAAAGGCAGGTCGATGAAGGGCATTTTAAGGGACGCGGATACGTTTCGTGATGTTAAGTTCACCCATTCATTACATAAACGTTAAATTGTACACATTTCTCGCGGGGAAACAGAGACCTCCTGAAATACAATCTTTAAATTGTTTCAGGCTATCTTCTCGCTTGCATTGACATTCCATCTTTCCTTAGTTTACGCGCTTTGACCATTTAGCTGGTTTTTTTCTTGGCTTGTGCACAAGTGCAGTTTGAATGCGCGCGCTTCCTGGCTTGTGCACAACTAACCAATCAGAACGCTGGCTTGTGCATGAATCGTATGCCCTTGAATGACTGCCTTCCGGGTTAACAATTCAAATGGACCGCCCTTTTTGAACTGGTGTAATTGAACCCTATTTCAGTTTGACAAGACATTTATATTTTCCGTTTTCCTTACAACGCAAATCGTTTATACCGCTTCGGTTATACCATTTTTTTTACCAAAACCTTGGTCAGCTATAAATTTGTTTTAATGCCTGAGTTTGCGGTCCGGTTTCGATCACGCGTTGACTGCTGATCCATATCGGCTTTGCGTGCTTTTTGGAGTACCTCATCGTTTGTCGAAAACCGTTGAGGTTTGTAATTTTGTATTCCGTGTAACTACTTTCATTTTTATAGTACAGCACATTTGCGTAGCCATTCGTTCGGAGTTTTGCCGATTTGGTTGCTAACCTTGGTGCTCGTTGCTCAAGAAATCGTAACGGTCGTGACACTGGTCATGATAACCAATATGAGACAGCATTCTGAGGCAACTAGGTTTAAACAAATTCGTGAGGCCAGAATTTTGGGGTCTTGCAAAATTAAAACATTCGAGGAACTCAGTGTTGTACACAAAATTTTTTGTTACCAACGGAGGTATAATTATCGAACACATTTCAGCAAGAGCTGGACATAAGTGCAATCACCTGATGTAGCCTGGGAAGTGAGCAGATGCCCACGGAAACCTAAGGGGACAAACCTGGTCACCCTCAACCGTCTTTTCTTCACAGGAAACTACGGACGCCTAGCTGATCTACGTCAGATATGATGGATAAAATAGCAACAAAGAGAGTTGCAAATGCCTTCAGGGGTTACCACAACCATTCACAACAAAGGTATCGAGAGTCGCGTGTGTTGCCGTTGGTGACTCAAACTGGGCAAATGATGTAATGAACCTCAAATAGTTAAAAATGAGCTTGACTGTAAGCAAGCAAGTTACAAACCGAGGATATTGAGAAAGATCACTCATTCTACCGGGAACCGGCCTTTTAGATTACTGACAAAGACAGCGGACTTGACTCCCGAGTAAGCTTTTAAGCCACTTGTTGTGCACATCCAAATCCTACCCTTTAGCTGGAGAACTAAGTTAACTACGTCTTATTTTCAGCTTTCTTAAAGTTGGCGCAGCCGTTTCTATAATTTTTCCCAAAAAGCTCTAACTTCTCCCGACTTCACAAGCTGCAAGCCCTCTGGCCTAAACTAATGACACACTAGCCGGAAGTCGCTTTAGGGCACCACATACTAACAAGATGAACATAAGTAAAACCAAGGCTTGCTGCACCTATGCGGCTTATTTTATCTTCACACCACAACAAAGATATCACAGCTGAAAAAAAACAGGTATCCCGAGGATGCCAAATCAGGAGGTGTCCAGATGCAACAGCAAAAGTCTTATGCAATTCTGGCTCCTCAGTAGTTACTTATTCCTCAGTCTTTAATCAGGTATCACACGAAATATGGAAAAAAACATCAACCTATCACAATGAACTAAACACTACGCGCATTAGACACTAGTGTAGATGATGACGATATGCCTTCAGCCAGGGTGGCAGCCTTCCAAATAATGACCTGTTAATAATGGGTGACCTGAGCTTCCGCGGCTTCTTGGACCTCTCACAGCATAAGAACCACAAACTTAGCATCAGGCACTTTTAATTCAAAAAATTATTTGAAAAGGTATATTGTAACTAACTACGCCAAACAACTCACCTATATGACTGTGGGACGTCTTTCACGAAGCTAGTCTACACACTAATAAGTGAGATATGCGCTGTGCCTGATTTACGAGGTACATCCTTATTGGGACCCGGCGACAAAGACCTCAGAGATCTGGCGTGCATTTATCCTTCGGCACCACTAGCAATAAGCCCTGATGGAATCGCAGACTTAACAGAGCAAATTATCCGAAAGTATCAACAAACATCTCCTACATCATCCGGAAGTATGAGGGTATTACGGAAGTTAAGGTGCTGCATCTGCACTTTAAGAACAAAGAAACTCATACAGTCAGTCCGTTCACCATTTTCCTCAGAAAAAGGCAGGCGAAGCAGTAAGCTACTGCTTAGGTTGCATCAGAGGTCCTTCGGGAAAGGAAAGAAGAGCATAGGATGCATTGGAAAGTACATGGTTATAATAGTCATACGAGGCTCGCAAAAAAATTGGATATCATTCATCTCCTGAAGTGCGACATGTAGCATTAAATGCTTCACTCTCATATAGCGTGTAAAAACGACTATGTAGGCCTTTCCAGAGTTCACAATCGGTTCATCCATGGCATCCAAAAACACGTGGCAGCGTAATTGCACCTATCTGGGTTTTGTAAGCAAATTCGGCCACCAAAATTCAGCGGTTAGAAATTCCCAACTCTGAGAACCATAAGTAAGCAGGTGCCAACGGGATCCATGCGCCAACCAACTAAGCAGTATGCTTAGCCAAATGCTCCATAGTTGAACGGCGGTGGATTAGATGCTCACTTGGCGCTCAAGTCATCCTTCCGTACTGATCAATTTGACGGAATAAATTTACCTTATTTTCCTGCAGAGGTAAAAAATGTATACCTAATAAGCCCAAAGCATTTTGGCGTTCAAGGACGCAGTGTAAACCTCAATACTAACACAAAAATCAACAACTGTGAATGGTTCCCTCCATCTGGGGTATCTGTAAAATACCCACTATACCAAATCAGCTTAAAATGGTTGACAAAACTGTTCTCCTATAGGGCTGTCAGGGTTTCCGGGTCGGCCAAAATTAGACCATTAGCGATGGTCTCCGATTCACCGAAAAAGCTACCTCCCTTGAGCAATAAGTTTGATTTGCTTCCACAAGCCATTGTCCGACCCCAGGGAAGTTATTTTGAAGAGTACGCCGGCAACGTCCTCTGTTGTTGCTTTTGCGGATGACGCAAGCGCATTTTGCAATATAATTATTACAGCCATAGTTAAAGCTAATTTAATTGTCTACAGCAAAAAAATTCCCAGCTGTCAGCGAATATTGTTCAGCTTCATGTTGGACAGAGTCCGCACGGTGCCTGGAAAGTAAACAACGATACTCGGTAAGAGACTGTGTGTGGGTAATCTCTACCAAACACAATTAAACTAGCGAAATACACTCACTTGCAAACAGATTTTGTTTTGCGAGAGACTCACCTGGAACACAGCTGAATCTCCCGTTTATGATGTATCTAAGCAACTGAATGTGCTGCAACAGGCCGCCTCATGTTTCATTTGCTACGTATTGGAGATGCCGCGATACATGTATGGACGTTGCTTAAACACACCATAAACGACAAATTCAGCTGGTTTCCAGGTGAGTCTCTCGCAAAACAAAATCTGTTTGCAAGTGAGTGTATTTCGCTAGTTTAATTGTGTTTGGTAGAGATTACCCACACACAGTCTCTTACCGAGTATCGTTGTTTACTTTCCAGGCACCGTGCGGACTCTGTCCAACATGAAGCTGAACAATATTCGCTGACAGCTGGGAATTTTTTTGCTGACTCACACAATCTTCCTACAAAGTTTTCACCGACAGACGAAATGGCGCTAGTCATATGTTACGGGTGGAAGCGCCACTGTTTACACCCAATGGGTCGATTGGGTGACGCCTAGCCAGTAAAAAAATTCTGTTCCAATAAGTTTGCAGACTTATAGCATACGGCGGATTTTTCTATACATGCGAATGAGGAAGGCAGCTTAAGAGATAACACACAGTTCATGCGGTGATGAGGGAAAATTGGAAACAGACCCATGGAGTTCCCACTTTGGACGTAGCCCTATTAAAATACCTGTAACAATAGTGGAGTGTGGTAGGGTTGAGGAATTTCCGTTCAGACTGATATACCATTTACCCGACAGGGTTAGTTCAAGTTGCCAACAAATAACTCAAATGTTAGAAGCTTAAAAGTTAAAGTAGTTTTTTCGTGGAGACCAATTCGCCCTGTTGAAACGTTTATGAACGCGTGTACTATGTAAAGCGGTTTAAGCGAACTTCCGGTCGAGCTCTAGCGTACAAATTTTGAGTGTCATTACCTTATTCAGGTGTTGGTCACACTACAGAGGACGTTTTGCCATCAAACCGAAGGGAAACAACATCAAATATCTGACCACACAATGCAAAGCTCATTTGACTGTGAGTAGCTTGAAGCTTTCTTTCTGAATAACCATGAACATCTGGGTAAGGTTTAACGATAGTCGTCCATTGGTCCGCGGTTAATTTAATGAAGAAGCCGGTGCTTCAGCATATCATACTACTATGCACAACTTCGGAATGTATCTTACGAACAATAGCACAAGGAAAATCAGGAATTGGCGCAACAGTTCGGTTGCAACGTATACACTGTTTTGATTTGCATTTCTTGCATGAAAACGCTTTTGGGTAACCGATATTTGTGCAACAACACCACAGCATACAGGACGCCACCGAGGGGTACCTGTACATGTAGATCCTTCATTATTAAAATAAGGTTAAACTCAAGGTTGTCAGACATGCTCTGAATGACGACAGACGTGTTCCCTAACTCTTCCCTATTTTTAAACCAAACATATAGAACAAAGTGCAATTCAATGGACTGGGAATTATATCGTGGAACGTTCATTGCGAATCCCTTTTCATTTCTCGATTTCCATTCACCGCAACTCGTTTTGGTCATGCTAGTTCCGTACTGTGGAATCACTTGTTCACTGTATTAGCCCGTTACCAGTATCAGACAATCTTATCTGTGTAGTGTCCGTGCGGCTACCAACATTATACTGTATATTTCAATGCGGCTTATGGAACCCATCCAAGCGGATGACGCTGTTCAATTCTCACCTCCTATGACACATCATCTCATGGTAACTACTTATCCAGTCTGAATCAGCCCTTCACCTTAAAAACGAAATCGGCTCCACTGGCGCCCCTTTTATCTGGTTGTTCAGTTCCACTTGCTTATTGTGCTGGACTGAATGACAGGTTACTAGAAATTTTGTCAGTAGCTTGTGCGCAATTTCATTCTCCGTTGAGAGTCCTCTGAGGCTGTTGCAAGAGCATCAGCCAAAAAAATTTCATGCCCCCAAACGTTCCTGAGCTCACCGACAACAACATTCACTTCGTTCAGGTGACCAAGTGAATCAGGGCGCTCATCAGCGGAAAGGTTGTGCTAGACTGCGTAACTGCTTTCTTCCGAATAGTTACTCAGGAATTTTTCGACTCTTTTCCTAAAACCACAGTTGATGCGGAATAGTCAAGTTTTTGTTCCGAGGATATTCGATTGGTGTGGTAGTGACACGGGCGGTTTGCCGGAGAAGGCCAAGAAATTGTCCGCCATGTTCAAATTGCCTGGTTGGTGAACTGAGCTCTCTTTTAACGCAAGTAACAGTCTTCAGTCGTCTAAATCACACTGAGACCCCACAAAATCCTGTGTCAAATCAGACCAGCCATAAAATCCCCAGATGGATGATTCTTCCTTGAGCTCAACAGAACAGTCAAAGGCAATCTCGAATTGTCCTCGGTTATTTAGGTTTTTCGCATAATAAGTAGGAAGGAATATCCTATCAGTAAACACCTGAGGGGGTAAATGAGAGTTGTTGCATTCAGCCAGCCGTTTCCGCAACCGTTTCACTACACCTTCAAGCTCCCATAAGACGTTTTAGTAGGGTTACCTAAATTTATGGATTTCGTTCTAGGACAGTGTAACAAGATACTTATTCGGCAACATGATCGTCAAAAATAGCGCGCACAGAGTCCACCCATAGACTAATAATTACATGAGTAAACTTCTCAGGTTTTATTTAACTTTCCAAGGACAGCGTGACATTTACTGAAACATGAGTCTCACATGATAAGATGGCTCACCCCGGCCAAGTTTTTGATTTATGCCTGCATAAGACCACAGTTGCTCAGGAATATTGTCACTCTATCAAACACAGCAGATGTATATAGTGTAGTATGCACGCTATGGAAGCACCAGGGGACAGTGATTCTCCGAAGGTAGGTGTTCACGACAATTTCTGTGGATGGAAAACAGAAACAAAGTTCATGAGCCGAAGCCCAGTAAGCAAGGTTGTACATTACCAATACTTACATATAAAGCAATCAGACTGGCAGACACCGTATACTACAATAAGCTTAGTGAATTGAACAACTTAAAAATTACCATATTAGAGTGGTCAATAGCCCTATCAAGAAGACAATACATTAGGTAAACATTTAACTGGCAGCTCACTATCACTCAACGATGGTAGAGTACGTAGTTTGATCATTTCAACGTATAATGATTTCCTGCTGTTATCACTGTCGGTGTTTTGCTACATGGTCCGTTGAATGGCCTTATAGTATTGGTCACGGTGTAACGGTAGATACTACTAATGAGGCATGCGAGTAGCATGTCTTCTCGTAAATCCGCTTCGCGTCTCTCGAAAAGTGAGATCTATTACGGAATTTGTGGAGTAGCTTTGTAGCATTTGCTTGCATTTGAGTAACAGTCAATGACTATCCAGGAAAGTTCAGGAAGGCGGGTTCAAGGGAAGATGGATATTCAGTTTTGTAAACAAGATGCATATGAGAGTTTTGCTCCCCTGTCCAATAGTCTGTAATGGTTAATTTGGTGTTTTTCTAATAAACAACTCCGCAACGGTGGCCTTCTTCCTTTTCAAGAGTAGCTACTTCTCGTCATTGTCTGGACCGTAGTGGAAAGCCTGTGTATAATTACCGTGCGTCGCAAATTGGCCAAGCCTACAGCAGCTAACTAACTTGATAAAAGTCACACACTGCGGCTAGTTCAGAACATGCTGTGCAACAAGGAAGGCCTATACTGCGTAATTCTGCTCCATGGTTCCTCATTAATGTTGTCCTACTACACATTTCGAAAGACAGTTTAGGCCCGACAGTTTTGCAAAATTAGCCGATACGGTTACCAAGACGATTAGATCATGTCAGTGGTGGCCAGCGTTCTGCCATTCAGCTCTGAGTGTTCCTGATTGGTGTATACGATACACTCAGTCATCTCTGCCCAAATGTTCTGCGGTGGTCGGAGTAGAGGTTACATCCCTTGAATAAAGGAGTGGGTACAAAATAAAACAACTCCGCGTTTATTTACAGGGTGAAAACCTTGCCTTTGCGCAGATAGGAATTTTCTATTAATCCAGTCCCTTCCATTGGACCTTGGTAACTATTTGACTCATGCTATGTTTTCTACTGAGGCTGGCTTTTAGGTCTTGATCACCAGTTGGTATCCGTCAAAGCTTGACAGCCGTAGCCAATATGGAAATGCCGTGTTTGAGTAAACTTAGCAAGAACAAGTAATATTCGATAGCGCCTAATCATGGATCATGTTTGCATAAAACTGAGAAACTTTGGAAGAAAGCTACCATACATGGCTATGCTTAATTCAGAAAAAGCCAGTCCCTTAAATAAATTCACTAGAGAGTTATCTAGACCTTCTCAACGGAACAAAATAGCTGGCTCAGTGACAATGGTGTCAGTCAATTTCTCTCCCATTTGCTTCTCTAACCGGTTTGTCTAAGTCGCAGCTCAGTCTTCGTCGGCAGGATCTCTTCAGCAGGAAGAACAATGTTCCCGCCAGGTTCAACTCGAGCTGCTATGAAGCGATTATACAGAGGGATCTTCTATAACATTTATAATATTTACCCACTGAAAGTTGAACGACTCATACCTTTCGAAAATGGGTTTGACGTCATACATTACGCAGTTTTGGGGCTCAATCTGTTAAACAACGAAGCACCTGTTCAAACGCACACAAGATTTTGGGCTAGATTTTGGATGGGTTCGAACAATCGGCTGGTTAACCCACTGAACTAAAAAATCAATTGAGCTCATTTTCAGGGTGCCGGAGTCTTTAAAATACACCGTCACTCGTCGTCATCGTGGATCAGACTTTCGAGACTGAGAGAGACCAGATTCACACTTGAGGAATCAGTTCATTTATGACATTAAAATTTTCGTTTCCATTACGTTCTCGGATTTAACACAAACCTAATTATTGAATTCATCAAACAGTATCACGTATTCACAGCTCGTAATAAACCCTCTTTCTCTTGGGTAGCACGATTATTTGCCGTTTTGAATGACTGGTAAAGTTATACGGGTCGTAATAGCATTAGTATTCACTATGGTACAATCACACTCGCTTTCCGTCTACCATGTGTGAAAAATTGAATGATTCGGCGAATAATCGAAGCCCGGATGGGGCTTATGTTGGGGGTATTTGAGCTACTGAGCTCGTTTATGTCGGTAGGCTATCCGGTCGAGTCGTATTTAAAGGGGTTGTGGAAGAGTTATTGGCTAGGATCACTCATGTTGACTGATCTACTTGATCGAAGATGGTAAATATTCTCACCTGACTGGCAGTGAGAACATAACCCGATCGGTTCGGGCGATTGAGTTTCGGTTTTAGCCGACTGGGGCAATGCGCGCCATAGGTAAAAATGGACTAATGCAAACTGATTGAGTTCGGCGAGCGAATTGGTAACGCCCAAATAGCCACCGGATCGCTTCGGAGTTTGTTTAAATGATGATACTGAAATGTAAAGAAACAGAATAAACCAGGTACTTGTATCTTAAAAGTCGCACGTGTCTTCTATTGAAATAAGAACCAGGTCAGATGAAAACTGTCCAGCTCCAATCCACACACTAGAATCCTACAAATAATTACATAAACACGACAGGGAAGTCCCAAGGACCCCAAAATCCTTCGCCCGATACGCAGACTCTCATAGGGTTATCGGGCAATGCAAAATTTAAATATTTTCTAATCCCGACCAACATAGAAATAAAAAATGGCCTATTCGTTGAGCACCACTACCCTTCATTGCAATATATACTTAGAATGTGTGCATACATGTATTTCGGTTCGGATACTCACTGAAATATCGAACTGTGTTCGGCTGCAAACGGCACCACCCACTAATCGAGTAACAAAGCACGCTTCATGTCGACGGAAGAATCTCCGAGATTGTAGTTGCTCTCCTCCATGGTTTATTTGTAAATAAGGTCAGCCGTGTAATATCCTCCAGGATGAACAAATTTTCTCGCAAGGAGCGTTAATCTTTGGCGTGTTTTCTACACAGCTATCCACCCCCCACCACAATTTCACCAAAATATTGTATGTCCTATGCGAAAGTTATATCCACAGGGGCATTAGCTTGTAATTTGTACCTAGAAAGACGCACTCTTATTGGTTTCCGTCAATTCTTCTGAGCAGTGCTTTGTAAACACGCCACTTAACTAATTCAAGCCGGTGTTGGTGCAAAATATTTAATCATTCATGAAATGCGCATCTGAACGGGGGGTGGGTATACAACTGTCTGGTTGGTAAGTGCGAAGATGCATACTGGTTTCTTGTCCCCACTGCTTTTGGATTAGGGTACCATGAAAAGAACAGCCTTACGTAGGCTCTACAATAAATACTAGCAATATTTTGCGCAATTTTGCGGCTATGACCTAGAAACTCACCAGTGTTGCTGTATTAATTCATGAAATAAGGTCTTTTTCTCGGAAAACAAAAGCTTCGTGCACATTCACATGTAGCAAAAATATTGTTTCGCTTGCAAAACGGGGAAGAAGCTTTCCAAAACCCATCCAAAATAGCTCCCTTTGGGTGACAGAGTAGGATGAAGACATCGAGATGCTTTTCGATAATCTAGGTTACAACTTCACACCGGTGCCTTCAACTTGGCTACCTGGTCCCCGTCTGTACACGGGCAGGAAAGCTGAAAAGAACGTGAAAGCTGACATCTTTTGAACACGACAGCTACGGTGAAAGTAAGAAGCAACTGCGTCATTTTTTAAATGGCTTTTAAGCATTTGAAGCCAAAAGTTTCTATAGACTACTGAGTAAGAACCTGAGTAGCGATCTTATACAGAGCGTGATAGTGTTTCCTATTGGCATGAATGATTTTCTTACGAACAGAGGCCTTGCAGAGAACTTTCTAGTCACGTTAATGAGCCCGCTTTACTGTTTGATGCTCTGCATTTTATAACTTACGTCCGAAATTTACTACCATGTTTCATCTCTTCTGCAGAGATTAGTGACTACTCAAAAGTCCCTGCTGTGTCTCGCAACTACTCCGGGTATGCACATTCACTGTACATCTATCAGGGAAACTTACTGCATAATTTACACACGTTCTGACTCACAGATCTGACATTACGAGTCATACATGACACAATGTCTATGTTAACTGTGGTCCATACTCTGCGGTTCCTAGTGAACTAACATTCTGAAGTCCCATAAGGGAACTCTGATGACTAGAGTATGTGCGGTGTAATACAAATGCGAACCACGTTACTGTGTGACAAATGTAATCAGCGGGTCATCAGTAAGTCTGTCTATCAGGGCAGTTCCCCTCGTGCACTACTACTCACATGTCAAGGATGGCAAACTCGACATCGCATCATAAACCAAACATATTGACAAATTCTCTCCCACACATCCTATCCACAGGTACCAAAGGCATGACTTTACAATTTAAGAAAATACACACAAACCCCGCCCTAATACATTGAGCAATCTAATTAACTAGGCTCTACCTAGCCCAAATTCCACTAGAACTCTGGTGGAAATGGCTGGCGAAGTACAACGCACCTTCCATTGATTTTCTAGTAACTCCCCTGATAACAAAATACATCTTCATCCTTGGTTTTTAAGAAATCGTGCATGAGATAACCATTTCTAAAGGTCCATTCGAAAATTTACGTCCGTATACGGACATTGTTGGTCGTGAGCACGGGTCGCCCTTATCGACAAGAGCAAGAAAGCTATGGCTCACTATGTTAAACGGTAAGAAGAACCATGAACTGGCCCAAAGTGTATTCTCTACAAGTAATTATACATGGTTATCTCGTCATTGCAGCATATGCAATTCCCCCGTTCGGCTGTAATCCGTTTTTGGTGTCCTGCCACCTGAAATGAGCACGAAAGGGAGCGCGAAAAACCTCCCGGCCAGCAATTTTATTCCTTAACCACCGAGTCTTTTTGAGCTCTATTCAAGAATGGGTGTAGATAAGTAAATTCCTGGAAACTGCACTTTACCTTTACGTAGTATCATTTTCTCAGAAGTTGTGTGATGGCATTAAGAAACCTTTGATTGTACTAAACTTATAGGTTTGATGGTATCCCACCTGTACTTGTAAAATATGGTGGCCTCAAGGTAGAGACGTTTTGGCTACTAAGTTGTTTCTAAAAGAGGACTGCTGTATTTCATCTGAAATGAACCACCAAAAACCGTGTTTTGATACAAATTTATCAGCGGAATATCAGCTTATATCTAGTGAAGGGGCCGCCATGCTCATAGTCTGTCCATCAAAAAAAGTGCGTACGTGCTGTATTTCATCTGAAATGAACCACCAACAACCGTGTTTTGATACAAATTTATCAGCAGAATATCAGCTTATATCTAGTGAAGGGGCAGCCATGCTCATAGTCTGTCCATCAAAAAAGTGCGTACCGTTCAATTATCTTTTCACACACTTTTCTATGCATCAATTTTCCACCAGGCATCAGTTAAATTTCCGCACTCACCTGTCCATTGTCTTGCTTTGGCCTAACACAGCTTCCAAGACTCCAAGTAAAACGGAATACTGTTCACTTGTTTGCCCATCGCCAGTCTACTAATTCAAAGTAGCCAACACGAATCTGCCTGTTTTAGGTTAGGTACCTAAATCAAATAGTCTCAACGTTTGTTCAACAACATGAATCGCACACAACAACGGTAGTAGTACGACAAAAATCGAAATTTACTGCAGAAAATTTCGAAGGGAGTGGGGATTTTTGTCAAAAAAATAATTGGCGAAACAAAGATGACAACCAGCATGGCATTAACACACAGGACAAATCCTTCATTATCCAGGCCAAAGCTGTATTCTTTTCGAGTTTGGTAGAAGGCAAATTGATAACACCTAAAGCGAATTTGTAGCGCATTGTTTTAATTCTTGGAAAGCCCTCCGGGCCATCGAACCAAACATCTAGCAGGTCCATGGGACTGCAAACCTTGTCTTCATACTAGGAAGCATGCATGCAGAGGAATCTCTCCGCACGATGACAAAACTTTTACCGGTCAGTTTTCAGGTTTGGCAAACAGATCGACTGCTGTTACCATTTGGCCAGCAGCCAATGAAATTCCCCGAGCTGCAAATATTGAGACATATTGCCAGATCCAAAACTTGCATCCTATAGGAGTAGAGGGAAAGGATCTACCATTAGTATCTTTTTTGATGTTATTTTCTTTCCAGCATGTTTAATTGAGAAAAATCTGCAAAGCAGTACCCTGTTGTGTGTATCTTTGTTGATGAACTGAACAAACCATAGACACCATCGACATTCGAACCTGTAACACACTGCTAGACGCTATCAAATAACTGATAAAAAGTAACGGTAGTTTTCAGGGAGGATTCAGCCAGGATTTTTTTCAGGGCATTGTGAAGATGCCTATTTGATGCTCTGAGTTATGGTTGCTTTAATAATTTCCCTGTGAAGAGTAAGCTGCAATATAAAACAAGCGTGATGAACGAATTTGTTCACCAAAAAAAAGCAGGCAAACGCCAAAAGTAACAATTTCGTTCACTGAATAATTCCATCTTCCGAGGCTTTTATGTCACGTTTCTCGAGCAAGAAGTGTCGGTTTCCAGAATATTAAATTCTACTGTCAGCAAGTAGTCTGATTAGTTAAGGTGAGCTACTGGGAGATTGCCTCCGAAATACCTAAAAAAACTCAGGTTAACAGGTTATTATATAGCATTTCTTTACCAGCGTGAATGCTTCAGAGCAAAGGAGCAGGCTGCCCAAGGTAGGCTTCTTACTGCATTGATGTACAGTTTAATCAGTTAGTCATCAGAAATGCATACTTCAGTAATCGTAATGGATTTTGGTAGTAACTGACGTTAATCCCTGTTGGCTGAATGAATAAGATCATAGACTACAGTTTCGGGGTTCCACCTCTCTTCAAGAAAACGACTTGTCCCCGTCCTGATAATTAATACATGGTTTGTTTTGGAAACAAAGATTAAAACACTACTTCTGATTTCAGACTTGAAATCGATGATTGTTGAAGACAGTGGGGCTTGACCAGAAAATGGCTCTCTTTGGCTGTCAATTATTCACTTTGCTCTGAGAGCCAACTTAGACCGTTCCGGTACTAGTATGGTTTGACACGAGAACGGATTATCAACTAGCAAGAACTATCAAAACTGAGTCCCACCAGACTTTTAAATATGGAGTCAGCTATATTGCGTATACATATACGACTTCGGATTTTATCAGAAAGACGGGTAAAACTGTCCTCTTAGAGCGATAAAGTATCTAGATAAACGAGTTGCCTCAGAAATTTGGAACTAAGACTTGCAACGGCAGATTATTAGGTTCGCAAAAGTGAGCAAACAAAAGTTACTTTTTGTTCGTCATCAAGGCACTAAGGGAATTCAGACAAAATTTCATCAAGTGCATATACATTACAGTGGTCCGAATTCTATTCACTTGAGATATGTGAGATTTGTAAAAAAAAACAAAGTTGCAATCTGGATTTCGTTTTACCGAAACCGCTTGTACTGATGGTAGTCAGAATGGCTTTCTATTGCGCCTAAGTGTAAGTTTATCACAGTGTTGATTAGCCATTCGTGGTCGAACGGTTTATTCTTCAACCACAGGCCTGTGGTCTACTGCCATAGAGATTCGTGATATGCACACTCCCAATGGTTCCCAATAAGGGTGAAAGAGTTGTACATTGATCCTTTGCTTTCCGTCATACGGTGACTTTACTTTCAGGATGAAACCTCTATTGGTACTGGCAATTTCTTTACTACTGTCGTGTGTTCACCAGTATCCTGGATGACCACTAATTGATTTGGGACACTCGGGAAGCGAGTAGTCTTGAAATCGAGGGCTACAACTAAAATTTTAAAATAAGCTGTTCAGTTTCAGGCGTGGCCGAAGATTTCACTGAACTGGCGGAAGTGTGAAGCCAGAGTAAAAGGAGATAACCAAACGATACCATTATGATACCGTTTTGTCAAACCGTCTAGAAAGTTATTAGTAGGCTCTCGTCTGCATGCAGTTATTTTTGAAATGTATTCAGAGCTTACAAGTTACGGAAAAGATTTACACCAAGCAAAAGCTAAACGAAAATTCTCATACAGCTCTCTAATCAACGGAAAGATCTTCGATGTTTCTTCCTAAACGGCAACAACTGTCACAAAGGTCGAAATGGAAACTTAATTAACAAACCTAAGGCAGTACTAGAACCATGTTGAAAAGCGCTGATGGTGTTCATTCTAAAATGGCTACGTGTTTGCAAAAGGAAGTTTACATTTGCTGGTTTTTTGGGGAGGTAGTCGACTGGTTCTCAAATGCTGTGATTTTTCTATCGATTTTCAAAAGCTACAATCACATCAGTAGTCGGGAATGATAATCCAGGTTGGTCCAGTGTGCGCTGATGGAGTAGCGGCAACACAATTGCTCGGCCTGTCAGATATCTGAGGTTCAAATCCCGACAGGGTGAAGGATATGCAAAGCTGATGCAATTCCGGTCAAGTGCTCCCTTCTTTGCGTAGATCCACCAAGATAGATGCACCAAGATAGGAAGAGAACTTTTTGAACGCGCACGCTAAGCTAAAACAATCGCCAAAACTGGGGATTTTTCAGTGTGAGTGTTGAGCGATCCAATGATTGGGCGCCATTACTCTGTTTACAAGCATTAATACTGTTGTGTGGCTTGCATTGGTCCCGTAAACACGCATGTCTTATAAATTCTTCAATCAGGAAACCCCAAGGCATACATTAGAAAATAGCGAAGCCAAATAAATCCCAAAGTTAACAATGAAATAGCGTGACCCAGACAAATACTGGGGAAGGTTTGATAACTGATGGCTGATGAGTATGCCTTCCAATCATGCTCCAAAACAACGTTGATAGGATTCACGATAACCCGAAAACAACAACGTCTTCGTATTTACTGCCGTCTTTCTGTGTTTGGAGACCGAACATTTTGACATTGTTTCCTTACTGGTTGTTAGAATGTTGCTCAATCCCTTCCATATATATATATATATATATACATAAACATAATGGGTTAGAGTTTGGTCTACGCAGTAATGTTTCCATTTCGTCGAGTCGTAATTGCGGCAGTGATATGTGTTTATTCAGGGGTTAGGAGTAATATGTCTGAATGGATATCAAATGCCGGTTGGTCTGATGATTTTTGTCATGCGAACGAGATATGTGCAAAGAGAAAAGGCAACGAAAATTTTTTTCTGATTGGACGAAATATTAGCAAGATTCGTCAAACAACGGAACCTCTTTGGACGAGTATACACAATTTTGTCGCAGAAGAGTTTTCGCGACAAGCTCCATGGTATGACGCAGACCCTTGGAACTCCAAACCGGTCAGACAAAATTTGGTCAGTCGTGGGAGACCTAATCTTATGCTGAACATGCAGCAACAGGGCCCAGTCCTTATCCTCAGCACCGCAAAAGGGTCGGTTACAACAGCGAAAGTGAAGCACTCATCGGTCCTGAGAGTCTTATGTGAACGCATAACGAAAACTGAGCTATCAATGAGGAAAGTTGGCTTCCGGGTGTGCCGAGTCGGACAGGTGCGTTGGAGACCAGAATTGACAGAGGCGTGTCACAAGATGATGCACACCGCTTCTCAATTGATTTGTCACATGAAGTAGGTGAAAAACATGTCCAATTCTGGCGCTTAATTTTATTATTTGGAGCGGAACATGGGAAAGCACAGTTTACTCTGGATTTGCCATATCGCGTTGTATATTGTTTGGTTAATAAGTTCTAAATTATGTTTGAATAACCCCTGGGTTTAAATGATCCTACTCCTGATTGTGGTCTTAATGGCATGATTATTCTGCTTAACGGTTTTCACAGTTACTGTGTCAGCATCCTTTTTCTATAGATATGAAGTGAGTCACCTGCACATGATTTCTCACGTTACCATAGGAACGCAACTCCCTCACATTAAAGGAAATATACTGGTGCGAAAAAATGCCGGTACCACCAGTCAGATCATCAAATGTTAAACAAACGTTTACACAGCTCTCCTTTAGAGGATACTGTAGATTGCCAGCCGGAAGTCTTTCAATTATTTTGTATTTAAAGGACATTTCATATAGTCTGATGCTATTCTGCCGAGATCCATGCCACTATCACCGATGGGTGTTGGCTGAAACTCGTTTCTGGACGAATGATTCAGAGCATAATTTGATCAAATTTATCCAATGCTCACTAAATGAATATGACACCCGACAGCGCAGTGAAGATCTCTTCTCGAATGGTGACGAAACGTCTGCAAATCAATGGCGAACAGCTCAACAGGCACCTGATCAATGACGAATGTGACTTTGCTGTATAGCGCGTTCAGGGTTCTTTGTTTTATGTGTTGACGCTCTGTGTATGACATGCTACGGTTATCGTGTAACTCAGTTTTGCCTAGTAACAAGTGCCTGATGAGGGAACGTGATGTGGTCTTGGTGTATACTAGGCAGAATTAATTTGTAGAAAGACAGGATATCCACATACTTAGCAATATAAAAATATCATCTCTTCAGAACTACGCCGGCCCAAAAAAACACAACGAGTTGGCCTAGTTAAATCTCATATTTTTAGAGATTTCAGATAAACCACGTTGAATGTTGGTCGACTCAATAAGTTTCGTTGAAAATCCCATGCAGTGACTTCCCAGCTATCGAGAAATTTAGAATTATTTTTTATTATTTGGAATTATTATTCTTTTTGCATACCCTGGTTTCCTCTTAGCATGAGCATTTTAAACTCGGAATCATGAAATCAAGGTCATTTTGGTAATTGGAAAAGAAATTGGTGTGGGCATGAAAATTTCGGAAGTTCCTTAAATATTCTGTTCATGGTGAACGTAAGCACAAAGGTAGGTTAATAATTTTACAACCAAAATAGACTGTGTTTATTTAGTCACATATACACTTGATAACATAAACTTAATGGCTTCCTTTATTTTGCAGTGTGACTTTTTAAAGCAGTAAGTGACGGACGTTAAATTGTTTACGAGCACTTCCAAAAGGGCGTAGAACAGAATACTGAACTAACCAGTTTATTTCCCAGATTTTCCGATACCAAAAATATACCTCAGCAAGGGGAGACATGCGAATGTAACTAGACATTGAAACGCCCTATTCCCAACCTGGGACAAACTGAGGCATTCTCGTAAATCATTTATCTATTATCTATTATCTATCAATCTCATAGAAAAACGGTTACTTCGGAAAACAGTTTTCCAGTTGATAAAATAACGAATTTTTGATGCAAAAATCGCACGGCGTTTATTTATAGTGAAGGTTTGGTGATCTTTTACTTTGGAGTAATGTTATTGCAACCCGTGATAAATATTTGAAACATTGAAAGGAGTAAAAGACTGAGTGTACATTGGCGTCAGATTCTCTGCTTCCGTAAAAAGGCTAGCTTCGGACCGAAAGCTCGAAAGATCCATCTAAAATAAGCAGCATAAATTCAGAGGGGCCAAAAAAACTCAGTGTCCCGAGTGGTTTATTTTGACGGACTCATATGGACGGTGATTGTTTCGCCCCTTCTTTGTCCTGTAGATACCTTCGCATCATCTCACTCACAAACTGCTGTGCACCCGCCTGCAGTTGCTGGCCAACAGTCATTCCTCAAGAGAACTTGCTTCACAGTGTAGCCTAATAAATTAAACAGAAACAGCATAATTTTATCATTCGGCCAATACACCCCAAACAAAATTTTTTATCTGTGCTCGGCGTTACCGAGGAAAAAGTTCTATTCTGTATAGCTTTATGTCCTAAAATCCCGCTTTTCTGTTCTTTTTTGTCCTTGTATTTGCCCCAGGTGTGCCATCAATATTCACTGCAGAGCAGTGTATTACGAAAGTGCCTTGCAACTTTGCGCTCATCTGCTGTATGTGCATGCATCACTTCTTCCGCTGCTGCCGACCGATGGGCACAAGTGGAGCTGTTCTTACAAAACCTACTAGCTTCCAGCGGAAGTAACGCAGAGCTTGATTTGATTTTCTTTTCCCGTCGTAATCACCATATTTCACGGTACACGGAGTTTGGTCGTCATACTACGGAGAGATGTGTCATGGTTGTCATGACCATGCTACACCACAGTAATTTTCAAGGAAGACCCGTCTGGAGAGAGAGCAGCATCGTTAAGTGTCTCCTATGTATTTCCTCATCAGTCTGACATATCCGAAAAATCTTACCAACAAAAGATCAAATTGCCTGTTTTCTACTCTTTGGGGGGCTTCTTCAGACGCTTATCTGTACCAATGTTTAATTTGTCTATTTTGACGGATAAATTATGAAGTGAGTAAAAACACCTTAAAGGAAGTTGCATTTTTCCTCAAAATTCCTCCCGATAGTTATGAGTATCCGCTTGCAAGGTGT
Organism: Clonorchis sinensis; assembly: GCA_003604175.2. NCBI lineage: Eukaryota > Metazoa > Platyhelminthes > Trematoda > Opisthorchiida > Opisthorchiidae > Clonorchis > Clonorchis sinensis. The sequence continues at coordinate 14,139,862 of CM030371.1, forward strand.
AATGCTTCCTCTTAATTTTCGTGATAAATCGAAATCGATACCCTCAGGGCTGTTTTTCTTGGAGGTATACCGCAAAGATGTGGCTCATTTTTCCCGCTTCTTGAAGGCATGTTCGCAAAATGCCTTAAGAATGTACAGCTTTAAAAAATGTGCAAACTGATGTACTGCATATGATCTGGTAAGTTTCACGTTATATCAAAGATCCGTTTTTTATTTGTTGTTCACGTATGAAGGATTTTGAATAAGCCCCCGAAACATTTCTTTGCTAGGTAAACATTCGTGTTGTAGTTGGGATGAATCGATTGGCGACCTTGTGAAATCACGAGTTAAAGGAAAATCCAATTTGTCTGTTCTTTTAGGCTCGGGCAAGAAATGTACAGGATGCCCTGAAATCCCTCCAAAGCAACCAGGTTGCTGATACGTATCAGAACCACTTCGGTCCTCTGTCTGATTGTGAACTAGTGACGTGCGATGGATTTACCATCCAACAGATAGAAACACAGAATAGAAACTGGGCGTAGTATCATGTCAGTTTCGCCAACGGGATTCGTGTCAACCGTATTGACTGTAACCTGCTTTCCAATGTTTCTTAAATACTCTTTTCTGAAACTCACCGATGCCCTTGAGTTCTACTGGGTAGTGTCAAAATGCGAATCTGGCCACGATCTTATAACCATCGACGAAAACCCAAAGATCTGGTTCGGAGACAATGGTCCCTTTGGTGAACAGGCCCCCAACGAAGCACACATCATCGCCTTGCAGTAAAAGCTAGCATTGTCGAGTTTCTGCTGAGGACAAATAGCGCCAGAACTATAAGCTAAAGCGAGAATGAGATCCAGGCCTAGTCGTCACCGAAATGGTGGAAGGCGTGCGCTCCGTGCTTCAACAAATATCCCGCTTTTCCTCTTGAAGCCGATGAACAAATCGGATGTTTTCTGGTGTCCTCCGCGATTTTGTGTGAAATAAGTTGAGGGGATGAAATAAACGACATAGACTGACTGGAGGCAGACTTAGTATGTATGCAAAATTTGTGCGGTCATGTGTGTAATCACTTACGTTTCCCAACTGAGTTTGTGCACTCGATTTGAAAGCAAGCAACGGACAAAATTTGTGCGGTCATGTGTGTAATCACCTACTTTTCCCAATTGAGTTTGTGCATTCGATTTGAAACCAAGCAACGGGTGATTCGTTTTGTACCAGCTGAAGTAGCAGACGAGTGCATAAACAGCTGCACAAAACTCTTGGTGTACTGAGTGACTTTTCGGAAATATTCTTCCGAAAGAAGGCCATACCCGGATCACAGAGATTTTAGCACACGTTTCATGGGCTTGCCCTCCACCTGGAAGTCACCGTTTAGAAGTCTGCATTTTACGAAGTTGTTTTTGTTCTATCCCCTTTTTCGCGAACCTTGAAGGCTGTGTAACCGAGCAGTTACATGCCGTGTTTTTGTTCTATCCCCTTTTTCGCGAACATTGAAGGCTGTGCAACCGAGCAGTTACATGCCATATTAATAGGTATCGGTGAATGGAACTAGTTCATCATACCTTAGCAATCTGACCGACAATACAAGGTTAAAAGTTTAACCATTTATGTTCACTCGCTTCTCAAGTTAAATTAAGTAACGTGGCTTCAGGCTTAATGTACACGTCCCATCAGCAAGGGAATTAGTTTTATTCAAGGACTAAAGAGCAAGCAAAAACTCCACATTCTTCTTAGAAATATACACGCACGCGTCCGGTTACTTTGAGAAAAATGCTTCGCTGGATTCAAGTCTTCCTGATTATGTACAACAAGTCCAAATAACGACTGTGTAGCCCAGATCTTTAGTTGTTAGCATAAAGTTTGGATTACTGCGGTCGTAAGTAAATGTGTAAACGCTCTCAAAAACAGTAGACTCAGTATACTGACATCGTTATATCTTGCTTGCAAGTACAGAGCTGACGGCATGTTAAATTAGGCCCGATATCCACTCATCTAGCAAGCCTGGGTAGCCTAGTCTTTAATATCGCGGTGTTCCGCTTAGACAACCTTGGTGTGAATCCCTGCATGAACGTCTTGGAACCGGCCCGTTGCCCCCATCCTGAAAACGGTGTAAACATGTTTCGTTAATAGGCAACTTGAAAGTTAAGACTGTTACAAAATTATAAGCACAGTTTCAAAACACCTGAGAGGAAATCCGGTAAAAAAAGTGCTCTTGAATGAGGCATATAAAGTGGCTGAACGAGTACTCTTCCATGATTATATCCGTAGACCAGGCTAAAGCAAGTAGCATATTGACGGAGGCGAGCTAAATTCTTGACTGTCAGGTTCAACGATTTGAAACCAACAACAAACGTCATACACTGATGTAACAGAACGTGGGATGGCTCAGCGTTGGCTGCATTGTTCTAAACGCATCAGTGTTGAATCTCCGTGTACATCCACTTGGGAAATATGACACTTTCAACGGGTAGTTGAAAGGGCTGGAAAGGCCCGTGTACTTTATCTTCTTAAATGATACCATTTGGGATTTGAAGGTGCGAAAAATTTTGAAACAAAGACGGTTCCACTTTTTTGTTTCATTTATGGGCCTGCTAAATAGCTTGGTGACTGCACACATGTTAGGAGTAATTACCTGCGTTTGAAACGTGCACAATGCCGGAAGCTCTCAGTTGCGTTTCAAGGAGTGAGATGTTGTCTTTATATCTTGCGAATAACAATAATGGCTCCAATTCGAAATGATTGATTACTTAAGCAATTTGATAGATTAGTGTGTAGCTGGCTTTGGTAACATGTCTTCGGTTTTCGGAGGCCACAGGCCCTCTTCGAGATACAGATATGGCGTAACGATCATGTATTTTCATGGATTGCGAAGAACTTGCCTCATTTGGAGAACCAAATTTTCTACTGAATACTAAATTTAACATGGCTGTACAAGCAGGGTTCTTTCAAAGACTGCCCTCTGACTACTCCACCATAATCGGCAAAAACCTTGGAGGTGTTTTCACCTACGGAGCATCCATTGAAGAAAACAGGCCACTGAGGTCCTGTTTTCCCTTCTGAAGTGGGTAGGAACCCACTGAAAGACCTCAATCCTTTGGAAGGATGTAGCCAACAAACCAGTAGCCAAAATATAAATGAGGAAACGAATGTCACCATGAACTTCCTTCGAACCGGTCAGTAAAGACTGACGTACTTTAACATGACTTGAATGAGGCCAAATGAATCGGGGATTCTGTTGAACACGGTCTTAGTTGCGTTAAAATATTTTATCATGCATACCACGCATCAGATTTGGAAATCTCTCGCAAGCGGGATGCAGGTTCGTTGCACTTGTACCCGCATAATGGCTTCAATGTGTCAAATCACACGTGCGTGTCATGTGAAACTGTCCATATTTTAGATCCTCTTGTCCTCAAACGCATCTACCGGTCCGTTTCGTTATGGCACCGTATCACCTAGCCATGGGACCTGCGACACTGTTTAATGGTGATTCGAGAAATTTTTAGTTAACCAGTCATTACGCGGATAACAGGTTTGATAATCTTTCTTACATAGAGTTTGCGCTTCCTAGCTGATGTGAAATGCTACCCAGAAATCTCGTCCCATTTTTACTCGACTCGTGGTCACACTGACGGCAGTAAAACGCTAGCTCCGTCATCATACCGCAGATTTGCAAGACGAAACTTATCTGTATGAGCAGCTTTACTCATATGAGTGTCAAATTCATCTTATCCTTGGAGATACTTGTAAACCTGCAATTTGGTCAAACGGTGGCTTTACTATCCATGGTCACATAATAGACGAATGCACGCCAGCTTTGGTGGGAATATTTTCACACCTGTAGGCCGAAAACCACCTCTGGACACGAAGCAGTCTTTGAATGCTGCGGAGGAGGGGACGGACTTATTTTTCGGCCTGGTATCAATGGTCTGTGACTGGCATGCTGTGACAGCAGTACAAGAGGGTAGTTTCTTGTAATTTGTGTCGTGCGCTGAAATTTAACCGCCGGAATTTACTGACAGTCTATAATGGCCTGTGGATGTATCGTGTCAATCACTGTCTTCCTTTTATGAGACAAGAATGCAACTGTTAAACATGGCCTGAGTGATCTTAAGGCCAGAAATGGATGGATTTGTGATATGCCATCAGCTCGGGAAAATTTTCTTGTTAAGGCAGAAGCTCTCGAGACAGCTGAATGGACGACTTTATGAACCATTCTATGGCTATATAACAATGAATATCTTTGACGACGATGAATGTTAGTTTCTGATTACACTGCGCTCGTCAGTTGACCGGTTGACGGGACACAACTGTCAGTACGAAGTGAAGGCTGAAGAACGTGTGTCCCACTTCTTGGCATGTAGCCCGGCAAATCAGTGGAAGCTTTCCCGGTTTTTCGAGAAAAGCGGTAAACTAAGATGGCTTGAAATTACACTATATGTAAGGTTGATGTGAAAGGTCTTGACAGGCGCAAAAAAACTGTCTACTCAGGTTGCACTTGTCCGTTACCTGTGCAATTCTGGAAACAGTTCTCCTCACAAGAACGCTTTTCTGGGTATTTGCATAGTCAGCCACTCAGTTCTTTAGTCTGACGGAAGACTGCAGCCCGTCTGGCATGCAGGGTGCCCAAGAAAGTAGACAGAGACGGTAATGTTATAGTTAACAATTGTATCCACAATGCATCATGCAAACTGAGGGACCAGCGAATATATACTGATATAGTACATCCCTCAACTTTATGCTGTTGTTGCCAAGTTTGCACTAAATTTGCTGGATGATTATTTTATTTCATGCTTTCTGGTGTAAAGCAATGCTGTGGATTTGAATTGCTTTCCTACGCAACAAAATTTAAGCACTCAAATGCAGCTTGTTGTTTTGCAACTCCAAAGGGCTATTTTGTTCGTTTATTTTTGTTTTTCAACATGGCCTGGGAGTCTGAAAACGTGTATATTTGCACAATAAGAGAAAATCTGTTGTGCATCTCTGTCTGAGCCTGCTGGGTAAACAGACTTACGTGAACATCTTACAGCTGATGATGGAAAACGCTTGTGGTAAATGTAGTGAAATTTGTTTTGTTTTGAATAATGCTACAAAGCTATTCAGTATCGCGTACTAAATCTGGATAGTGAGATTATATATACCGACTTTGAAAGTTTCCCTACTAGGTGTCGCAACAAAAAACCGCATGAGCAGTTCGTATATTGTTCCTGTATGTTTATACGTTTGGACAATGTATAGTATTCCGGTTCCGCAAAGTTGTACAACATTTCATAAATAAGGTTCAGAACAAGCCTTTTAACTTCCTTCGAACGGGAGCGGAAACTTAACTGACGTGAAGCAGAATCTAATCTAATCTAATCTAATCTAATCTAATCTAATCTAATCTAATCTAATCTAATCTAATCTAATCTAATCCAGGCTAGCAACCTATCAATTACCAAGCGCGCCTTCTGGCCTATGAGCCATCGAATCTGCCCAGCAGTCTGAACGGTATAAGAACGAACAATTAGAACAATTATACTATAACAAACAGCCATAACTAACACTACTTCAGTGAGGTAGAAATTTAGGGTCCTTGGTGATAATGACTAACATCATTTGTTGATCTTTTAAGTTGATTCGCATTAGGTAACCTCCAGAGCTCGGCTGACAAATCACCTGTTTCGCCTCGGGAGATGGAAGCGATTTGCTTCCACATCCAGGCCTCCATTTTTTGCAGGTGAAATTTAGTTAAAGGATGCATAGGAACAGAAAATGTACCCAATTAATCTAGAGCTAGGAATTGTTTTAATGTTTAATGCTTTCATGTTAACGAAGACTCGATTGGAGCAAGGAGCAAACAAGGTTGTGCCACAGTTGTCATTAACTCCGGTAATTTATGTTTAAATTTTGCGGGTGCACGAACTCCTCTGTCTTTTTGGTGCTTGCACTAATACGAGAGACGCCTTAGGGGGGAGTAATTCATCCAGAATTAACCAGCAGCAGACATATTTCTCAGTAACCGAACTCCTGGCTACTGTTACCAGGACGACTAGATCACTGCAACCTAAATGTCTATATTTCTGATAAGGCAACGGAGAGCTGGGTAGTGGAGCAGCTATATCTAGGCCAATGAATCGTGAGCCACAGCTGAGGAATCAGCCTCATTGGGCTTCTTCACTTAGATTAACTGGAAAAATAAATCGGTTCACGTTCATCCACCAAAAGCAGCTGGTCTCTAAACTCGTGTTCATACAGATATTCTATTTTGCATTACCACTCACTGTTTCCCAACAAATTTAGACTTTGACTGCTTTTCGACTGACTACATATCTCCAAACACAACCTGGTGAACACTATGCACTAATCGATCCTCACTGGCCTAGCAGAAACGAAGCTGACTTCAGCTCCCAATTAACCGACGTAGGGTAGATCATTAAGTAGTGTGAACGGTGAAGATATTTTGGTGTCTGAATTTAGGTCTCATTTTACAGTCAAAGTAAATCCATGCTGAGTAGCTGGGATGCAGCTCTCACCTGTTTCATCCTTGTTGAGGTCCCTTAGAACCGTGCATCTATGAAACTTGGTGACGAGTAACTCATTAGCAAGGTGAGTAGGCTGTAGTCACCTACAGTCAACGATCCTCAATGTTCCCCTTCTTGATCCACTGTTGATAGGCTCCTCGAATTAACCGATTTTTCAACGCCTCGCGAAGAAATCAAAGCAGATATCTTTTGTGTCACGGAATTTGCTCTTCACCCGCCTCAATTTCATTGGCTGTGACGGTATCTTATGTAACGTTTGTAAGTCCAGCATAACGAATTGTTACGAAGTGAACATAAATAATAATAGTAAATATATGGGCAATGGACTATGACGAAATATTACTCACCTAACCAAAGCAGGTGTGTACTCCGTTTGCTAGATCGATGCTTCAGTAATTGGAATTGTCGTACTATACAAAAGGCTGGAGAGCCCATTAAGTTCCGGGCTGGTCATAAACGCTTCCGACTTTGACTGATTGACATTATTTCACAAACTTTTGGATCGCCCGAAAAGATAGCGCGAAGTTATTCCCAGTCCAAGTGACTGAACATCTCACCTAAATAAAGCAACTAGGTGATCGAAAACACAGATGTTGTACTCTCTTCCCCTAGGAAGTGGGCGACTTCCAAAGTTTTTCTCGGAGAATGAGATTCCTTAAGTTAGAATGACCAGTATCAGCTATATACCACAATTTTTTTCACTGGCATTATGAAATTTCATTTGTATCTTGGTGTTTTTCAAAAGATTTCTCGAGCGTGACATAGAGGTTACCTTTCATATGAAGTGACTGATCCTTGAGCAGTGTCACCTTCAACCTTGTTCTTATCGACCAATCAGGCTGTGTCAGCATCCATGTCTAACGGTTCAGCGCGTTAACTGTGCTTGCGAGATAAACCTTTTCGAGCAATAGTAAACCAGTTTATCTGAGTCAATAGCATTAAATGTTAATATCGTGTGGTCTTTAGTTTCGGGAATAAACAGGCTGTTTGTGAAAACAGAAAGTAACTCTACTCATAAGGTTGCTGAACATCCATTGATAACCCATGACCGGTTTCGCCCTTCTTGGAACCCATCAGGTAGGCGCAGTCCCCGAGGTTGCGTCAACCTTATGCCAACAGGGTTACTTTCTTAACGAAATGCCCTCATTTGCAAACGAATTTGGTTTTGCGTGAGACTCACCTAGAAGGCAGCTGAATCTCTCGTTTATGATGAACAATTTTCAGCAACCTCATGAGTAGTGTATTACGGTTTACGTGTATCGCGATATCTCGAATATCGTAGCAACTGGAAAATGCGGCGGCCTGGTGCAGCACATTCATTCGCCTGAAGACATCGCAAACGAGAGATTCAGCTGCCTTCTAGGTGAGTCTCACGCAAAACCAAATTCGTTTGCAAATGAGGGCATTTCGTTAAGAAAGTAACCCTGTTGAAGGAGGCTGCGCATAATGTTGCTGAAAATCTTCTACAGTCTGTGAGCGGCTTTTCCCTACTTCTTGTAGAGAACGTTTTATTCTACTTGAATCACAATTGTACGAAATTCGTGGAATGCATTCTTTTGCAAACCAATCCGGTTTTAGGGCGAGACTCAAGCACCTCTCTTTAGTGAACCTCTCGTTAACGATTTTTTTAACTTCATGCGCACCCACTGAGTGAAGTGGCAAATGTTCCGGTGTTTCCTCTAGATCGCAGGGATCTATCATTGCTTGGATATCTAGTGTTTGTTTTAGCTTAATTATTGAAATCTGCTGACTGCAATAGAGGGTTGTAACGAGGTCTCCTTGGTGAATACATTTACGAGTGAACTATGCTCCTAGCAGCTAAGCATGCTCAATGAGAAACTGCAACAATGTGTTCGGTATGTAGACCTATTTGTACTTTTCAATGATACCAAAAGTCCAAGCGACGTAACAAACAAAGTAAGTTCAGTTCGCATGACTTTGTAGAACGGGCATGTACTTTAGCCATGCGATGTACGAAACTGACAACCAAACAACCTATATGTGACAAAAGCATGTCTGAATTAACCTGCGTCCGCCGAAATGTCTCGCTAATCCGCGACATTGGCTCTCGAGTTGGGAACAATTGTTCTAGAAGATGCTAGTACCTGAGAACGCCCTGCGTTTTTTGTGATAAGTGGACGGCAATTTTACTTCACGTCCGGTTTAGGACACCATATATATTGTGCCAAGATGACAGCATCGGTTCAAGGCTGGAAGACAATCTTACATGAATCGCAGGGTCTTTTACACAATCACAGAAACCCTATAGTGGTATTTTCTAGTGTTAAAGTTACGTGCAGTGGTCTTGCACCGAAAACAAGACGTATCTCCATATTAAGGGTTTCAAGGATTACTGCGCATAACTTTGCATACACTTCTGATGATAAGTGTTTAGTTTGCAAGGTATGCGAGCCCGAATGTGGGTCAAAATACCTGTTGTCTGTTTTGAAACGTGCACCAAAAGCTGACTACTCGTGAGTAGTCAGGAATGCTCTTCATTCTATTTATTACCAATGTGATCCTGGCAAGTCTTAAATCACTGACAAATCATTGGTAAGTATAACGTTTTTGTCGTTACTTTTGACCAGAACTCCTCAGTTGGTTGTAGCATTTCCCTTCAAAATCACAGAGCTTGAATCCGATTGTCCCAACGTCCTTCCCAAACTTGGAGATGAGTTCATCTCAACCGGCAAGCCTTGAGATGAATAAACTGATGCTGCTCTTGCATCATTAAATATATGTTTAAGGAATAATCTAAGGACTACTGTATTTCAGCTGTTTGTAACAGTCTTTACTTTTGGAAAGATATGAAGGCTAAAGCACAGAAGTTTGTCGAAACATATTTGTCACGGAAATAACTGTAACTGCAAGTTCCATTCAAAAACGGTTTAGCTGCAGCACTTCTAAGTCAGAAATTGAAAAAGAAAACCTTCTAATGCAAGCCATTTGTTAATGTTAACTGTTGAGATGTATGTGTGCACCTCCTGCTTACTCTGGTGAAACAATTTACGTTGTTAGGGCCAGTGGGACGCTGTACAGACGGATGCCAGGATGCAATTTATTTTGGGTTTGCACGAACTAACAGCATCTCTGTCCTAGCATTCCTTGTGACTATGTATCACCTGCCGAATAACGACACAGCATTAACCCTCAATCAATACACCAAAAAATTAGATTCAGAGTGCTTCTCACAGAAGAAGCAGTTGTTATCTACCGCCATGCACCCTACGCTTTGCACAATCCCTGCTTTCATCGCAGTCTAAACGAATTAAGGCCTCACACACGCTTGACAGATCTGCACTTGCGTATAGAAGATAAATGGGGCCAGTCCTTACCATGATCGACTGACCGTTGTGAATATGCAGAAAAAACAACACCTGTTAGACAGATCACTGAGTCATGTCGGTGTCAAACTAATTTGCATTTGGGGTTTTGCGGGATAGGTATTTTTTTCATATTCACACCACTCTCGTTTGAACGGTCGTCCTCCTATGCTGGCGTAATTATTCCGGTGCGTCCACACCAAAGGGAAGCACTGGACTCGAGTTTCGCTCTTATTAGAGCTCATCAGCAGTGCATATCCAGTGGCCGTGCCGGGAATTGAACCCCGGACATGAGAGGCGAGCGTGTTACCGCTACTTCACCAACACACGTTGGACGCACGTTCGCCCTAATAAGAGCGAAACTCGAATCCAGTGCTTCCTTTTGGTGTGGACTCAGTGGAATAATTACGCTAGAACAGGAGGACGACCATTCAAACTAATTTGCTTGCATTTGGTTCCAACATTTTGTTCAAAATCCTTCTCTTCATATAGAGAACTTTTAAATCCACATGTAGACATATTACATATGATTATTTTTTAATTTGCAGCAGCTTATCAATGGCCTGCAGTCCACTGATAATCTCTGTTCCTAGTTGGCATGCTTAATCCACAGTCCTTCTTGAAACAAAATGGGCCATCACAAGACCGTATTGATACTTATTGTTCATTTTCCTAAATATTTTGGTCTAATGATAGCTCTCCGAGCGTGACCCTCATCCCCCGATTTGGCAGAAATAGTAACTGACTCCCAAAAAAGCTTGGGAGAGTAAGCAAATTCTTGTCAACATTCTTCCAACTAATTTGCCCTCGGATTTGTTCCAGTCAGACTTTCAGCCTTCTGTGAGCGCAGAATTATGTTTACTTCGCTCCAAGCAAAGTTGTTTGCTGATTTCATCTGGTGAACTCAGCCATGTCACAAGACATACCTTTAGATTCCCATGGTTTCCTTGAAAAACAACAACCAAAGAACAAAAGGTCTCATGGCAGTTAAAACAACCAGTTGAAAATGCTGGACAATGTCGTGTTACTTACAAGATCGGCTGAAATGCTTATCACCAGGATTCCACTTATCAGTGGCCATCCGATCACCCGATAGTCTGTTCAAGAATCATTGTTACCTTAGCAACTACAGCATGACTTTGGGGGGAATATAAAGCCAGTTTGTCTTAGCCTTTGTGTATTCACCGCGTATCTCTCAATCAATACAGGCAGCCCAGAATGCACTGCCTACTGGTTTATATCATTGCCTCAATGCACGTTCAAAGCTGTCTGAGCAAGAATACCCTGGTTTTGCTTGCTAACCAAACTGCGGACTTCTGTCATGCAAACAAATTGTGCGCCGTTCGAGGCACAACTAGTCAAGTGAGTTTTCTTGTCGGCAGAAAAGCTTTTGCAATAGCAAATATGGCCAAACATGCACAATTTATTTGGACAAGTTTTCACAACTTTTCACCTGCTGAAACATTCAACTCGTCAGACTGGTATGATGCTGATCCACGAGGAAAGCTGGCGATGGATATCAAAACCAAATTTAGATGGTCCACGCCACCAACCTTGCCTGACAAACCTGTCGTTTTGGCGCAAGTTATTGGAAACCAATTGCTGATTCCCATCCAAGTTGTTCAGTCGTCCAGTTTTGATGTGGCGTGCGAACAGTATTTCAAATCAGAAGCTATTTTTCTGCAAGTCGGATTTCAGCACTGTCCGGATGAAAAACAAATCAGTGCAGTTGTGACAAATCCACTTACTAAATCTTGTTATACTGAAGTGATAACTGCAACACTTATAGTTTGTGTTAACAGGTGAGATGAATTTGTGAGTTAACTTGGCAGTTTGTCGAAATTTTGGTAGGTCGGATGAGTCTAGTGGTGGTTGATCCGGTAGCCTTTGCGAGCTAACTAATCGATTATTGAACAGCCAGCGACTTAGGTTGGCTTTAGAACATCACTTATAGCTTTTTGTCGTGTTTAATTTTACAGAAGAGGCGTTTTAGGTGAGCCTCCTGTGAGCATATGCCACAAATTTGTGCAGATTTTTCTATACTACTTCGTGCAGTCTTGGAGCCATTCTGTTCATTTACAATTCTCTGCAGTTATCAGAGGAGTTTGATATTTCTTAATTTGAATGGTACACGATAGAGGCGTAAAGGCGTAAAGGAATTTTGAGTGGACTCACCGATGAACCGGCCCGGGTAAAGCCATTTTTGAACTCATCACTTGTATGTGCTAGGCAATTCAATTTGTCCGCATCTAAGTGTGCACAAATCACGAACCTGCCACACTGAAGTCACATTTATAACATTAGATGCGAGAGCTATACATGGTGGCAAATTACAGTGAGTATTGGGCATAGACATACAGATGTCTTTTGATATTGGTGACAGATTTTTTCCAGAAAATATGTGATAAATGTCACTTCATTCTCATATGTTGGTCACTCACCTTGAAACGGACCACCAAAAGTATGATAAGTGGGTTTTTTTGTACTGTGTTCCTTATCTCACTTTACATCCAATGATTATCAGGATGGTTAGATCAATTGGTTGATCTATTTCCGAAAGGAAGATGGGACCATATATTAGCGTGTGCACAGACATCCAATCGTTGTGAACCGGAAGTGACACCCACGGGAAAATCTCACACAAGAAGTCTTTTTGTATGTTTTACTGTAAGCTAGCCCAAGAGCCGTTTTGCCTTCGTTCTTCTATATGGCATTCTAGTGGATCGAGGTCCTAATTCAGTTTGTTCCTGATAACCATTTGGTCTTTGTCCAATCAACAGCTAATTGTTTGCGTGTTTCTGCTCCATTAGATTAGAAAGTGACCTGGGATTGCTGTGCAGTAGTCCTCTCCTACGGCGGCTTCTTTGTAACCTTGCAAACTCCCAAAGAGAGCTTTCAATTTTAATGATAGTATAAAAGTGATTTGCCTTGAAGAAGCGTGGTACTGCCTGCTCGAGAAAGTGTGAAAAAGCATGGACTTTGGTATCACTTGCGCGTGGCTTTTATGAAATTATCACTGTCCTTGGCCTATTTTATACAAGTGTTTTGGATACAGGTTTTATGAGACCATTGCTTAAAAAATCCGCAAACAATACGCTATCAGCTTGTTGGATCTTGTTTGGATCTCATCAAGCTGGTGTAAACTTCGTAAGCCGGGAACGTCAGTCCTTGACTTAACAAAAGTTTGGTCTAATGTTTACTTCTGGACCCATGCGCACAATAAAGCCAACAGTGAAGTCTGTTACAGCCAATAGAATATGACGTACTTTCGCAAAATTTGAAGCACACAGGTCACCTCTAGATCCCCACAATAACTACATAAAAAGAAATCATATTTAGCGTAATCAAAAAGGACCCTCGAGACGGTCCCTCTGGTACACATTGTGTGGAAGAATGTCAAGATGTTATTGACAATGAGGAGTCCGTCGGACCTCCATTTCCAAGAAGCTCATCGTGTACATTGAATAAGTCTTCTAAATTTCCCCCATCCTCAACTTCGAACCTCAAAACCAAGAGCTTAACGTTTCCTGACGAGGTTACATCAGCTTACCACAACGAAACATGATGGAGTGATTCGGAACAGAACCATAAAAGCGGTTCTATTTCTTCGAACAGATCTTCTTAGTGCAGATCCCGCCATTAAAAATAAGTGCATTGTACTGTATATGCCAATTCGATGGTCCAAGTTTGATCCATTTTTGCTAAGTGGTCTGAACTCCTAAATTTTCGTTCCCCATCTCATTTTACCAAATGCTTCACGAAGCTGATCACGTTAAGTTCTGACCGAGTATGCATTTGCACGGCCTAGACTAATCGATATCTCTCCATTGCTTCGTAAGGCGCATGTGCAGATTTCCCATTTTGGCCTCCTTCATACTATTAGGTGTGATAGTGGAATAGTGTGTTGGTTGTGTTGTCTGTTTGCTTCTGGTGCAACCTGTTCAAGCAACTGAATCCAATTGTGAAAACCAGGAGTTTACCAGTTCAGCGGCGAACTGTCACATTTTGTCAACCTACAAGTATATAGTATGAGGGGGCACTCAGTTTTAACCGTGCAGGTGCAAATGACCTGACTGGCTGATCACAGGTTCGTTGAATTGTCACCGCTTAAATGAATATATGCTTGAAAATCAGCTGACAATATTGGCCTATTTTATTGATTTTACTACTTTGAGTGCCTCCATTTTCACGTTTGCACATTTCTTCGCTATATACAGCCAGATTATCCACATTGTCATCTTGGATTTGGTCCTGGAAGCAAGGCCGACTTGTGCTAAAAAGCTGATAATAACTATACTGCTCTTTAATTGTTTACTTGGAATCCTCAGCAGTGCACATCTAAGGAAACTGAAAGTTTCGAACCCGCGAACTTCCGGCCAGCAGTTGACCATTTAATCGTTCACTCACGAACAACTTGACAGTGCGATTAGCTCTCGGTTAGCTAAGATACAGCACCGCTGTTTCTTCAGTCAGAGAAATCATATCACACGGTCAACTACTGACTGGCTCCCCGAGCGACGACTTTACCACTGGAACTGTGAGACTGTTCTTCCTCTGAACCACTTATAGACTGATCGTAGTTTGAGGGGATTTTGTAATTTACAAAAAGCATTTTTTTCCTGACAGTACGGCCAATTTGACTTTACGAGCTCTGTTCACAGTAAGAGCTCTCCAGATTGTTTTGAAACTTTCGAGATTCATTCCAGATATTATTCAACATAGTTTTGCCGCGTTTTTCACACCGAGATTCATTCCAGATATTATTCAACATAGCTTTGCCGCGTTTTTCATACTTACAAATGCCAGCCATCCTCAAAATTTCCAAATAGATGGTACGAATTGGTACTAGGCATTGAGCGAGTCCGGACAAAAAGCATGTAAACTGTCATTGAAAACCGAGCGTATATTTGGCTGAATGTGTACTCTTTTAACAGGTAACAGAAAACTGAAATAAATTTGCAGCACTCTATTCACAACTGTTTCTCCGTTGTTCCCTTTTTTCCTCATACAGATGTGCGTACAACGTGCATTGTCGTTCTGTCTATTACAACGAAACATCGAGGAGATGCATCTCTATTCTATACGTTCGTGCTTATCTACCGGGCCACTATCGTAAACATGTGAAGATGTGGACCTGCTTCCAAAAGATGTAGATGAAGACACTGACACAATACTAGAGCTTTCTGCATTTGACGTTGTTTTCCTGTAAACCAAATGTTTGAACGAATTACAAATGAACTTTGTTTCTGAAAGTACTTGAAACTTCAAACCGTGTACTATAGAAGATCATGTTACAAAGAAGTGAGTCGCTGGCAGATCGGTCAGATTAGGCAGTCGACCAATGTCTCTTTTATGTGTGGAGTTTTTATCCAGGTTGCGTTCCTCTTTGACGTGTTCCTTCGCAGGGGGTTCTTTTAGATGATGTGTCAGGTTTGTCTCCTCGCTCTGCTGCTCAATGAAACGCCAGATTTCGGTTCACCCGTATTTTTGACCACTTCTGACATGTTTGATCTGTTCAGCTGCTGTACAGCATTATTTCTTGATGCATCTGGCACTCCGATACAGTATTTGTTCGATTCTCGCTTTCCTCTTTGGATACTGTCGGCCAGTTTACCTGCACCAGCCACATCCTTTTTTCAATCACGACTAGCGCAATGAGCGATTGGGATTTAGGTGACTCTGTTTGGTCAACAACAAATTAATATAATAAATTAAATAATAATAATTAAAAAATTAAATGAATATAATAAATATAATAAATAATAATTGGTATAATAAAACAAATTATTGTTAATAATTGCATATCCTATTGAATGCATTGAGAAACATTTTGCATATTCTTACAGCATTCCCATCAACGCAGAAGATGTACCATCTGACGAATCGCAGTGAATTGGATTTATTGATCCTTCTACGCCGACTAGGACTAAGCAGCGGGGCGTAAAAGGATCGATCCACTTTCAGGCCTCCAGTTTGTCCCCTCAGCCGCTACCCCTGATCGCACTTTGTACGATAAGTTTGTAACGTTGAACTAGTTGAGTGCTACTATCACTCAGACAGGCTTCTTAATTCAAATACGAGTGTATCCCTTACTCATACGTAACATGTCCGAACTCAAAGTTTGAAAATCCGGCAAATGTCAGGACTGCTGCATGAAACTTGATGATGGAAATTAGTGGAAATAAGGTGAAAAAGAACTGCGTTTGACTTCAACGCGCCCAGCATTTCGAACTGTGTGCATGAAATTCTGTGTATTGGTACAACATCCATCTGCTCATTGTCTGCTATTGACCAGGGCCTCGGATTGGGCACGTGTTCATCGGGTCAAATCCGAAACATTCTGTGGAAAATTGGTCTCATGCGTCATCAGTTTGGCTTCTTATTGTGCAGATTTGAGGTTTGTTCGATCCCACATTTATAAATTTAATCTGATTGCATAGAAAAAAATTCGTGGTGAGATTGATTTACATTTTCGACGAATTGGAATGATTTGAACCTCATTTGGCTTAGCATCTTGTAAGAGAGATTCTGAAAGTGATAGCATGATCTGTATCGATTGACTCGCTTTCAGGGTTCACGGTTAAGATCAAAAAACTTCTCAATGGAGCAGGCTATGTGGTGATTTCGAGGGAAACGTTGTTCACCAATGAAATATGGTCTGCGTCTCATCATAAGAATGGATTTTTTCGCATTCGTTGTCTCAGGTAAAAGTGTCAACTACACTATGGCGCAATTTTTTACATTTCGGGACACAATACTGTTAATGTTACTGAACTAAATGATTTAGCGTCACAACTGATGATTTCTGCACCCTCAGACTTTTCTCGTGGATGAGAAAAGGTAGAATCCAAGACGGTCTCGCAATGTGGATTTTTATAAGTTTCTCTAGCCACTTTTACTCTTATGCGAATGCTCTCAACAGGCTTCCATATCGTCAAAAAGCTAAAAGAATTCAGTGCCGCAATTTACGTAAACAAGACCTTATTGAACTTTGATGCATCCCCCTGTCCAAGGTGTGTTAGCTCAGCCTTTTGATTCTATGTATTTATGCTACTGATCAGCGCGAACCTCAACCACTCAAAACACCCAATTTGCCTACCCAAAAGCGCACAAATCTGGCTATGCAAATCAAGAAGTTTGGTCATTTGGGCACATAAGGAGCTTATGAACACCTGTATTATTAGTGAGTAATCACATATCATTCCGCTTCAATACAGACGCATGCTACTCCTAAAGATCCTCAGCGTTTTCACTACAAACGATCCCGAACAAAGCTGTGTGTGAGACTTAGCCTTGCTGACTACTGGTGCGACAATAAAACGATAAGACGAGAACTTCGATCTGTAGACTCTTTATCACTGAAAATATCAACTGTCAGGAGAGCCATTTGTAACCCGGAAAAAGTTGTATAAGTTGACTGACGTTTATCCTCATATATGAAGCCTTTTGATTAGTCACAGTGAGATGAATACTGGCGGTTTAAAGCTTATCTCAACTACGAACGCTGCTGTTAGCACTAACCAAGCAGCCAGGTTTGTAGTAACGTTCGTTCTGACCAACACACATGGATGGCGCGTAAAGTGTCTTGTGTAGAGCATTGGCGGGGTACTTTTCAAAATTCCGGGTATTGCAAGGAATTTTGTAGTAACACACACGCATTCATTCGCACATCAGTTTGGTTTTCATAAGCGGGTCACCTGAATCTCTCGTTTATGATATTGTTCAACTAAACGTGCTGCTCCAGGCAGCATCGGGTTTCAGCTGGTGAGATATTCAAGCTATCGCAATACATTATACAAGCGCACCATGCTACTTGCAAGGTCACTGAAAATTTCAACGGCCCGTGATCGGTTTTGCACTCCTTGGGTCTCATCAGGTCCACAGAGTCCTCAAGAATACATCGTCAACGAGAAATTCAGCTTGAATTCATATGAGACTCCCGTGAACGTCAAATGGTATGCAGTTGAGTGTATTTGTCTAATTTCGTGCCATTCGGGCTTAAGAGGAACAGGAGGAAGGCGGAAACTCATAGGCCGCTCTTACCTGCTGAGACTCAAAAAGAGCAAGATCGGTTATAAGCTGTGGAATGGCTTCCAGCAACTTCATGAATAGTGTCCATAGGATTTTGGAGTCACTTTGATACATTTTTTATGCTTAACAGAGACTCTTCCAAGCCCACAGCATGGTCCAATTCTTCATTCGCATTTAGTTTTTTCGCATCGACTAACAGGGTATTTGATATATACTAGTGTATACTACTGATGGAGCATGCGAGTAGTCTATGGTCTGGTGTGCACGCTCCGCCCCCGCATCTGATGGAAGGTTAAGTTTATTATGCAAATTGTGGAACTGCTTTGCAGTGTTCGTTTAGTACTATGTGAAAGTCATTGAATGCTCATGGAAGTTCAAGATGATAAATAATAATGTACGATAAATAATAACTTTGCAGAGAAGGACTTTCCTCCTTTCGCCAGGCGTCTACTCACGGGCGTGTCATATTCGGTTAATTTGACATCCCGAATTCCAACAAAATCGCCACCATGACCTATACTGCAGATGTGATATTGGCAGATTCTCCCACAACTTCCCGGGATATTTATTCTCCTCTTTTCAACTCTCTACGTAATGCCACTTTTATCCACTAATGCGCAGAACCATGGGCAATTTCGAACTGAGTCGTTTTTGGCCTACGTCTGCGACAAGGACGCGAAAACACTACTCGATCGCAAATAGATTGTTTGTGATCATCATGTTTGACAAGTGTCTTCAGAAAAATCCCATGATTTTCGCCGATATTTCAACATCTCCTACACGGTTGATGGCGAAACTGTGTCTTGAAAATGATCCATTGGTCGAAAAATTTCACCTGATTTGCTCATAGGAAAACTGGCTCAAGGCTTACATGAAATGTTTTGCTCTTGTTGAGATTGTCAAGAATACAGCGCAGAAAACTAAAATGTTCATCGACTTGAAGAAACTCCAAAAGTTGGTGACCTAATGATGTCAAAGGAACCACAAAATACCCAACCAGAACATCGTGGTCTAGATACAGTGCTGCCACGCCATTGCTGATCGCGTTGTCTAGAAATTTGCTCTCGAATTTTGTGCCACACTAAGAAATCAAACGAACAGTAGCCCAAAAGAGCGTAGCGAGTCCACGTGCTATGAGTGGCGTGAGTCCGTTCGGGAATGAAGCCGTAATCTTCACTGCCAAAATACTGCGAGGACAGGAAGCAGTTTCCTGCAGGGAATGAGAGTTTTCATATGTACTGAGAAAGAAATTATGCCTTATCCGAAAGGGTCAAGTTAGATAATATTGGCCCCAAAAGACCGCATGCTTCAAGTGTGCAACCGCTGACCTGTACATTATCAGCAGTGGTCGAACTACTTAAAAGCTAGCTGTCCGGTATGGCTCACAAGGCTTCCACTGAGCGCACAGTAGCACTAAGAGTCAGAGAAGGATGTGAAACGCTATTGCACCAACACAGCTGCTCTACATAAATTGCGCATAATTGATCAAGGAAGACTGCAGTTCTTGAGACGAACTGTCCGCTAGTCTAGAATCGCATAAGTGAGGAATTGTAGTGGCCACTGATATGAGTAGAGTAAGAATAGATTAATGAAGCTGCATTATTGATATCCATCATATTTGTCCTATTTGTCATATCAAAATATATGTGATATAATCGGTTCTCACGTCAGCTTGGATGGCCACTCTGTTTTGTATGATTCGAATACTTGATAGGCTGAGTAATAGATACATGAGCTGCGGCAGCGTAATCCTCAAAAACGCCAGCTTTTGATAACTGGCGGACTATCAAATATAGCTAGCTGAGGCGCATCCAGAGTTCTAGCAATCGAGTGCTTCGTAATTTCATGGTATCCGAACCTGAGGGGCGGGATGGTTCAGCGTTTAGAGCGCATATTTACTGACCTAAAGGTCTGTGGTTAAAACCCGACCTCTATCTTGACTTGGGCAAACTGGCAGTATCCCAGCTCTCGTGCTTCCTTCGAATGGCCCTGCATTTGGGCAGCAAAAGGGTGCTGAAGTTAAAAAATTATTTTTATTATTTTATCCAACCCTCATTCTAGACCTATGACCGCGGCAAAATCTTCTAGAGGTGTGGATCAAGAGGGCTCATGCTACGAACAACGAGGATGGGCTCCACATGCAGTACCAGATAACCAATTTGAACACCGACAAGCTCACTTGTGACAATAATTCGTACGTTTTCAAAAACTGTGCCAAATGCGCACGTTAGCAACCGGTACGGCTCCATTTCAAAGAAAAAGCACACTTCCCTTAAATGAGGCGATTTGGAGAAAGTTAGAAAAACTGCTCCATGACATGCAACATTCAAGAAAAAAAATTACCCGGGGATGCATATATCGGCTTCATTACCCAATGCTCGCCGCACAGTGCATTAAAGTAACCAGAAATCAAACCTAATAATCACAGTGACAGAATAAGCTGAATGTATGTTCAGCTGGATGCATTCCTATGAGCCCCGCGTAAAACAAGGTCAAAGGTATCCCTTAACTGGACCTGAAGAAATGGACTATTGCAATGAAAGGCGAAGGACGACAATAGGTTGCGAGTTTGACATAACAGAACTTCCAAACTCCTGGATGCAAGGGTCAAACAACAGGCAAAATCACTTTAAACGCAGGCAGGATAAACCGTATACAGCTTGTGTGTCAGCCGATGCTTATCCGGCAGATGCACTTTTTTTTCAAAAATCTTTGTGTCCAATAAAGCATCTTGCGTAAAAATGTTGTATTTTGCTGTATCTGTACGCTCGGAGAAAATATGCTCAAATATGCCTTAGTTACGTTAGAAATTGTTCTACTTAATTGCCCTTCAAAATTTTGGCGCACTTTCAATTTTACGGTTGAGTTGCTATGACTGGGCCGATCAGTATTCGACCAATGAAACTGATCTCTTGGAAGATGCGATATTTTTAATTTTGCCACCTCTTAGTTATGAACTTCTATGTCTAATGTGCCTAGCTGCAAATGCTTTGCACTTAAAACTTGCTTAAGTTAACAAATCAACTGGAGAAATGTAAGCTAGGTCGATCATAACGTACAGCTGAAAGAACTTCACTGAAGCACATGACCAGTACGTTTCCATCCAACTTGGATGGAAGAGTCAAGCCTTTAAATTAGACAGGATGAAAAGCTGGATTTTATGTCGCCTTGTGGAATTTCTTGGTTCCAGCGTCGGAAGTTTATCCACCACGCGGTTACATTGCCAACGTAAGCCATCGAAAGGTAATGGTAGTAGCTTCGGATCGGGTGTAATCGGTATACCGTGCTCCGGTAGGTGGTACTCAAACCATCACTGTTCGTGGATGGGGAAGCCACCTAAGAATCAATAAAATTCCTTACCGCCCCTAACAGAATGGCCTCTGAATACGGGGAACAAATGAATACCGGGAAGCCACATTGTCTGATGGAAGGAACACGTGCGTTTATCAGCACATGTGTAATACAAATGCAGCCAAAGTGTCCGAAGAAGCTACTAAGTCGAGCACTTTTGTTATTAACAAACATTACACGAAGAACCGGTTGTCCATTGTGGTTTCGTCTAGGAAGACACGGGAACAATCTGATAGTCACTTCCTCCTATCTCGAACACAGTCGGATTTCCAAGTTTCCGTTCAATTGACATCCAGTAAAGCGGCGGAGTTGGGTTCCTCCAGGACCCTGCTGAAATACGAAACTACGTCTTATGAATTGATTGTAGCCGACGAATTCGGAAAGGTCCTTGCCGCTCAGGTAATGTACAGCTATTGCCGTATGTGTCGGCTAGATCTGTCGAGTAATTAGAGGATGGGTGGGTTTTATTGTGGTCATTTGTCCTGAATGAGCTTTGCAAGTCCGGATTGGTGCTTGTGTTACAACTCGGGTAAGATCACTACGGCCTCATACGCTGCGCCATATGGAAGCAAATCGCTCAGTTCTGACGCTTCCCAGATGTATTAAAAATCGGTGGCACGCATACGACCAACCAATTTAAGTGAGCCTTCTGGAGCAACTAATGCGGCCATTAGATACAACCTGTAAACGTTTCTGATCACGCGTGGCATGGGTACAGGGCGTCCAGTTAAGTATGTTTTTATAAAAAGTGAACATTTTGTTCTTATGCCTAAACTGTTTAAACGGTTCAGGGACATGGTGAGAGAAAAGCGTCAAGCAAACGCGTTCGTCATGGGCAAATTGTCGGCCCAGCTGCGGACAGTTAGGGTAGCTGTTACAGCCAAACGGTATCTTCGAAGCACGCGCAGCACCAAAACCGCCCAGCAGGCAAAGGAAAGTCGGAGCTGGGTTTCTGTACGGCACTATTAAGGCAAGACATAAACTCACGAAATATGCAAACCTCAACGGTAGATACTTGTCCACAACAAATGGTTCACTTGGACTATAAAAGTACAAACCAAATTAGAAGACAGGCTCCCACGTGCATAAAGTCGGTCACAAAATGCCTGGATGACCTCAACGTCAGGTGAGTAAAGTAGTAGGGACAAACAAACGCCAGGACATGTGCACATGCCGAACCCGAAGATAGAGCAAGGGTCACAAATAAGGACAGAAGAACCGTAGGGAATTGTAAATGTCAAAGTAATGTATGATACGCCGTCCGCCAAACCCTCCACTTTGACTCAGCGGACTCCACGGTTCTTGTGCACTACCTAATGCATAGCTCCATTCTGGGGTACCCTATCCATTACCAACAAGAATGGCCCGAGCCCACTCCCGCCACAAATGCCGGCTATGATAGAGTACAAGCCCAGTTGCTTCCCTCTAGTAAACATACCTTTCCAATATCCCTTTTGAGAACGCCACTCTCCGTTCTATCATTCGGGGCTCTTACTAAGACACCTGAGCTCGCTTCACAACTATATAATACCCCTGCAGGCCATTGTTCACGGGGAACATCTTCACCAAAGACCAAGACCGAATTTTCCCGCCTCTATTCGTGAGATGCCCCGAGCCAATTAGTACATATCCGCGATGGGGTCATCGTTCGTGCAACGGGCCAAAAACTGCATCAAGAGCACGTTTAGCTAAGCTGGTTCCATTACTAATCCGACATCGCTTTCGCAGTGCCGATAGACTTCATGAAAGTAATGTACGGGAAAGGGTGTCGGCTCGGAAGAAGCGATGGAAATTTTACCGACAAACTGGAGCTAGAGTCACTAGGTCTGTCACCTGCGCACAATGCACCATCTTTCAAGGTAGGTGAAAGCTCTCGTAAGCTGACGTTTTGCATCTGATAGCTCGGACGCTTTGCATATAGAACAGATGCGTAAAACATGTAATTCCAGTGCAAAGTGACTGTAGTGCACGATCTTTATCAGACAATTAACTGCTTGGTAGAATTCGAGTACACTGATACCACCAGAAAGTGGAGTCCCTTTCCTCACTCTGCCTGCTTTACTCAATAGATATTGGCTGTAACCTAGTGAACAAACTAATACCTGCAGCTTCATCCCACAGGAAAACCGAGCCATTAGTGGGTACATGCCATCATTTCGCTCGAGTTGGTTAACATGTTCTCTCGGGCGGCCTCAATCGAGGCAGTGGAGGTCAGTTACCCTCTAGATCAAGTAAAAATCTCGGTCGGGTTAACCATCCATTCAGGAGATTGAGGCTGTATAACCCTCGAAAGGTAATTTCGGCCGGATTGTTCTCCGACGGACGTGTCTTCTTTAAGTAGCCGACCACATATAACGAATAATTGTCGGTCGATTTGCACCACGATCTAGAAGATATGGCATGGACTTGGTAGCGGAAAATCATGAAGTCTGTTCAATACAGAGTAAGCTGGAAGTAGCCCTTCTTATTTGCTCAAATTAGACCTGATATCTTGACTGCCAAACGCGCAACGGTCAGCTCCGTACTTGGTAATGAGATGGACCTAATGGGTACCACCCGTGGCTTCGAGAGGATAAGTGAAAACGGGAAGCTTCAGCGTTCACCGTGGGGCATGCACATGCTACCACGCTACATTCAGATCCCGATGCATCGTAGAATGCATAAAGCTTGGCATGTGCAATACCACAAATCTCCTTAGGCTTTACGCTCCCGGAGCATCGCAAGTTACAGAGGCTGGGAAGTTATACTAACCAATTTTCCCAGCGAATGCGACCCGCATGGTTTTACCGGTCATCAAAACTAAGTTCACCTTCTTACAGGGGTTGCGGAAAACACTTGTCTGGCGTTAGTCGCAATTAAACGAAGCCTAAGGGATCATATAGCGAAGACAGACAGGAAGAAACGCCTCTACGCGTTGGTAGTTTCGTCGGAAAGTTAGATGCGTTTGCAAGTGCATCAGAATCTGCATCGCACTGCATCCCTAGAGCACGCTGCATTGGCGATGGGTACGTAGTTATGTTTCGCAGACCAGACTTGAGTCCCGTTTGAGCGATGGCTAACAAAACCCCGCGATCATGGGAAGACCAGTTGCTCACGCGGTACTCTTTTGAGAGCAAAGCCGTAATCTCGTTAACAAAAAACATGACCATTGCAGAGACTGGAGGGGATTTTAAGCAGTCATTAACATATTAGTCATGGTTTATTGCGCCGCAGATTGAGACGGCATAACCTTGCTGTTGATGGCTGCTTAAAGTCCTCGGGGTCGAGATGGCTCAGTGGCTAGGGCGCTCATTTGCTGATCGAAAGGTCTATGGTTCAAACCCGACCTCTGCCTCTAGACTTTTCCTGTTTAAGCTTGGACAACCTTGCAGTATCCTAGCCCTCGTGCTTCCTCCTGGTGGCATGACATTTGGGCACCATAAGGGTGCTACCACTAAACGATTTTTTTATTTTTAAAGTCTTTATAGAACTCTGTAACGGTCAAAATCTTCGTTAGTCAGATATCCGCTTTGCTCGCAAAAGGTTTTTGCACGAGTAATTGGTCTTCCAGTGATAACGGGGTGTAGTCAGCCATTTATCAAACGGAACTCACGTCTATTGTGCAAAGCATAACTACGAACCCATCGCCAATGCAGTGTGCTCTACGGATACCGTGTTCTGCAGCTTCTGACGCACTTGCGATCGCATCTAAATTTCTGACGAAACCGCCAACGTGCAGAGGCGTTCTCTCCTGTATGTCTTCACTGTATGATCTCCTAGGCTTCGTTTCATTGCGGTTGACATTAGGAATGTGTCTCCTGCAATCCCTGTAAGGAAACAAACTTGGTAGGGACGACCCATTAAACCATACCGATTGCTGGGATAAATGGTCATCTAACTGAGGCGGTCTGCAAAACTTGCGATCCCCCAAATGCATCAGAATCTGCATCTCACTGCACTCCTAGAGCGCGTTCCTTTAGCGATGGGCCGCAGCCATGTTTTGCGCACCAGGTGTGAGTTCTGTTTGATTAGCGGCTGACAGAGCCTTGTTAGTCACGGGAGCATAGGGTGAATTCTGAATCGTAAAGCCGCTGCAAAAATATAGGCGTAACTTTCGGGAATCGACCGTTTTTGAAACCGGCATTCAGCAGTTTTGGGAGATACTCGTGGACATTTCGGTTGTGATCAACTCACAACAACTTAAGATCCTTTTTTACTCTCAGTAAGACAATTTCTCGTATAGCGTCCGTCATTTCACCCCTGCGCACTTTTCCTCCAAGGGCTGTACACAGGCATTCTTGGCGAGATAACCCCTTATGCAGTCTTCAGTGACGGAAAAAGAGATATACCGCCTCTCACCAGGCGAAACGATCTGTACTAGCTTTACGCGCTATGTCAAGAGGGATAACAAAAGCGATTTTTGCAGTCCAGAAGTGCTGACGTACAGCTTCGTTGAGCGACTTTCAATAAGATACAGCAGTCGCCTGTCAAGGCCGTGCAATGAAACAATACATCCAGTCGGTCGGTGTACACGCGCAAAAAGATTCCTAGATATACCGCTTTGTCACCCATGGTAGAATAAACCAACGGAGTAATCCAAACCTTTGAGCTCGGAACACTGGCCTCATTTGTTACACCATAGTCAGAGACCATAGGACTTACAGAATAAGTAAAATGCCATATAGACTCGAATAATTTTTGCTGGATTACGAGCTGTCCACAGGCAAAGTGCTACACCTTGAAAGGCGTATGCGGGTGGACAAAGCGAATTTGACTGGTTCAGCCCAACACAATTATGCCTTCTTTATCTCTACACAAGGACTCCGTAGTCTGCATAGTTCAGCCCAGAAGCGTTTGCCCGGCAACTGCCAGAGCGCTTTATTTTTTAAATCTTTTGGTGTTTTTCATTGTATTGTGCGTCAGAAATCTGACCAAGAACATGTAGAGCAAAAGGATCATCAAACACTTGTAGAAATGCTCCCGTTATGATTGTCACGAATTTGTTCAAAACGTTCGAGTCCTCTTTCTCTTGGGAAATTCCTTCTAACCAAAAAAGCCGAATGCTCCACGGAAATCAAGAAATGCTAATGTTTTGTGATGGTTACATATACGGCGTTTTTTCAGTGCCAAAGGGGGAGCGAACATTTATTCAAAGCAACTCCTACCATGCTGAAATCCCGCTTGTTACTGTTGCGTCTTCCACATAGGTCACCATTGACGGTGAAGGACTGGTGATATCAAGAGTTTTGTGATGACTGAAGTTCAGCTAATCTCCCTCAAAGCCCTCACCCGCTGCAAAGCCTTCTATTGAAAACAGGTGCTGTAACAGACTTTTATTACTCAGAGCACGCAAACGAATGAGACAAGCATTGAACGGGTTTTCTGCCCTATCTTTGATCAGTACGGGTGGCTCGGACCAGGAGCTTGGCGGCACTGGAGAAAGGATATGAAATAGCAATATTTTGCTGACCTCTTTTTCTACCCTCTGAAGTAATATGGATAGTCGGATATCCGACTAAAAAGCAGGTGGTTGCAAAACTGTGCTCAAAGTGCTCGGCCCACCATGCAAGACGTTCTTTTTACCAAATTTACTTACCTCATTTTGGCCCTCATCGGTTTACCTCACGGTTGGTTTTATGGAATCAGTTACGCACTGACTAAGCCAATGTTTGCACGTTCTAATCAAACCTTCCCTCTGCAATTTTCCCAGATCTTTGGTGCAAATTAAGCATCATCCCTTACAAGCTAACCTCGACGTACCGCAGCTAATTGACTCACTTCCGCAGCCGGACATGTCATGGGCCTTTTCTGATCTACATCATTAGGTTTATCATTTTGTTTACAACAGGCCAATAGCGATTGCAAATCCACGAGGATATCGTTGATTCTATAGAGCCAGCCTTCTTCCGCCGTATATGTCTAAATTGGGTTTACAGAAAATGCAGTAAACACCTCCTGCCTGTGCGCGTAATTTCGTGTGTAATTGTATGGAAAGTATGAACTTAGCGCAATTACACATTGCTTAGAAGTCCAAACTTCGTCGAGCAATTCAGTCTCGCATCTCAGAGCCTGCAACAGCACAGACTAATCAGGTTGTTGCTGCGTCTTGTGACCACCAACTAATCCCTCTTCCAGGTCGCCAAGTGCCGACTATAAATTTAAGCCTAAGCCACGACACCGCTCATCGCAACACATTCCGGTCTTCTGGACACCGCTACCACATCACGTTTAAGAAACGAAGCAAACCAGAGTGGCGTTGTGGAACTTGTTTTCCAAAGACGGGCTCAGTCACCGTGTGGATAAAACTGCGCTCCTGAAAAATCCATATAATCGTTCGCATAGGCCTTCTTCCGGTCGCGAAGCCCATTCACGCATTCTTTTGCTGGAAGAGCATACTTTTTCCTTATCCGTTTGACCTTCGATTCCGTTCTGCTGCGTACAAATTTAGTGAATCTAAGATCTTTGCATTTTCACTCAATTAAGCCTAAAGGGACACTAGGGCTTTGACCTGAATATTTTTAGCCGATCGTCGGACGCACACCGAAATTTCTATCAAGCCACGGTTTGAATCAAGAAAACTCCTACATAAAGCAGTCCAAGCAGTCTCACTTTTGCTAAATTTTGTTTGGCGCAATCAAGGTCTCCGGGCGCAGAATTCACATTTTTATTGGTTGCAGTGACCCAACATGATGTTTTCGTGAAAGGCGCGCGGAACTGTGAAAAAGTTATTTCCCTTATGTTTTTCACGCAATGGATTTAGAAACATGCTTTGGAGTACATGAACAACAATTTCGTTAAGTCTTCTCCGGAAACCAAAATGGAGCAGCCTTTGCACTGTTTGCAAAAAGTCCCCTTTCTTTGTAGCCCGCGTCTCCCTAAGACAAATACCAGGAATTCGTCGCAGCCAATAAGCTCGTTGAATTTTTTGCCAGCGCGCAGTGTATCAGGTGCCCGGCGAGGTTCTATTTTCAACGGTACAATGAATCCTATATGGTGTCATGGAAAGAAAAAGTACGTGCATATTCAGAAAGAGCAAATAATACTATAGAGCGACCATTTATTTGGAATTCCGGCGCAAATTCAGGGCACCGAAGTGGTAGTTTGGGCAAATATGACGGGTTTGGTTTAAGGGTATGGAGATCTCAGGTCAAGGCACATTCATCTCGCAACATCTTACCCGGGTTCAGGGACTGTACCGCACAATAATATCTTGCTTGGTCGGTCGGAGTCACCCTGATAGTTGTGATGCGCAAGTTAATCGTGAGAAACAAAGACCGGTATGAAGAAAAGATATTCTTGCGTCCATCGATGGTGCAGCTGCGTCCGCCATTTACATACAGAGACGGTATGTCAGCCCATCTAGATGAGGGTGCTCGGTTCACGGACTGATACACAGGATCGAGGCTTTCGCTCAAGTTTCCCGTGCCGGTTGTTTTCTCATCGTTCAGCGGCTGTCTTTCACCTAAAAGGCACAAGCGAAAAAGGGTGCAGCACTGCTCCGTACGTTCTCAGTGCGTGATAGTAAGTTTGACATCGCGAGGACTCATAAAAATGTCTAATAGTGCTTTGAATTGAGTTCTAAATGGAGCACGCTTAGCCGTCGGAGGAAGGTTATTCCAAGCAGCCACCAAAAAACGAAATGACAAAAGACTTTAGATCTCTGAGCTTAAAAATCTTCCTACCGTGATCCCGCCATGTGGTTGCTGCGTCAACGATGAAAAATTTTCCCAAACCTTGCTCAAATGGCATAAGTAACAATTAGTTCTCATTGGAGGTGACGATACTCCACGGGAAGGGGTTGAGTACCACGTGAGGCGTTTCATGGTCCGAGGCCTTAAGGCCGGCAACTGTTTCTCAGCAACCCGCTGGACGCGCTTAATAGGGATAACGTCTTTCCTGCGTCCTTAATACACAACTTGGTTGGCGTATTCAAGCAGCGCTCTGATGTAGGCCCCATAAAGTATTTGGAAGTCTATGTGTGTAGCACGTCGGCAGGTACGCCGAATCATCCGCAAAACGGCAAGAGCCTCTTGAGCCGATTTCTTAGGGTGCAGCGAGAAGGGCATGTTTGAAGAGAGCTGGACATTCAAATCCCTTTTGGCATGAATCCTCATGATGTCTTCTGGTCCTTTCTCAACATGCATGACAAGAGCACTCGCTGAGTCTCCTCCGAATGAGGTGTAGACGCACTTTTCGTCATTTAGAGGAAGGTGCCAGACCAAGGAATACTGCTTTGTAGTGTCTACATCCATTTAGAAGGCACAGGCATTGGAACTCCAGGACTTCAAGTCATCCGCAAAAGGTAGATATGAACTTGCAAGAACCTCTAGAAGGTCGTTGACGTATATATAAACGGCGGTGACCCCAAAACGGAGCCTTGGGGAACTTCAATGGAGGTCACCGCCGAAGAAGTGTAGGGCGTAGTCAAAGAAAGCAACAAGGAAGTTAAGGGGTACAAGTTTGACTGCTGCCCAGAATATCCGACATCTTACTGTGTTTTCAAACTTCAACTGCTTCAGTGAGGTTACGCAGAACGATTTCAGAACTACCATTGATATTCAGGTGCCGATATTGGGGGGTGAAGTTAAGTGATCTAGGCGAATGTTAGAGCCAAATGTGGATGAGGGTAGTGTATTAGCTAAACAATCAGCCACCAATGTCATGGGTGGTCGTGTGTTTTTCGTAAAGCTGGAGTGTAAGGCATAGATGTGTGTTCACGGTTCTAAAGATCGCGGTTGAAGCGTAAGTGCCAACGTACCGGCAAGTGTGACCGGGAGTTTATCTGGCAGGCATTTGTGAAGGAATGAATGACACATATTGGAGCTATGGCTCAAAAGTTTAAGAATTCACCACACACAGCTTTTGGAGCGGTATGGTATGCTTGTCTAGAAAATGGGTAAGGGAAATTCATAGGAAGACGAGTAACTACTTAGGGGCTAAGGTGAAAAATGTCATACCGACTAGGGATGTGGATAGCCTCCTGATGCTGCGCAAAATGGGGTACTCTCTCCCTGGAGGTCTGAAGAAATCATTAGTTTGAAGCATTTAGGGACAAAAATCGGAGAAAAACGTGAGGTGCATGGTCGTGCTGTGTGTTTGGACCACGGTTTGACGTCAGCACGGTGCAGTTACGGACGAAGAAGAAGGGTCCGAACATTTCAAAACGAATTATGCCAGAAGCATTGCACCGTGTGCATTTTGAGTGCTGTCAACTCACATGAAACAATATCTCTAGCCTTCTACAACTGATGCTTTAGATTCAAAAGAGGATTTTTGAATGCTTGATGCAATCAAGCCAAGGTGGGGAATGGCTTTTGAAAGTGGGACATGCAGCTAAAAGGAGAGTTTTTAGCCGTTCACTCTTTCGCATTTTCAGGGTCAGTGAGTGAGAAGAGAACGGACATGATACAGATAAGGTTCTTAGAATTTAAGGGAGGATAGCGGCCAAAAGACCAGGTGGCACAACTGTAGATGGGAAGGAAATGCGCGCTGAGGTGATGGGTATGGTGAAAGCGAGGTCCACCGATGGCTAAGAGGACAAGGACGGAAATGTGGGTTGAGGGAGATTTTGCTGAATGATAATATGAAAGTCCCCAGTGAGGTCATCACCGTCAGAGCAATGTCGCCTTGAAAGTGGCTGGCTTAGTCGTCTATGTAGCCGCATAGTTTGAGAAGATGTTTGGCAATAAGCCGGCACGCAAAACGAGTAAGATGAGGCCCAGTCCATATTGAAAGCATGAAAAGCCTCGGCGTGGCCTAAAGTAGCGAACGGCTTTCAACGTGCTGGGGGTTTCTGAGTTGTAGAAAGGATTTTCTAGCTAAGTCCGGATAATGAATTAACAAGAGTTGGTATACAAGCGCATGCATAGAAGCTGTCGATCGGTGTCCAGAAACGGAGCTTCTCCGTTGTTAAAATTGCTGCTGCGTTCGAGAACGAAGAAGTAGTTGTTTACCCTAAGCTACCGGGCATTAGTTTTGGAAGCAGAATTTAAGTGATCAGTTTTGTTACTCTAAATGGACACATTTGAAAACAACTACCGGCCCACTCACTGTATCGTTGCCCGCCCGCATCCTTGGGTGCATTTTCACGACGCATGAGATCATTGATTTCTGATGATTAAGTCTGTACTATTCGATTGTCCTTTTTACGCCTCCTTTACTTCAGCTTTTACCCCCCAATGACACGTATGGTCGTTGCATCTCGACAATGCAACATCCTTCGACAAACGGCTACTTTATCATCTACAATGTGACCAATTGTGCAAGTGATATGTTCGCGCCGACAACAGCAAGGCGTCTAAACACTTGCTGAAGATAAAAACAAGAATAAACAAAATGTGGATTTTTAATTTCACTTGCACCGTCGAGCAAAATTGCTTACGCGAAATTGAGACGGGGTACTACCTATTGTGGTTGTACCAGTGACTTAAATGAATGAAAATATACTTTCCATTTGGTTACTTTATAATTTCTAACCGCAGACAAGCATTGTCGACAATGTATATTTTTTGCTTATAAAGTAACGCCTTTGGATGTCACATCAGACTATCATGAGTGGTTAAAAGTCTCATAACCAGCGCGCCCATGGTTTCGAGCCTAGCTAGCAAGGACTTAAAGAGTCGCCGTATCGTCCATTACGTTGACACTTGAAATTCCCCACGTTTATTCTGTCCCAATTTGTAACCCGCGCCACACTTTTGTGTTTAGTGCGTGTATATGAACTGGCATTTGTTTGTCCTTACCACTTCACTCATTTTGGCCTTGAGGTCATCCGGCCATTTGTGGCGGACTGTGTGCATGTGTGACTGCCTCACGTAGGAGGCTGTTTGCTTTTTCGGTTTATACCCTTGCAGTCCAAGTTGGACCATTTGTTTTGGACGAGTATCGAGGTTTGTATAATTTGTGAATTTGTCTTACAATAATAGTACCGTATAGAAACCCAGCTCCGACTTCGTTTTGTCTTCCCAGTAGTTCTTGTATTACGCGTCACTAGAAGATACCGTTCGCCCGTTACAGTCGCCATGGTTGATGGCAGTTGGTGGCCCCATTTTCCGGTTATTTAGATCCTCCTTGGGATTTGGATATAGTTTACTGAATATATGCCCTCCAGTGCGATACATTTCTTACCTGGATGGTGATGATTGACATGCAGGTATGTAAAAGCACCGCATTATGCTCGGACTGATTGAGCTTAACTGGGAATGGGTACCGCTCACATGTATGTATGTATTTGCAGCGACACCACACAATGCGTCTAGTATTCTCCTATAATTATACTGCACGCGAGGCGAGCTGTTGCCATGCTCAACTTCGGTGAACGAAACCATCTTGTTTGGTACGTTCGACGGTCCAAACGCCATTCAAGCATCCACCTGGATGGACTTCACATTGAACTTTCTGTAGATGCTATTTCCCATTTGAAAAGAACACAGCGGCCCGGTAAAGCATGCTTCAATTGAATCTAACAAACTGTAGTCGTATGTGAACCGGTGGCGGCCAGTAACCTTGAAAGTCTGTTTAATTAATAAAAACGTCATCAACAACATAACAAAAAGAGTAGATCCTAGAGAGGTTGGTTCCTCGTAAAATGTTTAACTTTGAAAATCCCATAGTTTCGGCGGAACTGGTTTCTGCTTGCTTTTAGTAATTGGCATGCTTGTATGCTACCCCATTTGCTCTAAGTTTTCCTTGAATCGCTTCAGAACTTTAAAGCCGATACATACTTGAACGATCGTTGATCTTCTAAATACGCGTGCAACTGAGGCACACTGCATAGAAAAAAACATAATCAGGGTTCTGAGGGTGATTAGCCACAGCGATACCTCGGAAATACATTATGCAGGACCGAGACTGATCCTCCACGCCAATGGGTCCATGTAACGCGTAGGCCAAGTTTGCACCACAAGGGTGGAGTAGATGAAAATTGCACCACCAGCCAAATTGAATGCATCAGGCGCTTTTTTTGATTCTCTATCACAGCTGTGGCTTCTCAGGTTAAAACTACACGATGCAAAATGTGAAAAGATTTCTGCTTCTTGGCAGGTTATTAGGAAAATTGACGAAGTAATGTAGGATACCTCAATTTATTGATGCCCAGCTCAGCATTAATTTATGAAGCTCCTTTTGCTGAACAAGGCCAATATCCAAAAAGTTCCTTTGCTCGGGGCTCAAAGCCCCAAGGCACAAGAACGTTTGCCTTGATGGACAGCAAATTCCGCCGTCAGCCCAACCAGTAATGCATTCACCTACTCCCATAGTCACAGAAGCACTTTTCCGAGTCAATCAATTTCGTACTCTGTCTTAACCTCTCAACAAAATAGCCCTATTTCACCAGCATCAACACAAAGTATATTGTGTATGGGCCGAATAAATTTGTATGCGTAATAAATGCGTGACACAAGGTTTTGTTTTAGGAACTAGTCGAAATCGATATACTGGCGCATAATGAAACCGCTAATGTTTGGCCCCGCTTACTTTACGTGGAGCCATGAAGTGAAAACAAAAGTTGTAAGAGAGGAGGGTTCCCTTTACATCTCGAACCCACTCTGGTCGGTCAAATCCGACCAGTTTCGGTCCAGGGTTTTTCCCGAATTGGATAATTGCTCAGCTTTTCACTGTAACTTGCGTATGTACCGGCAAAATCTCTCTTTTGCAAAATTGCGTTATTTTGGGCAAAGGCTTTTAGATCTTCCCCCTTAAAACAAACGTCTTACACTCTGAGCTTTCCAGGAAGCAGCTTAAATTACAGATGGGGAGTTGATTGCGAGGGACTTCAGTTCCTAAAACATCAAATCCCTAACTAGCTTTAGCTGCGCACAATATCTTTTTTGCCTAAACAAACAATCTAGCGAGAGAGATTAAGGGCGCATATCAAACAGCCGATTACTGACGGCCTGGTAATAAACATCTGGCAACCACAGACGGAGAGGTGAGCTTTCCAGAATGAGTGACCTTGTGGCTACATGTATTGTATGTCTTGTCATATTTCGAACTGTCTGCTATAATTGGAGCCCAAGTTCCTTGGATACAGTCGTACGTTTACATGTGTCAAGGAGAAGAAGGCGTTCTTTCGAGCCCTCGGGCATTTTTTGTGCAAGCGAGAAATGATTTGCTTGAGAGGGTTGACCCCTGAGCTCCTTCTGTACAAACGAGGCATGACAAGCCGAATGTTGGCTACCCCCCAGTAAAAAAGCTGTCTGGAGAGCTAAAGAGCTTTGGATGCTTTCCGATTTCCGTCAAAAACAACGGCGCACACAATGAAGGATTTGGCATGCCGCTCTCCAGGCGAGCAGGGTAAGTCATCATCAATTCCAGGGGAAGGTGTTCAAACGAGCAATGACAAAATAAAGCGACTCCGTGAATAAAATATTGTTTGCAAAAACCGAACATCATATCCATTTATCCCTTCCAGAAATCGGCTATCGGCCCCCAGAAAGATTTCGCTAACGAACTCACATTACATTCTTCATGCCTGCCCATCTAGATTTGTCCTACCTTGCCAGGCTTTTAATTCGGTACGCATCTCTAAATATCTACCAAATATTTCTGCACCATGTCCTCTACTCCTGCACCTCACGGCTCTGAAGGTGCTAAGGAAGACAGGGTTGAAAACCCCCTTCAAATGCATACTATCTCCCTACGCATCCTCTGACTTTCCTGCACGGTATACTACCCACCTGTAGCAGGGTCAGACATTCTGTCCCCCTCATTCACTACCCAAAGTGCTACGCAAACTTCGATCGGCGTTGAACACAAGCCCTCTCCCTCCCAAACAAGACGCTTATGTATGGGGATGCCAACGGACATAAGTACGACTCGCGATGACGGAAGCGTGACTGTCATACCTAGTGTGATGGTTTGTCCGTAGCTCAAAACATTCCTATTATTTCCAGGCTGAACATGCCACGTCCTCTCAAAGGACCGTCCCACTCCGCAGCATTTGTGCCAAAACTCCGATGTACTGGCCAGTTTGTTATATTGTCTGCTTGCGCTGCAAATGAACTAATTCCTCCCATTGCACTATCAAGGAGGCAACATAACAAAATACAGCCCTTGCTGACAAGCATAAAGGACCTTCCAACCCTACTGGCTGCAACAATTTCCTTTGCTTTTTGACTGGATACCTGTTGCAGCGATTGGAAACTGCTTCCTACATAAAGCGCGAATGGCTTCTTCGTTTTGAGTTTGCTGGACACAAACAACGTAGCTATTTTTCATGTACACCAACATATTTCCAAGCCCAACTCAGGAGAAAACACGTGAAGAAACCAAATCCCCTACAAAATTTGACGCCTACAAGGAATCATCATGCTGAGCCAGCTTAGTCTACAATACCCCAAGTACGCCTAAACAAATTTTTATCTGCGTCTCTTTGGAGAGATTTTATGATTTCGAATAAATGCCATCAAGTGCTAAAACTTTGTGCGAAATTTTCCTTCATTCGGACTATTGTTTCAGGTATATTTTGAGTGTGCATTTAAGGATCGGCTATATTATTTGACAGTAATAGTGATGTTCATTCCCAACTGGTGGGTAGCATACTGTCAGGCATGAGCATGTTACATTGAGAATAATAGCATGCCTGGCAGAGCTTGTGGGTACTGAGGTTTGCGCAGAAAATGGACGGTGTCACAAACAGTGGGCATTATCCGATGTGGACGCCGCCACGAATAAACTGGCAGGGGCGTGGAACCAAAGTCGCAAGGGCTTTCTCTTTCGTTTAGGGAATATATCTAATTAAAGGAAGATCAGATCGTTGAGATGTTAAGGTAACGGACAAAAATAAATGCAGAGAGGGGAAAACAAGAGGCATCATGCCTAAAAGTGGTGGGAGAACTGCAAATTGCGGGAAATGAGGAACAAAAACAGCAGGTCTGTTGAAGCTACATAATTGCCGTGATCCGGCCGGCCAAGTGGTAATTATGTGTGAATTACCATCTTTTATTAACCTTGACGGTTTCATCTCTTAATAAAAAATCCATCACGGATTCAAGGATTCACGGATTGATTTACAAGATCGGGTCTTTCGCCTAAGCTTCCGGGGTCATGTCTGTTCATGCTCTTCAGCGGCTTCTATCCACCTGAAAGATGCAGGACAAAAAATGAAGTAAGACTGCTCTTTATGTTCTTAGCGCTGCCAGATCTTGTTCATCCAAGGCATAAATAAGTGTTAAGTTTCTTCGGAGGCAAAGATACACCAGGATTAAGAGGTGAAGCACAGAGAGACGCGTTTCATATTCAACGCGTAACAATTTTCATTGAAGCTTGTTGGGCACGCTCAATAAGGCTTACGTCCGTCTTGAGTCCTAAGTAGAAAACTTCCATGGCATATTCGAGAAGCGATTTGATGTAGGCCTCAAAGAGTTTGAAATTCCACGCCAGTGATGCAGCTTAAAGTGTTCCGAGTCATTTGCAGAACGATGAAAAATTTTGGGCCGACTTTTAATGATGAAACGATGTTCGAAGAGCGACAACTACCTAAATCCATTATGGTAGCTATCTTCGTAATACCTTTTGGTCCATTCTAACCATGCGCGAAAAAGACGTTCGCTGAGTTTCCTCCGAATAAAATATGGGCGCACATTTCGTGATTTGGAGGAAGGTACCAGGCCAGTGCCCGCGGCTTGCAGCGTCAACATCCATTTGGAGGGCGCTGGTCTTGGAACTCCAGGGTTTAATGTCGTTTGCAAAGAGTAGAAATGGACTTGAAAGAATATCTAGAATATGGCTGACAAAAACAGAGGCAGCTGTGGTCCCGAAACGGAGCCCCTACAGATTCCGGTGGAGACCGGTCCCGAGGAATGTATATTTTGAGCTTATGTTCACTCGAAATGTTCTCTCTGATAAGAATGTCATAATCCAGCGTGAAATTTCTCCATGAATCACATGACACTGGAGCTTGCATGATAAATGGACACGATGGCCCTGACTGATCGCTTCTGAAAGGTCGAAAAATACAGGTAGTAGGCGGTTGGTTGATTGCTTAGTCAGCGTTTTTTGTACTTAAATGATACAGTTTTGTTCTTCCGGGCGAAATCTGTTATCGTAGCCCGGTTTCGTTGGTGGACTTCTGACTGACATTGGCTCTCATTTTACGAAATATCATCTCACCTTCTATGTCTCCTGCAGTTACCTTTTGGAATAATAGCCGGAACCTTCAACTCTGAAAATGGCGAATACTTTTGCGTAGCTGTCGGTCCGTCCGAATGCGCGCTGGTTTTTTGGTTGAACACTGCATCAGCCTAGTGAATTTTCGGTCCACAGTTCTATGTTTCTCTTCCATTGAAGCTGGTCCTGGTTTAATTTGATTAAGGCATATATGCATTTCTGAGATGTTTGTGTATCAGCAGTTTCGAATCCACTTTATATGTTCCAGGAGAGATGATGGAAAGTGTTTAAGTGGAAGATGAAATCGAGGGTCACCACACCCTGGTCACTATATCTTAGTGGAGCCCTAACTATTACTTGATAAAAGAAATGTCTTTTGATGCTGATAGCCAAATTCGGCAGAGATGATCGTTGGCCAGCGCGGTATCTGGTGAGTGTGACGAGCTACGACGAGAGATACGACGGGTGCAAACGCTTTGTTGAACAACTTTGGCCAGTAGCGACGCAAAGTGTCAGCCAGACTTGCACTAGCACTCCGTCCATGAGGCCTTGTGACCGGTAAGGTCACCTACCTGCAAGAGACGAAGAAGAGTTTCTCAAGGGTTTGTATGAGGACTGGTAATTTTCCGATGGAATTGAGTGGAAACCGTGGACCACTTGGAGGGGAAAAGCGGTCCCACGCAGTAGGAGTTGAGTCCACATTGCATCACAAAATGAAGTAGGAGTGATATCAGAGAGGACAGTCGAGGTAGGTAGCACCGCATCTAAGTAGGAGCGAGACCATCTGCGTGCAGAATGCTACAAGCTTATATCAAGATCGCCGCGTCATAGACATCTGGTTTGGGCAAGGTTTCTCTATCGCTATCACGGACGGTTGTTCAAAGCAGGCCGACTGTCGAAAATCGCGAGAATTGTTTAAAAAACGCTGATGATATTTGTGGACAAGCACTTTAAAACTATCTCCGCTGTGTCCGGATGGGGGGAGCCGAGAGGTCTGCTACTACAGGTTAGTACATTTGACAGTACACCGCGTTTAGTACAAGGCTTCGAAGAGGCTTTTGCGGCGTACTGTATGCTTCCTGCCTTGGTGTTTCCTATGACTGTTCTTCGGTTGTGGGGGCTTGCCCCCCATACATATCATTGAAGCGTGCAGCCGGAATAGAATATCCTCTTAAGGGCATCTTGGATGGAGCTCCATCGTATCGGATCAAGTGAAATTTTTGTAGTCGAAGTCATTCAACAGGGCGCTTGGACTCAGCATGTCGTTGCACCCACCAGATACTGCGCGGACCAACTACCATCCCTCCTGGGTTTGGTCATCACCAACGAAGGTCATTTGGTCGATCAGGTGACAAATAACGCTCCACTGAGACATAGTCACTGCTGCGTGCTGACCTTGGATTTCATCTGCTATTGTGCCAGAAATCCCGAACTTCAAAAGTGGATTCAAAAATCATCCGTGCATGCTTCTCAGAAATGTGCATCTTTCTTGAGCAAGTTAAAATGGGACCAGCTTCAATGGAAGACCTATACAGGACCATTGTCCATAAAGTTCATGAGGCTGACGCGATATTCGTCCAAAAAAAATCGGATGAACCGCAAGCTACCTAAAAGGTTTCGGTGCATTCCGGAAAGCATGCCTCAACTATCTTTCAAAAATGTTGACTACATGAGACACAGAAGATTAGCTGGCATTTCGTAAAATACGGAACCCTTGTAAATCATAAATCCGCCAAAGGAACATACAAAAACAGACCACCATTCTAGATCTCGCCCTGAAAAACAGAAATGTGCTGTTTAAATACACAAGACCGCCGGAGAAACAAGCCAGCCGCCTTTTCATTGAAAGACAGAAGCGGGCAAACCGCAAGTGACCAAAGTGGTATCTGAACAATTTGCAGGCCTGTATTCTGTCCCAGCGAACTCGGCAATGCAAGTCTTGTCAAGACGTCATTTCAAACTGCCTTTAAGCAACGTGGTCTTCACTGAGGAGGACATTCGCCAACTCTTGCACAAGACAAGCCCCTTTCAGCGCGTTCGGGCCAGACGAG
The DNA here is from genome assembly GCA_003604175.2 of Clonorchis sinensis. Taxonomy (NCBI): domain Eukaryota; kingdom Metazoa; phylum Platyhelminthes; class Trematoda; order Opisthorchiida; family Opisthorchiidae; genus Clonorchis; species Clonorchis sinensis. The sequence continues at coordinate 14,179,210 of CM030371.1, forward strand.
GTCCATTCAAGGATCCTGAAGGATACGTCGCTCACACTAGCAAGATATTTCTACCTTGTGTTGCGTCAGCCGCTTGACGGAGGCCACCTTCCCTCTGCTTGAAAGGAAACTGGTGACCGAATATCACCTGGCAGCTACAGGCCTATAAACCTTACGGGTGCGCCTTGCAAGGCAATGGAACACATTCTGAAGCGAGCCATCCCGGATCATCTTACTTCCAACAACGCGGATTTCTCCCAAATCGTTCTTGCGTGACGTATATGCTCGTATTTGTGGGTAGCTTAACCCAAGCCAAGGACGGGGACTCACATCCGATGCCATATTTTTCGATCTGTCAAGAGCGTTCGATCGAGTCTCACACGTCCCGCTGCTCCACAAACTTGCGGGATTCAAGGAAATCCTACTTCGGATCAAGACGTTCCCATCAGTCGGATCATCCTGAGTGAAAGTAAGCTTCACCTGCTCTTCTCCAGTGTCGGTCTCCATCGGAGTTCCACAAGGCTCTCTTTTGGGGTCACCGCCGTTTTTGACATACGTCAGTGATCTTCCAGAGGATCTTGCAAGTTCATATCTACTTTTTGCGGATGACTTGAAGTCCTGGAGTTCCAATGCCTGTGCCTTCCAAATGGATGTAGACACTACAAAGCAGTATTCCTTGGTCTGGCACCTTCCTCTAAATGACGAAAAGTGCGTCTACACTCATTCGGAGGAGACTCAGCGAGTGCTCTTGTCATGCATGTTGAGAAAGGACCAGAAGACATCATGAGGATTTATGCCAAAGGATTTGAATGTTCAGCTCTCTTCAAACATGCCCTTCTCGCTGCACCCTAAGAAATCGGCTCAAGAGGCTCTTGCCGTTTTGCGGATGATTCGGCGTACCTGCCGACGTGCTACACACATAGACTTCCAAATACTTTATGGGGCCTACATCAGAGCGCTGCTTGAATATGCCAACCAAGTTATCTACCCAGGACACACGTATGACGTAAGCCTCAGCGAGCTGTTGCGAAACGAAGGTATAGGCCTTAAATCCGTGGACTACGAAACGCGTCACGCAGTGGTTGACTTCTTTCTCCTGGAGTATCGTCGCCCCCGAGGGGACCTAATTCTCACTTATGCTTTGTTCGAACAAGGTTTAGCCAACAGTTTCTCACCATTGAACCAGCAAACACACTGCTGGGCAATGGTAAGAAATTTTTCAAACTCAGAGCGCACAGTTTCATTGGGCAAAATTTTTTCTCATTTCTGGTAGTAGCTGCGTGGAATAACCTTCCTGCAACGGTTGTCCACGCTCCCTCTAGAACCCAGTTCAAAGCACTATTAGACACTTATATGCGGGTCCTCGCGCTGGCAAGCATACTCCCCTGCGCTGAGAACTTAAATAGCAGTATTACACACTTTTTCCACTTGTGTCTTTCAGGTGAACGGCAGCCGCTGAAAAAAAACAGATTCAGAAAACTTGGGCGAAAGCCTCGATCCTGCGTATCACAATCCGTGAATCTGTGAATCCCGTAAAATTGAAAACTTTGGAAACCCCAAGGTTCCCCGGGAATACTTTAGGTTTGCTTCTAATGAGCGGCCTTAAAATGTGAGGGATAACAATATACCTGAAAACCAGATGTCTTCTTCTGGTAGCGTCGGCAAACGACTTTCGGTGTTCACTGAATCGTGATTCCACACCGACCAACCAGAGCTCCGCCTGCAAGCGAGCCGATTTTCTGGCCAATCGCGTGCCGGTTAGGCCCCTTGGCCGTAACGCCCCTGGACTACGAGCGGTAGGAAGGTTTTTGGACAGGATTCCGCCGAACACATACCTCCACCTTATGACAAGTGGTGGAACTGAACAACTCCTTCCGATGACCAAAACTGGTCGTGTTTCTCGATCTCAAAGCAGTTTTCCACTGCAGCGCTCTATAGGAGTATCTGACGATGGAAGCTGTTCCTTCTAAATTCTTGTCTAGTACAAAGTTGCCTCCTTTCAGGGATGCTTACATCTCCATCTCCTGAGTTCACCACACTCAGTAGTGTTAGTTGAGGTTGTCTTCTGACTCCCATTTTCCTTAATTTGTTGCTCGGTCAGCTGCTTGAGTCTTCATTGCACACTGCGTCCGAGAATGAGATACTCCCAGGGCGTTCGCTCACGGACATCGAACACGCTGATGATATCGATGTTCCTGGTTCATAAGCTCCAGATATACAAACCCTTTTAAGTAGCCTGAATAATTCTGCTGCACGGTACGGCATGCGCTTTGTACCAGTAATGTGTAAGATGTTACTGATTTCAGATGAACTTGTCGATGTGGTAGGTAAATTCACCTATCGGGATGCTTACATACGTCTCGGCGGATTGGCGAAAAACAAAAGTACCTCAGGAATTGGGGAGGTCATACAGCATTTGACAACCCCCGACGTTTGTGGAGCCGTCGTGATGGCTTGTCTGTTGAAGCTAAAGTGCACAGTGTAGTAGTTTGATCTGTCCAACTTTGTGGATCTGAGACGTGGCCATCGCGAGGAGATATTGGGACTGTATTTGACTATCGGTGCCTCGGAAGCATTGCACGTGTCGAATCAGCAATGCTGAGATAGGCCAGGTGGTTTTCAGGAGAGGTTACACCCCCTCGATGGGTCAACTGGTCATACTTCATAAGTTACGGCTGTTAGAGGATGTAGTTCGTATGCCGAATGGCCGGTTGTCTCTCTCTGCCTTATTCGCCCAGCCATGTATGGAGTGCAGTCCAGTACGGTAAGTCAGGGACGGTCAGCCCAGTACTTGACAGTGAAGCATAGAGACCCTTACCAGTCAACTCAGTCGTGTTGGTAAACGCCGCCTCCCCGGGAGGGGACAAGCTAACGCCTAGTGAATGTGACATACGGGGCTATCTCGCTTGGTGAGTAACGCTCTTGCATCAAAGCTATCGCTTTCACAGCATAACTTTCTCACCGGCACACCGTTTAGCTAAAAAAACTGACTGGATAACTAAATGACTTCAGAGAACAACCTCCCTAGCCTTCCTCAACAAAAGCTCTGGAGGAACCTCGTGCACCGGAATAGAATGTTTGCATCGATTTCTCATCTCGAGAAATCTATTGTGAGCCAACAAGGCAATTGGCTAGGATGCGTAGCGCTCTAGACTTTTCGAAGAAGGTGACAAACTCCTGGTAAACGGTCTGACAGGTCTACCGAAAGTGTTGTAGGGCACTCTTTTACGTGATTCTGAATAACGACAGCAGGAGTGGAAAAGTTCTGTGGGCTTGTACGATTTCACACACTTATCAACCGCAGACATATGACGAAGTACAGACGGATATAAGACATGCTATTGGAAATATAAAATTCGATGCTGAGTAGAGGACTGATAAACATCCTCCAAACTCCTTCAGGGGGACCAGGACCAACGCAGCTCTACAATAAGTCATTTTGAAGGCACAGCTCTGCTTTTGGTTATGATAAAGATAAGATAATTTTTCAGCTATAACACACTTTCGCTGCGTAGCTGCCATGCCCCCCAATGGAAGCACGAGGGCTGGGATACTGCCTGGTCGCCCAGTCTTAGACAGGGGAAGTCGAGATGCCGAGGTCGGGTTCGAACCATGGACCCTCCAGTCATCTCGCCCCCATTGGTTATGATTATGGTCTCAAAGAACACCAAACGGAACCGGTAACTTGTCGTTATCACTTTAAAAGGAAAGTTGATATCAATGACTTGGTCAGAGGAAGCTCGATTACACTCTTGCTGCGGCCTTTCTGGCCCACCGCAGGTTAGACACCCCTTTCAAGTCTGTGTCCAGTTATCCTAGTATAAGCACTGGAAATTCAACCGAATGAATAGATACGAGTTAATGTCAGGGTAAGTTTCCAAGGTTAGGCACGTTCCTGGTTTTTCTCAACGATCTTTCTTGTCCTGTGTATTGAGATCCCTTGAGTCTGTTATTCACAATGGTTTGGATCTAGTTGGTTGTTAAATCCCCGTATACGACAGATGGAGAAAGTTACTCTTCTATTTTTTTATACTTCCGCCGCAGGACGAATCTTGATATGGGGTACTACAAACTTTTCAGGGTGGTCAGGGTCCGTCAAAACATAGTCACAAATAATCTGTGTTTTCTCCAAGCGAAACAAAAATGTCGGCTTAAAGACGTGTGGCCGGATGGTGAGTGCAAACTTCGGAAAGCGCTTAAGACTATCGTGCCTTCAACGTGACAGCCGTATCTTCGAAGGCAGTAACTGGCATTACCTTGCCCTGATTCTTCGATTGTCGGGGAACAGAAGTTTGCGCTATACAACTACCTTTTTTCACCATGACCGAGGATACATTGACCGTATCTTCGCTTTGGAACGGGTGTTTTAACAGTGCCACGTTTTCAGAAGATCAACAGGAGTCGTATTCCTTGATCTGAGGGTAGCACTGACTGTTCCCTCTAAATTTTCATCTCTATGAAGGTACTGTATTCCAGCTTCTGTGAGCACCAATAGGCCTATGTAAAGCGTTTGCCTGTGTTTATCATTTGTACCCTTTTACTCCTTTCATTAATATTCTGCCAGAAACTTCGCCTGTTTCTGACACTTCGGTTGAATGTTCCCAAGACGTTCGCTTACAATGGTTGAGTGTCCATACGACTTTGTTTTGCTCTGTTCAGATCCTGCTAGTATATAATCCGCTTTAAGTAATCCAAGTGGTTTTGTTGCATATCGTGGAATGCGCTTCACACTCAAGCTTTGAGTTGCTGCTACGCGACTAGTGGTCCTAGTCGCTTTTCATCTGTGGAACCCAGTGCACAGTCGACCTGCGACACAGGGTGGAAATACTGACAGATTGACCAAACTTAGACAAGAGCATTCCAAAATCCAGGGTTGGGTTCGAACCACAAACCTTCCGGTCAGTGGCTTCGCCTCTTACCCACTAAGCTCTCTCAGGCTCCATGCCACTGGGGTCAAACCCAAACCAGCCGAACGACTTCTTATGTAGACTGGTCTACTTGGACGGTTGTGTGGGTCCTGATCAGGAAGGCCACAACAACTTCTGTCAACCTTTCAGACTGTTGGTAGTAAACAACCTTTTAGCTGTACTACCCTTTCGGTGCTCAGCTGCCATACCACCCCAAGGGAGCACGTTGGTCGAATACTCCCAGGTCACCCAAGCCTAGACAGGAGCTGTCGAGGCGCTGGCTTTAGGTTCCAACCCACACACTTGTGGCGTTGACTCGACGTAAGCTCCCCTCCCAAGTGCAGCTTTTGTACTGAAACAGTACGACTCGTATTTCTTCATGGATCACAGGCGTCACGTCCCTTTCAAGAGCTATACGAAAGTCCTCAGTGTTTGATCGTGGGAGTCCGAAGCGTAGCCCAGGTCTGGTGAGAGCGTAGGCTTAGCTTATTTACACCAGATAGTCTTATGTAGAAGGAACTCCCCCGGGATGAACTAGCTTTCCACATCTTACAGGCTGGGATAGTTGGGCTATGCGCCTCACCTATAATAGGATTGTATGCTTCGCAGAAGTATCTCTGCCTAGCCCAGTGCGGTATGGCTACTACCAAAAGATAAACACTCCGCCTGAAGATGAGTTATCAAGGCCATGACTAGTAAATTCAGTTGTGTTGGCAAGTGCCACACCCGTGATTACCCACGCCAATGGACATGGCTTGGTCAACATCGTTGACGCTCCTGTAACGAAGCTATCACCCCCAGTCCGTAACTACTCAGTCTCTAGTGTCACCAAGTAACTGGAAGGACCATCCATCAACAAAGCGACTAGACCCTCACCTCTATTGTTTGAGCTTCCATTTTTCAGTGAACGGAACTGTAGCAGCTGGTGCATTCCTTATAGCTAATTAATGAACTGATTAGGCGAATATCCAGAGTAGGCACCTTGGATGTTTGTGGTTAGCAGCAGGCGTTTTCGTTCATTTTTGTTCTCTTGTCCTAGGGCTTACCTGAATAAATTAACATGGATTCAGATATTTAAGTACCAGTGTTCCTACACTGAAGTTGCTATCGACAACGTCAATGAGAGGACTGGTTGATGCATTTTCTGGAGGCACAACACACGTCGAATTGAGGTGCCAGTAAGGTTTGAAAAAGAGAAGCCTGCTTATCTCTTTGAATACGGACGTTGAAAGTTTGTTTGTAGAATAGATCTCTTGGAGTTACCGGCTTGTATTGGGTAATCGATTCAACAAGGGAATGTGGTTGGATAGCTGATAGTAATCCGTTTAGTATCGAGTTTGGGTAGGCTTCGGAAAGGAAATCAGCGGACAATGATCTTTTTGAGAATGAAGGTCCCAATTGGCCATGCCAAAGAAAGAAGTTTGGTTAAGTCTTTGCTGCAGAGTTCCGTCGATCAAGTCATTTCGGGGATTGGGGCTTCTGTTCGACGCCAATGCAGGTAGCTTTCGACGTGTAAGGCAGCCTGTGTAAGGTTTGTCTTGAGAAATCTGGCCCACCTGACTGTGAAGGGCAGCATAGTTAATTGAATCTTGACGCTGCTGCGCACAACACATGTTTCTGGAGCAGCCTCAAGATCTTGGGAAGCTCCAGTATGTTTACGGTCATGTTAAACGAATCGCCGGCTCTCTTGGTCGTGTCTGGACAATCGGTATGTGCGGTTTTTAGGGCCCTCCTTACCTGGAGGTAAACACCATCACCGATCTGTTAACTAGGGACTATGAGTTACCTTGCACATGCACCTCGCTATTGGAGGTAAACACCATCACTGATCTGTTAACTAGGGAATATGAGTTACCTTGCACATGCACCTCGCTATCATCACATTCCTACCGCAGCGGGCTTTCGAATTCGCCGACGGACCGTTCCTTAATATATTGGGGAGAGTGGCCACCCTCGGATAATCCTCGTATACTTTGCGTAATCAGCAAAGTACTCTAAGGCGCACGACGTTTGAGCAGCATTATCCGGTAACTCTGAGGACCGACTGACTTGATTGGAGGAGTACTGCTATATCTGACTGTCATTCGGATGTTCACTTCTCTTGGAGACGGTTTTACCACTTGCAGCTGATAGAATGATATAAACGAACAGTATTTTGAGACTCTTTACACGGGCAAAGTAGTAGTGCTGGTATCCCACACTGTTCAAGTGAATGCGCCAAGCATTCTTGAAGAAAGTCTAATAAGTCGGGTTTGGTGCCTCCTTTAAAGGGCGGCAAATCCTGAGTGGAACTCATCGATGAGAAGCTGCGTGTTGGTTACCCACCTTCGGTGCATAAATACGCCTCTGAGTCCAACGGTCGTCCATTCGACCGCTTTTGCACCGATCGGTTAACTCCGCTATATAACTTCTAAAAGTGCACTTTGTATATTTCACATACTCACATGTGATACGTACGTTGTTTTTTTGTTTACAGAGCAAAATTCCAATCCGATGAACTTGTTGCCCTACGTTCTTACGTTCCTTCAGTATTTCTTTTTCTCGCCAGGCAAGTTTCCCAGGTTATTTTATTTAACATCTTATAATTATAGCATGCTGTACTTTGGACGAGTTCTGTCCTGCCGCTACTGCCACAGCTGATATCAAGCAGTGTTCTTGTGATACCCGGTAGGTAATTCTACATTGTGAATTGCCTAACCGCGTTTTCATAGCTACACCAAACAGTATATGCCCGTCAAAAATCTTCATTGGTCTGAGAAGAAACGTATTTTGGTAAGTTATTCCGATTAATTCGCCAGAGCATTTGCTTATTCTTGCTGTGTTCGTATACTTACTTTATTTAACTTACAGTTGATTATGGTTTGTCTGTGCGCTTCACTTCGAGACAATCTTTTCTTTCTGCTCTTGGAAGATAAACGGTGGTGTCAGAAAAGCGTACTTCGTCAGATCATATATCCCTGCTCTTGGAAGATAAACGGTGGTGTAAGAAAAGCGTACTTCGTCAGATCATATACCATATCTAGATAGTGTTAACATATTTACAAAGACCAAGCCATGACAATGAATTCAGACGTACCAGCCATTCACATTATGTCTGCGGCGTAAGGAGTTAATTAAGGGGCTACACTAATGACAACATTGCCAACGTTAAATAGTAGAACTTCACTTCCGTCGCCTGTGCTTTAGCCGAAGGATGCTGTGTGCTTTGAAAGGACAGCATGGATAAAAGAAAGGTTTAACTGCCGGTGTTTTTCAAGCATTCCGAACAACTTGTTGAGGCTTTCATTTGCCTACTCTGCATGGAATTGATGGCAAGAGCACTAATGACTTTCGTTGACATCCATACAGTGTGATCTCCCAAAGTGATGGCAACGACTGCATATGGAGCTCACGCCTTTGAGCGGATTGCAATGACGGCACCATAACTATTTACAGTTACTTTTCCGCGCTTTCAAATAGTTCGTTATTCCCCGTTTGGTTTGCAGAACATGACCTCTATGTGGCGGCTCATCTACGCACGATTTTATGGATGCGCGTAATCAACCGACCAGCTAAATAGCAGGTTTAGTTAAACATAAATCACCGTATAATAGCAAAAATCGCGTTGTCTTGTGCAAGAGTTTATGCGCACAAAACATCTACTTGCACCCGTCAAGTCACATCTGACCCAGTCCGAACGGGTATTTATCATATATCGACTTGAAAGCTTGCACCCGTCAAGTCACATCTGACCTAGTCCAAACGGGTATTTATCATATATCGACTTGAAAACCCTATTCATTCGTTTGATGGCCCAGTAAACGACATCGAAGACTATCGGTTTCCATTCTTCAATTAAATAACTAAATGAACAACGATGGCAATTTTATTCACCTAGGGACTATGTCACAGTAAGGGCCTCATTGCGCAACAGTTTTGTGCTAGGCTTTTATTATCCATAGCTTACAAAGTAGTTTTTACATTCATATCACCATCTTTTGAACAGCCCATCCTGGCGCAGTTATTGTGGTGTGTTCCTACTGGAAAGAGGAATTACTGGACTCATAAGACTAATTGATCCACGACAGGAGCAGGACTGTTAAACGAGAGTGGTGTCAATGTAAATCCTACAAGTCCCGCAACCATCTTCAACAGTGGCTCTTGTTGGTGCACAAATATCCTGTCTGACCGCCGTTCCAATCCCGCATTGGTTGTTCGAATATGCTTGATTGTGTTTCGCTCACTTCCTAGTTGGTGCTGTACTGCCTTGCGTCAGTCGGTGTTCGTAATGTCCTGATAGTTTTAACCGAACTATTAACCAAAACAAACGAACCTTACCGATTGACTGTGGCCTGCGTCTGCTTTCGATTGTACATAGTGGAATACTTCGATGACTAGTCGGTGGGCGTTGGACTGAACTCGTGCGCTTGTTGTTTGATCGCGCTGTCGCTGTGCAGACATTTGACGGACGATGTTTGTTACGCTGGAAGCTGTCAGTGCCACAATCTTAATGTGAGCTCGAGATGGCTAGGTGGTTAGAGCGCGAATTCAATGACCTCAAGGTCCGCGGTTCTAACTGAACCTCTGCGTCTCGACTGCTCCTGTCTAGATTTGGGCAACCTGGCAGTATCTCAGCTCTCGAGCCTCCTTCGGATGGCATGGCATCTAGGCACTGGGAGGGTGTTAAAGCTCAACAATTATTGTTAATCTCAATGTAGTTACTGTAGTAATCAGCTGTAACTAGGTGCTGCTTCTTGGCGCTCATAAGCGTACCTGCTGCAACTATTTTCCCGGGATGGAGCTAACAACTCGCGCAATTCCATAGGCTCTTTCGACTGATCCGGTCATTTTCTTGAATTCATTCACACCGCGTTTCATTTGGCTATTCGTATCAGACCAGTAAAGTTGCCCGCTGTACTGTGGATGCTGTCATTAACTCTAGATTGCATCAACTGTATGTTCTTCATCAGTTCTTGCGACAAATTCGCTTGTATCACCATACTGTGTTACACTAGTAGAACGTTCTGTCTGATGAGGACTTGGTCATGATCGCTGTTTAAAACTTTCAGCCTCTTGGAACTTCTGTTTCACTTTGTGGTAGGCTGTTAGCAAGCAGTGGGTCACGATTGGTTGGTCCTTTTGGCTTCAACAACTAGCTTTGACTGTTAGTACAAAGTCAATCGTAGGAAAAGGTCGAATCCGGAGGCCCAATTCTCGCCCCTTAAAGTAAGATTCGGACAGTGTCGTCGGTGAATACCTGCAGTCCCGGTTGTTTGGATAGCTCGTAATCGTACTCCTGAATTCTCATCAAAATTTTCTGCACGTCCTTTCAGAAAGTTTGAGAAACAGCTGGTAGGTTTATTTTTAAACTTCTCTGAAACGGTGATTTTTTGATCGTTTCCAAACGTTTTCGATCTGATTCTCTGCATTTGTTTGGACAGTTCATCTAAGGGTTTGCTGACTATTGCCTTACGTCCAATAAACACGATGGTTTTTCTGTCGAATCTCTATTTGTGGGGTCGTCTCACAACACGGTGAAGCAAGTCCTTTGAATCTCTTCTTGGTCTCTTTCCGCTTCGATAAGACGGCGATATCCTTTGTTCCTTGATTTTCTTTGCCTCCTAAGGTCCTTCCTGAGACCACTTTTACTGCCATCGCATTCAGCATGGGAGGGGTAACCTTTCTTGACTATTCCTAAGGCAGCTGGAAACTTCTTGACAGGACACTACCGGTGAGGCAATTTCGGTTTCTAGTGCGCTAGTGTACGAGCTTTACTTTCTGCGGTCTCTTTCAGTTTCAAAGACTCTTTTTTGTCCCCCCTAACACCGTTTGTATGTCAATCCCCAAACCGAAGTCATTAGGCCGAAAATGTATGGCCGACACAGACAGTTGACCATCCCGGTGAACCAATCATCATAAAAGCCCCAAACGCAAGAAGCCGTCCACAGTTGGTAGTACTGGAGCAATGGAACCTACTAACACCGTCAATGGGACTGCACTGTTCGGTACTCACACGTTGCTGTCCACTTTTGCCAGTTGCTTAGCTCTCGAGGTCATCAACCCAGCTGAGTTTATGAAACGGACAAATTAAACATAGAATATGTCAGAAATGCACCTACGATCGTCATACTAAAGTCCTGCCAGGAGTGCGTCGCGAAGAGGAGGTTTGGGTGAAATCCAACAAGTGGAATTAAAATGCAGTACATGCAAGACATGCATTTTGCGCATACGCCCTGGAAATCAATCGGGTTGTTAGAAGAGGGAACCGAATTAGTTTGCAGAAACGTATGCCTGGATGAGGGTAATGAGAAGAAATCTGTGCTAACGAAGGTGGACGAATAGGGTGTGGACAATCTTGTCGAAGGCGGAAAGGTGAATGTTGATGAATTCTCGCGAGCCTTAGGAAACCTGACGTTCTGGACTGAGAATAGTTTGAAAGCATTGACAGCAGTTCTGCTGTTGGTCGGAAAAAAATTAGTCTAGCAAAGCTCGCCCATCTATAGTGGGTGACACGTTCTCCTCCCTGGAATTTAGGAGTTTCTGGTGCTGGTTGAAAGCAGTCTGTCTGTGAACGAAGCGATTTCTCTTGATGGGTTCAGCGTCACGTCGTCTCCTGGCCGCATTTGTGATACATCCTGTTTGTTCAGATGAAAGTTTAGGGTAGTACTCACTAATGTAGATGGAAAGCCATTTTGTCGGGCGAATGATTCAGAGTGGCCATAAACACCTCTGAGTGAATAACCGAAGATGACAGCCACTGATCAGCCTGTGCAACAACTGCTTAATCAGACAATATCATAGGTGTCTGTTCGCCGTTTGAGGACGATTCCTTCGGAAATCTGTATCATGGAGTCCTTCGGCGTAACTGTCCACCCGTGACTCTGTCTTACGAGTCTTATGGGCTGTATTTGCGAGAAATCTGAAAAGCTTCTCTTCCTGTTTTACGGACACAAAACTCTGAAAGATAGTATGCTAACCTGTCCAGATCTTTTTGGGATATGCACTGCAACGTGTTGTCTGGTAGTCGTTTCTGCTGTACGTCCAGAAAAGGCCTAGTGACTGCATTCCCCCTGTTTCATCGTCAACTGAATTTTAAGGTGTGCAACAAGTCATCTAGGATCGGCTACAAATACGTTGGCCGGTGAAGGACCGGTTGTCCATCCCATGGCTATTCTACAGCAAAACCAACCACATAAATCAACCTATGGCCTGGAATCCTGTTACCGATTCCTGTATGGTATGTTCTGCTATGACTCGAGTGGGGTGTAGAGAGGAGACGTCTAACAGAAGTGACTACATGCACAGAGACAGCACGGATCAATAACGCAATGAACAACAAGAATGATCAGTATGCGCGCGTGTCTCATTTTTTTGGAGGTAAAAGCTGTGCTGCTCACCACTTTAGCCTCTGTTAAGTGAAAACAGTCTGGTTTTTGGTGGCAACCTGATATCCTTTGTGTGAGTACGCAAATACATTAAGGGTCCACTTTAGTTCGGTTGCAACACCCTTTCGACATGTAGCTACCACGTAAATGGAAGAAACCCTCAGGCTGCTCAAGCCTGAACAGGGTCAACCGAAAAGCCAGTGTTAGATTCGAACGACGAATCCTCAGCTCTGTAGTTTCGCGTCTTAGCGACCGAGCTATGTCGAGTTCACTACAGAGTGGTTGGTTTTCGAACCAGCGGAAAACATATGTAGGTTCTACGCAGATTTATTCACATGTGTTCAAAATGAAATCAAGGGGGCACATCGACAGCGCGAAGTTGTGTAATCTTCACTCTTCAAATGTCCCCACGGAGTTTACTATGGAGTGTTTGACTAGTTCCATGGCACTTCGATCAGTTAAGGATTGGCGGCCTCTTGTCCAGCTTCAGCCTTGCGTTAATTTGTTCACATACTGCCTTCAATCCCTTCCAATCTTTGCTGATTGAATCCGACGCGTTGGCTCTTCCTGTAGATTTTAAAAATCTACTTTTTTGTTTTCTGAATGATGTCATTTGCCTTCTGAGGTATGACCTTTGTTCATGAATTACTGCTACTTTGGGAACTGCTCCCACTGTCATCTTAACTGCAGTAGCCTGAGTTCGGCCATCCGTGGTGTCGTTGATACGACCACCCAGAATTGTCGCGGTCCTTTTGGTTGGTTGTTCGGTATGTGCTCAGTTAGCAGGTATGGATACCAATCCAGGCAATTGACCACCCAGAATTGTCGCAGTCCTTTTGGTTGGTTCTTCGGTATGTGCTCACTTAGCAGGTATGGATACCAATCCAGGCAATTTGCTGTTCACATTCAGCAGTACACAACCCCAGTAACAATTTATGACGGGAAAACCGTGTAGGTAGATGAAGAATTTGTGTCTCTGCTTGCTGTTCAAGAGGTTTAAGTAGTGACACTGGAGACCCCTTAAGCGCCTCGTGGATACGCTGTCGTTTTCATAAGCTCCGACTGGTGATTACCACTACAACAACTGGGATAAGTTACCGTTACTGTTCTCATATGTGTTTATTTACTCATTCAGATGCGTTGGTTGTGCATTACACGATAGCTTCCCATTCACCCTTCAGCTTGATACGCGAGATCGTTCACTTAATGGACATGGATCACATGATAGATATGGGTAAAACCTCCAGTGTGCTCTGTTGGTCACTCATCTGCGATATCCTATCTAGATACGCTATCACACTAAGTTCATATTTGGTCGACCAAAGAAAGGTCAATAGGTAGCAAAAAAAAACAATTGGAAACCTCCAAAAACAGTTCGAGCCCTGTTGCCGCATCCTTTCTGGGAAGATGGGGTTTTCTCTGTTTGTATGACCTTGTAAATGTCGCTGACATTGCTTCTACCATGTTCTACTAGGATTATGTACACCAGTGCTTGTGTAGATAATCCCAAATGCTTGCACAGCGTGAACCACCAACATAATCTATGGGCTCACATCCAATCCTTACAAGCCATATTTACACGTGCCTTGGACATCAGTGAGACCATCCTCATCAGGTTACGGATTCCTCCTACCCAAAAAGACGAGGCAAACTAGAGCACCTTGGTTAGATTAGTGTTCATACCAGGACAGGAATTCCTGATCTGGTAGTATGTCAGCTGTGACCTGAGAGAAACAAACGGATATTTGTTCAAACAGTTTATTGCAAGCCAATAAGTAGCTATTCAATTGTCAGACTCCCCTTCGCCGTTGTTTTCATATATCTCTTCATAGCTATGTATTTTACTGTCACTAAGTTTTTCACTGGTTTCTGCCTTTAACCGCGCCAGGGTTAAGAGACGCGCATGTGGCAATCTAGCCCAACTGCAGTGTCCTTGTTGATCTAGGCTAGGTTATCTCGATGTGCACAACAGTTTACTTTCCATGTATATGACACGTAAGCCATATCTATGGATATCTTGCATGGTGAACTCAGTCTGAAGTATCAGCAGCTGCAATAATGAGTTTAGTTTCAACCCGGATGGAAAATTCACTGGTTCTCAGCTGACCTTTACTGAATCTCAAGTGATACCAACAACGGATAGATTCCCGAGACCTTGTAATAGAAAATCAGTCAACGGTCGCTTAAATCAATCCCAGTCAATCACTTAAGCGAAGCTAATCTATGTTTAAAGGCCAGGAAGCACTGTACAACTGTTTCATCCTTATCGAGATTCAGGAGCAGTGCCCACCCTGGTGGTAGTTGTGGTCTAAACCTTTCGGCCACGAGCAACTGATCAGCAGTGTGATTAACTCGTTTAAGGCAGGATATGCCCCCCCTCATCCTTCAGTCACAGAATTTACGTTGTGTAGTCACGTGCTGATTGGTTGCTCGACTGACGATTTCTCAGATGGAAGACCTTCCCATAATATCTCGTTGAGAGAAATGTCGTTGACTGCGCTCCATCACACTATTTATCTCCGAAGGAACAATCGTGGTCCCTGAATAAGGAAACAAGAGGAGCCGTGAATTTGTAAATTGGGATCCGTGTGGAAAAGCTGCCATCAGGGCGATGTCCTCATTCCGCACTTCTCAGTTCGTCTGTGGAAGTGGTAAACTACAATTCGGCCACCTGCGTTTTGGCATCATAACTGAGTTTGGTTGCCTTATGCAGGTTCCATAAGCCATCGGTTCTGCACCTCGCCCAATGATTGGCACATCCACTCTTTCATCCAGAATCTTTGTTACTGCGATCGTCATTGCGGTCGTCGCCACTCCTCCGACATCACCTTCATCTGCCTGGATAACGTTTGATTCTGGTGCGCTTCCTTGCAATTATCATAGCTTATGTTCCAAAAATCTTGTAATGATGGAGAAGGAGGAATGGAAACGTTACAGTGGTTGTTAAAGTTACAACACGATTGCCGCTGTCATCTCTCTGCATCCCGCAGTGAATCAATAACCCGCGATTTAGGAAGTGGATTGTAGCAAGGATGGGCAGATAAGTAGCCGTTACCTGCATATAGCACTTAGTGCTCATCTTTCGAAAGTTGAAGGTGGCGAATCGATTTCTTTTTGGCTGTTATGCCTGTGCAGTAGAAACTGGTAATAGCCATGCACGGTAGTCACATTCTATGCACCAGCTTTTTGCCCTGGTTCGAATAATACTTTGGCTCGAATATTGTTCTTTGGAAGTCCATCTGTTCAGATTATTCAAGATTGCCGTAGGGACCGCGTGATCCCCATGCGCCTGATTGCGAACGCTGCAAGATGTTGCCGCCAACCGATGTCAGTGGCGTTCTTGTTGTCATTCTCCATCCTAATTGCTTGATTGAGTGTGTGGAGGTGTAGACGCCTCGGAATGATTGTAATAAGCTATCACTAAGTCCCTTCCTCGTTCACCTTTATTCTTTTCTTCACAAACAAGTCTTTCAAATAAATCATGGTTGTACGGCAGCGAATCATCAGTGTTGAACGCTGGTGTCATGCTGTCGATGATGATGATGATGATGATGACGATGATGATGATGATGATAATGCTGTGTGCAATGACGTTCCGTCACATATGCACTTACCGCTTTCTTAATATTTCGTTCACTTTAAAGGCTAATACACGGTAGTTTTGAAGAGAACTGTTTTCGTTGCACTTAAACTGCAATCGAACCAGCACTTATGCATTTCATTTGGTATGTAACTTTTTTGATTGTTTATAAGCTCTTTTTGTCCAAAATGGGTGTTCACTTCGCATATTTCCGGTGTGAATTACCTAACCGGAATCTTCAGTAACTTGTTTATGCGCTTACTCCGTACACCAGTTGTAACAACATCGCTAACTCGTCTTATTTATTGCCTGCACAAGACGATTGCTTTTGTTCTACTTCGCCTTGTTTTGAGGCGGTCCTATTCCTGATTTCCTGACAGTCCAACATACCAATCGATGATTTTTAACGCCTGTGCTTCACAATATTTTGATCAACTCGGGTGTCCTCTGTGTCATTCCATTCAGCCGAGTTAAGTTCTGTTTCACTGACCAAGTTCTCGTTTGCCCTGTCAGGTTACCGGGGGTGCAGGCTTTGTTGGATCTCATCTAGTCGATCGGCTAATGCAAGATGGTCACGAAGTACTGGCACTGGATAACTTTGCGACCGGAAGACGACACAATATAGAACACTGGCTGGGACATAGTAATTTCGAACTGATTCATCATGATGTATCCGAGCCCATTCATATCCAAGGTATGTGGTCACGCAACTCTTGTGTCTGTCTTTCTCTTGCTGTTCTACCCACTGCTTCATATCAAAGCGTGCGGCTGCCGGAGACTATGTGTGTAGTGCGACAAAATGGTTCTTGATTTTCGCACTCTCATTCACACACAGATTACCAACCAAGATCCTCTTTTTTCGCACATTTTTAATTGAGGTTGTGAAACACCATTTGTACCGTCTCATTTATTCAGTCCAGCCAACATCGAGATTCACTTGCAATGCGCGACCGATATAAACAATGGTGCTCCGAAATCGAGAATGAACTGGTCATTTGAGTTTTTTTAGGATAACATGTGGTTCGCCGTTATCATTGTTGGATTGGGCAACATGGCTCCCCAGGTGGATGCTTTTGTACGCAACAGGTGCATTGCGACGAAATCTTGTTCGAGAGAACATTCTTCCGTTTTTTTAGTCAGATCTGTTTATACTCTCAGCAGTTAGAAAAGCGGAATAGAAATGGGACGCAAAAAGCTTGAATAGGATCAAATGAATCTGACCAGTTTTTTTTAAATTGCCAACTCAAAGGTTGTCCATTCTTAATGCACTACTCATAAGGTTGCTGAAAATTCTTCGACAGCCCCCGACCGTTTCGCCCTTCTTAGGGCTCATTAGGTAGGCCTAGTATCCGAGTTTCCGTCAACTGTATGTTCTACTTGAACCCAAATTGGACTGATTTCGAGAAATACACTAATTTGCAAATCAACTTGGTTTTGCGAGGGAGAGACTCACCTGGAACCCAGCTGAATCTCCATTCTTGTTTGCCCACCTTGAATTCATTGCCTATTTAGCCATCCCCTACTGTCTTTTCTGTATGCAGTTGACGAAATTTACCATTTGGCTTCGCCAGCTTCTCCTCCACACTACATGCTCAATCCTATTCGCACTATCAAGGCCAATACGTTGGGAACACTGAACATGCTTGGTAAGTTACCACACTCCATGCATACATTTTTTCCCCACCGTGTCCCTGATGACAAAATAAAAATAAAAATAATTTGTTCAGCTGTAGCATTCTTTCGGTGCCTAACTGCCATGCCACCCCAGTGAGGCATGTGAGCTGAGATACTGTCAAGTTGCCCATGGCTAGACAGGAGCAATCGAGATGCCGAGGTTGGGTTCGAACCACGGACTTTCCAGTCCGTCTCTCGATGACAGCAAAATCCAAAATTACTGTGATAAGTATTGTCACGAATCTGGTGTATATTATCGTCGCTACAGGTATCATGGTTGTTATGTGGTTGTGAGACTTGGCCTGTTCGAGCAGCGGAACTGAGACGTCTTCAGACGTTCGACAAACGTTGTCTCAAAAACATAGCTCATGTGAGTTGGTGTCGGGAATCCGTAACGAGGCAATCCGAAAGCGAGTTTTTCGGTTTTGTAACGGCCACTTCAGTTCAATTCATTTTATCAGCTATAAACCGTGTACCATAGGCATATTGGTTCCAGTTGCTACAGTTTCGATCTCTGGAAAACGGGAGTGTGGGACATACAACCATTGAAGAATGTGTCCAGCAACAGAAGCTGTGTTGGTTGGAATAGTGCTGTTTTCCATGCCCAGCTCAGAGTAGCGGAAGCAGAGAGGTAGTTAAACCTTGACTTGGCAGTGGTATAAAAGAGATTACGAAACGCTTGGGTGCTGTCGGTGCTACTCGCCTTTCAGGATGGAGACCGCGTGATCCTCACTGCGCTTGATTGGGGACGCTGCAAGATATGGTTGCCAACCGATGTCAGTGGCGATCTTGTTGTCAGTTTCTATCCAGATTGCCTGAATGAGTGTCTGGAGGTGTAGGCACCTTGGAATGATTGTAGTAAGCTAGTATTAATTCCCTTACCCGTACACCCTTATTCTTTTCTTCATAAACAAGGCTTTCAGATAAATCATGGTTGTACGGCAGCGAATCGTCGGTGTTGAACACTGTTGTCATGCTGTCGATATTGATGATAATCGTCGCTACAGAGTTTTGAAAAGTTCCAGGATCAACCAACAGGGAAAGCACATGGAGACGTGAAACTTACAAATCACTTCACAAATTTACACCCAACCTCAGTTTGCTTGGTATATTGTATTTGAAGTTTTGCCAACATATTCCGATGTCAGTCTTGCTGCTCCGCTATTACAGTAAGGTCCTACTCACTAAAGGTTCCTACGTTCTCGAACTCAGGAATCTCGAACCGTTCAGTCTGATCCTTCTACGGGCTACCCTTTCTTTGTTCCTTCTGTGTAGCATGTCATGGGTTCGGCAGTGCATCACAGTATTGTTCACTATTTATTTGGTTACTTAGGAGATAATACTGAGAGAGCAAAGCATCTTACCGATCCAAAACACTGTCACAACAATTTTCCTTCCCATTTGTAGCCTTTGAATTTCTTTGGCCTCAGACAGCCCCGGTTTCACCATGGCATAGTTTAGGATCATGTTCTGTCAATAATAACTACTGTCAGTGTGTAACTTATCACTGATGGGTGTCATTGATCGTAGTTCACTCCAGTGATGGCGGCTGCGTATCCGCTAAACGCTTTTCTCATGTTTCGAAAACGTGTCCCGTGCAAGGTTGTATTTCCGGAGTGGAATTCGATCGTCCTGCTACCGTTCTGTAAGGCCCAGCAACTGCGCGTGACACCAAAACACATAGACAGCATGGCGCCTTGACCTTGTCCTTCGGTCCTAAGTTCATTTTCCTCAATGTGGCAGCTGGCTTGTGGGCGTGCTGAGCCGCCTTCTCGTGGTTAGCTATAAGTTCAGCAATCCCAGATAGGACCAACCACCCCGTTGGGTTTCAACGTACCGGTTTCTGGGCTGGGCATTTCTAAGGTCACAGTCAGTGGCTTGTCTTTGCTTGCTGTTTTGGGGTCCGTACGTACTCATGACACTTGCATACGTGCTACTTGGCGTCGCGTGTTCATTCTTGTCATTAGCTTCCACACGTAACCTTGTAAGACGGATACCCTGTGCCTGATGTGCGAATTTTGACTGCACTAGCACTTACCACTCCTTGAAGATCATTCAGCATTGACGTAATCGTTCAGTCGTAACGCCCTTTCGGTGCCTAGCTGCCATACCACCCGAGGGAAGCACGATGACTGGGATACTGCCAGGCTACCCAAGCCTAGACAGGGGAAGTCGAGAGGCAGAGGTTGGGTTCGAACCACGGTTCTTTCGGTCAGTAAATTCGCGCCTCAACGACTGAGCTATCTCGAACTCAGTGGAATGTGTAAGCAGGAGTTTCTAAGTCGCCCAAATTCAACATGTCTGTGATTTGCCGATCAACCAGAAATTCAGTGGTTAATGAAGAAGACTGGTATTTATCTTTGAACGATGCAACACGTGAGTTACATTATGGTGCCTGTTAAATTCAGAACACACTTATTTGCATACTAATTTGATTTTTACAGGAGACTCACCGGGATCCCAGCTAAATCTCTTATTTATGATGTATGTGTACATGCATTCAGCACTGTTTAGCTCTTCTTCGTTTGTTGATCCTTACACGTGTTTCCACGCCAAACATTCTTACATACGTTAGAGACCATTTTCCCTGACTGCAAGCTATTGATGGCATGCCTTCGAATGGAACATTTCTCTTTTTTTCTAATGTTCTCGTGTACATCTATCGTTCGAGTTTACTTTTTTCATGATCATGTTTTTCAAAAATGAACGGTAAATAGTGAATTTTGATATGTTCTTGGTGTACGCAGCATCCATTTAACTAGTTGATCTTGCTGTTCTTGTTGTTGTCCGGGGAAAGGTGCAAGAAACAACGACGTGTATGGAATCAACTGCATGGATTGTAACAAATATATCGGACACACTGGAAGAGAACTTTCTACACGGACAAAAGAACACAGAACACGATTCACCATCTCTTGTTTCCATGCATTGAGATCAGGAAGGACACAAGTTTAATCTACGAAACATGAAAATCGTGGCACACGGAAGCTTTAGACATGGGTGGGACTTCCTGGAATCATAGTACTCCGCAAAGAATTCATTTAACCGACATGTCGAAATTGACCCTGTTTACGCACCACTTCGTTTGAGTGACCGCCAACTCAGTTACAACGCTGAATCAACTTTGGCGATCAGGCCGACGGACCGACTCACTGTGGAGCCAAACGAACAAAGGTCGCGGCGGTGGGTCCGGAGAGGACAAGTTTCAAGACCACCGACACATCCACTAATCAGAAGACTAGTCAAGCAACAAGCCAATAAGAATGCTCACCTGAACAACCAAGTATCAGTCAATGTTGGACTTGTATACCCTACATCAATTCATGCATGCGCAGCACGTAGCTGCCACTGAGCGGGAGAGACACTAGGCGGTAGCTACTGGATATCTTCGACTCAAAAAGACCTGCTGTCCTATTCCTAAAGACTGATGTGTCGTGCATGTCTTATGTGAATTTTTTTCTGTGGGTCTCCCACACCCACAAATCTTGCATTGAACTTTCCTATCAGAAGCGATGAGGCTGGCCGCTGAACTACAACTCCTCCAGTGTGTGAAACGTTAGGCTAATCCAAGTGGGTTACTTTCCAGGCTCAAACCGCAGTAATTTCTTGGTGAAAAACAGTCCTCGTCGATGAACCTCGACCATCAGTCTTTTACAAATATTTTGTGCCGTTTCCTGGTGGTTCTCCAGTAAAGGACTATCACGTGCTTGGATTCAGCACGCGGAAAACGATTCGAGCAAGAGCAAGAACCATTCCAGCAGGAGCTGTTTCACGAGTGTCTTCACTTACAAAGTTAAATAAGAACGGTCAAAATGAAAATTCCTTTGTGCACCACTTGACAATCGGAGTGCTCTTGTATGGCTGTTCCACACACTGGATCAAAGAAGCATGTCTAGATTTATGATGGTTTTTCCGTTGGAGTATTTGTCGAAGTGTAGGGATCTGGTCACCACGGCCGCACCCGGTGCCGGAACCAAACTGTTAGTATATTCTGAGTTTGTTTTGGAGACGATAACTTACGGAAAATGACTGCTGCTTGACGTTCTAAAGCTATTGATTTTGACCTGATCCTTCAGTCTGTACATCGTCCATTTCCGAAACTGGGATACATGCTAACAACGGGCGCTCTTGTTGTCGACTGTTTGGAGGAGGAGGAAAGCTCTTTGCCGTGGAGTTTGAGGAAGGTCTTCAGTGCCGCCAACTTACCCCGGTTGGTCTCCGGTCCAGTTGCCTCCGCAACATCCTCGAAACCCTCCAGGAAGGTCCCATCCCCATCCTCAAAAGGTTATGGTCACGGGGTCTTCATCCGTATCCCGGTCACGGCATCTTTCTAACTGCTAACTGGTGTTTCCAACACGCATGATCTAAGCCCGGACGCAAAACGTCGTAGGAAGATCTCAGTTACTAAGCCCGCCAGACGTGAATGTAAACAGTTGCCAACTGGTGAAATTCCACTGACTCAGTCACATGAATCCGCGCGTATTGTTTGAGGACTGTCTTAAGGTTAACTTGTCCGGAAGCTAGGAAATCAAAAAATAACCACCCGGTAATCTCTCGGTGCCGTTTATTTTGATGCGCATTCTCCAATAATGTCGATTTTTCAAGAGAAAACCGGTGCCTTTTTTCCTTCAACGACTTGCGGAGGTACGAGAGTAAAGGGGGGAAAACAAAATATAAACGAAGTAGCTTCTCTCAAGATAATACAGCGTATAAGTGCATTTTCGCGCATTGGCGCAACCTCTGTGATGTCAAACCAGGTGTTCTTTTGAGACCTGCTCTCAGCCTGTTTAGTTTACCCTGGATATGTGGCCTGATAGTAGGTTCGGACTGATCATGCAAGGTTTAACAGTCCACAGACTCAGTGGGTGCTTTTCGGTCTGTCAACATTATCAAATTTGGTTGTGTTCTCCCTTGGTATTGTTTCACACTTCGTGAATCTGCCGCTGAAATAAGCAACACATGAAATGCACCTATTTGCATACCAATTTGCTTTTATCGGGGACTCTACTGAACCCCAGCTGTATCCCTCGTTTATGATATCCCCCGACTTATTATGCTGCACAAATGCCGCCTCATGTTTCAGTTGCTACGATATTCGAGGTGTGGAAGCATAGTCTCGTGAATGAAACAACTCACAGGTTTGCTGAAAACTCTTCGACTGGTTTATCCCTCCTTATGTTCTACTCGAACCCGAATTCCACGAAGTTAGCGAACTGCACCCATTTACACACCTGTTTGGTTTGTACGGGAGATGTAAGATTGACTGATGAAAACTCGTGGATTGTGCCTACTTGCTTAGCCCTAAGAAGGACGAAACTGGTCGTGGGCCGTAGAAGAGTTTCAGCCATCATATGAGTAGGTTCATCCAAGAAAACATGTGACTTTATAGAGTGTAGTGACAGATGTTGGTATCACACCGTAGTGCTAAAAGAGCCACTCCTGTTGCGCACTCATTACGTTCAGCTCACACTTGTCAACGAAGATGTGCGCGGAAAGAATGCGTTCCATTGACATCTGTGGTTACTCCCATTCTCTCATATTCATTAACAAACTACAGAAGGTCACGCGTTACCACATTTGTGAAGCATTTTTCACTCATTTTCGGCATGTCGAAGAACTACATGAACCCGAACGATATATTGCAAATTTTCAACTCAGCCCATCCTCTGCGGAACAGATGCCTGATGAGCTGCTTTTATTTTTGAAAGGGGAGAGAATGAAGCAAAACGTCGAAGCGTGCATAGTAAACGTACTTGGACCATTTAGTAGATACATTTTCAGATTTTTGCGACCCCTAAGACAGAAGCCAAATTTTCTAGGACGCTTAACTGCGATGTAGATCTATTCCAATGACCGCTTACACGCAGAAAAGCCGTATACCACTCTTTTATGCAGAATGGTTGCTCAACTTGTTTGGAGTCTGTGATATCGGAACGGAAGGAGCAGGTCGTAGTGAGGAAGCACATTCTTCCCAAGATTGGAGACATTTGCGGAAGTAATATCCGGAAGTCCAAAGAACTTTGTTGAGTTAACGTTTGTCCTCATTGTAGAATCGGTGACTGCTATCACGACCACCCCCATCATCATCGTCATTGACAAGAATATCCCTAGTTTTACCACCAACTACTGTACACCTGTTCGCCTGCTCGTCTCAGGCATCCTAGGTTGGTCGTACAACGGGGCTTTTGTCGGACAGGGTACACAACTCGGGTAGATTTAACACCCTTCTTGTACTCCACTGTAATATGCTCCTCGCACAGAGAGAGAAAGACCAAATGTCATCTCCCGGGTGTTCAACAGTTTGTCGCAGTCTCTGAGGTTCCGGTTGTTATGATTGTCAGAAGCCATCTTAATTCCGTGATATAAGCCTGACCCCTCCTATCTTTGAACTTTTACTGGCATGCAGTCGGTCTTCTCTAAATTCCTACACTTCCAACAATGACCTGATTTTCTGACACGTTGGACTTTAGACCTGCATTCGTCTCCCACTTCAACACACTCTCTGTTACACCCGGTTCCTGTTTCCATGTAAGATGCGGTGTTTGGTCACTTACCGAAAACGGGCATTGTTCGACGCAGTACTGCTTCTGGTCACCTCTTCGAGAATATCCATACATTCGAAAGCGAAAGGTGCAGATCGCTTTTTCCCTGTGCCGTTGTGTACGGTTTTTGAGGGTGACATCTAAACGAGTCTCGGCTTTCATCGAACTTGGCTATATCATTTGAATGACCAAAACAACAAATGAAGACCCCTCGCGTTATTTTACTGGAAACGTTTCCAATATTATTTATCGTCCATGGATTTTGATTATATCCATTCTCTGCTTAATTTAGGTAATATTTAATGCCCTTTTATGCAAACCTGTGGGGAGACTGATCTTTGTCTCAACAGAACGTCCATACTTTTTATTTATTCAGCTTCTTCTAGCTTTCTCAGGCCTAGGTAGGTTATGAGCGGATCTGATCATTGGTCCACGTCCTTTTTCCTGACACCAAAAGTACTATCCCGCTAAGTTTTGTTGATTTGTTTTACCGCATGAACATGAATCACGTAAGGAGTAGAAATAAAACTTAAGATGTGGATAGTATCTGATGTCACTCTGGATAGCGTGTACCAAACCGAACAGTCTGGCTGGTCGGCACGACCGGACATTGGGATGATATGTGCATCCCTATCTAACCACTATTTTCTTTTATTAGGAGGTCACCAATCTATTTCGTCCGAGATGGTTTGTTGAGTCGGTTGCAACGATCCAATGTGCGTTTGTACGACTAGGATTGGTCATGAGTCACGCAGTTATGGCTCCTATTAAGTGGTTGATCAGTAGCTTCCTTTCTAAATGACCGTCATTCGTCACGGAGACCTGTTTTCATGAATCGGTCGCACCAAATCCGCCGATATCTATGTGTTGACTCAATTCCATCGGAATTCTCGGAAACCAGTGAACCTAGCTAAAGCCACAAACATTGTAACACCAGTGATAACGTAATGCACATTGTTCTCTGTTTATACATGCCCGTTGTGATCTAGTTACCCGGACAATGTGTACGTTTGAATCACCGTCCTTGAAAAATACCAAAACAGGCCTAATGTGAACATCAGTCGATTCTTCAAATCCAGATTCTTTTGCTCTTTCGTAGTCCAGTCTGGCTGCCGGACAGGACTGAACTGAGTCGACTAACTTTGACCGTTCTGGTTACTTTAATCCTCCCCTGAGGAATTCATAATGGTATTCCAAGTCCGGTACGAAGAGCGGTCAAAACCTTCTTACCTATAATCTCAAAACCCGATTTAGAAGTTATATTCTGTGATCACACCAATACTGGAAACTTCCATATCGCTACTGTGAGAAATCTAGTACTCTCTTTAATCGGTTTCTGTACTTCACACTTGGCAGTAGCACCACATTTTAGGACCTCGGTTGGTCCGATGAATCTTCAAGTTCTGAGCTTATCGTTCTTATGTCATCGAATGAGAAACGTTAGCCGCCACAGTAAGGGTGTCGATCATGAATAAGGCTACTAACGTGTGAATAGCAATCGTCCAAGTGTAATAACGGTAATGTCTCAGTTCCGTTATCGATCTGATCGTCCCAAGCTAGCGTTTGCAGCAGAACAACCTCCAAAAGTTCGTCAAGTGCATTGAACACTCAAGACAAATCAAGAAACCGTGTACAGCGCCTCGTGCATGAAATGTATGAAACGGTAACATTCGTTGAATGTGAATGACTTCTGGACGTGCTACTGGCAACTGGCATTCCACAGACACTGGCTCTCGGGTTCGTATGTTCGACCAGCCACAACTCGCCTTGATGCTGGACAGCCCGGTGATTAGATCTTCCGACCATTCACGTGTGGATTAGGCTTGTTGGCTGCAGCAGTGCCTAACTATGAGCGTTAAGGCCTTTAAGGTATAGGATCTTGCCCAACGCCAGGAGAAACCAGAGTAGTGTTCCCCGCCAGTCGTCTCAAGGTTGGCTACCTGTTCGAGTGAAACAACTGTCCGGAAGCAGGCCACGTTGATTGTTTCCCGTTATTATGCTAGATACACCGCACCAATAAGACCGATGGCACCCGTTTTCTCCTGATTCTTTGAGTTTACTCCTTCCATGGCATCTTATCGGAGCATTTTCAACCACCAAGAAACTATCATAACTGGTTTTCTGCTGTCACTAATTCTGTCCTTTTGCACTTGCAGAGACGCATCCTCTCGACTTTCCCCTGTTTCTCTTCTGTTTAACAGGTCTCGCCAGACGAACAAATGCCCGTTTCCTGTTTTCATCTACTTCGGAGGTTTATGGCGGTGAGCGTCCGTTCCCGTTCTTGTGCCAAGTTTCAATATTCTTCCTGCTGATGACAAGTCGGTAGCCTTATAAGTAGTATCGTCTTTTAAAAATATGTGCATATAGCTTGCATCATAGGGAGTAATCCCATGGCAACGTGGATTTCTTCGGCTTTCAGTCCCAAGGTATTCGGACGACATTGTGAACGTATATGGAATGAGTGAGAAATGCACCTTTCCGGCTTTGTTCTGATAGGCCAGAAACGAAGATTTTTGAGTACTTCATCCTACCGCGTTAAGAATATATGTGGGGCTTTCGATTTGTCTGGAAGAGAGCAACTTTTGAAACAAACGTCGCTGTATGCAGAGCGGTTCATTTAAATAACGTAAAAGAGAAGCAGTTATGCGTTCAGTGCGCCACCGTACGACTGAAGGACGTGTACTTGTGGCTGTGATTCAAGGAGACAATCTTCTCACTAATCTCACCGGCGCCTACCAAAGGCCAGATGGCCACATCCACACGAGGAGTTCTTATTCGGTCTAGTAATTTGTATTCATCTGGTCACTTTACCTTTGATTTAGTACACCTGTTCGTTATTCTTAGTTTGCTTACAGGTTCGATGACATACCTACTTAGGACACATCGGACAAAGAACTATCCAAAGTTCGTATACTCCTTGCGCGCAAGTGGGGTAATCAGTTGCTTAGTGCTGGTATTAAGAATGTGAACTTTGAACGTCAGTCGGTCGAATCATGTTCCCTGCCCCTGATGGGTCACAATGAGGACGAATCCCTTAGTGGATTGCCTCTGTACGCCTGTGGCCACCGTATCGCAAAACCATCGGTAATGGGAAATCTTGATTTTTCACATTTGTGGCTGTGACACCTGATTCTACGCGCGAAATTTCAGCTTTGGGCGTAGAATACTGAAGGAAGAAACCGCGGGAAGCTCTATGTTTTACCAGTGATTTCTTGAGACTTATGAAACCCGTTGTTATAAACGTCTTATTTTCCTTGTTTTAGATCCTGCAGTACATCCACAACCAGAATCTTATTGGGGCAATGTGAACCCCATCGGTCCTCGAGCCTGCTACGATGAGAGCAAGCGCCTGGGTGAGACGCTTACCTATGCATACTCCAATAGAGTGAGTCCTACAAATCTGACTGAACACAGTAACTAATATCAGTTCGTTTGTGTTATCCGGTCTAATGATTTAGAAGCTTCACCCACCTGTATATAATCACATTTTGAAAATTTTTTTCTGAAGGTTTCTAGGTAGACAGACCACAGGAGCCGTGGTAATAAGTTTAAACTCGCTACAGTCTGGCTGGCCGGTTCAACCGCCCGACTCACCTACCGTGAACTAGTGTTAACTGTCCCCCTGGGTGACTACTTCTCACCGTAACGCCCATGTGACTGATATATGCACTACTCATACTTTGTAAGTAGTAGGAAGATCCACTTGTAGATTTTTGTCTACGAGGCTATCTCACTCTGCGAATAATCCGGACAAGGAATACTCTTTGTAAAGCCCATGAAAGCATGCGTTTGTCAACCTTACTAATTAATTTTATACAAAGGAAAAACTATCGGTCACGTACCCTTTTGTTATACTGTTTTACTCGTGTCGTCTTCTAATTGGGCTTCGTAGTGAAGTGATCTCTGTGAGGCAGTAGGGCTATCTTTTAGCGGACAAACGTAGTTTTCATAAGGTCTTTTTGCATTTGGAAGCTACCATGTCACCCAAAGCTGAACTGTAATAATCTCATCAATCTGTCTTCCTCATGGAGGCATGTGTCCACTTTGGCGTATATGAATTTGTTATTCACTCGAAGTAATTATTGCTAACAAAGTAAGAGGTCTAGAGCAGTTGCTAAAGGTATAAAACTCAAGAAACGGAATGAAAACCTAAGTGATATTGGCAGCTCGGTTTACATATTTAATGGTCTGTTTGTTCAGTGAGCTGGGCTGTTCGGCGTCAAACATGTCGCCACCGATCTAAGTGACTTCAGCGTACCTGTGTGAAGCGTAGCGGTGCAATGCATCTTCAGAACTGTGCCGAGTAGTCACATGTGTCTATTTGTGTACTTACTACTAGCTGGAGTCGACCTCCGCGTATTATCGGCTGTTTTCTTGTGAGGTGATATTGGATGGTTCGTTAGCTTGCCAGCGGCGTGTATGTGTGGACAGATGTAAGTAACTACCCGGCGTATTTACATAGGTGCACAGCACCGTGCGGCGCACTGACGATGTCACCTCAGTCGGTGGTCAAACGGTTGCAATCTATTTGTCCAGCTCAGCTAACGAGTCAACGGCCAACTCAAGCAATCGCGAAATATGATCAGCATTGTGTGGCCAGTCAGCTACGTCCCTCGACAGCAGTCGAACCCAGATACTCCGTTTTGGACCAGAACGATTTACTTTTGGGTTAGCCAGTATTGCAGCTGTATATACACAGGAAGGCACTGGCTTCATTTCGATCCTATCGATAATTTTATTGCGCAAGCGGCGTAGCATGGTTTGTCTGCACCTAACTTGCACGAATTTCTGCTCCTCTGAAATTTAGCCGTTCCCTTCTTACAAAGGGAGCATATACTTTTGGGATGACTGGTCGGTCTCATTTGGACACCGACTACACTAGTTCAGGAGTGATTAGGGTCACTATCACCAGGAGCTCGACAGTTTGAGTTGAAAAACGCTAAAATCATTATACCAATTTCATCATCTTAAGGAAGCACATTGCTAAATGTCTCTTAATCGCTTGTTTACGGGCTGTTTGTAGCGCACAGCGTAGAGGACGAAGTCCAGGGGTGGGAAGTGCACTAACTTTATCAGTTTTGGCTTTTTTGAAATAGAAATGAATAGTGTCTGGTGCCGAAATGAAGAAAGGTGTTCTCAAGTGGCACCGTTAGAATAATCAAATCATGTGCTCGGTACATTTCGGCTTGTTCTCGCTACCTTGATAGCTCTGATCGGAGAAGGCTTACGCAGGGACCCCATGGACTTCTAGATTTCATCATTGGATAGAAAAATCTGCTCTTGCCTTTCAAGCGAGAAGTTGCAACCAAGCCATTCGAAAACTGAATGATATCATCAGTGCTAGCCTCTATGTTTGATGTATTCCTTCTGGAAGTGCCCAGTCATTCCGTTGAACACCGAGACCAAACTCTCCTTTTACCCCTCATTCATGGTGGTCCGTTTTTTCCGCTACTTTTTTGGTCTTTCCCATTCCGGCCCACTTGTCGCTTGTATTTGTGAGTACTGTTCAAAATGCTACTCTGTAGTAGCACGCGATCTCCCAGAACTGCAATTGTTGCTTGGTCAAAATCAAATCGTTCAGCTATACCAACTTTGTGATACGTGATGGCCATAGGACCTGAAAGCAGTGCCATGAACATGCTACTTCCAGACTGCCCAAGCCTAACAGGAAGCATTGAGAACCCCGAACTCTCTTCAGTGGCTAGCACCTATCGACTGGAGCCATATCGAGCTCATTGTTGCGCACCAGGTCTTCAACGATCACAAGGTAGCTAAGACCATGGTCGTAAACGGAGTCACTCGGCACCTACACTCCGAGTATAGGTAGGCCGGGTTGCATTAGGCTGTGATCACCCATTCTGCGTCTCAGCCAATCACGCCTCGATGTGGCTTGTTTTTGCAAACCTAAAGCAACTAGAAAATCCAGATTCGAATCTCGAAACACGCTTGTGATTCGAAAGACCGATTTGGTTTCATTTTGCCTTAGGTTGTTTTCGCGGCCCGACTAGTCCTGTAATGACAATAGAAATTGCTCAGACTGCCCGACAGTGCTCTGTTGGACGTTAGTGGCGTTCACAGATTTGTGCGTAGGTGCATTTGGATGAGTCGGTTTTACGACCATTCGCGACTTTCCCCGTCCAATTCTACCCGCGCCCTCTCCTGTTGGGCCCCAGAACTGGCTGCGTTTCTTTCTGTTGCTTGATATGTGTGCGAGTTTGGAAGCCAAATCTCGTCTTTTTATTGCAGTCCATTTTCCGTGTTTCAACAATCACGGGTTTGAAAATCTCGTTGAAGTTTTTCTCCTTTACTAGGCCTCAATAGAGTTGATCCACAGCTGTTGTGTTTGCCTAGCTGATGCCCTTTGGCGTGATTGCTATCACAAGTAAGTGGCACAAATAAAGGGTAATTATCAGGTAGGACGATGGGACGATGCTTCGTCCCACCTGATTTCTACCTTGAATGCCCCAGCACGCGGAGGCATTCTAATATTTGTTCACAGATGGGACGTGGCGGTACTCAGCCTCATTTTTTTTCATGGCAACCTGACAACTCTCAGCTAAAGTCTGGCTGTTGCATTGGCTTTCTCATCTAGCTAGTGTCAGTGTAGTGATACGCATGCATTTATTCCATTGCAGCGCTGCTTTATGTTCTTTTTTATCTGTAGCTTGGCCTATCGGTCAAAATTGCTCGGATTTTTAACACCTACGGTCCTCGGATGCAGCTAGACGACGGTCGTGTGGTGAGCAATTTCATCTTGCAGTCACTGACTAACAAACCTTTAACGGTGAGTTATTCCCATCACCTCTGGCCTGGTTACAACTTTTTTGCTACATAAACTACTGGTTAGTTCGGGTGTGCGCGTCACTGGCTCATCGTCATTTTGTCCGTTGTGAGCGAACTGACTATTTTCATACAACTTGTAACCCACTCTTTGTCGGCGAAAGAAGCCTTATGTTGATGAGGTCTTCCAGGGTAAAATGGATTAAACGATCACTCTTCTCCGTCTCTAGGAGTCGCCAAAAGAGACTGGCCGAAAGCGATCGCTTTCAGGAAGTGACCTCTTTTGAACTGCTACTCATGCACAGGTGGCAAAGATATTTTTGACGAAAGTAGGCGCACTGTTTTAGACTGTATAATTCACCCGGAACAATTTGTGGCATTCGACGTACACTAGGACAAACATTTTCCATTTTTGACGAATATCGGCTTTCAAACGATATTTTCTCCACAGTCATTGCATCTACAATGGAAATCACGACTTTTCTCCTTGTTTCGGTTACATGTTTATAATCTCGTGTGCGCCTGTCTTGTTACCAATGTGCAAAAAATACCCCACTACGAACGTAGGTTTTAACCGGTCGACACTATAAATGAATGTATCCAACGGGTCTACCCCTTACACACTTCCGACTGGTGATTCCAGAGCTGTTTTCAGATCGCATTGTTATCTTTTTGCGTCCAAGGTAAACGTCGGTAGTCGAACCACTTCCCTTCAGTCTCATGCAATCGAGTGGACAAGCTGATGAGTCTTTCGAGAAGTAACAGATTGTCATTTGTTTTATTGCTTGAAAGAGATATTCTCATTCAAAACGCTGGATGGGCAGCAGACTGGCATCCGATAAGGATTCAGGTGGGTATGGTACCACCATTGCACACTGTTAGTGGGCACATGACGGTCTAAACCCACCTATATCCCTTTTGGTCAGTTTTCGGATCCTTCTTACGTGCCCTGGTTTGAAAAAAATAAACAGCTGAATGGTATTGAAACTTTGGGCAAAATTTACACAAAGAAAGACGAAGTTGACAAATCACCAACATTAATTCG
The DNA here is from genome assembly GCA_003604175.2 of Clonorchis sinensis. Taxonomy (NCBI): domain Eukaryota; kingdom Metazoa; phylum Platyhelminthes; class Trematoda; order Opisthorchiida; family Opisthorchiidae; genus Clonorchis; species Clonorchis sinensis. The sequence continues at coordinate 14,211,081 of CM030371.1, forward strand.
GCCACAAACTTAGTCGGATAGAGCAGAAAAGGGTACCCATGATGTTGAAACTAGGGTCAATTCCACACCGAAAACACTAGATTTACGGGCTGTGTCGAGATAGTGGCATCTAGACTCATCATTTCCCCTTTGTTGTAAAGAATTTGTTTTGTTCGTTCGGGTGACATGCAGTACTCAGAATTCCTACTCAAGCTTACAGTTAAATTTAACCTTAATGTTTTTAGTAGGACCTCCATTTTTTCGGATCGTTCTAATATTAGCTTTATGCTTTCATGTATATGGTAACGGTATTTCCGTCAACGGCATTTCAGTGGATGTAGTGAAGGTCACCTCGTTTGACTGACCCACTGCGTCGTCAGTTCCTCCTGTTTGGAAGTAGTCCACTTCAAGTGTTTTTCGCCCCACCGATTCTTTGTTACAGTCGCCTCTCCCTCTAGAGAGGTGTATTACTGGAAGTGTTCTCTTCTCGGAAGGGCTTCACTGTTGTAATATACTCCAGGAGGCCAGCCAGAAGCAGCCTTTTTGGGAATCGGTTTCTCCTTTTGAGAGGAGAAGCACAATCTGCATTGTTGAGTAGCCGCTTAACCGGATGTATATATGTATGCTTATAGGACTTCTTTTCGACTTCTGTCTAGGCTGGGGTAACCTGGCAGTAGCCCAGCCCTCGTGCTTCAAGGCACCGATTATCTTATTGTGATATTATCCATAGAGCTCCTTCATCAAAGAGTTGCAACTCTAAGACGATGCCCACGGTAAAAAAATAGCGGTGTGGTCGCGATGCTACCTTAACGTATTATTGCTAGAAATCCAAATATGAACACTCACGGATGTTGTCCGATGAGGCTACCTCAAGAGACTGACAGGGAGAGAAGGGTTTTCTGTCGAAATGCTACTCGAGGGATCAACCGAAAGCCTCAGATGTGATTTCCCTAAAGAGAAGAGGAAATCTATCACTAATTCGTTCAAACCAGCCACAAGACCTCGGAGTTTGTGGCGAACCCGGATGATCACAGAAGGAAGGGAACTCCGAACGCTGCCGTTGATCGGGTTCACTGGTACCTACCACGCACCAGGAGGCGTGGCGAAGCAGGCAAGTCACTCATACACGTGGTCGTGTCAGACGTTTGCCTCGCACTGACAATGAATCACGTAGCTTTTTCAACCAACTGCTGATTTATTCAATCTGACTACTTGTGAATACTCAGCCTATGGTTCCTGAATCATCAACGCTGAGGCGTTGTTTACCTAGTCACGGGCTTGGGATTTAACCAGATGTTGTCGGACCCCGAAGAACACACCTAAGAGCAAACCAAGAACTCAGGACCAAGTTTAGCATCTGATTCATTAGTGAAGGCACTGGTGAGTTCGCCTTACTTGGTGACGAAATATTTGCAAACTAACTGCCAAGCTGGGCAAACATATCGTCAGCCACGTGATCAACCACAAGTGTACACACCCGAGCTACCAATATTCCGGTACATTTCCACTCTTTTTGGGCTAAGCGGAATTGATGGTCACTTCCGAGGGCTGCCTGTTCCAAAAATCAGCCTGCAGTCCAAACTGCCTTTGGTTCGCCTCCACGGTGTTCTGGAAAGTTTACGGGATGGAGCAGAAGCGGTCTTTTTTGATAATGAGGTCACCTGTAGTTTGGAATACTTCAATGCACGCATCCGTCATCTTGACGGTGAATTATACGACGCTTCTTCTCCGGAACAACCAGCACTAGTGGATAACCAGATCTGCCACTCCAAAGGAGGTCTTTCATATGAGACAGAGTCGGTTTGTCTTCGTTTGCGTAAATGATTTGAGTATTTTTTTTCGTCGAGCTGCAGTAAGCCGAAGAATAAACCTGAACACTGGTTGTTTTTTCCTCACATGTTTTCTTAACATAGCACCCTCATAAGGTGGCTAAGAACTCTTCAACCGTCCACTTCCCCTTTTCACCACTTTTTGGGCTCATCAGCATATTTCCTCCGTTTGCATCACCCATATGTTCGACTTGAACACCAAATTATCCACAAGCGCTCATTTGCAGATTACTTTGGTGTTTACCAGAGACTTAACTGAGCCTCTCCTTCGTGATATTCTATATATATATATATACATATATATAATATAGTAACAGATGGGCAGCTGAACAACGGTTTCACAGGGCTCGGTGCATTTAAGCTCAAATCAGGTATGAGGCTGATTTAAACGAGGGTGAGCGGAGAGAGAAAACAATTAAGCTTCTCAGTGGTAAGTCGCTAACGGTAGCGTACAAATGGTTGAAGATGTTCAACAGAAAACTTGTTGCCCAATTACTGACACCTTTATTCGACGGTCACATCACGTTTGGTTCACGCGGAATTAAACAAGCTTCCGTTCGAAGGAGCTCTATTTTTAAACATTAACCCTGTTTGATCGAAGTCGACCGGGAACCATGTACCTATCGTTAGGCGTGCACTGCCATCGTCCTCACTCTTCGGGTTTATTGCATGCTTGGAAGGAGCTTGCGTAGACCATCCTCATACCATTTTATTCGTGCCTGTCATTATCTCGCGACCTGACTAGTGTAAAGAATGTCCTTGCAATCACATTTGTAGGCACAGTCAGCACATTCGGTAAATGGCACAGAATCTTTTAAGCAGACCAGGCTTGTTTTCAGGGTTTTCGTAGCTTGGAATGCAGCTGTGATGTGTTAGTTCACATGGTGCCTCATGTCCTCCGACGTGTTTCTTCTGTTAGCTGTTATGACTGTTTTCAACCACTGTTTCAGCCCTGTGTCGGTTGATTCGATCATTCTTTCAGATCCACTAAGGACCGTTGGCCTTCAGCGTTCACGATTCATTAGTCCCACTGATGGAGCTAGTTTGGGTGTAAGCTACTCGCAACAGACTGGAGGCGACTACCTTTATATTACACACTGTACGTTCGGTCCTAGCCTACCAGTTCACACACTGTAACAACAAGCTATTTGAATAGCTTACTCACACCACTTGAAAACGCGGAAGCATGAATCCATTCAACAACTGGCTTGAACAGCCGATCATTTTTGTCATTCTGTATAATAACTGACTCTGCTGTTGTTTCAGGTCTACGGATCCGGTAATCAAACCCGTTCGTTTCAGTACGTTTCTGACCTCGTCGATGGCCTCGTGCGTCTCATGGCTTCCAATTATTCACTGCCCGTAAACCTGGGTAATCCGGAGGAGTTAAGTGTGTTGGAGTTAGCAGATATCATACGCCAGTTCACAGGTACATTCATAGCGTGTGTATTCGTTTTCTGAGATGCCTCGTACGCATATTTTTCTTGTTCAGAGTTTCGTTTATACTTGATAATGACTAAAATTGGTTGGTGGTGTTTCAGTATGGTCTCTGTAAGAGGACGTGTTTCCTAGTGTAAGGATGAAAGCCCTTCGCCGCGGAGTCGTTTATCAGAAAATACTAGCTAAACGGTTACAGACTATTGGACAGGAGAGTCAAACTCTCATATGCACGTTGTTTTTAAAAAACGAATATCCGTCTTCTTGAACTTTTCTGGATATTCAGTGACTATCTCTCCTGGATATTGATTGACTATCACGCAATTGTAAACGAATGCTGCAAAGCAGTTCCACAAATAATAAATCCCACCTGCCATTAGATCAAGTTGGAGTTACGAGAAAACACATTACTCGCGTGCCTCATCAGTAATATCGACCGTTATAATGGTAATGGTTCAGCCGAAGCACCCTTTGGTTGCCTAGCTGCCATGCCATCCGAAGGAAGCAGAATGGCTGAGATAATACCAGGTTGCCCAAGTCTAGACAAGAGTAGTCGAAATTCAGAGGTTGAGTTCGAATCATGGACCTTTCGGTCATTAAGTTCGCGCCTTAACTACTGAGCCTTCTCGAGCTCGTGCAAGCAAGACTAATCTATGAAATTCTAAAGGATGATCTCTTGGCAAGCGGGCCCTCTAACAAGAGTTCTGTCTTTTCATAAAGGAAACTACTCAGAAGGTTGCTGAAAACTCTTCTACAGCCCACGACCGGTTTCGCCCTTCTTGGAGTTCATCAGGTAGGCGCAGTCCCCGAGTTTCCGTCAACCTTACGTTCTAATTCAACCCAATTGCGCGAGATTCGACTTATACACTCATCTGCACACCGATTCGGTTTTGACGAGAACCTCAATTGGAATTCAGTTGAACCCCTTGTTTACGATGTTCTTCAACGGAATATGCTGTATCAGGCCGCCTTATGGTCGAAATCAGTCCAATTTGGGTTCAGTCGGACTATAAGGTTGACGGAAACTCGGGGACTGCGGCTGCTTGATGAGCCCCAAGAAGGGCGAAACCTGTCATGGGCTGTCGAAGGGTTTTCAGCAACCTTGTAAGTAATTTCCTTTATGAAAATATACTGCGATATCTCGAATATTGTGCCAGCTGAAACATGAGATGGCCTGTGTGCAGCACATTCAGTTGAGGAATATCATAAACGAGAGATTCAGTTGATTCTATCGTGAAAACCAAATTGATTTGCAAGTGAGTGCATTTCTCGGAAAGAGTTCTGTCTATTGGGACATGGGCGGCGTGTCGCGAGACACAGCACCCAGCGCTACAAGGTACCTATTAAATTGGATATACCTATCCTATATACAATTAGCATTCCGTTCTTCATTTTGAATTTTGAATTTGAATCTTTCAGCCCGACCATTGGTGCCGGCACAAACATGTTTTTAGCCTGTTTTTCCCTTTCCCACAGGTTGGAATTCTGGGTGCTACTAGGCGTTCAGGTGGCCTCCAGTGGTTTAATTGTCCTAGTCATTTTGATGGAATGGTCTTTCTTTACAGTTGGCTGTAACCCACTTGAAGGAACGGGCATTTTGTTATGGGCGCTGCCTCTGATCATTATTTTTGTGACTGGATCAATCCACCACTTTTGGGCACATGAGAAAAGGGGCGTTCTACTTCTGTTTTCTGTCTTCAGAATGCATATGACCTTGTGTTCTATAAAATATATATTTTGACCAGGTCAAAAACCTTGGTGACGAATGGGTGGCCTTGACTTTAGGCTATGTCATCCAGAATGGAACTGTCCGGAAGTTCTAAAGGATTTTCGATTTATCATCAGGGGACCAGAGGGATCTCCATCAGTAGACTTGTGCTATATTTCCTCAAAGAGACTTTCAGCCGCTCTTGATGGTACCCTTGTTCGTGGAGATGCTTCGATCTTTCCTTTTGACTTGTATGTATCACTGGTGTATTCTTATCGTTGCTGACTATAATGATGGTTAGATTTCACTTATGTCTGTTTGTCCTATTACCCACCAACAGGGAGCAACAGTTCCATCGAATTCAGTTCGATCCCTGTGGACGACCCACAGCGACGTCGACCCGAGATTGAAGTCGCAAAGATCCAACTAGGTTGGGAGCCTGTCGTCAAGATACGTGATGGTCTGCACAAAACGGTAGAATATTTTCGAGAATACGTGGACAGCTCACCATCCCACTGATCTGGTGGAGGCTATGAAACTCTGGAGTTGGAAGAGCCGCTGTCATTTTTCCGCCCCACTTGTTATGGGTTGCTCAATGGCTGTGATGTGCACCCCCTAACCCATTGGTGTAACGGTTGTGTAACCCATTTATTGTTCATTACTTTGGACTTCCGCTCTTTTATCCGTAATGACCACCTCCTCGTTTATTCAAGAACGCACTGATTGTTCAAGACTTCGAACATTAAAATGACCTCTAAACCGTAAAAGAAGGTAAGTGGCCGTTTCTCTCTGAGAGTGAAATATCTGGCTATATTTTTTCTCAATACATACAAGCAAGGCTGCTTACTCTTCCGAGCATACCATATGAACGTATGGCCACTTCCAGCCACGCCCTGTCAACCGATTCTCACTGAATGGATGTAGAATGCGCTAACGCCCGCTAATTTCAGTATAGAAAGATGTCAACTCAGTCCATCGGTGGCATACCCCCACCCTTTATGAGATATTGTCTAGTTTGGTTTTAATGGGATTGCTCTGCGTTCGCAAGCGGCCACAGCTGTCCAGAAGCCACGGCAGAATGTCGAAATGCACTTAGCAGCCTTGCTTAAAGATCTACCAACCTCTTATGCTCGCTGTACGCGGCACTGTAACCTAACTTTACATTTTATTGCTGTACTTGCCCGGCTGAAACGATCGTACGGAGACTTGTGCTTCCCGGTATATCTTTGATGAGTACATCAACGAAATACCGGGAATCCTCGTGCGTTCAGTGAATGAGTGCTGGCTGAAGGTTATTTTGAAAACGGATTGAGGTTATAAGATCTCCAAAGTTGTAATTCGTAACCGCTGTTTTGGCTTTTTCCAACGAACTTTGGGCGTCCGGTACCCGTGCCTGCAGTGGTTTGAGTAGTTTCTACGCGAAGCAGACAATCGCTTAATGGAAACGATTCTCGGCTCAAGTTCACTATGTCGCAATTCATGTCAACTAAAAGCATAGGTTGATGCAGTCCAATCTTTTTTGTCCGTCTTTAGGAGAACCTACGCAATCCCTGCGGTGCTCCTCCTAGTCGTTGAACTTGGTGTGCAACTGGTGTCTTTTTTGAGATTGCTCAGTGGTTAGAACGCGAACGTACTGACCGTAAGGTCCGTAGTTCCAACCCGACCTCTGCATGTCGACTTCCCCTGTCTAGGCTTGGGCAACCTGGCAGTGTCCCAACCCTCGTGCTTCCTTTGTGTGGCATGGCAGCTAGGCACCGAAAGGGTGTTACAGCTGGACGATTATCTTTATTGTTATTATTATTTTATCTTGTTCGAGACGTTCGGTCCCCTATCAGCATCGACATTAGTGTTCAACATTGATGCTTCGCCGCCACACAATCATAGGTTACTTGGAAGCCTTATTACTAAGAGTAAAAATAAAGAGAAAGGAACTTAGTGCTAGCCTACCACAATTATGCCGAGGTTCCTGCATTTCCAGACACTCTGGACAGAATTTGACAGCGGGAACGCCATTGGCAATCAGTTAGCAACCATATCTTGCAGTGTTTCCAACTGAGCATACGGAGGATTACTCATATGCATCCAGGAAGGCGGGTCTCACCGGCAGTAACCAGGTTTTTTGTAATGGACTTCATTTCCCGGGTTAAAGGCTAACCACCTCCAATTGCCCAACTCTGAAATGAGCAGGGAGAACAGCACTCTCTTCGACAAACGATGATTCAGCATTTGCATTACATGGCGTAACCAACGCTGCTTCTGGTGCTGGACACATTCTTCGATTGAAGTCACCGTTGCAAAACCGAACGTTCATTTCCTAACTTTCTCTTTTTAGGTTCTCCACATCAACCTATCCGAACCATGGCTGAGACGACGGTTGTCGATTACCTGAGTATGTCTTAGTTCCGCTGCTAGCAGAAAACACGTCTCACAGCGACATAGTAAAACAACCCGTACTGTGATCTGATACACACACTTCGTGTGTTTACCTCTCTTGTCACACTACAGCGGGAACTAATACAAATTCTAAAATACGTGGCTCCCATTTCAGTCCCGATGAACGCCCCTTAACTGATCCATCAGTACACAAATGATGAACCATAACAAGAACGGAAAGCTTCGTGATAGTTATTAGAGAATTGATTCCACCTTCATAACAAATGGGAAAGTACTGTTCGAAAAATATGAGGTTAACTCATAGCCTCAGCTGAATGTACAACCAGTCTATTTATGTCGTTTAATAACCCTTACTGAAGCGAAACGTACACTTCCCATCAGAATAAATATGTCACGACCTCAAGTGCCAGCGTGCCATCCAGCCCAGACTAGTTTACCGTACCGAACGTGAGTGGTTGAATAACTGTGCGACAACTAGTTCCGCTGCTTTTTTTCACGATTACTTGCACTGCCTTGGAACTTTTGGATGCTGCGTGAATTCCTGCCTCAGTGAAAAGGCTTGCTATGTATTCCATTGGAAAAATACAACCATGAGGAATTCCGGCGCATTGAATGCTTGTCCCGGCAGTAGCATAGTACAATCAAACTTGCGACCAATGATACCCGAAATCTCTTCCATCATAGTTGAGTTTTGTCACAAATACTGCAGAAGTTTTCTCCACTCAGTTTTGACCGCATTAGCCGTGATCGGTTGAAATCTTGAGTGTTTGATACTTCTGGAATCCCGTTTGTTCTCATTTTCTCCCCGTCTTGCTGGCTTATCCTTCCATTTGCTCAAACGCTGTGCCGATGAGTTAAGGCAGACTGATGTATCTTTTTTCAACTTCTCTGTATCAGAGCGTTCAAGGACCGCTTGGATTTCACTCGTTCCGAAAGCAACTAGAAATCATCGTCCCATCGATTGTTCTCCTGCCCGATAGAAAATCATGGAGAGGTTATACCCCCTAAATTATCCTCTTTCGACCCCTTCTATTTTCAAGTGACGTTTGTTTTTCTGATTGAAACCAGTATGTTTTGAAAAGCTGAGAAGCGCTGTACAGCTGTTTCACCCTTACTTGTAGTCATCAGCAGTGCGCATCTCACGAAACTTCTGGGAGTCTTGAATCCGCGACTTCCCGGCTAGTGGTTTGAACAGCTAACCGCTCAGCCACGAACGGCTGACCGGCAGTCACTAATTCAAACTTAGGCGGGATATAGCGCCACCCATCTTTCAATCACGGAATCCACAGCACCTGGTCAAATGTTGATTGGCTTCTCGAGTGATAACCCTTCAGATGGAAATTTCACTCCTCGCGTAAATTGTTCTTCCTTCTGAGCTATTTACAGATTGCTACCATTTCAGCCATTAGAGAGTACATTTGATGCTGCCGTCTTGTCTTCCCCTTTCTGAAGCGTTGACAGACAATCCATTTTATACAAGAATTATTGTGCTGGTGCTCCTTTTCTCCACATGGTTGCCTGGCTAATTATTTTTCAGTACACGGAGGTAGGGCAGCAGTGTTCTGTACCCCTCCTATAGAAGGGGTAAAAATGCACTTTTTATGCCGCTTTGTTATACTCCTTCATACTTTTCGTGTGAGATACATTGAAAACGTCCCCTGGATTCTGCGTATCTACTTCCTGGCTCCGGCTGGTTACAACGCCTAAGACTGCGTATTTCTTCTATCTTAGTTTGGAGATCTCACAAGGAGACACTCTTATTGACGCTGAGAAAAATCCTTCCACAAGCAAGTTACGACAACCTAGCCGCCTATAGTTTCGTTTGCAAACTCGTTCATTGCTTTTCTCCCCTTCACTTTCTAAAGCTCTTCTACCGTTTTCTTTGGCATAATTGTGGTGTATTGTTTGCTTAAATAATGTCTGAATTCATTTTCTATGCATACCTTGTTTCCATATGCACGCACACATTTCCCCTCTCCTGTGTATCCTTTCCCGCCAGTTCACAAATTCGCTCATGTATTGTCAGAGATGCTTCTCCACCCCTCTATTCATATCTTTTTTCGGCAAAGTCATGCGGCCATGCAAAGTCATGGGTGTCAGCAAACATTTGTACGCTCCTACTCCTCTCTACAAAATTCTGATTACTCCGTCTTTAGTCCCACTAACTTTGAGATTTTGGTGTTGACACAATTGAAAGAGGGTCAGCGGCATTCACAGCCTTGCGGGAGCACCTAATAGAAAATATGGTTCTAATCCCTTTGGGCTCGAATTCCCTCTTGGTTTTATGCGGACTTTCGTACTGCAGAATGCACCGGTGGGACATACGGCCTAGTGGTTCAGCTAACGGTTCAAAAACGCAGTTTGTAGCCAATTCCCAAATAAACACAAAGCCTAATCTTTGGTTCTGTAGTCAGCAAACATCTCTAAGGGCGAAAAACTCAGGTATTGAAGAAGGGCAAGTAGTCCACTCTTAGCTGCATGAAACGGCGATGCCAATGCAGAACGGAAGTCGAACTGCCGAAGTCCGTTTCTAATCAAATAATCTAAAATCGTCTCATCACTTCACCGACCCACCGCCCTTTTTTTATGTAATTTAAGGTAGTAGATAGTCAGCCGCCCTTTTATGTAATTTAAGGTAGTAGATAGTCAGAAATTCCTTCGAGCAGATCTTTCGGTAAACAAAGCAGGTTTATGGACGCTACGGCTTATTTCCGTAACAAATGGGTGTGAACGGGAGGGCTAAACGGCCCCCGGATGTCAGTCAAGCAAAACAAGAGGGGTGAAATCGAGAGACCACACCTTCTCAATTCGCTCTAAATAGTTAGAAGTCGTTTATAGGTTCTCGTTGAAATTTGACCAGTTTTATCACACTGGTTACGAAAATGAGTCCTAGGTCGAGGAAATCCCTCAACAGCTCCTGCTACAACAATTCCGTCTTTTCCACTGGTGTGCTATTTCTTGTTAAGAAAAAGACCTTGAATTGCACCAGCCGTTTATTCCGCATAAATGTGAGTTTATACGAAGTTATTACCCAAACTATTAGTACCTCAGAATACTACGGTTTTTGACTAAAGTTCATCTACTTCCCGCTTTCGCCTCGGCCTGGATTAGCGCATTTTTTTTTAAAAAAAAATAGTGAAACAGTCCTACAGAAGTGCATTTTTGTGTCATCGTTTGTGTTGAGGTTCACGCTGATACGTATGATTTTGGTAGAACACGTGTAACCTAGACCGTATCGCGAGCCGCTATCATCCTTAACTGTTTGATTCGTCCTATTTATGAACACTATCCTGTGGAGCAATCGCCCCTCAAACGAGTGGACCGTTCATATCTTCATTTTTCCAATGGACGTCATACATTTTGATTTAACGAAGTGGGTTAGGTTCATATTAGCAGCTGCTCTATGACCGATTTGCTGCTTTGTTTTTAGGTTGCGAATTTCACCAAAAACACCACTTCGGGGTAAATCGGATGTAGCTGATGAGAGGGCTTACCCTGGCCACTAAAATATGAACTGGTTTTCTAGAAACAAACTTGACATCGAGGTGTGGTCAAGATTATTCTTGGTGTTAGCCAAGCAGATCGGGTTGTCTAGGACTGTCCACTTGGTGACAATGAAAAGCATACAAACTCTCCATTGGGAATCGTTGTCACTGCGCATCTCACTAAACTTCAGGATGATTGGAACTCGCAACCTTCCGGTTTGTAGATGAAGCTAACCACTTGGCCACGAGCGGCTGACCCGGAATATGGTTAACTCGCACATAGGCAGCATATAGTGCCATACATCCTTCAATCCGGGATTCAAGTCGCATAAGGATTAATCAGTTTCTGAGTGCTTTTCGTCGAACACCTCATGCAGAGAACGAAGCGCCGATTGAAAGTTCTATATTCTCCCCATACTACCAATAAATTGTGGATAGCACAGGAGAAGCAGTGATCCACAACCTCCGTCTGGGAAGTTCTCACTCGAGAAGCAGTCGACACGTGACCATATAAGGTGAGTTATGTAATTAAAGGATGAGTGGCGCGATATCCTGCCTAAGTGCGAATCATTCACTGCTGTTCAACCGCTCATGGTCGAGGGGATGGTGACTGTTATTGGGGTTGGATTGCACCACCGCTATACTTGGTAATATTAAGGATAAACGCTGGGATACCCATTACGCCCCTACCGGCAAGAATATGCCATGAACAAAAAAACCACCAATAGCCACATCTACGTCGACAGAACAGCAATTTTCGTTCAACACTGTCCATATTAGCCAACGGGAGCCTTCTAGGTATTTTGATGCAGGCTTCTAGCAGAGCAGTTAAACGCAAAAAATCTAGACTCCGTGCCCAATTTTGTCCAAGTTGGCCGTTTGTCGCTTCATATACATCAACAAAGCCAGCGGCCCAATGTGATCATCGTGTTCTATTTTTGAGTATCTACAAATGTGATTCTACGGACCACAAGTAAGCGCTTCTGCGACAGTAACACGAATGACCTAGTGCGCCTCGCTACTCATTTCCGCACCGCTGACATAGCTTCGAACTTCTCACGCATGACTGTCAGGACAGCTGTAACCGAAGACGGTCGATCACCGCGCTCCACTGCTATGTTATCTCTGCAGTCAGTCCCAGTCATAAGAATTCTGCAGTGACCTTCACTCCACAGGAATTTCGGATTACCTCCGACTGATCGGCTTACTTGCCTCAGGCTGCTACCTGTTTATTACAAACGAAATCCCAAAAGTATGGCCTGCTGGCGCGAAAATGTGTCAGATATTCAAATGTGCCTATGCGCAAAGTAAACATCGGCCACATCAACAGCTTCACGTACTGGCATTGCCTTGGCAACAGTGGGATTGAGCAGTGCAGCTCTAAAACATCCTGCTGCGCTCAGTGAACATATGTTTATCTTCATAGACCTGTTTGGTCGCTTCGGACATACTAGTAAAGGGAATTGCTAGTCTCTCAAACGGATCATGGATTATTCATGTATACGTTGAAATGGGCAGTTGTGGTAGAAAGAGAATTGTTATAAGCACTAAATTCTGTTTGCTTTAACAGGATTTTACTGATATTTTACCGTCATCTGCATCCCCATGGACCCAAACACAAGCGCTGGCACATATTGTTCAGTGCCATACGGCTGCAAAACATTCATCTCAGCTAAGACAAAAAGCGGATGGGGACTGAAACTGATGTTAGTCAATCGTACGTATTCCCGGTTGTAGCTTACATAAAATCATAAATTGACAGCATCTGGTGGCAGGTTTCGGTAAAAGAACCTGCTAAAAACGGGTTTCATTAGCTGCTAGGCTCACATATATATTAGGAACCCTATAATGTGCTCTTTGCCGTGTTTACGAAAAACACTAGAGGCATACAGCGGAACTTCTCACAAGGCGGATCGAAAGTGTTCACTGTAGAAAGGGTGTTGCTTTCCGAGTGATGCGACTAACTGGAATAGAACCGTTGTTAGCGCCCAAAAATAAGCCTTTGGGACCGAGTTACAAGGGAAATAAAACAGGTTACAAATCTTTCGTATTTCTATGGACACCCAAATGACCCGTATTCGGACATAATTTGCCCGTATATCGAGCCAATTACTTTATACACCCGGATCATGTCGCCGAAACCAAATCGAAAAGCAGAGGTGGTTGGTGGAAATTCCCTTATATTTGTAGAAAAAGTTGGGCATGGCAACTCCAGCTACTTCAAAATGAGCAGAAAGTCCCTCCTTTACAGGTATTTTGCGTGCCGGGTGAACAAATCTGCTTCTGCTTAACGAAATTTCATCCCGGTTTTATGAAGATTTTGAGGTAGGAAATGCTTCTTATGAATAAATCACTTCGTTGGTGCCCGCTTGTGATGAAGAGGTTGAATTCAATTTACATTCTCTCTCGCGTTCATCGGCGCGATAAAAGACAAATGATCAGCTAAAGCAGTCTTTCTTGAAGAACAGTATGCCTCTCGTGGCCGCAGTTATGGATTCACTCCCAAAGAACGCACGGGCCACTCGCATGAACTTTGCTGGGCTTCGGTCAAAGGTTCCCTGGACATTTTCATAGCAGAGATTGAATGAGTCCACAAGACAAGAAAAGGAAACTGGTTAATTTCAGCCTCACGCTTATTATAGATATCCGCCTGAAAAAAATCAGCCAGAGAAAACCCTACTTTTGAGCCCAGCCTAAAAGAGCAGCAATGAGAAGTCATTCTCACCCGCGCTTCACATTGCGATCAGCGTGGCAGTCCATGGTGGAAGATTCACCAAGTGTTTCCGCAAATTACCAACTAAAAATCCCCGTTAGTATGGAACATGTTGATGTTTTTAGAAGGAACAACCTCACTTGGGCATACGTTACGACATTCCCTTTCTGATATGACCGTGTGCCGGCTCATGGAACTTGCTATTCAATCCCCATGGCACGATGCAATCCACCGGAATTTTTTAGATAGTACGTCGTCCAAATGCACATGCTTCCATATTTCCGAACACTTCTAACCCACATGTTTGATTTCATGCCGAACCGACCGAAATTACTCCCAATTAATATGTATCCTATGACTTGGGGTCGTCACAGTTGTCGGATTTCCGCGAGATGCACCTACTGTCCCAAACACAAATTAGTGGGCAAAGTTCGGTTTTCGCCATAATCTGCTTTGAGCATGTGTTGTCTCGTTGCAAGCGACGAAGTGACTGTGATGAGTGTGAAGCAGTTGGAATTGAACCCAGATGCTATTCCTTACTAAAGGAAAACGGTGGGTGACGCGGTAAGTGGTTTGTAGCAAACACCTCATCGTTGTCGAACACCATCATTCCAGGTGTTTCGAAACAGAAGACCCTTCTTTGTCACCAGTGCCAGAACACCAAACAAGTCAACAGATTCTTATATACTGATATAAGCAACAAGAGTACAAAGGAGAAAAAAGATAAAGCAGCAGGAAAAATCACTTGAAAAAAGGAGGAAAATGACTATCACAACTTTGGATCAATTTGGAATGGGAGCGAGGCATATGCGGATTAGGCGTTATAGAGATTCATATCACTGCTGTTACCGTCCCACTCATATTGGAAGGGAATGTTGAGCTCTTGAAGCAAAGCTTGTGGGACTTCACCGCGGTCAAGATAACGGCACACTTCGATCAACTGAAAATGAAAAATGCAAAAGTCAACACATGGACAAGAACACGATATAGAGAAATATAAAAAAACACGTGGATGAACTTGCCTTGTCTATGTCTGCCTTCATTTTAAGAATTGTCAACTCGCGAAGTCTCACACTTTCGGCAAGGTATTGAATGCGCAGAGTTTTCCGTTTTCGACAGTCTTTCGCACTTTCCGAGCTTCGCGAATTTACTGTGGCTGAAGAAGTAACTGGCATCTTGAACAGCGAAAAAGATAAGGTTAGTACTACAAAGCAGAACCTACTTCACCCGCGCGTTTCATTGAAAAGATATGACGAAAGCTTGAAGCGGAGCCGAAAGTGTTCGGGAATATTACCAAAACTGAAACGGGAAGGGAAGCGCAAGTATTGAAGTTTAAGTTTTAGCAGGGGTAACATTCCAAACCCTTTATAAGTGGGTCAAAAGTCTGCGGTAAACATGCGCTATTTCACCGTTTAAGTCAAGCGTTACTCTTGTATGCACTTGAGATAAAATTATACGTATGAAACATTCGCAAGTATACAGGGAGGTGTGATTTGTGTGGAATCTGTAACATCAAACTCGCATCCAAACGCAATGGAAAACAAGTTAAAGCCAGTATTTAGCAACGAAGATAAGCGACTTGCGTGAGGGCGATGGTGACGAACCTACCGTACAGTACTGTAAAACGAAGATGTACCGCGCAAAAAAGTACATTTACGACTCCAGAAATGAACCCGTGGCAATGTAACGGATTCCACACAGGTCGGCTTTCGCTACCAATCGCCCTCATACAGGCCCGAAGTTAGAAAGATAGGTAGAAAATATGCAATTGGGACACAGGGTATCTGAGACACCAGTATTGTCACAGGCGACCGGACTATCGCAAACAGTGGATGAGGTAGTATAAACCACGGGTATGGCTATAAAACAAACAAGCACAGCAGAAGTACGAACACATAATCAG
Source organism: Clonorchis sinensis (assembly GCA_003604175.2). NCBI lineage: Eukaryota > Metazoa > Platyhelminthes > Trematoda > Opisthorchiida > Opisthorchiidae > Clonorchis > Clonorchis sinensis. The sequence continues at coordinate 14,226,529 of CM030371.1, forward strand.
CAATAGAAATCTGCGGCGATTCGGAATGTTATATGGGCAGTCACGATGACAGTTGCGATGGTCTCCGAGACACAACAGGTACAAATGAGCAGAGGACGAAATAAACTGGTACGGGCCGGCAGACTGTGACAGAAATTAATGAACAGTTATTAATGAACACATCATCATCGACAGCATGACAACAGTGTTCAACACCGATGCTTCGCTGCCGTACAACCATGATTTATTTGAAAGCCTTATTGTGAAGAAAAAGAATAAAGATGGAACCACTCGGCGTGAGAACTCACAACACTCCACCATCTCCCAATGAAGACAGATTCATTGTTGAGAGATTTTCGTTTACTTAACCGACGTTCTCTCGAATTTCGTCAACAAGTGGACTCCTGCTAAACCAACATACACCTGTCAACAGTCCGTGTTTGAAAAACAACTGAACTGAACTGAACCTAACTACACTAAAATGAACTAAATTCTGATGATTGCCTTCTTGAGTTTCATCAAATTTTCTAGAGACTGATAGGAAACTGGCGTAATATGTATCTTGGTATCTTTTCAAGGGTTGCTCGCCCCAAAATTTATTTTCTGTCCAATCTTGCACAGTGACTTCGACATAACCTCTTACAAGGACAATCCATGACAGTCATCACTCACTCACGGGTTTTCGCATGTTCAAACTACCATATATCTATCCTACTGCTCACAGAACTTTTGTGCTCGTACTCCCTTAAGACGCAAGGTCTTTGGGGATATGCTGTATATACTTTCACGATGAACTAACTGATTGTTCAGTCCCTTTTTCAATCCTGCTTTCCATGGAGCAAACAAATAAGCTCCACTGTGAAAGCTCACTTTCAACTAGTTTGGCGTAAAGCAGCCTATTGAACCATATTTTCGGGCCTCCACTGCTTTTGTGAATCTTACCCGTCAAGCTGTGAACGTGGACAGAGGAGCGCTTCCGGGTTAGTCGAATTTGATGTGGGTGTGGACGCGTGAGCCGCAGTGAACCTAGCGGTGGGAGGTCGTAACCCCATTGCACCTCCGAGATCGCCAATACATTGGAATGCATTGGAGCTTAAATGGAATAACGGTGAAAATCTATGCAGATAGCTCGGAAATGAAAATCCCTGACAGCCTGACTGAAGCTTTCAGTATTTATATATTGAGTGATATGTTTGATAGGTGTTACTCGTAACCTATCCCCAAAGTAGAATACTAGGGACTTTTCGGATTTTCTATTGAATAGCGTGTCTTTTTCTTTAGCTTAGCTGAACAGATTCATTATATGGACCAACCGGTTGCGGGAAACGGGTTGTTGTATACTTGCCACAACTTCCTGAGGAAGCTGTCTTGTGCAACTTATCTTAAAGGAAAATTTAGGTCAGTGTGTCTACCCCTCTGCTTGTTTGCAAAGCTGGCATCCGACAAAGTTGGCTATTCATCAGTTTTCACTATTGCCGCAAGGGTTGAAATGACAATGAGGTCTGTCGGATCCACTGGAGTACGACAGCCTGAGTAAAATAATCCCCTTCCAAAAAGATATCACCATCTCGGATAGGGTATTTAGCTTAAGTTTATTCGGGAGCCACAACAGACAGTGGTTAACGGGGAAACTGTTTGTGAACTCTCTAGAGAGCCTCCGGTGGGACTATTTTCAAGATGGCTCTTAGTGGGAAGGATTAATCCACAAAATTTCTGGCTAATAAAGAATGTGTCCATGGTTCCACCCTTTTGTGCTTTCTTCCAGGCCAATAATTTTACGAAAGACTCAATGTTTGGGAACATTCTTCTCTAGAGGTATGATCTGATTAACGAAAAACAAAGTGGTTCAAAACCAGTTTCTCGATAGTTACAGTTTTAGTCAGGTTCCGATCTGACGGGGAAGAACCACCTCACTTTGAGAAAACCTAGTAGTTTAGAATTTAATGCTTTGAAATTTGACCGATATATATATATATATATATATATCAAACACAGAAGTCGTGCTATCCACTGTATTGCACTGGGTAGATTAAAACGTTGAGGCTAAAAGCCTTATTATAGTTGATGTCCATGTCAATTTGCACTCCAGGTTTTCGTTCAGTCTAGCCATAATATCTCTAGGATGCGTGTCAAATATCCGGTTCTATCAGATTATACTAGGCAAAAAATAAACCTGGGTACACGATTATTCCATCATATCAGGCTAGACAAAAAAACTATTGTGCACATGGATTACCTGCCGCTGACATTGTGACCATAACCCAGATGTTCTGGAAAAAACAGCTGGTGAACCAATCCTGTTATCCAGCTATTCAGTTCCTCTGTTGTACACCTGAAACTTTAAGTCTGACACTGACTCTCATTTAATACGGTGCCATGTCCGCTCCCAAACGAATGAAGGTTACGTTTCGCCGTGTGTTGGATGGTCATTTTTAAAAAATAGGATTGAGGCCTTGTTCGAATTTAACAGGACCGTTACCTCTCCTCAGGATTCATGAGCCTAAATACATGCACTTGTTGGTGGATTCCAATATATCTGGTAGTATTTTTAAGATGTTTTCTTACCATCATCAAAATATTTAGAGTACACGATCTTAATATTCAGTCTTCCGTCTCAACAGTGCTATCACGCACCCCTCAGTTGTTATCCAGGTCATTTTCGACCTGTTTTCAAGACTGACGTCTTCCGATTCTCATATCCTGCATAATGGGCAGGATACGGGTCAATTTATGTCCATTGCAATTCATGTCAAGTACTCGCAAACATGTAGTTTCTTATCAGAGAATCTTTACTGTGGGAATGTGCACAAACTGATAAATAAATTTTCAGACACGACACTCGGAATGACCGCTCGCCCGGTGATTATTTCAGCTTGCATGCTGTATGCAGCAAGTAAGGCGACCCGGCTGATGGTACCACGCGACGGCCGATGTGGCATGAGTTTTTTTGTATGTGTGCAGTTCATGGTGATACTGATAGGATACTATCAGGGCGCCCACACCTAGACAGGAGGACGATTAGGGTCCTCAACCAAAGCCTTTGGCTCAAAAGCCTAACCGCAAGGCAGCGGTGTTTGGCGGGAAATGCAAATGCATTACTATTTCTACGGAACAATTCGCCACATGTTCCAACCCCCAACCTGGAGGACCAGGAGACTGTGTTCGTCAGACCTCTAGCCATTGACCAACTTGGTATGAGAGACTCTGTGAGTGTCGCAGGGACACTCCCCAGGATAGTTCAATGGGTCGCTGAGGTGCGCAAACCGCCACACCACGGTAAGGTCCAGTCTCTTCGTGACGGATTAATGAACACATACAAGCACGTACAGCACGTCATTTCCATCACGCTTCAAGGTGTGATGGATGTGTGCACTACAGCAAGACAAGAAAAGACATGGGTCAAAAAAGCATCAAATGCGGAGTGGAACAGCCTTTCAAAGACGCTGGATAGAAGGAAGTTGGAGATGTGCTGAGTGGAGCGACCTTGATCACGAGCAGCGGACTGGAACAGCGTCCCAATCGCTCACGTACGATTCCACACCAGACATAAGGGGTAACTACATGATTGTGAAGGATCGTGCACATCTGTCTATCGTTAAACTTCAGTCCTAAAAGCAGCGAAAATAAACCAGCTTATCAGGATATGGTCCATACTGATAATCCACACAAATCAAGTGCTTTTCCAAAATGTGTAACCATGTCAGGAAGGCCAAAGAGGAACAGTCAGATCAACAACAGAGAGACCCCGTAACAGGAGTATTATATTGCTAGGCGGTCTCGTCCAGTCTTGACACTTTCGGTGCATAGCTGCCATCCCACTCGAAAGGAGCATAACGGCTGAGATACTGCCCGGTTGCCCAAGCCTAGACAGAAACGATCGAGACGCCGAGGTTGGGTTCGAAACATGAACCTTCCAGGCAGAAAGTTCGCGTCCTAACAACTGAGCTAGCTCGAGAGGGTCTCGGAGCAAAGTCGTACTGTCCTCTCGATAAGATTGTGACGGCACCCTCAGTCAACCAGCATGTCCATGTTGGTGGAAGCGGCGCTGCTAAATTTCACCGAGGATCATCATCACCAGTATCAGCTGTAGGAACTGCGTACTTGTTCCAAATTGGTTACAGCTGCCACACTTTCGTTCGATAACTTGGGGAGGTGGGGTAGGTAGCTGTGCATTGGAGGCAGGAGCTGATATAATTGATGCGTGAATACACGGTGGTTAGTGGACTTCTAAGTGGAGAGATTGGGAAGGAGGTATGCATTGAAGACAACATCCTGGATGCATGAGCGCCATTGAGGGCGCGACTGGGTCATCTCTGATGATGTTTCTAACCATTGATGTGTCCCGTCTTAAGGCTCACATCCAAGGAGACAGCAATGATCAACGCAGCTGAGTTTCCTCGTAATGGTTTCACACTTCGCTGACAAGTCATTGTTTGACCTCACCTGGTGTGATTTTGCGAAAAGAACCCTTCGATGAAGTCGGTCCACTGGCATACGGAGCAAGTGGCCAAGCCAGCGCAACCTATGCACTATGATCAGTTCCTTTTCCGAAAACCATTCGACGTACTTCAGCATTGCTGATCCGGTGTGTTCACACCACACTCAAGCAATGCTCCGAAGACATCGATGGTCAAACACTGAAAGTCTTTTGACGTCTCAGCGTGCACTGGCTAGGTTTGTGATCCGTATAGTAATATGGAGCGCACCGCAGCATCGTAAACGCGACCATTGACGGGTAGGCTGATGTCATGCCTCCGCCACAGGTTATGCAAATTTAAAAAAAATGCTCTGGCCTTTCCAATCCGGACAGAAATATCATCTTTCGTGAGACCACCGGGGACTGATAGAGCTACCCAGGTAGATAAACTTGTCTACTACCCCGATCGGATCATGCGCAAGCATGAGGTTAAGTTCTGGCCCAACCAGTCTTGCAGTAGCACTTTACACTCTCAAGGTGTGAACCATGAGGCAGAATTATTTAGATTATTTAATACTGTTTGCATTACCACGGAGTCAGATTCAAGAAGAGCTCTGTGCACTCGATATCTGTGAGCAAACTCCCCAGGAGCACTTCGACCCCACAGACAATAAGGCTGGTAGTGTTTCTTGCATGATCGTATCAATGACGAAGTTACAGAGGAAAGGTGGAAGGGGACAGCCCTATCTGACAACGCTTGATGTGGTGAACTCAGAAGAGAGCTCACCGTCGACCTTCACACGGTCGCGCGAGCTGGCGTACAGCGCCTTAAGGAGAGTCATTGCCATTGTGCCTGACGGTCCATGGGGATCAGGAAATACAACCATCGCTGGTGAATGGAAGCACCGTCGCTGTTACAAAATCTGTCGGATGTCATCGATGCATCCTCTTGCAGGACTGTATACACCTTGGCTTTCACGGATCTGTACCTCCCTGTGTTGAGTCAAACTTCGAAAGATAAGACCAGAGAGCACCTTCGACGCTACGGCTACCAGGCTGATGCCACGGTGGTTTTCACACAGCGACTGCGTATCCTTTTCGAAGATAAGGATAACTGTCGACCTGCCCCATTTTGCACGCACTTTCTCTTCACTCCATATCTCACCAATTAGCTTTGTTAGATTTGTTATCACGAATTCTCCGCCTTCTTTGAAGGGGGCTGGGTACAGACTGTCCGGTCCTGGTGCCTTCTCACATTTTAGTGTGGATATTTCGTACTTTATTTCCTCTACCGATGGGCGATCAAGGTTCACATTCCATTCGCCCGTATGCACTATCTCCACAGGCCGTGTTGCAGGTCAGCTGAACTGTTCTTTTAAGTGTTCGGTTCATTTTTCCAGTCGACGTTTTTGCGAGTGAATTAATGAGCCATCTTTTTGTTCCACTGACCGTTGGTTTCCTAGGGTTGGTTTATATAAGGCATGGCTGTTTCCGGGAACAAAAGCCCTTTCCATCTCCTACCAGAGCTCTCGGTCTTTCCTTAGACTCTTCACCACTTGGCGTTTGAGGGATTTGCGTGCGCCGTCGTACTCGTTGCCTGTTGGTAGGGATTTCCCGGCATCAATCATGAATAGCGATCTCGTGGACTGCGCGCCGTAGTCATATCGTTTTGGTATGAAGCATAAGTGTTTCTGAGTGAAAGTCCGGACGCGGGCGTGTTTCCTCTGCAGTATGGCTGCTGCACGTGTTCCGTAATTGTTCGTAAACTTGTTAATTTCGAGTGTCTTCCTGCCCTGTGCGCGCGCGTGTGTGCTGGGCCGAGTTGCATGCCTATTTATTGTGTGCAATGTGAAGAGAGGAGTGTCTATTCTTGTTTGATAGTTGCACGAACATGAATACAAACTGACTTGATGTGATTGAAGGTTGTAGGCCTGGCGCGTGACGCAGGTGGTAGCCAGGTAAACAAAATGAATAGGAAATTTCAATGTACACGTTGTCGATAAAAGTTGTAAGTTGGACAGGATTTTGTCACATGAATTGGGTGTTTTTGACGCGTGGTCTAGTGAGTGCGGGTGCACCAAACAAATTAAGCGAAGTTGGCTGAAGGAACGGGCGAGTGACCGCTAAAAATACTTCGCCTTAGCGAAAGAGAAAAATAGATGTTGTTAAAGTAGGTGACGTTAAGTTACGACGAAACGGTCTAACCAGTGGACGTCATCCAGAGCGAGTGATGCGTTGATTGATCTACATGAGTGGCAAGCGAGACAGGTGGAGACGTGGAAGAATGCGACGAATTTGTATTACTGAACAGTGTTTAAAGTCGGTGTAGGAGTGCTGGATTCCATAAGGTCAGTCTATGCCGGTTAAGGGCGATCAATGGGTACGGTAACAGGTTTGTCGACTACTTTGACAGTGAAATTTTTTTCGGAACGGGAAAGAACACGAAAAGGACTGTCGTATGAAGGTTAAGGGTCGTAAAGTATAAACAAATGGGAACCAATTGCAAGGTCTGAGGGACATAAGATAGTTTGTTCGGTGTCGGTAGTGAATAATAGCGCAGCTGGGACATGTGATTCTTGAAATTGGCTACGGAAGTGACAGGATCGGTAGAAGGTTGAGAGTCTGAATTGAAGAATTGGCCTGGTATATGCAGAGTCGTGCTAAAAGCTACTTCTGCTGGTGGACAGTGCATGGGAGAATGGAACAAGAAAACCCTAAGAACGGCTGCCCCATGGTTCAGATTTTTTAATCAGAGGCTAGGGGCGGGGTCCCTCAACAAAACCCTACATCCACTCACTACCTCGTGGGTCAGACTTTTGAGTCAAGACTCCAAGTGAGATATGTCAACTCAACTACCTTCAGCAACTGAGAAGTGTAATTCACCTCTGCAGCTTTTCGCTCACTGATTTTTTTTCCATTCTCCCATCCTGAAAGGCGAACTGCACCGACAACAACTAGACTTTTGGCGATGGATTTGATTTCCCTCTATCAGACTATAGGTTGACCACCTCTCTGCTTGCGCTGGATTGGATAAGAACAACATTTTGCTGGACAAACGACGAGTTAGCAAGCACGATATGACGCAACCACCGCAGATTCTGAAGTTGGACGCGCTTTCAACTGAAATCTCTGGCGCATAACCGAAATTCACTTCCCAATTGTCTCGATGCGGATTAGCCGGCCCCAGCCTACACGAACTATAGCTCAGAGAAACGGTTGTCCCTGATCCGAAGAAATGAGTTCCAATCACAGCCATGGAAAACCACTCGTACCGTTGCCTGATACGTACATCCCTTAAAATTCGGGAATTTGCCGTTTTGACACCATAGTAGTAATGTTTGTTCAGAGGTAACACTCTTTAGGTGCCCAACTGCCTCGCTATCCGAAGGAGGCACGACAGCTGAAATACTGTCCGGTTGTCTACGCCTAGATGTGTACGAACCAACTGCAGTAATCCTCAACGTCGGCGCGCACACTAAGATTCACTTAAAGTCTGATAAGTGGTCATGCTGAATAAGGTCGTGGACTGACAGGGACACTCCTTCGAGAGTGAAGCAGCACCACTGTTCTGTCTGATATCCACTGCTTGAGTGGACCTGACTGAACTTCCGGTATTTTGCAAGAATGTAGCGATCTCGCTCCAGCACCAATTTACACGCGATGGTACAGCAATTGGAACAATGCAGAAGACGATACCGATAAAGCCACATACCTTCGGGATCTGCCAGTCTCTGTTGTTGAGCGATTCGTGGGCAACTTAAGCGGCACTCGAAAACGAGGAGCAAGGCGACTCCGGACGAGTGCATGGTCAGAGGCCACACATGTGTTTCAAAACGAACGGCCGACGGTAACTGGTGGCAGTGTGAGCAATTTTGGACGTGCCTGGCGCAGTGTCGGAGGACGCCATGTAGCCAGACGACTTCGGTTATTTCGGAAGCTATTACTACATAAAGTCTGCCGTTAACATAGGGCTGAAGCGGTCGTTTGCACTTGTATGCGCGTACTGAGTCCAATCCAAACTCGACCACCCAATCGAGTCTCAGATGCACTAAGTCTGCTCCCATATGCATTCAGATCTCCGACAATGACTATACTTGAGCACTTAGCCCGCCGTAACAGGGCATTCAAAGCGACATAAAAGTTGATTTATAAGGTGTCAGAATTACAGTCGGTTAGGACCTAATCAAACACGACAGAAAAACGACGACCAACCATCCGTATGTGACTTTCTCAAAGACGATGCCAGACGAATGAGGAAGCATCGGCGTTTGAACATTGATGTTATGTTGTCGATGACGACGATTGTCAGGGAATAACTAGTCAGACAAGGGTACTTCCACCCAGTGACTTAGGACGATAACTGCCCCTGCATACCCTGCCGTATCGGCCACTAGATTGCCAGAAGCGAGTGGGGAGTGAAGAGGCACTTGGGTCAGCCACTTCGCTTTCATTCTGGATTTTTTTATGATACGCAGCACACACCAACGTCAAGCTAGTCCAGTGTGAGAGCAGGGTCAGCTTGTTGTCCGGCTTAATTCAGAGTGCGAACATCATAAGCAGTCAGATATACAGGGTGTCGAGGCTTGAAGATTCATTTCGAGCTACCCGAGAATGTCAGCGCCGGATGATGCGCAAATGTAGCTACCAAGAGCGACGCAGGACGAACGGAGTCATCGGTCCTAACTGAAGGGCTTTCAAGGAATTATTCATGGAGTGGGAGGAAGAAATAGTACGCAAAAAGGGAGCGAGACATCTGCGGTAGCCTGCTTTCGCCTACCCACCATGCAGCACGTAAGGTGACTCAGGCGATAAAACCAAGCGACAGATGATGTGGAATGAAGGTATTTTTAGTTGTAGGAATGCTCAAAGGTGGGTTGGAATTCTGTAATGGGGCCCCCACTCTGACAGGAGGACAATTTGGGTCCTCGAAGAAAGCCTTTGGCTCAAAAGCCTAACCATAAGACAGTGGTATTCAGCAAGAAATGCCAGTGCAATGCCCTGGTCAGGTCTGGTGCAAAACTCCGTGAGTGTCGCACGGACATCCCCAGTATAATTAAACTGGTCACGGAAGCACACAAAATGTCACACCATGGTAAGATCTACTGTCTTTGTGACGGATTTTAGGAATGGAAATGATGCCTTGCTTAAGTTGACAAACGTCGCCGGTGGGATTACTTCTCGCCAGACTTTCGGAACACCCAAAAAGAATATACACCTGGAGCCCATAGTCGAATTGAAGTTCAGATATAGGGTGAAGAGAAGGGATCCCGGTATTGATCACCGGATGGCTCCACATCTGTCATCCCACTAGGTAGACAGGACCCAGTAAATCGCAGTGCTCCTCAGTTACCGACCAGGGGGCTGAATGGAACGGAAGTTTACGCCATATGACGGCCATATTGACAGGGGCACGAAGTGAGCAGACAGTGACCGACGTGCTCTAAAGGCTAGGAAACACGTGACAAAATATTACCCAAGAGTCCTACGACCGCGCACCGTGGTTAGGTTCCTTTGGCTGACAGTAGATTCATAAGTCATGAGTCACCCTGCACAAGTCCACGTGTGGGTGTGAGCAGAAGATTGTCGTATGCAGGTTCCCAAGTGACATTTGATGTTTTTCTCCAGTGTCTTCGAGAGGAGTGGAGTTAAGTATACAGGTCAGTCACTGTGAGAGCGGGTTCGGTCCCATTACCGAAATTCACCCGTTGGTCTTCCTCTTGTGTTTTTCGACGACAATGGCGTCGTTATTGAGGCGCTGGTAGCCGCTATGTTTGCTCATTACAACCTACCAAACTTGACTAGTGGTCGAGCGAAAGCCTCTAGTGGCTTACCAATCAACTATGCACCGCTTACAGTGTCCTTGACCGTGCGAAGATAAATCTGCTTGTCTTGCGATTACCGGAGACTGCGCTGTATACATCTGCATACCGTATCCCCATCTGCCCTCGACGATCTCCTAGTCCTTGTTCATAGCCACTTGCCACGTGTTTTTATTTTGCTTTCCAAGGATTTGGGATGGCTGTGTTTAACAAGCCCAGGTCGACCTGAATAAGTCTATGCTTCTATTAGACAACGATTGGTCTTGCCAACTGGAGACTCCGTCTGTGCACTACATTCGCTTCATGCATCTCCGGTGCCGCGCGAGAATTCGAAACAGCTTGATTGGGTTTTCTGCGGAAACAACCTGCTCGCAGACTATTTTGAGAGCTTGTATCGGATGACAAGGCCGAACAGTGAGGTTTTAGGAAAGCTGGATCCTGGTAAGAATGGATGGGGTGACAAACCCATAGTTGACCTAGGATGAGACGGCGCAGACTAGAAGCTGACTACCGTACCATCTGCCTGTCTTTAGATAGTGCTAGGTCAGTTGTGCTAGACGACCAGTGTTCCCAGAGAGACCGAGATTAGGGTCTTAAGCCACGAAGGAGAAGATCTAGCGATAACGGTAGAAATTTTGTCCGAACCACTGAACCGAGAAATATGTGCCATGGTTCACAAAATTTTGGCGTGAATTAATGAAACTATGTGTTGGGTGTTTAGGTGAGCAGTGCGCACTAACTGTTTCGGAAGGAATCTCGTACCCTGTCACTCACGGACGTTGCAACGGTCAGTTTGCCCAACCCTACACGGAGCTCAGACCGCTGGCTCGCCCATCATGAAACCGAGCTGCGATTGGTCTAAAATTCGGACAAGAACAGCAAATCACATTCCAGCTTCGGCTAACCACAGAGACAAACCGAAGTTAATTTCGCCCATACTACGGGGTTCCCGAAGTTGTGAACTGTTCGAGGAGTTCTTTCATTGCAGTTGAACATGATATGTTGCTCATGTTATTTTGTTTAAGTGAGAAAACTTCCGAGGACACTGACCAAGGCCAAAGTGAAATATCAGCGTATCGCAGCTTTCCGCGGTGTCCCTCAAATGGAGGTAATATCTACACAATATCCTATGCATATCCCACCCATTTAGATAATTGAATGAAGTTTGCATGCGTCATTCTCGAAAGACGTAGCAAACTGGTTGATCTTGTTCACCAAACTTCTGCATAATATTGTTTTTTGTGAAGCTCACCTTTCGTTCGGAATGACACTCGAAGACAACTCGATGTACTGTGCGGTACTCATGAAAACAGTCATTCCCGGATATGCGCAGTCAGTCAGTAAATAATACAGCGTTTTCAGAGATCCGTACATGGATTACTACCATCCCGGTGGGATATCTTTCCCACTGGAAATCATTACTTCAACTTCGATGGATCACGTCGTAAAGCGCGACGAGTTGCTTGAAAATAAGGCCAATCATTGGCCTTCAGCTTGATAACCATACAATCGTCGCCCACCTTGGCTACTTATCGTACCAGCTAGGCCTATATCTACGTGCGACGCTGGCTGAGACTTCATTTATGGATGACGGGTGATGCGATGGCTAACGACGGCACATCATGAGTTTGTGCTCACCCCGGCTAGTTATCCGGACTGCTTGGCCCTTGTCTATGTTCGGCGCTGATTGAACCCCGAGCAATGGAGGACAGTCTAATCTAACGGCTAACGACGGCCCATCGTACCCATAACTGCGCGCACTGTCGCTTACCTTGGCTACAGATCGTACTTCCTAGGCACGTGTCCATAAGCGATCCTGAGTGAGCCCTCAACTAGATGACCACTCGCAGCTGTACGTGTTCCTTCTTACTCATACGCGTTGTCCGTCTAACATGCTCACGTTTGAGAATTAGAAAACCATCATTGGCGGACTGTATATTATTTCATTGGATGCACTCGTGCAAACCTAAATGGCAATCACTCCAGCTCTCGTTTTCCGCAAACCACTTGAACAGACAGTGCTTTTGTAAGGAAAGGTGTGCAAGCAATTATATCTGGTGCATATCTTCGGTAGGAACAATGAAACATCGTAGCTTAATAAACTTTGATAGGCTAGCTTACTAAGTCCTTGAGTATTCCCATTGTAGACATTGAACGACCGGCGTCTGCACCGTGGTCGTGTCCGGATTCAGTAATGCATTACTAGATGCAAGCAAAGTTAGGGTTTAATAGAGGCGGGAAAATGTGGCCGTTCAAGCGGCCTTACATTGCGGTGAGATGTGAACTCCATGACACCAGAGAAAAGCTCGGAAAAAGCGATATCATTTGTTTGGGTGTAGCCCCGAAATGGGCCTTGAAGGAATTCACATCGTAAGAAATAAGAGAAAATACTCGTCTCGAGATTCAATGGCAAAGTCAAGAACGGTTGTGCCGGTAAGTAGGCTCCGACTCGCCAGTGTCCATTTGCTCTAAAGTTGCGAGGAATAGTCTTATAGCATCTGCTTTTCGGGCCATCTTCGACTGGTCTCCCCCGAACGAATTGATATCAACTTTATGGCATGCTTTCCTGAGAGTTCGCTTGATGAAAGGAGAGCTGCTTTTGCGCGAAGGACCCGCAAATAAATAAGATGGGTTCAATGCTGGGTGCGCACTCACCCGGTGGACGCCCCTGAACGTACTCCCTAAAGAGTGGCCAAATTTCGTTATAACAGCAATAGATGTGATATGGCGATCGATCTCGTGGACAGAAGCGATCTGCAGGATCAATCGCTTGGCCACATAACATCCAGAACACATCTTCTCTCATTGTTATCCGACTATTAGTTTGTGGACGGTTGCCCCCCCCCCAAAAAAAGTGCCATCTTGTTCAGTGCAATGGTCGAAAGTTGATGTAATATCAGTTGCGTTTGCACGATCATGCGCTCCTTACATCTCATAGACTTGCGTGGTTCCAGCAATCAGAATTTGCCAACTTTCCGTTCAGGCTGTAGCTTGCGAAGCGGTGGAAGAGGTATACCCCACTCTGGTATGATGTCTTCCGCCAGCCACCGATGATAAATTGGAACTAGACCGAGGCAAGTCACATTTGCGTGCATAACTTATTGTGGACGAACAGGTGGCCTCTGAATTCCAAAAACAGCTACAGTAGTGTAGCCTCGTTGGCTGATATGAGGTGCGCGTGCAACCGAGGTGTTAACCGTCTGTGTCAAAACACAACTGCTGTTATATTCATGTTTCCCACCTGAAGCGGTCTACCTGACGGTACATTAGGTTTGGCGGGCGCGTGCCAATGCACGCGTGCCAATCTTGGTTGACGGCACACGTCACCATCCATCATCCGTCACCCCTCCCGAATTTCTCGCCAGTCACAGTAATAAGTGGTGTTCATCCCGTACCTGCGCACATGAACCACTCTTCGAGCAGGTAGACCTTCTAGATGGCACAGTACGGGCTATCGATATGGTGTGCGTGCCTGGAACAGGCGAGCTTGCGTTCTCAAGATGGGTATTGGAAATATTTACGAACTGTACCAACACGCGCTGCGTATGAATTACGACGTCCGAGTGATGAAGAAACAGTAAGCTCTCAGAGAGGAGGCAAATATGTGATCGGTTTCACACAGGATATCTAAATTGTAGCGAAATATAGGGGGTTATTATCCGGTTCAATGTCACTCGGTCGCGTTATGATATGGAGCCATGTGGTTTTAATATGTGTCGGATGGCTTTGGAAATTGCCTGCAAAATATCTTCAACTTGGTAACTGAACGTATGGGTTCCCGATGGGCTTACCGTGCCTGAAAATAGAGTAGCAGCACGTCACAGTCGAACAAAGCTTTGGCAGTCCGCATCTGCGACTGCCGTATCGGCGCTAGTGGCGTACAGGTTTCCGGATTTTCCAGCCGATACTTATAAAACACATCCGCTTTTCTCCGGAACCCTTCTGCATCGAAGGCAAACTCTTGCGTTAAGTTGGCGCAGTTTTCGGTGTGCAACCTAAAACAAACAGAACTATAGCCTACATATGTTATTTTTTCTGGCACATTCGAGTCTTTTGTTATTCGCGAATGTAACTGACTTTCCGAAATCTGCAACATCTATAGGGTTGCCACTTCATAATGTGGAATGTATATGCAAAATGAATCATTCTGCAAACGATCTACATGGTTGAGTTGTTTAAGTGAGCAACTCTTCAAGGTCATCAAACACCACCGACTACGAATACGTTGCTGATTTAATAAGATATCGCGAGCTGCGAATAAAGGCGAACCAATTACAATCGACGGAACTTGCAGACGATTCTAGAGCTGAAATAATTCTTTGAACTTTTTTGAAACTACATGGCTTTTGTGGATGCAGCATATGTGGGGGTGCCACTACCGTAAATAATTTTTGGTATTTGTACTTGCATGACAGCTCAAATACCAATTGTGTTCAGGTACCTCGATAATTGCTATTACGAGTTGAAATCGCGGAATCCTCATTTATTGTTGCCGGATAAATCGTGTAAGTTTGTTGCTAAACAGCAGAGTTTTCCATTATGACTTGCGAAACAGCGAGGACGACCATGACATTGATCATGGCGGACAGCTGAAACAACCTAGTTGACTCACACCACTAACAGGCGGCTAAGGGTCCACGATGTCTAATTCACTGGCCACATCGAACCTACGTCGATCATAGCGGTTAGCCTGCCGTATCTACTTATAATCTAACGTGTTTTATTATGTAAATTCCAGTTTCAAAATGCACACGATGCCAGAGTTGTCAGCATGAATATGATACATGGGGCGCAACCAGGCGACCATGTATAACAATGCAGTCCCACAGGAGGTATTTAGCGTGTGTGTACAATTTGTATGAGAGAAACAAGAGGAAATTCTTTTCAACGGTGTTCTGTTAATCGGCCACTGTACATCCGCGACAGACTTGATTGTATTTTCATTACAGTTTCTACTGCGGCAATCAGCATCCATCGTGAAACTAAATCAAACCTAAAGAGACCAGTTTTCCGGATAAGTAAGGTGCCAGAGCCCCATTGGCCTAGTTAAAAAATGGGCCATCACGGTACCACGTTGAGAAGGGGTTGGTTTTATGCGGTGGACCTGATGAAGATTTGAGAAACCCAAACAAGTTGCATGAGCAAAATGCGTTGTCAACGGGAGACAAAATTGACACGCGCAGGAAAACGCACTTAAGCATATGTAAATATGCATGGACGGAAGCAAGCCCAATGAAGTGCCACGTTTAAAGGTGGTATATATACCATAAGCTCTGTAGGGACGCCAAATCGCAACATCTGAATTTAGTCAAGCGTCTGCTCGCAAAAGAAGCACCAAAAAACCGTTATAATGGAGGGTTGGAGAAGACAATTTCAATGGAACCACTATGAACAATATGAACAATGAACTTAGTTTAGTGTTCGTCCTTCGTCTTCCCCTGGATCTTCGAGACCGCGTTCAGCACATATGTCGTCATTTTATAGGAACTCTTGCAAAGCTGGTACGGTGGAATGTCCATCAATGATTTCCGCCCGAAGATGACGCCTTGCGTCATACACATCCACTGCCCGTCGCTCACCAGTTTGGATATCTGGAAAAGTTCCGTCCGACCCAATGAACACTGGATAGCTCCGAGATCAGCAGATCTTGTTGCTGCCAGAAAGTCCATAACAGCAACTAGCGACTATGATAGCGCACGCAGATACCTCAAACACCGGATAATCAGGAGCTTGAAAAATGACAGAGAACGCTGGTGGATTCCGAAGGCTTTTGCTGCAGGCAACAGCCACGCCCTGTTTCAACTGACTCGATCAACGGGTCAAAAGAAGGCAGGTGTCAGTGAGACAATATGCGAAAAAGACGGATCAGCAATTCACTCCCTCAATCGCCGTCTTGAGCAGTGGGCTGAGCACTTCCAAGAACAGGTCACCTTGTCCCCTTCAACACAACCACTAGAAGCACCAAGGAGGCCCGAATGGAACATTGACACCAACCCACCATCAGCAACCGAAATCCAGCGTGAGATTTCAGTCCTAAGGCGCGAGAAGGCACCTGGCCCGGATGGGCTACACCCCGCGCTCTTCAAAGAAGGTGGCGAGATTTGGAACGAAAACAGAATACCAGCCGAATGGAGCTCCTCCATCGTCATCCCAGTTTTCAAAAGAAGAGCAAGAACGTCATGCGAATGTAGTTGGCTCTTCTTTTCTCAGGTGTGTTGCCAAATGGCGTTATGATTTACCGTTTCTCACAGCTTATTTGGTGACCGTCGCTGCTGTTTGGTGTTCCCCAGTACTGGTTTTCCAATATACACAGACGTCTGCATCTCAGAATGGGAGCCGAAATTCCAACTCGGTGTGAGTGTGAATTCAGCACTGAGTATGTCAAACGGTCTTTGTTGGATTTCATTCTCTAATGACAACAGCTTTATCCACATAAGTAGTGTAATGTATCACCCGACGGATCATGATACGTGATATCCCGTTGCAGTCTCCATAAGTTGTTGATATGGTTGTCCTTCAGAACTGAGGCGTCTTCAGCTCCCTGCAATGACTTTAGCTTCCTGTATGTAGAACAACTGTATGACCTTGAAATTGTGTTCCGTTGACGAAAATAGTGCTATGACGCCAGAAAAATGTATGGTTTATAACCCAGTTAGTTGTTCTATACCGCGCCACAAATTGGCCAGCCTTGATGACAACCTTTGACCCAGAATCCCAGACTTCGGATATCTACCACAGATCTTCCAACCTGCATGATGGACTGCAAACCAGATTTGATCGAGAACAAAATCACCCCGGTGACAACCAGCAGATGGTCGCCAGGTGCGAGTCCAGTGATCAGACCCAAGTCAACTGCTATTAGTACAGGTTGACGGGGCAACCGGTAAAGCCAATGGATCCAAATCAAAGTTAGACCTTGGTAAGCATCGAGTAAATGGGCACGCCTACTACTCAACAACCCCTTGAGCGAACTCCCCAAATTACTCAGTTCAGCGAAATAAACAACGGTAGCACTCACCGTTGCAAATCTCTGTCAATCTATTTTCAGAGGCCAGAAGCCGTTGTTGTACTATGTGCTTTATGGCGGTCAATGAGAGAAGCCACAACTCTGATGTTTCGATAAGTATCAAGGACTACTGAAATGAGGCATATGTACTGTTTTTGCCGCAACGGTCTTCTTGTGCTAAATGAGGGGACCCCGTTAAAGTCTTTGTTTGTGAAGGTTATTGCCCCTGCCCGATACGTTTGCAGAGATTTCAGCCTCTCGCTTACACCTCGCTGATTTGGGCTTCAGATACTCATGGATGCACTAGTGAGCAAAGTTGGCGGGCGTTGAAAAATAACATTCAGTATGTCGTAGCAATGATTAGGTGGAATAACTGGATGGGACTCCTCTTGTAGTATAATTTTGAAGGCATGAAATGCAATCTCCGTATACAACTACCTCTGTACTCTGTACATGGATGAACCCGAAAGAATTACTGAGCTGCTTAACGAAGCATCACGACCGCTGGGCTCTGCAAAAAATGCAGAAATGCCGGGTACAATGTTAATGATAACTTATGCAATGCGACCACCGGGGAGACCACTTCGAATGCGGTGCTGGAAGTACGCGCTATGGGACAGACTGAACTTAGAGAGCGATTCTTCGAGCAGTGTGGCCTGGTCATTCTACAACATAATGCAAGTCTAGATCCACTTGTGAAGCAATTAATACGAGTTTTCCTCTCAAAAACTGATGATTTGGAGACTGAATACTGTTCCAGGGATCCTCCGAAGGTGCTTCTGTTTGCGACTTCCGGGATGCAGTGATTGGAGAGAAGGACCGCCGGAAACATGGAATGGGTCAGTGAATGACACACTGAAGAATGCACAACCAAACGGTTTCCCCCCTGCAGTTAAACTTATCTACTCCAGCCAATAAAGGCCATAATCACGGAGCGATTTCATGTGCCTATGTTTTCATAGATTGCAAAGAAACATAAAAGCGCTTTATTTCGTTGGTATACTGGCTTTTCTAAATGCATAGGAGTAATGTTGACATGCGTCCGTAAAATATAGAAAAAAACTGCCGGTGTACAGGAGTAGGTCGGTCACGATTGTGTGGATAAGGCATGCGAGTGGTTTTACTCAACTACTGATGTGTTCTTTCTATACAAGAAACAAAAAAGTGAATGAACAATGTAAAATCGAAACTAAAGAGACGGAGAAGAAATGAGCACTGATGAGAAGTGAAGAAAAAAACAAATAAAGAGACTATTGTCCATGGGCCAATGATGTGTGATGCATCTAGGCTCGTGGAAATCGGACAACATTGTCCGGATATTTGTAGGCAGGATTCTCATAGCCATTGAAGCGCCAGTTGACCAGTCGGTCTGATTCGTCATCGTGCAGGCCTACAGACTGGTCCACACCGGTTGCATCCACGGCGGTGATTTCGTCTACCTCTGCCACGGTGCACGAGTAGCCAGCACGATGCAGTCGAGCGCGCCGTATTCGGTATCGCAATACGAAGAGGGTAGCAATGAGAATACCGGAAACGGCCGTCAGGGCTAAGAACCACTTGGTCACCGTACCAAGCCCCTGAGGTTGGGATGAACCGGTGTGTTTCGTTTGAGTGTTAGCTGCCGGCTACAAATGAGAAATGATCGTCAGCATTCTTAATGATGAGTACCGGTGTGGTGTGTGTAGAAGAATTCCAGGCCTATCCTCAACTAGCCAACATAGAGATCAAACCATTCGGCTCAACACAGAGGACCGAGTCCCCGATTCAACAACGGATATTAAGAAGCTGGGTTTAGTGAAGCAATGGGTTGTTACCCTTTGGAGGTGAATAGGTCAAAATAGCACCAATGAATTAGATTAAAACGCAAGCAGATGATCAATTCAAAGTCCCGGTCAGATCATCACGCATTCGCATCTGCAAATTTGACACATGGTAATTTATTTGTAGACAAGCTGCAAACTACTAACTGAAGACCCACGAAAATGAATGTGGAATTTGCCAGCGATTAATAATCGAAATCCAGGAGCGCAACAAGGTTCTAAGAATAAATAACGAACAAATTAGAACACGTTGAACCGACAAAGCGAACGCCGATGTTGACACAATTGGATAGCCAATAACAGCTTCAATGATTCGGATACCTGATCCAGTTATACGCCACTGAACGCGCGGGTACTGTCGACTCACGACAACAAAACTACTCACATCCTTTCTACAGAGATTACCAGTAAGAGAGAGCCAAAGTGGTCTCTCTGAGGGGGACTCTAATAGTTCTCCGCTGTTCATGAACACGTAGGATGTTGTTCCACCACGGGAATCACTACCACTTGATTGAAGATGGGCTTTAGTCAGACAGTCATCTGCTTTGAGGACGCCAGCCATGCTTCACGAAACGATATTCATCGAGTCATCAAATTTTTTTGAATCCCTTTCGAAATATTGGTAGCTTGGGTGAGTCTATTGGCCGAGCTGAGGAATCAACTTGCAAACGTTTCGCCATCAAATGACGGGACATTAGTGCGCGGTTGCACTTAAGTAAGCCCAATTATCCACGGTAAATTTGGTTCCCCATAGCTCGTCTGGATAAGGTACCAGACTACGTATTGCCACTTGAGAGGCGTAGCGCCCAATGCCCATGGAAACCGAGTAGCATTTCGATGCCAGCAATATCCCACCCCAGGGACTTCCCGCACAAACGGCGCGAGATGCTCCTCTACGGGATGACTAGTATTGATGAACAAAGCTGTCAACGTTTTCCAGTAAGTTTTAATTAAAAAGCCTTGAGAACTAAGACGCGTGTCCGCTACATTCCTGCCGAAACGATACACGGTAGTAAAGCGGATTTTTGGGTTCCATGCAGTGTTTGTCCCCTTTCGAAGGGTTACACTGTATTTGACCTTCAAATCTAAATGGTTTAGTTGACAATTGAAATTCCAACGTTGAAGTTGATATACGGCAGACTTATTGTAGGATTAACTAGGGCCCAACGTATTACTAAACACGTTTGTAACCAGCATAAATGTTTCTGGCACTCAGGCTTCAAGTCATTAGCAATGTGCTAGTGAACGGTGTAAGGTTTTGTGCAAGTGTTAAAGACTCGGGTTACAGTTATCATAAGAAAAACAAAAACAAACATCGAATCAAGCGAGGTAATGGTGGTCGTCGTCGCAGGAAAATTTACTGAAGTAGAGGATGAAGGAAAGGTTCTTCAACAATGCAGGGTCTGCAGAACCGGTCATCACTACAGGAGTGATCTCCCTAGAGGGCTGCACTGTATTATTACCATCATTATTGTTTATTATTATTATTATGTTATACATTCTTGTGATAATTATACATTATAATACAATGTTCTGTTGTATATATTGTACTGTATATTACATAGCATGTATGCTAAGTTATTACTATTATTATAAACCCCACACTGGTGTTGAATAATGGTGATTCATTGTCTCAGTAACGTGTGAAGATCTGTAAGGAAAGGAATAACAAATCTTGAATGAAGGGGCATAGATCCAGCTTGCTTCTAATCACTTGGACACCTGGGTCAAAAACTGACGGCACGAACATGATGGACTAACCAGAATAATTGCACCAGAACACGAGGATGACTGTTCAAACAAGAGTGGTTTCAATGAGAATTCCCAAAATAAAGCAATCACTTAGAAATAATAGACCGAAATCGGGCCACAACCATATTTTGCATTGCATTCAACCAGGCCCACAGAGGGCCACACGCATCCCATCACCGAAGGCACACCACATCGAGAACGTGTAGCGGCCCCTTCACCAACATACATGACTGTACAGCTCACCGCCACTCACTAGATCACGAGATCTGTTCTTTTTTTACACTCACAAACCACGCTACACAATCGTGACTTACTTGGTTACACAGCTTACAATCGCTCCCTAGTTCACGAGACTCGCTTTTTACCCTACACTCACAAATCGCGACACACAAGGGTGACTCATCTGATATTGACTGTCTCTACCGCCCAGTAGGCGTAGCAACAAGTCATGTGCTGACACCCACGTACACGCAAACTCACCTACATATAGGAAAGCCGAGCACAGTAAGACACACAGACTCGCGCGCGCAGGGAGCAGGACGTCAACCGCTCTCCACAAGTCCACGGACAATTATGGAACACGTGTAGCAACTATGCTGCGGAGAAAACAACGTTACCTCCGTCCGGACTTTCACCAAGGGACTCTCACAACCGATAAGTTCCCCTTTTGTCTTGCTCCACATTCACATTGTATTTATTTTTATACGTGTTGCAACTCACCACTGTCAACCATAGTAAAGACTGTTATTAGTGCATATATACCTTCTGAATCATATTATGGCTATCATCAACTGTGCACTAATTGGTGAGCCCGACGTGACTCACAACCGATGTAACAGACGTGACAAACGTCCAGACTTTTTGTAAGCTTCCACTGCACCGGCTAATTCACGCGTTGATCGAGTGGACGGTTTATCGGTTTTCTATTATAGGCATCATTTCACAACGAACGAATGATAAGCACGATTCGCGAACCGGAATAGCAAGTAAGGACCCGACGACGTGAATTCGAGTCCCCACGACTGTGTAGAGAACAACTCTAAATCGTAAGTTTGTAAAGCACTGTAAAGCTTCCACGAGTTGGAGCAAACCAAAGGTTGTACCTGGCAGAAGGGAGTATGTTATAGCTTTGACAGTGGTAAGAGCTTTACAGGCGTTAATATTACATTGATAGGCTGCAACGGAAATTCTACATACAACGAGGAATGTGTTGGAAGTAAATACCGTCAATGAATTGACCAGACTAACAAGTGCAGCTTGGTGAAGATAAACTTACTTAGGTGTTCAACACGGATTATTTGGGGATTATGAGGACCTAATGAGCTGCCTAAACGCTGTCTCAGTCCCTAGGCATGCAAGCCTGAGGTTGCCCTGCTAAGCAGTGCGATGACTGTTATTATTGAATGGCGAACTTTGATAAACCTGTGGGCGACCAGAGAGAGAAGTGGAACGACGCTTGAGTAGCAATGGAAGACAAAAAAATGGAAAGTATTTCACAGATCCTGGAAAACAAACCTGAAGTGATCGGGTGTCGTTAATGAAAAGCGTGTCCTGCTTTGCGTGTTGTGGTCCAAAAGCAGATGGTGTAGCATCATAGGCGCTGACATGTAGGTCCCATCGGGGAGTCGGAGGCTTTGTCTGATTCCCACTGGTGCTGTCATCTAGTGCAATATTAGTTTAAAAAAAGAAAGTAATGTGATAAAAGAAACAGGCACACTGCCTCCAAACTGACGAGATGAACAAAGGTGTCTTCCGGACAACGATCAGCAGTGGGCAGAAATAAAAAAAGCCTATATTTACTGGACGGAAAATGCGGCTTAGAGACAGAAGAGGCGACAATACGTTTTAAAAGAATGAGGTCCCGCAGAACTGCTCAAAAGGTCATTGCCATGGTATTTGAGCGAAGAGAACCTGAAAGACCGTCCTGATGGCAGTGCACAGCACGCAGATAATCCTAATCAAGCGCTCTTTAGGTAAGCACATACGGATGTAGGGCTTGTTCGTACACTGTCAAACGATAATGACCATCTATAGACTTCACACTATGTCCAGTTCTGAGAAATGAAGGGGCCGAGTTGGGTTGAAGTGATCTGTATAAGGGAATCCGGTCAAGATGTAGTTTGATAGCGAAGATGTGTGAATGCATTGAGTCTACGTAAGCTTCAGCTTCGAGAGGCTAGTAGCAGCTTCATCTGAGTGAACAAAACTAAGCATACCCACGTTTTCCCATTCATAACAGGATGAAACAAGTGTGGATTCAAACCGATTTTTCTTAGTCGGCGGAAACGAAAGAAGACCCTGTCTAGAGGAAACACCTCAAAACGTTGCTGAAAACTCGTTGACAGCCCACGAGTATTTCCGTCCTTTTTGGAGGCTCATCAAGTAGGCCTAGTCCCAGAATTTCTGTGAACTTTTTATTCTACTTGAACCCTCTATTTATTTCTCCCGGGGGTCCGGCTCTAGAGGTGTTAAAAAGTGGGTTCTCGAAAAGACCTGCAGCGGACCGATTCAATTTAGAGCTGGTTGCATGACGAATCCGCATCATTTGCATTCGCGTCGCTCTCGTTTGAACACCTCCCCTCCCGTCCGGACACAATCATTTCGGTGAGCCCATACCAAGGTTTCACTCTCATTAGAGCTCATTGACAGCGTACATGCTGAAATATGCACTACTGATGAGCTCTAATAAGAGCAAAAGTGGAATCCAGTGCTTGCGGTTTATAGTGAGGACTCACCAGGATAACAGCGCCAGGAGAGGAGAAGGACAGTTCAATTGGATAGGAATTCCATTACCCCCAAACTATCAAATTTTTCAGCTACAGCATCCTCTTGATGCAAGGCAGTAGGAAATAGCAGAGCTGGAATAATGTCAGGCTGCTAGAGACCAGATGAGAGTAAACAAGAGGTGGGGTCGGCGTTGTTTAATATGGTTCTTATTAGGAAAGCTTAGTGATGCAGTGCCACCGGAATTAAGATCTGTGAGAAAGCTTTACTGGGTATGTGGATAAGCTGAGTCGATTGGAATAAAGCTGGCGCCTCAGCTCAGCTCTAAATCTAATCCTCACAAACTATCGCTTTCAGCAAAACAACCACCACGGATGTACGAAACGCCGAAAAACACAGCGCGTCGCATTTAAACTGTATGAGGTGACAACATTCTGGAAACTCGGAGTCTTCTGGACGCAGCATTGGCAACCCGTATGCGGTAGATAATGAAGTATTATTGGCTTTAGGGTTCACGCTTTCGGCAAACCAGAGCTCACCTTGATGCCGAACCGGCAAGCGGCCCAATCTTCTGGCCAATCACGTGCGGATGGATCGCGGGCGGTAAGGCGGTTCTGGCGCAGGATTCCACCTAACAGATTTATCTGTGAGATCCACTGACAATGAGTTCATTCCCAACCGGAGATTTGATCATAGTGACTAATTTTGACGACCAATTGTATCACGAGTCTTCCGCAGCATAACCTATGCACATCTAGCCAAAGAGCACCACGCATGGAAAAACTAAATAAGTGATAGCCAATGAACTAAGTATTCCCTTCGAAGGAGTGGGCTGTCACAATGTTCAGCAGAAAAACGGCTTTATTTGTAGTTGATGAGGACCATGTTGATCACTGGTTTCAGCGGGCAAAATTTAACTAGATGTGAATGATCTATTGGTGTACTACTGGTCGATGAATACTTCTCAGAGTGGTCTTGTAGAGTAAAAGATGATAGGAACAAAGATGCGCGTGGGATGTGGACCATAAGATTGTTAAAGCAACCATGGTCGACATCACTCATTACCGATTTCAGATGCACGGATATTTTTCTTACACGCCGCGAAAAAAAATCAGAATAGACAACGCGAGTTTGGCTTGATAAGTGGTGGCGTAAAAAGGTACCTGAAGTCAGAAAGTGCTAAGACAACTATTGCGTTATTCAGAGGGAACAAACCTTCTCCAATTCGTGTTATTTTGGATGCGAAGTTATTGCCTTCTGGTTTGGTGTTTGTCTTGCCCGACTTATTATCCAAGTCCAACTTGGGCAGGTGATGACGGTACTTTGCAATTATAGTCTCTGCTTCCAACGCCGCCTCCTGGTCAGCTGTGGGGAGCACAACCCCATCCGCTTCGGGCATGCTTACATGGTGCAAAGATTTGACCATCGCGTCCAGCTGCGGATATTCCCTATCACGTAGTTGTGCCACATGGTGTAAAATAGCATCTTTCAACAGTGGGACCTACAATGATGAACACAAACCAAACGCTAAGACCAGTAAGAAAACACCGAAGAGAGAATATCACCCAGATGGCCTGCAGAATAAAGAGGGATCAAGTTGACCCCAATAAACTTGAAGGCCGTTGGCGTGAACCGTAGAACTTTGAATTCTTTGAAATTGCCAAAAAATTGTTCAGTCTTCTGTTTCACAATTACGGTTGAGCGAGGCCTACGTTTTTGAACGAAAATTCAACGATTTACTGACTTCCTTTTGAAAAGTTGCCCGGGAAAGATGTGCTGTCAGATAAGTAACCAGTAAACAGCTAAATGTTGAAAACATAAGTGACCAGTCACACTTTCGAAAAGTTGCCCGGGAAAGATGTGCTGTCTGATAAGTAACCAGTAAACAGATAAATGTTGAAAACATAAGTGACCAGTCACCCCTCAATTCAGCATGCAACTAAATATTTTTAGCCGACGAAAATTGCTTAGTTGCGATCTTGGCATTGAACACATGCCCAGTGCACGATAAAGGTTGTGCAAGTGTATGAAACTTTACTGAGTTTCTGCTCGGTTTGCCTTGAAAACCATCCCAACTAGAGTGCAATAGAAGATAAAACTGTCTTGTCCGAAAGGAAGGATTAAGTCAGCTATCTTCTGAAGGGCGGTCCGTATAAAACAGGACAAATGCACTCGAGAAAGTTAACTAAAAGGATAAACATAGAATAAGAAAAAGTGATCCATGAAAGTAAATGAAGTAAGGCCATCAATGTGTTCGACAGAAATAATATTTTTCTATATGCTTCGGTGCTCCCGTTAGCTAGAAAATATCGAGCGACCCAAAATATGACTGAACTGACTAGACCAGTTTTCACTGGCAGAAAAATGAGGACCTCAGCTGCATGTGAAAATACGGTTTTCTATCTCACAACATAATCCATTGTTCTTCAGCACTGAACAAAGACGGTGTATCATTTCGAAGACTATGTACATGGAATTTTCCATACTTGGCAAGGCTTTATCAACCACATGCAAGCAGATTCATCCGAACTTTAAACCTGGAGGAAATACACACACACACAAGGAAACTGAACGTAAGAGTCTCGACAACAAAAAAGCTGCCTACCCGATCCAACTTTTCCAGACTCCGATTGAACTGTCTCTCCACATCATCCAGTCGTCCACGTAAATTGTTCAGGACACGACTGGCCTCCAAAGGGTCGGCGGCCCCTAAATGCTCCCATCGTCGGATCAAATGGTACCGATCCCGTTCAACAACACGTTGCAAATGTTCTATGGCACTGAGAAGTTGCGTGAGCTGAAACGGGTAAGAAAGACATAGCAGGTGAAACAGATGGCAGCACAGCATGATCGCTTCGGGCTATGGGTTTCCCCCGTGAACAGTTTTACTTTTCCTGACCCACGCTCGTCATACAAACACATTCAGCGGAAACATCATAGTCAGGCTCAGACTTAGTAGTCTCCTATCATTGAATCTGCTAACTGGTAGGAGTGCCTTCAATGGCAGCGGCGACGGGTTCACATATGGAGCTGCTGCCACCAAAGACTGAAGTTACATACAGTAGGTGAAAAAAGCAAGCAAATATGACAGGATTGGTGAAGCGCAAATATGCTGTACAAGAAACAGCTTGAGCTGGGCAACATTTATTGGATTCTTCGCAATTCGTTGAGGGCAACCTACTTCCCCATAATTGGGGAGCCGCATCGAGAGACCAACTAAGCCCTGGAAAAAGAAAATGTCTCACGATGGAAGCCAGATATTGAACTAGGAAACGCACGACAAATGAGGCTAACAAAAACAGAAAATGTACTCAATGGCCATTTTGAGATAAGTTCACATAGAAGGCAAACCACATCTGTGTTTCTTTTTCACCCTGTATCGCAAACAAGTGTTCCGGCCATTCTGATGTGCTACACGATTAAAAACAAATAAGTACAAGGAAAACAGAACTTTTACTAAACAGCCACATGATTGCATGACGCTAGACGAGGAAACCCTCACTACTCCACCCACCTCTGGATTACACAAAGAACACTCCCACTCCCTCGAAATAATGCATTCCACTTGAAAAGCATATAAATGACACTGGCTCCGGTCAAGGTCCATTGAGCATTACAGCGCATTACTGATGTGTGTCAAGATGTCCTACAATAACGACAAGCTAAACCGATAATTGGCTTGTGTGCATAGTAGTGTCTGAAGGAAATGAAAAAAAAATAATCCGTTCAGAGTAGGGGGTGGCTGTCACAGGACACAATTCTCAAGCACAACTTCTTTGCTTTCGTCGAACAGTACTGGAACTTAGCAAGCTTCTATTTCATTGTAAACAGGGGTGAAATTAACTGAGACAGATGCAGATCAATAAGTTGCAGAAATATGAAGTTGGCTGAAACTCGTGGGTGAAAGCGTAGGGGAGTAAGATCCTTACCAGAACATTAGCGAACAACACCTCGAGCAGAGGAATGGCTTTGAGGAACGTCTGCTGAGGGGCTCGTTTTATAACTTCGCAACCGAGTCCTCACAGGTCAAATCAAATGGATCCCGAAGCATAGGTTTCTATATTTGCCTTCGAAGATAAAGGTGGCACAGAGCACTTTCTACCCAGTTTTTGCCATGGTACTTCTCGACAAGGTGAGTCAATCTCACTTCTTCTAAGTGCATCGAAAATACAGTCTATTAATTTGCGGAAGGGGCAAAAATGTAAAAATGTAAATACTCAGATAGTAAGGAAACCCGCAACCGCCATACAAGAACCAACCGTCACGAACCACGTTTGGCGCCCCTCAAGGACGGTCTCTGTACGGGGAAACTGCAATTAAACTGTGAATCTTATGAAAATGGAAGGTCTTATTACACGAATTTAAATCAACTGTGAAGACACAAATTCAACCTCCTTTCCACACAAATGTTCGGGAGCTGCAACCAGCAAATTCAAGGGAGATGACAGTTGGGCAACTAAGTAAAAGTAGTCTCAGGTGAGAAAAATTGGAATTTTAAGAATTCGTAGCGAACAGTTTAGCTATTTGTTGGAAATTTCAATCGCTTACCTAACTGAACCTGGATGAGAAAAAAGGGTGTAGACGAAGCGTAAGTGATCAGTTTACCTAGGGTTGTCACGATGACAGGAAATTTCAACACGACCAATTGTTTAATGTGTTGGCTCGTTTTGTTGATTCTCCATAGGAGTTTTCAAAACCACATACATTCAGAATATGGTGGTGACGCAAAGAGGTTTGGGAATTTTTTCAATTGATATTTCGTCATGTACCGGAAAGGACGAAGAACAATAAATTTGGTATGCGGTCGCATGGGAGAGTTAGAAAAAAATGGGACAAAATGCTTATGGCAGGTTTTCCATCTTCACATCGTTACTTTGTCGATATATGCGGTCAAATTTACACGTAACCAGCTGCCAATGTGCCTCCGCTCAGCATTACCATTCGGTGCGATTTAAGAAGCATTTAGTGCTGGATACCGCAGATATTTTGTTACTTCGTTCCTGTGCTACTTAAAGGTTTGTTGATACTGCTCCTTTCGGAAGAAAGGGGTTATTGGATGTCGACGATTACTTACAGGGATTGGGAACCACTGCGTCTGGATTGGAGAGTTAACTGCCAAAGAGCTATTGGGATTTTTCCCACATTCAAACCGGTCCAAGTTACCGAAACAGTTATCGGAAAAACGGCAAAAATGCGTGCTGCTAACAACTAAATAGTAGTAAGATATTCTTAAAGTTCTCCAGGGACGATACCGCAGGCGAAATGGATCACTAAAACAGCCGTGTAATTTGTGGTAAAATTATAAAGTTGTGCTGTCCAGAAGTGTTGCATGGACACAGACTTCCTTGCCTAACGATCTGGGACCCGACCTAACGATGCCAGCCTAAAGTGGTGTAGGGCTTAAGTGCTGCAGTGATGCGGCGGACTACACTATCTGGAACTTCGTTCCACAGGTACCACCATGCAGTGAGACCAAGAGCAGCGAGAGGCGGTACTACGAGTAACCGTGCTACGAAGCAGTCTGGAGTTAAAATCGTGCTGTCCTATGCGATAGGAGTGTGAAGACAGAAAGGTGTTTCCCCCAGGCGACCAGCATGTTCACATTCATGGGAGCAGTGATGTTGCCTTCTCCCAAGGGAGGACGGCTGAGAAAAGGTCGGCCCTAAAAACCGCACACTCCGATCGCCCGACGGTTGACCGTGACCACGGGCGCATTATTCAATACATTCGGAATACTTTCAAAATCAAAGAGTCCGGTGCTGCTCAAAAGGCACCTGATGCACGTGGCCACATCAGGAGTGGGACAGTAATACCTTAATCCCTGCGCCCTCGGGTTCGGCGAACCCCCTGCAACTGAGCAGGTCAGACTAGTGAGTCATCGGCTCCGGGCACGGTCCTCAAAGAAAACCCTACTGCCCGTTGCCTCACGGGTAACCTTTGAATCAGAGACTAGGAGCAGGGTCCCCGAACAAAATCCTACATCATCCCACTGCCTTGTGGGTCAGAGTTTTGAGCCAAAGGCCCAAAGTGGGGTACCTCAACCGAACACTCTTCTCAGCCTGAGCAACCGGGAAGTATCGTTTTCCCGCACAGTTCCGTGTACACCGATGTCCCTCGCCAATCCCTTCCCACCACGCAAGCAAACGTGGCTGGGTCATTTGACTGTCAGTTACCTGACTGAAAGGCATTATGCTCCTCATTATCTACTAACAACAAACCATAACCACGAGATCCTTTCTACACAGGAGCTCTTAACGTCCGTACTCTATGTCATACTGGCAAAAAGGAAATGCTCGCTTTGACCTTACGCTCTCTTAAAATTGATGTATGCTGTGTCTCCGAAACCCGTATACAAGACCCAAGTGTGGTTGTGCATCTCAAAACGCCAAAGACGAACTCAGTTTTAAAACCGTTGGGCTGGCAAGTGTTCCTTTATGTAGTGAGTCCTAGCCTTATTGAATATGAAGCAGTTGACAGAAAACCAAACAAGTAATCAGTACCATCATGGTTTGACCATCATACTTTATATCAGACCTAAAGTTTCATTCCAAGCAGTGACTGTTGTTCATTTCTGAGGTTGTATTCTATTTTTGACCCAGTGGTTTCAGTTTGCAGACAAACATTTCGACGAGTTTTGTTTGAAAGCCCTTCCTGCAATCCGATTTTGGTGTACCATCTATGCGAACTTTCTGTCCTGTTCCATTGCACATGTCGTTTGTGTGTGCTGCGCCAAGTCTGTTCGAACCCAACTAGCTAAAGGAAAGGATCTTCACTCATGATTCTAACGGATGATGGATGTCAGGTGCCGTACCACACTACAGCCGATCAAGGTACGGAAGAGTGAACGATGAGGGTTGTTGTTAGTAGTTTGGAAAATCGATCGAGCCAATAAAGGACACCATAGTGTGGTTGCTTGAGTTGTTGCTCTTAATTGGCGTATGCCAGAAGATATCCGGAAGCTTCTTTTTGCCGTTGTATTTCCAGAGACATTTCCCATTTACAAATAGATATAAATTACGTAGAGATTGTTCGCGTACATGCTTGTTTTTAATATGGGGTGTGAAATATCAATATCCCTAATCTCCCCTGAAGATAAGATTTATATGTGCAAGCAGGGTTTGTTCATTATGCGTTGTTTAGTGTGCGTGTATCAACACCGATATCATAAATAAAATGCGCAGCATCCGGATGAAGAAGTGGAGTAATATAAACTTCACAGTAAATCAGTCGTCACACATGCCTGTCAGAAGCCACGCACACATCATTCTGCTGTGAAAGCCTCTCAAAATGCACGTCATTTTGTGCTATGACAATATCACAACTTGAGTACTTTATTCATTATTTCTCGGACCAATGCTAATACAACTTTCCTCGCCGTTGCTTATTCATGAAAGCATATCTCAGGTGCAAATTGTCAGTATTATTTAGCTACATGACATACAGGCGAGCAAGCGTTCGTGCAACCTAGAAAACCATAAAAAGATCACGGAGAATAGGGTGGTTGAGCTGGATTCGATAGGGTTCTGGCCATGTCTCTGGAAGACTGTGCTCTATACATTAACCCATGTTTTGCTTCTTGATGTACATATGAAACGGGTAATTTTATTCAAAAATCTCTCTGTCTCCCCCTGAGTGATTGATTTCGTAACCTATCCATACCATCATCATATCCCCAGGCAACAACAATATAAAATATTTTGGCAGTTATAAGAACATCTATCGCATGCAATCCTAGTACAGTCATGCTCATTTTTGGTTCTTCAATGTCCTCTTCACCAGCACTGGAGATGGTATACTGATCACTGAATCTGCAGCATGTCATAATTAAACTTGCTTTAACAGACATGGGTTGTTAGGGCCGCATTACGAGGTTTAAAGTAATAGTAAAATGAGAGCTGTCTTTAAACCAAACGTCAGCTCGAGATTCGCGACACATGATCGCAAATCCACTACCAACATAACGCCGCCAGAGAGACAGCAAACATTCAAAATTATCCACCCACTCGGAATCCGGCTTTCCTGAGAGGGCTGCCGTCAGACGCACAAAGACATGCTGAAGCCACAATTAGTCACACTCGGCATAGGGACATAAATCAGAATGGTGGACCACACCGATTCACGGAAACAAAAACAAATAAATCGTGGCGAAAACCTCGACTTCAGCTCGTTCAATGTCCATCCAGGGCGGTTCGGTTGAGATAATCTATTACTGTATCCTAACACTTCGCACCGGCCTAAAACTTGATATACATCCCTTGAGTGGTTCAGAAGACTGCAGTATGCTTAGCAAACTCGATCGTCTGTCGCCTGAGTTTCGTCGTCCAACTGCATGAGATTAGCGAGGCATCAGAGCGGATGCAATTGCCCAGATGACAGTTCCGTTGCTTAGGTTCACTTGCGCGGCTCAGACCAGCTAGCCGTATAAGCATATACCTGTTTAAAACAGGTTCTTATCCTTACTCATGTTCAGTTATTGACTAGCTAGTTTGTATCGATGCGCCGCGACCGCACCAGTTACAATTAGTTCCCACTTCTCGTAAGTTGATTGAGTTGCAGCAGGCGTAAGTGCGAAATGTGACAAAGCGTACGTCCCCGAAATTTTAGATAGGAAGTTGACGACAACAGCGTACCCATTGTACAAACACCTTGATTGCAGATCCTACCAAACTGCGGAGGACGCAAACACAACGATCGATGGTTGTAGACAGACGTGTACGTAAACAACCTGCCAGCGAATCACAGAGTTGTTACGGCATAAAGTGCATCAGTAGTGTGGAAAAATCGTTCCCGCCGTCCACTAAACAGAGCAAGCAAGAAGGCGGGAGGAAACCGCATGGTGCACTGGTTGGTTCGTCTGGTACAACAGCGACCAATACACTGGCACCCTGCTGGCAAGGACACGAAGTGTCCTGAGTTCCTACCGGCAAAAAAGCTGGTAGGCAACACGCAATACACACAGTGGGTCACATCACAGGTAGATAGCCATCAGTAAAACTGTGTGCCGTCCCATGCAAACCAGATTTAAAGACTGGAGGTAAGGTTACCAAAAAAAGACTTCAGGTGAACCTAGGGAATTGCAATTTAGTCTTAAAGTGAGCATTTGGGTAGATGCATTTAAAGGATGGGCACATTCAGGTGCGAGAGTAAACCTCCCACCTGGAGTACAGGCAGACATTAGGCGTGTGTTTCACTGCACTCGGACAAACACCAGTAAATATAGCAAACCAAAGTAATCAACTGTGAGACTCAGAGGCAGTGCCAAATGTATAAACCATAGGTGCTGAGATATCGCTGAGTTGGCCAGCAATAGGCGAAGTTACTAAAGATGTTGGGGATGAAATCGAACCACTGACCTTTCGGATAGGATCCGACTCCTACCGATTCCCTATACGTCATGCTGAGGGGAACAGAGGACGGATTAGTGACATAGTGTGAAATGCTATTGAGACAATATTTTTTTCTTTTCCAATAAGTTTTCCAAAGCATTTGTTAACTGAATACGGGGCCGATGATGACTTGCTAGCAAACAGACCGCAAAACAATCTTGTGCGCTGAAAACTGTAAACGCAGTTTAGGCCAGCCCAAACTAAGTGCGCGACACCCCTTATTACTTATCTTGTATAGTTCCCATTGAGTTATACCGTAATTTTACCTCAAATCCCACCATACACACAATATTCCACCCTTCAGTTAATCTGCGGTATTGGAGTCTGGATACAGGCCGTGTCACTATGCCTAACATGTATTTTTAGGTGAGCTCCGATCAATGTCTCCATGCAAAGTAGGGGGAAACAACGACCATTTTGATAAGGAAGTGTGGATCGGGGGCGGCCAAGTTGAAATATCACTCTCCC
This sequence comes from Clonorchis sinensis, assembly GCA_003604175.2. Lineage (NCBI taxonomy): Eukaryota > Metazoa > Platyhelminthes > Trematoda > Opisthorchiida > Opisthorchiidae > Clonorchis > Clonorchis sinensis. The sequence continues at coordinate 14,259,900 of CM030371.1, forward strand.
GGCTGCACTTCACAGAAAAATGGACGGAGATGCACATTAAGTACCCTGACTGCAATTTTCCTGCTCTGACCACATGACGCCCATTCATACTAGGAGAATTCCACACAACGAAGCAGTCACTACTGTAACTTTAGTTGACCAAACGACGCCCATTCATACTAGAAGTTCACATCACGAAGCAGTCACTACTGTAACTTTAGTTGCGGTTACTTCCTTTTATTCTAGTCCCATGCCAACATCAAGACAAATAGTTTGAACCGTCTGAATTATCCTGGCTGTCTCTATTGAACGTCCCTATCTTTTGGCATTCCACATGATCACCTGCGAAACAAACGTCAACTGGTATGCCTGGCCTATGTTAGTAAATCGTAGCCGACACTAACTCCTAAGAATTAACCTTCCAAAAACAGCGTGGATACGCCAACTTCACATGCATTCTGTATTCTTTCTAGCATCCTACTGGCCTTAATACACTTCTTAGGAGCGTGAAAAGTGCCACATATGCCAAGATATTCACAAGACCGTTCATGAAAGGATTTGAGTCGTACTTTATGGGAGCGCTGCACTGAAGGCCTGTTGTTACTTCATTGTAATAGACAAAATAAAAAAATACGATCCTTGGGGTATTAAAAAGTCCCATCTGTCGTCTCGAGCCAGGCTAGAGTGGACTTGCTTTGTCGCGCATTTTTGCAGCATACTGATATCACTGCAAGACAAAAAGCCAACATGTTTGGAAGCAAAACGCAGACATCGGTATTGTCGCGCGTGGCACTTGCGTTTCACGGTACTCCAACCAACGATGCAACGTAAGCTAGGACATAAAGAAACCCCACTGCCTTTTGCCGATGAACTCAAATAATGGGCCTTGAACCATCACACACGAAAGCAGGAAGCAAGGGACGACAAAATAAATTAAACTCACGTTCGACGGTGCGTTACGAACTGCGTTATCCCAGGCCAAGGCGGCAGCTTCAAAGCGTTTCCCCACAGAATGTGAAACACGTTGTTGATGAGTGAGCAGTAAGTCATGGTCTATCGCCCGAGCTTCCTGATCTAACGCCAAGTATTTCTGTCTAAATTCCTGCAACACAAAAACGGAAGACATGAAGTTACGAATATGAGCCAACTAAACAGCTCTATGTGACGTCAAAACCACTTGCATGAGGTCCATGCATCAGTCTATCTAGTCTTTCCTTCAAGAATGAACATACAAAGGAGACGAGTGTGCAAGTTTTTTCACGCAACACGCTCGCGTACAACCCTACGCGTACCACCTGAGTAGGGTGTTGCATTGCTATTACGCGGAGGCCTTTTCTCAGCAAAGGCAAACTTTTGTAACCGTCACCGGGAATTCCACATAGTTTTCTTCACAAAGGTGCGACATCAACACGACATATTGTACCAGGTGAGAAGTAATGTACACAAATGTGAACACATCAGTAAAGTAGCGGTTGAACAGACCCGTGTGAAGGCAGCAAACAATATTTTCTTCCTGTGACCGGTCGTGTGGGCTAACCTAAAAAATCCCCGTTACTAGGTCAGAAGCATGTGCATAGTAGAGTACATCCATGAACATGGGTAAGAATGAGGAAAGGAGAGGTACACGGGTTAAGTCAAATGGAGTAAACCACAGTCCAACAGAACAGTTAGCAGACGAACACAGGTTTTCACTGGTTTAGGTAACCCGGCCCTAATTGCATGGCTTGTGGTTTGTGACCGATTAAGAATATACGATATATAAGTTGGAAGGTAGATTCTTTGTCTACTGCATAAGCTGTTTCGACAACTGTACGAGGCGACTGTACTCGAGAGCCGGACCCCACTCCAACTACCCAGAAACACCAGTTTGGGTTCCCGTGTTCCGCCCGACAAACGCTTTACCGTATGGTCACTATGCGCTGCTTGACCTGAACCGATGAACAGTATACAAGAAAGCTAGTGACAAGTTTTGACATTATGTCCTTCAAATCAATTTCAATGACAGAGCTACAACTGAAACTCAGGTACACAACGGCCACACACGGGGGCTTTGTATAAACCATAGTGCGTTGTTCATTCCTGTTACGTAGACTGAACGGTTTTCGATAGAGACTGTCCAGATTATTTGTTGCGAAAACATCCGGTTTGAAGATCGAAGTTCCACTTGCTGACAATCACAGAAACATATCACCTAGTCAAGCATCCAAGAGAGTTTCGTTTGTGGTGTGGCGGTGTAAAGGTACCGACTCAAATAAACTGACCCGCTCAAGATTGCTTTCCGCTGTTTGGTCGGCGTTTTTCAGAAAAGATACGTCAGGGAAAAAGTAGCTGGTTGTTGTGTTCAGCGTCAAGAGTAAATGTTAAGCCCAGGTTAACTGGTCCGAGATGGCTCAGTGGTTAGAGCGCAAATGTACTGACCGGAATGTCCGTGGTTCGGACCCGACCTGTGCCTCTCGACTTTCCCTGTCTAGGCAACCTAGCAGTATCCCAGCCCTCGTGCTTTCTTCGGGTGGCATTGCAGATAGGCACCGGAAGGGTGTTACAACTGAACGATAACTGGTTCGAGGTTTTTTAAAGCGTCGGCAGGATAAGCACTGTCGATGGCAAGTGGAAATCAACTGTTCAGGAAGCGACCATCTTTAACCTTAGAGTCTTTGGCCGTGGAGTTTCAAATTTACTCATGGAAAGATCTTCAGTAAAATACTTGAAGATTACCGAATCAGACTGTCACCGTTTTGCCGATAAAATTCACTAGTGAAACTGGAATGCATGTATTTTAAAGCAGTTTAAAGGAGTGCTGTCAACAGGTCAATCAAAACATACAACAAACGAAATCTCTTGACTCGACGAGCGGTTTCCCAGTATGAGACGACACGATGTCAGGGGAAAACGTGGTGATGATTATCAACTCTTAGTCCCATATGCAGGCTGGTGATTCGAAAAATACTTTTGACACTATATGTTAATACCGCTGAATAATACTAGCAGACTGTCAAACGATTTAGCCAAAAGATTGCACGGAGAAGGGAACATGGCGAGGATGGTCCTGAGAGTTGGGTCAGGTTTGTGTACTTTTGTGGAGCGCGAAGTCGGGTATTGTTGTAACGCTATGCAGCAAGAAGCATTAGTGCCATTACTGGTTGTTGTTCTCTTCACTAAGCTGGACAGTGTGGTTGAGAATGTTATCACCAACCGAGGTAACATCAATGCGTAGTGGGTTGACAGTGCGTAGGCGCTGAGTGGTACTGTGCTTGTATGTCTTGCTGGCGCCTATGTCTGCTGGAGCTTATAACTAGTAATTTGAATGGTCAGTCCGGGCATCCGGTCTCTGGTTCATAATTTTTTAGGAAGGTTTCTCCGTAAGAAGCCACTTTTATCTAGGAAAGTGATGACGGACTAACCACTCCAATGGTGCTGCTATTGGTTCTGAGGATGAAAATATTTGTGTACACTATCATGTGAATTGTTGAACCGGACATCGAGTTCCACAGAGCAATAGCTAAACTAAAGCGTAAGGAGACTCGCCAAATCGCTCAAACATTCCTTCTTGGCCAATGAAAACTCAGATTTACAAGTGTTTTCGTGTACATTTGTCAGAGCATAATGCAGGTTTTTACTTCGTAGAAATCACAGTTCTCACTGAGGACATAAACCATATGAGCCTGTAGAACAGTTCTCAGTCCCCGCAATCTGCGCTGTCTGGTCATTATGATGATTCCTTTGAAGTCAGTAGCTAAAGTTGGGTCATTACATGAAGCTGCTATTATACACATCACATCGCACGGCCGAGAAGCTGAATCACACTACAGTTTCTAGGACAGAAGCTGAACAGCTTCCGGGTGTGACAAATTGTGGCGGATAAGATTGGCTGAGAGGAAAACGGTGTGCAGGTCAGCCAATTGAAAGACATCAAAGTTGTTTGCTGGCATTTTGGTTATGGTGGTGTAAACGCACTGTGCCCTGGTTGCACCAACATTCGTTATAACGGCACACTTGTCGGCCGGCTTCCGTAAAAACTTTCCACCGTTAATCTCAGACGTTTCTACCCAGCGTTCGAAATCCGAGCCTCCATCTTCACGGCTCCACACACCATATGCATCATCCGACTTCTTGACCGGAAGGACAAGGTAGCGTATCTAGGCTGCCTTGAATTACAATCCTGGAAACTGATAAGATCGATGGTGTCCCGAAGACCCTCGAGCACGCAAGCAATTAGTAAGCAGTGAATATGGGTGTGACATAAATGGAACAAACAAACACGTCTCATTTCACCAGGGGACAGCGGTATAGTCTAACATGGTAACGGAAATTCATGAAGACCAAAGGTTTATTTCATCCATTGACCAGAGTTCATGCAAATCCTTCCAAAGGCAGTGCAGCAGGGCAATCCTCCCAAGGTCACTTGGATCAGCTAACCTCCATCCACCTTTGGGGGACCGATTCGGCTAGGAAAAATCGTACATTCCAAGAAGAACCACCATTGCTCTGATTCCTCTCAAGAATACAGAAATTCGTCCGTCAAATGATCCCAGAAGCCTCTTCACTCTCCAGCCAGCATGATCAGAAGTGGCATTTCCGATATAAGAACGCACACTAAGTTAGTTAAACTCGATGCAACAACCGATGGAGTAGGATTTGTTTGGAAAGATGGCCAGTGAAATGGATGCGGATAAGTACAGTAGAACGCTGGATAATTTTGCAACCAAGTTGCATGTGAACTAATGGCAGCACACAGAGAGGTGGATGATTGAGATGGTGGTCATCGATCTATTAGCTGAGGTGAGCGATTTCCTTGCAAACGTTTCCTCATCAAGTGAGGCCAAAATATCAAGCGCCGTTGGAGGACGTGCATGTGCACTTTCTTGAATGAACAAACTGAAAGAGGGAAAAACTCACCTTATGTAACCGATTCTCAGCATTTTGTGTTTGTTCCGGATTATGGATCCAATCCATGTCTGAAAACTGCGCTTCCGCCTCAGCTAATTCCTGTTCCAATATGTGCTTTCGTCTGTGGTAGGCCTCGTGACCGGCTTTCTTGGCGATACTGTACCGCTGCTTCTCGCGTGATTTGTCTGCGATCGTCCCCATTGTCGTGGGTGCAGGTAGCTGATTGAGATAACCCTGATAGACCGCCACGTTCTGATCGATGATGAGACTGTCATCTGATTTCGATGATGTCGGAAGTGGGAAGGAAAAGTTAGATTTGGATGGCTGAATCGCCGGACCAGGTGGAGATGCAGTGACAACACCTGTGGAAGACGAAAAAGAAGAGAGAAAGGGAAAGAAATGAACAGCATTCGAATATCCAGATCGTCGTTTTCGCAAAATGGACCACTGAATATACTTAAAACTAGCTTATGACACAATCAGATTTGAGCGGAAAACGGAAGTTGATCAAATCTGTAAATCAGTACACAGTGCCATAAATCTTAACGATAACGGTTCGGAGGAAAATATCTACCACAAGGTATAATTTCATGGTTCCAAAATTATACAATATTTTCCGAGAAGGGTTAAACGATCTTCGAATGCTCATATGACAAGAATCTTGTTCTCGTTGTAGAACGGAGGCAATTTGGATAAAAAAAGATACTAAACTTCGAAGAGCAACGAAAATATTTTTATCTTGAGGTACCTCTTAGTCGGAGGTCACATAAAAACGCACATTATGGGGCACACATTAAGTCGAGAAAAGTGAAGGTCTACTTTGTGGCGTCATACTCTTCAAATGGTGGAATAACATTCCCCGGACCATCAGAAACAAACCTATTGTATCATGTTAAGACTACTGAGACAGAAAACGAATTTGTGAAAAGCAGGTATCAAAGATGTAGACGTGTTCTGAAAACCACCTACAAGATACCCAGGTAGAATCGTTTAATACGCCAATTCAGTTGCGTTTAATTACACAAACGTAGACTACAGAGGGAGGACCAACGGTCAGGGGGTCCTTGGTAAATAACGATGGAAAGCAACACAAAACCCCATAACACAAGCCTCAAGAGAGACTGAGATAGGCATTAGCCCAGCACGTGAACAGTGGAGATTACACGAAATAAACAATGAGGCAAAGAGTTCCAAAGATAAGCTGTTCTACAAGAAATGTGGGAGGAGATTATATGGATGAATAGACGAGCAAAAATGTTGTTCGGATGGAGGATATCGACAAAGGGATGGAAGAAGCAAACTACTTCCATGAGGTGTACAGCTTTAGTTCGAATGGAATCGAGGAAGGAGCAGTGAGGAACCCCATCACAAGCACAAAGTAGTACTCTAGAGTCGGGCTACTTTGGGACACATAAAGAATGCGCATAGAAGTGAGGTACATGCGTGTAGAGGAACGAGGCCTGTCACCATAGATACTTATGTTGTGAAAAACTTGATGCACGGGGTCCAGGAGAATTGTAACAGACTCACAGAAGAGGAACGAAAACAGATGGGGTGAAGTGGAATCCCGCAGCCAAAAGCTCGCCACAACAGGGCGAGCAGGAGAGGCTGTGGTTGCCGGAGATCTGAACGCAGGCTCAGCGCATCTGAGACCTAATTAGTTGGTCGACATGAATTCGACTCAGTACATACAGACATCATCATCGTCAGCTGTAAGAACCGTGTACTTGTCGTACAGTGATTCTAGCTGCCACAGTTGCGTTTACCGATGAGTTGGGGAGATGCGGTAGGTAGCTGCGCATTGGAGGCGGAAGCGGATAAATTGGTGCGTAAATACATCACTGTCAATGGACTGTTAAGTGGGGGATTGGGAAGGGAGCTATGCATTGAAGGCAATAGCTTGGATGCACGAGCGCCATTGAGGGCGCGACTGGGCTATGTATGACAATGTCTCTAACCCGTGGCCCGTCTCGGGGTCCCCATCCAAGAAGACGGCATTGACCAGCGCAGCGGCTTATTTCTGGATGCCCGAAATGGAACTGACGGAGGACTCAATGGTGGAAAGATAGAGGAATCACGACGCGACCTATAAACATTAAGCGATTGTTTACGACCGACAATACATCTCGGCGATGAAGGAGCTCTCGAAGGCAATCTTTGAAGTTCGGAGACTATCGAGAATTCACGAACCGGATCGCCTTCTGAAGCGTCCGATCAACCATGGTAGCTTGTTGAACCTCTGTCACTGTCACGGGTAATGCACGAACAGACTGGAGTAACTGGGGGCCGGCGGGGTCCTCGAAAGCAACCTGCGTAATAACCGTGTCTTCTCCATGAGTTAGCTGATTGCTGATCAGGCGATATAATGCATCGGCCTGACCGAAGTCGGTGGTGCGACGATATTGAATATCACAGTCGTAACCCAGCAGAATAAGCGCCCACCTTTGACGGCAGTTGGCATAAAGTGCTGAAACACCTTTCTTTGAACCGAAAATACACAGTAAGGGTTTAGGATCGATAAGTAGGGTGAAACGGCGACCGTACAACAACTTGTGGAAACGTCGGACGGCGAATACTAAGCCCAGCGCTTCTTTCTTTATCTGTCCATATAGCTGTTCTGCGGCGCTAGTGATTTCGAGGCGTGCACGATAGCCTTCTCTGATCCGTCTGGGAAGACGTGAAGAATGACGACACCGAGTCCGAAAGTAGAGGCATCAGCTGCCACGACGATCGGTAGCTTTGGGTCGTAGTGGGTCAATAGCAGATCGGAGCTGAGCATCGCCTTTAGCCTGCAGAATGCTTCCACGCATTGTTCTGACCAACGCCAGGAGGCGTCCTTTCCAAGCGATTGATTTAGTGGAGGTCGAATGTCGTGTAGCGAAGGCAAGAATGCCGAATAATAGTTGATTAACTCCAAAAAGGAACGTCACAATGGAACATCCTTAGGAAGTGGTATCTGTTGTATAGCTGGAACGTTCTCCCGGTCAGGATGACGACCAGAGGCGTCGAAGATGAAACCAATACACTTCACTGTTGTCAAGAAGAATTGACACTTCTCAGGATGGAGGCGGAGGCCATTGTCCTGAATGCGCAGCAAGACGGCATTGGTCAGGCTGGTTCGGGTGAATCAGCAACGATCAGCATGTCGTCCAGGTATACGACCACACCTGGAATGCCAGAAAGGATGGTGTCCATCAACTGCTGGAAAATTGCTGGGGCGATTTTCACGCCAAACGGGAGATGGGTGTATTGATACAGCCCGCGGTGCGTGGGAGCGATTCCGGTGCGAATTAAACTTGAGGGTAAGCTTCAGCAAGGTAGATTTTCGCGAAGAACTTTCCACCTTTCAGAACGGTGAATAGATCGTCGGGCGCTGGCTAGTGGTGCTGCTGGAGAGCTGCATTTAGGCCGGTGCAGTGTCCAACTGCAAACGGACTGGATGACCATTGACAGCGATTGCAAGATACTTTCGGTGACCTGGGGTGTTGATCTGGAAAGTAGCCAGAAAACTGAGAGAGGAGCCAACAGAGTTCGATTTCGGTTTGGGACGGACACGTGACGACAGCTTTGAAACTCCAGAGGCCGTATACATCCGTGACTGACAATACCCATCTTTGTGTCCCATGGACGTACATTGACGGCACCAGTGCTGCTTGTAGGGACAGAACCTGACGAAGTACCAGGCTTCAGAGTATCAAGATTGTGAAGGTGGTGTCTCCTTTGGGCCTTTGTTTTGCTTCGGACCAGAATACTGTGATGCCGATTTGGTCGGACCGGAATTGACAGGGTCAGGCTGTTACGTAGATTGATGGATTGCATGAACTTCAGGACTACCATGACCCCCAAGTTAAACCATTGCGTGTCACGCTTCAGGTTAAGCAATCGTTGACATTCCGAGGTGATGACCTGCAGCGTCACTGATGGGTCCTGCTCGATGTGGCTGAAGAGTCGGGTACGGATTTCTGCATCCATCGGGGATTGTAGACCGCATGTGAAAATCAGCTACTTGAACTGATCTTCCGTTAACTATCCTAGTTTGAACCGTTCGCATTCCCGATTCACAATGTCAGAATAAGTGAGAAAGTCGTCTGCGTCACTTTTCACCAGCTTCAGGCATCGATAACGGATGTTGAAAATTGACTTTTGCTCGCCGAATATTTCCCGAAGAGTGTGAACCGTTTTGTCAAAAGTGAAGTCACGTGGGTGGTTTGGGAGAATATAGTTAGCGTACTTACCATGCTCTGCGGGTCCAATTTTGCGGAGCAGGAGGCGAAGCTTCCAACGATGATCCTGAATTGAAAAGTCGACTGCGAACAGGTCTTCATAGCGAGGAAACCAAACCAAACGTTATGCCAGTCGAAGGTTCATAGCAAAACTCGTTGATACTGCCAGCGATTCCGTCAACTGACTGTGGGACGTTCGACGCAGCCGGTGAAGCCAAAGATGTATATGATAGTCGCTCCGTAAATACTTTTATGAGTTGCAGTTGTTGCTCAAATAGTACTTTGCTTTGATCTGCCTCTATCTTGCGTCGCTAATATGTTCTGTTTCAATAAAGCAGCGAACAAACGATAAGATCTGTAGCGATATTCTATCCCCAGCTATGTTGCCTGATTCAGACTCCTAGTGCGGCGGAATAGTAAGAAGATGAAACCCTGAACACAACTTTAACGCTCCGAACGACAGGGGATCTACAGAATAGTGACGCCGAATATATATCCTTAGTTTGACCTTGAAAAATGCCGGAAGTTCGTTAGTACACATAAAGATACAGAGTTTTGGGGGATATTGATATCCCAAACATACTACTACTATGGTTTGGGAAAACTCCTATTTGGCGCCCTTTTTGAGACTAAGTCGGCGTCAGGTAGCCTCTGAATTTGGTAATGAGTGACTAAGTACAAAGCACGACTGCCGTTTTTCGCAGCTGACGGTGTCTTCGAGGTGATGGACCGAACGCTAATTTCCAGTCCAGCGTTAACAAATAACGTCTATGACCCCTCTGTTTGAGGTGATTCATTCCTTGTCCTGTCTGTGTTTGAACCTAGTGCAAATAGCTGCGAATTGCACACAACGTTACCCACAGCGCAAAATACGTATATAACAACGATGTTTCGTTGCTGTACTTGTGCAACTTACATGAAAGCCTTTTTGCAGAACAACGGAATTGTAGGAAGATGGACTTAGTTGACTGCGAGCACTCTGACGGGTGCACATTTCCAGACAAGCTGGACAGAAACCGACAACTGTGCCACCGGCAGGCATTAAGAGCTATGTCTCGCAGCGCTTATAGCTGAGCACAGGATCACGCGAACATCATTCTGGAAGGCGGGTTACAAGGACACTGTACAGGGCATTTTTAATCGCCTTTGCCAGGTCGATGGTTACACACATCCCAGCCTCTGGAATGGTATTAATAGTTGTGCCAAAAAACAAAAGAAAGAAACCGTCATCTGTCCATTTAGGTTATCACCCATGCTTGCCGCAACGACGCACGCGACGAACACAGGCATTGGGCAATAGGCACCGTTAATATTCACCCAACAGAGAGCTCAGTTTGCAGTATTCCGTGATACAAGTGAGGGACTATGAACATCAGCTCGGAAACTGATACGAATTCTCTTTGTTAACTATATTTTGCTGCGTTCTCTGGATTAGGAATACGATCCAGAAACTGGACAAAAACAATAAAAACATGCACACGTGCGTAAGGTGTTGCTGTTTTACTGTCGAACAAGCGAAAGTAGATTCGTGAGACTGGACGATTGCTAAAGGATAATTAATGTCTACAAGGATCCTCAATGAAAAAAAGAAGCACAAAGTGTTTCCCGAAGGGTGTTGCTTAAACTTCGTTTTCGTTTAAGGTAAGAATGCCATTGGGAGGCTGCTAAAGTACTTTCTAAGTTGCGTACCTTGCAAGCTAAATACGTAGAAATGGTGCAAAAATATACTACTTTGATACCGTAGATAGCCCTTTTGAGAATTTCGCATGGGTTCCAAAGTCCTTACTAACTAGCACGTGACGCATCGGAATATCTCCAAGATCCATGCTTTGGGCATAGAACGAGCAACGGACAGTGTGAAACAGTATGATACTCCTACACTATTTTGGAAGACTAAAAATGTCCCCTCGACGACGGTTTTTCCTATTGGGAGAGAGCAAACCGATAAGTACTATGGAAAGAACCGGTGATAGGAAATCTTATCTGTATCCAGATGATACGAACAGCTTAGGTGAGTCCATGATAAAACTTCCCAAATCGTCGAAGGTGAATGATATGGATAGTTAATACTCACGCATACTTTGAACATTCACATTCATGGGATAGCTGTCCCATAACGCAATGTAGTGCGACAAAACAAGACTGTCCCAACCATATTTACAAAAAGCCACAAAAGTATTTACAAGGCCCCTCCAGAGCCACCGTGACGTACTAAGACGGCGTAACGGAGATTGACCAATATCATGATCAATCAGAATCTTCCTTCTGTCGATCCGTCGTTGTACTGCCCGTCTATTCTAGGTGCCTGTGTCACGACACACGCGGTTATGAGCTCAGTGTCGAGTCCACTACCTAAAAATTCATCAGTGTCAAATTAGAAAGCGCCTGCCATGAGTGTCTTATTGAATCTACCTGTCGAAACTATAGCACAGAGGCGAAGCACAAAAAAGCAAGTAGACTCCCGTTAACGCGCGATGGTACACTTATGCGATGCACGGATGATCAGCGCAAATCTTTTTCTCCCGTACACTGTCGCTTGATAGAGAACAGTCAAAAAACTAAACTGTCGTGACGACCGCAGCTGCAGTGTAAAAGCCATACGCAGTTGCTCCTTCCATCAGTATCACATACCCCCGAGGCCAAAAATCGTTCAATTCTGGGTGTTCGTTATAAGCGAAGAAACAGTCTATGTACATCAGCTGCAGATCGCGTACAGTTCAAGTTGTCAAGGCTTTGTTCATCGATAAAGGACGTATTGGGAGTGGACAACTGTGAGTAGGGAGCGAAAACGGGGAATACTGTAGCATAATGGTAGTGAACAGGCTTTGAACATATTTTTTTCCTGTATGAAGACAACAACCATGATATAGGATTGCCATCAGATGTACCTGGGATAGCTTTTTGCGATCTATGTCCACTGATATGCTCCACTATAGGGTCCCCACCCGGGAAGAACGCAGCCATCAATGTGACTGAGTTTTCTGCTTATGGATTCCACACCCCAATGCCAGCATAGAACCTGAACTTCCATAGACTGTTTTAATTCTGCCGCAGCGTCTGACGGATTCCAGAAGCTACCAAAGCCCATCGCTGATGGCAACTGTGCACGAAAACGCACGCGATGTCAAATGTAAACGTCATCACTCACCTTTTCCCTTCTCAATCGCACAGCAAACAGCCAGAACTCCCAAGTAGTGGGTGTGAAGGTATGAATCCGGCTTGATACACGGTTTGATGTACTCTACTGGTCCTAACCGCACACAGTGTTCCGACACCAACTGTTTCCAGTATTCAGATTTTCGACAAGTTGCATTGCTACTCCCACCAAACTCCTTTAACTGGCACCCTCGGGGAACAATTAGTGGGGATTTTTGGGCTACAAAAAAGCGAAGACGTGTCAAGACGAAAAAACTGGCATACCTGAACAAATCCAAGGTTGTATACGGTAAACTGATGATTCTTCCAAGGAACAGCTCGAGTTCTGTTGATGACACCAACCTCTGAGTAGGATATCGACAACAGGAGAGAAGGATGCGTTCGTGATGTTAGCGTCCGGATACACTCGACGACAGAAGTTAACAATGTCACTTTTTGCACTCAAACAGTCAGTAAACTGATCCAGTTCCCATCCGTTTGCGGTAAGGTAAAGCGCCGGTCTACCGCAGTAAAAAGCCACGGCCTTCGGAACCTCTTTAAAACCATAGGCGAAAAACTGCACTATTAAGGGGTGTTGGATCAAAAAGACTTGCCTGTGACTGCAAAAGTATTACTGACAGCGCGAACGCTAGAGAGTGGTGAAACATTCTGGAAACTGTTTTACACTGAGTGGACCCAGTTTAACGGCATGAATCACCCTAGGAGGAAGCCATTTGCGAAGAGTGAGATGATGCTGAGAGCAAGCGGGATTTATAGAAAGACCATTGCGGCACTGACCCAAACGACGATTGACTTCAGAGGCCAAGGCTAAACGACGATTACTATCAAAGGGAAGGAATAATGGTTTGGTGAACCGAAACCCAAAAGAAATGTAAGCGACCGGAATGAACCCAGCAAAAGGCAAGTGGAAGGGCAGTGTAGTACCACAGAAAACGTGTGGGGGACTTGCGATGGCAGCTTCATGAGCTGAGTGGGGTAATCTACAGAGGAAGGGTGCACGACAGAATTCTGCTGTTGGCCTTCTCCAGTGTGAGGACTGCTCTTTTCCCATGATGGCCTACTTCTGAGGGATTGTGTACAGTTAACGCGACGCGCGTGCAACGAAAAAGACGTTGACAAGGTAGACTACATTTCCGAAGCACCTCGCATTTCTGCCAAAGAGAAATGTGACAGCTCCAAACATGATGCTTTTGTGAAGGAATGATCCCGACCGCAATTCAATAGAGGCTTTTGCAACACAAACTGCCACTTCCGAACGCAGCGTTCCATCCTTGAATTTTGCGAGGAAATGACTTGAATCATTCAACATACAATATCGCACAGCATGAAAAAGTTGTGAATACCACTTCCAGCCATTCATTGAAGCTATTCGGTGTTCGTCCATTGCATGTCCAGCATTCGTGTTACTGCAATCCACATCCGTATTACAAATGATCCACCGGCGACCGTATCCGAATATCTTGCGAAAAATGGACCACTTTTGGGTTTGACAATTAGTTTCGGTTTCCAATCGACCTGTACCACTGGTCACCACTTCACCAGCTCCGAGCTGTCTTCTAAGGCTGTCAGCCATACATCTGTCACCAAATCCTAACTCCAGACTCTGGCAATACCGGAAGTTCCGCGTTTTGTTTTTGTGGTGATGTTTCGGCGTACTTAATGGCTTGCCAGAAACTTGAGAAGGCAACTATATTCCGCCTTATCCATTGTTTGGTCTGGCCTAACATACCCGTACTCTTGTCTAAATGTTCCCAAAAGACATACTGCTCATGTAGCCCCTGCTGAGTAAGTCCTGTTCATTGCCTTCTAGTGAAGGTGTTCTGACTAAGATGACGGACGAAAGTGGGCATCCAGTATTCACCCAGGTTGATGGACCCATGGTTGTCCGCATAAGGGGTCTGGTAAGTCTCAAACCTCCAATGAACGGCACATAAATGAATCTTGGCACATCACAATGAACAAACACAGGACAGATAATGGTCACTGCGGGACGTATGAATCCACGGGTGTGCTGGACAGGCTGGATCGTCGTCGTTCAGCCATTGCACCCTGTTGGTGCCTAGCTCAAATTCCACCTAAAGGAGGCTGGATAGGTAGTCTCTATTCTAAAGACGTAAGAGCTAGAACTCAGCCAGCGGTCCTCAGAAAATGAACTTGCTTGGTCATGTTACCGTAGGGGCTAGATTTCTTCAAAGACCCAGAGTGAAAGCCCATAGGTCGACCCCACCTCAGTCTAGGCAATCCCATGCGAATACACGAAATCAACATTACATTTCCATTCAGTCCTATAACATTCTCACCATCAGTTGAGCAGGGTGCAAACAGTCGGAATGCTCTGTTGATACAGAACATGAACCAATTTTTTCGAGTACCTTACAGGTCACTTAAGTATAAGCCAAACTTTCGTCCGATTGAAAACGTTCCTCAAGACCTTCCTCACAATCCAAAACACAAAACCCTCGTACTGAACTATCGTAGACCATTCAGGTTAGCTGTGCTTAATGTGAGATTAATCCTAAAGCCGGACCAAAAACGACCTGACAAGATCATTAATGTCTGTTGCGTTTCACAGGTAGAAACTCAAGAGTCGATCAGGGCACAATCTAGGCCATCCGAACGCTCCGACCATCCGTACCTACACCTTGCGCCCGTCTGCGAGCCTCTGAACAATGGCATTCGGACAGGCAGTTTTTGGAAACGCACTCAGTTTCACTGCGGAATCCGCCTTCGCTAACTGGATCTAAATAAATCCCAGACTGCGCGCTGTAATAAATAATCAAAACAACCCTTCAGCTGCGATACCTTTTAGGTGCATAGCTGTCGTGACACCCAAAGGTAGTACGGGGGCAGAGATATCCACAGGTTGTCCAAGTCTGGTATTCAAGATGCCGGGGGCTAGAATGAGACCACGGTTACAAAGCTGGCACTACAGAACTACCTCGAGCTCACTGTGCGCAATGAGACTCAACGGTGCGTTCAGGACGTTCGGCATACACTTGGATCGAAAGTATGATTTCGATTCTATTTACGTCCAAGTCGGCGTCAGTCCCAACACCATGAAGAACTAATTTCAATTCCAGCTGAAAGATCTTACTAACAAAGCCACTAACACGAAGGTTGCATTACTAGTCAGTGCAGCCGGCACCACTTTCTGGTAGTTTTTGTTACAGAGTCACTTAAATCACTGCAGTCAGTTCCCGATGGCAACGATATGTGAGGATTTTAATGGACCATATATGTCGACCTTGAGCGTGCTGCGCATGAATCATCGTTCGCTCCGCGGGACTCAGCACATAATGCAACAGGCCAGCTGATCCAAATCAGTTAACGCAACCACAAGTACTGAACAAGCACTACGTTGAATTTGCTCTCACCTTTGCAGCCCACTCTCCGGAAAAAAAACCACAAACCACTGATCACACGTCCAAGTGATCACACACAGTCTCACTGTTCGACAATGGGGTGTTCACTGGATACCTCCAGTTGCGCTTTACCGAGTAGGCCCGTTGTGTGAGCAGTCAATCAGCAATAAAAGGCAGGGTGCCGGTCAGTCTGATGTTGCATTGGTAACATGTTACCTTACGACAGTTGCTAGAGATGCCTAAACATACTGCAGACCGACTCTCAAATCAAAAGTTCACGGACACCATTAACAGTCAGTTTCGTTTTCCAGACACAAAACCGTGTACCACAGTGCACTGGTTCCGGCAGCTACAGTATCGTTTGCCGACAACGTAGAGAACGAGGGAATGGGAGCCACCCATTGGAGGCGATGGTTCAGACTTTGCACTGACGACAAACGGATCTGTTTGTCCAGTACGATAGGAAGTGAAGGCTACGCAGTAAGAACGATTACTTTGATTCAATACTGCCACTGACTGCGTAGTGCAGCCATTTCAGTCAGGGTCATTGACCATTAGTTTGTTGCGCCTCGGGGTCTAAAAAACTTCAACATTTTCTGATTCTACTTTGTGTTTCTTGCCCAGAGCATGTTCAGTATTCATCTACTTTTCTCAGAAGCCTGGTTATTTTTCTACTGTGCTCTCCGATCATGGTGTGAAATTCCCTGGTCGTCTTAGTGTAATCGTTGAATTTAATTTTGTATACACAGTCCCTGGTTCTGTTCGCCGGGGGTGATCCTTCAAACACATCAGTGCAGAGAGTAGTTTCCCTTCTGTAAAGCTACCCTTATGTTAGCCACGTTTAGAACCCCTCGAAGGACTTCTGATGTCCTCGGTTTATATGAAATAACCGTAGTCCTAATCCATTTCCTGTTGGGTTTCGTAACTGACGCCTAGTCAAGCCGGATAACTAAAATGGGACGAGATGGCTCGGTGGCTACAGCGCGAATTTACTGACCGGAGGGTCCGTGGTTCGAACCCGACCTCTGCCTCTCGACTTCTACTGTCTAGGCTTGAGCAACCTGGCAGTATCCCAGCCCTTGTGCTTCCCTCGGGTAGCGTGGCAGCTAGACACCGGAAGGGTGTTACAGCCGAACGATTTTACCATTGGGAGTCAACCTGTCACTTCGGCTCCAAAAATGTCGGAGGTTGGTAAACGCTTCCTTGGCTTTCCCAGTTCGGGAAGCGATCAGGCCTCGCTAACCCAGCAGTACCTGCACAGATAGACTAATTTATCTACCACCGGTTCATCTACAAGCGTGCGGTTTGGGTTTGGTCCCACCCAGCCTTGTAGTAACACATTAAGCATCATCGTCGACTGTAAAGGGAACCACGAACTTGTTGTGTAGTGGTTATAGCCCCTATAGTTTCGTTCGCTGGTGGTTTTGGGAAGTGCGGTAGGTAGCTCCTTATTGGGGCGGTAGGCAATATAATTGCTGCCTTAATACAGGAGAGTCAGCTTACTTTTCAATATGGAGATCGGAATGGGGAGCTATGCATTGAACGCAACACATTGGATGCATGAGCTCCATTGAGCGCGCGACTGGGCCATATCTGACGATGTTTTTTAACCAGTTGTGTCCCACCTCGGGTTTCCCATCCAAGGAGATGGCAATAGCCAGCTCAGCTGAGTTCACTGTTAATGTCTGCCACATTTGGTTGCCAAGCCAGTGTTTGACCTCCCCTGGTTAATATACCGCGTCAATCGGCTCATCCGCAATCACGAGGTTAGAGTTCTGGCCCACTCAGCATTGCAACAGCACTTTACACTTCGCATGTGTAAAGCGCCAAACCTTGAGACAAGATTATTTAGGCTACTTAATATTTCTTCCATTACGATGGTGTCAAATCCAAGAAGAGCTATGTTTTCTGCACACTCCACATTTGTGAGCCAATGCACTGGGAATAGTTCGAACTCACAGACAGGCTGGGAGTGAATGTGTCATAATCATATCAGTGACGAAGTTGAAGAGGAAAGGCTGAATGGGCAACCTTGTCTGACACCAGTTGACGCATTGAACTTAGGCGAGAGATTCTCGTAGACCTTAACACGTCCGCGGGAGTGTGACTGCAGCATTTTAAATAGGGTCAAGCATTTGTGGGGGATATCTCTACTTCAAATGACAATCTCCACTACAAATGATAATCGTTCAGCTGTAGCATCCTTACGGTGCCTAACTGCCATGCCACCCGAAGGAAGCACGAGGGCTGGGATACTGCCAGGTTGCCCAAGCCTGGACAGGTGAAGACGAGATGCACAGGTCGGGTTCGGAACACGGACCTTCACGCCAGTAAATTTGCGCTCTAATCACTGAGCCAGCTTACTCCCTTGCAGACACTGCCATTGTGTCTGACGGTCCATACAGTCAAAGTCAGCTTAAAAGTAGAAAAACATATCAATGTTGTCTGCCTGAAGCAGTACCGCAGTTCCAGATACTGTTGTGATGTGAGTGTGATCCTTTCAGTACGGAACCCGGCTTGGTTGTCACGGTTCTGTTTCTCCCCGTGTTTGGTCAACCTTCGAAAAGACCAGAGAGCCTTTTGATACTACAGTTACCAGGTTGATGCCACAGTGGTTTCCACCAAGCGTCTGCGCACGCTTTTTGAAGATAGGAATAGCTGTCGACATGTCCCATTCTGGAGACCATTTCTATTCACTCCATATCGTACCAGTGAGTTTTTCAAATGGGTCACCAGCTTTCTTCGAAGAAAGATGTATGCAGAACGCCACGTCCTGGGGGCCTTAACACGATCCGCCAGGCATATTTTATTTCTCCTTGGGACGGGAGGGTAAGGTTTACATTCCATTCGCCTGCATGCAATATCTCCATAGAATGTGCTGCAAAAGGCCAGCACAAGTGTTCGGCCCATCCTTCCAGTCAACGTTTTTCAAAGGGAATTAATGAGTTACTTTTTAGCTTATCTATTAAATGACTGCTGCTCTCCTATTTCCAATCCATCGCATCAACTGGTATAGGCCACGGCTATTTCCGGTAGCAAAGGCCTTCTCCATCTCCTGAGCTTTTGATATCCATCAAAGCTTTCAGTCTTTTCTTAGGCTCTTCACTATTTGGCACTTGAGGGATTCGCGTGCACCGTCGTTGCTTTCATTTGCTGATTTTCCGGCACCAATCAGTGCTAACGGTCTGGACAGTGTCCAGCGATCAATCGCCCGTACACGAGTCGGAGAGACAGCACTAAGAGCCACTAGCATAACGAATCCTGCTTGTCCAGCTTCGCGGATGCCATAGTGTTATGGCTTAGCCTCAAACGGAGCAGTTGATGGATTTTCCTTAACGATGCGGGGATCAAAAGTGTCCAGGAGCATCTCTAGACAAAACTCACTCAGTCGGTTGGCAGGAGCTCGCATGTATCCGTCGGATTTGGTTTCCATATCGGATACACCTGCAGGAGACAGCTTTAATCTCGTAAAGCAGTTTGCGGCGCCGGCGAGGGGTGTACTGAAGTCAACTTGGGGTCATCATCATCATCATCGACAGCATGACATCAGTGTTGAACACCGGTGCTTCGCTGCCGGTGCCTGTCAGAGTAGTCGCGAACCGATACTCTCTGGCCATCTCTAAAGGAGCGAGCGTCTGCGCTACGATGGCAGTTAAACTGCTTCTGCGTTCTCGTGTTACGGTGACTCAGTTGCCTTTCCTGTGGTCGGAGAGTGCCATATCTTGTTCGAAGTTTACGTCGGAGCAGTGCCTCTGTTGGCGATACTCCATCAGGCGAATTTGGGTTTGGTGTCGCTCGACATGCCAGCAGAGGTCATTGTAAAATCGCCTCCGTCAATTCTTCCCCTCCGTTTTTCTGAAATCCACCCTTCAGAGTGTCAACGAAGCGTTCTGCCCTGCCGGTCGACTACGGATGAAACGGCGGTGAGCGGACATGAATACTCCAGACGAAACTCCGCGAACGCCGATAACGTCAACGGACAACAGTTTTCGGTTAGTCTCTGATATTTGAGTGACTGAACAATTGTCCGAGCTCGAGGACCGTAGTGACAGTTGTGAAGCTGTCCACTGAGTGAATTTCCGGCCACATGATGCAAGCATCGACTACGGTCAAAATATATTGGCCACCAACTGGACCTGCATATTTGATGTGAAGACGAGGCCAGGACTCGCCTGGTTGTGGCCACGACTGTAAGAAGGCTTTCACGGGTGACTTGGATGCTTCACCACACCCCAGACAATATTTGGAGACTTACTCAATTTGGGATTATATCGGAGGCTGGTGGACGTAACACCAAGCAAGGGCATTCATCCTCTGTGCTCTCGGATGCCATTTGTGAAACTGATTCAAGACGGCTGGTTGACAACGCGTTCTGAAAATAAAAGACATCCATCGGGTGGTGATAATGCGTCACGCGTCGTTTGGACTGAGCTTTCAGTTCGTTTTTTGAATAGATACGAGGCGATTGATTGCAGTAGTAGTTGATGAACTGCTGCAGCAGAAGGCCATGGTCAGTAGCGTGGGGGACTTTGTCGGCAGTCGCTCGGAGATGCGAAGTGTTCCAGTTCCAAGACAATTGTTGCAGTTAGTGTTCTCTGATTCTGGCCTGCTTGAACCAATGAGACTTGACAGCACATCTGAGGACTAGTACTTGATCTTGAAGCCGTGTCCCAGAAGCCGATTGGCCCATCGCTGTGTTAGGAGGACTACCTCCAAACGAACAAATCCATTTTACTAACAATTTGTCTTGTATACTGAAACCTTGTTTCTGCATTTAAACCTCTCACTGATATCCTATTAGACTGTTAGCTCTTTTTATATTCTGGTTTAGTGTAATTCCATACCACCGAACGATCCACTTGTTTGCAGTATAACTTCCTCGAAGTTGTTTGTCTTCTCCATTCCGGTGATATAACGTGTCTGACTGGTATATTATCAAAGAGGATATAACACGTTGAAGGCGTTGGTGGTATATACCGCAATCCCCTACTTCGAGCCCAATACAGCAGGGAACGGTTTGTTACCGTCACAAGCTATCTTCGGCAAGCATACTCAACTTTAAATGTCTCCGTTACCAAGCTAAACCGCGCTTTGTTAGCTGCACGATGTTACCTTGGTGATTGCGGCATCTGGGATCGATAAAAACACTTCATGTGGCCACGCCGACTACACCTGGAACATTCACCACACTAAAACTGACATTTATGAGAAACATTTTACTAACAGCAACGCCAGTATCTTATAGAAGGTTTGCTCTATTATGAACCGGGCTTGTTCTCGGAATCATTCGGAAAGTTGGAGTTGATTTCGTGGACAAAGCTGTTTGAAGTGGACGGTGATTGATGATTAGACCTGTATCGTTCTTCAGGCTGATGAGACGTTGACATTCAGGGGAGAGAATCTGTGAAGTCACTTCAGCATCCAGTTCATTTCTGTGAAGCAGTCGGGTTCTTGTGCTTGCAGCTTCGGATAAACGGCGACAGGATGCGAAATGAGGTATTCGAACTGGTTCGCCACCATTGAACTGAGCTTGAGACGCGCCTTACACCTTCAGATTTCAAAGTCATGCTTCAGAAAGTGCAGTCTGCGAATACATCGCTCACAATTCAAGGAGAATCACTGGAGGTTGTGGAAAGTTTTACATACCTCGTTATTTGTATTAGCTCTGACGGAAATGTGTCTGATGGAGTCAGTGCGAGAACCTCAAAGGCTTGAACCACGTTTGCTAATTTGCGCCACTTGTGGCGTCAAAAAGGCATATCACTAGATCGTAAGGGTCGCATGTACCAGGTTACAGTAAGGGCTGTGTTGTTGTATGGATGCGAGACATGTCCTCTGCTGATAAAGATGATGTGAGGCGTCTTCAGGTTTTTGACCACCAATGCCTCAGAAGCGTGGCTGGTTTTGGATGGCTTCAGCGTGTTAGTAACGAGGCGATTAGAAAACGGGTATTTGGTTATGCGGCAGGTACTTCAATCGGGAAAACCATCCAGCACCACCGACTACGATGGTTCGACCATGTGCTATGCATGTCGAACACCGTCTACCGAGACGTGTTGTTCTCCGTGCCTCCTTCAGAATGGCGCAAACCGCGAGGTGGACTACGCATGACTTGGCAGAAGGGTGTGAAGGAGATCACGAACAGTTTGGGTGTTGTTGGTGTTGTACGCCTTCCAGGATGGGGTCCCCGTGACCCCGTCTGTGCTTGGCTGGAGACGTTGCAAGAAATGGCGGCTAATCGATATCAGTGGCGTTCGTGCTGTCAGTTTTTTTGCAGATTGTCTGATTGGGCGCTTGGAGGTGTAGGTGTCTCAGAACGCTTGACACAGGCCGGCACTAGGCCCCCCTCACCCATTCTTTCTCTTCTTTTCACTCTAGGGATTTAAATATAATTAGACGAACCTTATGGTTATACGCCAATGAAGCATCAGTGTCAACACTGATGTTGCTGATGATATTGGGACGGTCAGGTCCTAGCGATTAATTGGATCTTACGTAGTGTTTCATCGAACTTGAGATCGCGCGGCAGCTTGACAGAATGTGTGCAGCGCTTCAGTGTGCCCAGTTTTCGCAGCTACCTGACTTTCCATCCGCCGTCGAATTTGAATAATCAGTTCTAGACATGTCCTCATACCGCTTGAGGCAAGAGTCGAAAGCTTACTAAGGAAGAGGGTCGAAGGTGAACTGCGCGACCAAGGCTGCGGCTACATCAGCTAAAGAATCAGAAAACTCGCTAGTACTGGCTGCTGCTGTCTGGATACGTGAAAACTAGTTTTCAAGTCAGTAGTTCAATGGGCTTTATTTGTAATTTCTAAAACTACCTTTGTCACCACTTCAATAATTCTCGTTAATTGAGTCCAATAGACATTGTGGGTTCCCGTTCACCAGTTGTAATGACGGTATATTCTCAGATTAGTTCTCGGCCTGAACCATCTAGGCGAACGTTCCCGTCAAAACAACCACCAAATGTATTCAATTCGTATTGGAGCAGAAAACCAGGTTGATAACTTTTGTACAGCGCACTGTATATAAAGTCTATGCTGAGGCAACATTCTGTAAAATCCGGTGCCTTCTATATGCGGTACTGCTAGTCGGCAGTCGGCAAACACTGGATCATGAGTGGTTGTTGGGCCTAGGCTTCCGGCCAATCAGACTTCGCCCTGATTGTGGACCAGCAATAACACAAGAAGTTCAATTGCATACACTTCACAGTCAAACATTGCCGCAGCTTCCAACGACCAGCAAAGTCAGAAGTGGATCTCTGATCCGGGAAAATGATCATTGATGGTCGTCGAAAGGACCGTCGCAGTTTCAACACTTATTTTAACGTGAAGATACGATGATCGAGCACTCAGCAGGATAAAGCTTATCGTGATTATCGCATGTTTGAGCCCCGATGACATGCGCTGGACAATACTACAGAGCACCCGGGGATATGGCCAATGGATCAATCTTGAGCGATGGTTTTTCACCCTTTTTTGCACACATGCATCATTTCCAAGGCGCTCCGTTCTGTTGGTGCTCATTCCCCACTCGAGATATCGTTTGAGTAAAGCCGTCACGTCATCCACGCGGGATTGGCCAATGTCTTTCAAGTATTCCGGATGCAAAATTGTATGGATCAGGTGTTTTGCCCAGCCTAAGCAATGCAATGACCTACTGATTTCGGCAATCCCACAGAATTCATATGAACTTTCAGATTTTCAGCTGACGAAGGCCCGGCGATTCGTCCCTCAGAGTGTTAAGCCCATCGTCTGATGCTTCGTTTCCGGGCATGAATCCAGGTGTCAGCATTTTTGGAGATGGTTTCACTGGCATTTGCCTTCCTCGGACCAGTTGATGGCAACATAATTGAACCGTGTAGCTGTAGGGTAGTGAAGTATCAGCGTCAACGTTGATATTTCTGCCTCTACTGATGAGTATGCCCAGTTTTCATCACTAGCCACGTGTTACCAGCGCGCATCACCACCTCTAAAGTGCAACATTTGTTCTCTTTACACTTGTTCAAGGTCAACCTTGTCTCTTGCGAACAACAAACCAAGCTACCTATCCCAATGACTGAAAAAGCAACCCCTTGCTGGTTCCGCCAATCCGACTCCAACTTTTTCCGAAATTTTTGGGTATCACAAAGGCGTGTGGAGCCGCTTCACTGAAATATCAACCTCCTTTCATAGAGGGACGGAGAAACCGACAGATGAGCATTTTTCAGATTGAGCCCACACGTCATTATTCGCAAGCTGTTCAGTGGCCTCAGGATTGATGACGAAGCCAAAACACGTAGCAGATACTCCCTCATCAAGCGTCCTTCTTCAACATTCATTGTCCGTGCCACAGGGTGGCTGGGAAAGTACGGCAATTCTGTCCTGTGTGTTGTTGTTGGCAGCGCATATGCTGTAAGCTCAGCTCAATAATTGAGAACAAACTCAGGTGTATCATTTCGGTACTCGGTCTTTACTCACCGTAGGCTGTAGACCAAAGATCTTGGTTGCTGGTTTCACGCTGCCGAGTCTCACTAAGTAGTGGCAACGCTTCACTAACTTGAAATAGGACATAACCATGACTGGCTCATCGCCCGCCACTACTAGAGGTTGCGCGCATTCGATCGGTAACACCGCACCAAAAAAGAAGCCCAAACCCAGCTGGAAACGGAAGCGACTGTCAATTTTCTGGCATTGCGATCGGTGGGACTCATGTTGGTACAGCAAGTCTAGAAGTCACAATTCTACCAGATGTGACCGTCAGGGCCGTAATAGCCTCAGAAGGCCAGGCCACTATGAACTCACCCGTGCACAAAGTAGGTCACAACCCACTCAAGGGTGGCATCAAAACCTACTTTTTGGGGCCGGTGCGTATCAGCGACGTCCACAGCCCAGCGATACTTCTGGGATAAGCCGAAACTGAATATAGAACGCTTTCTCAGAAACTTTCATGTTGCAACAGCCCAAGCTACAAGCTATCTGATGTCTGTGTTGTATCGCGCAGCCAAATTACTGAAACTGCCGGGTAATGCTACTCACAACTTCATGCACCCAGCACCCGGAAGTATTCCGCACGACCCCATGCTTCACAACATTTGTCTCAGAACCTTTATTCTCCTGCCATTTTTGAGTCGGAGTGTTCCACAGGGACTGACGTTTCACCCATGTTTGACCTGGGAGTGGAACAACCACACAAGGGTAATATCCTCCAACCTACCAGCTAATCAACATTGACTACACCTATCCTTATATCCAATGTCAACAAAAGCGACCATTTTTAGACAGGCATTTTGTCCGGTATTCATACTGCGCTAGACACACATAAGTATCCCTTGCTTCCTCCAGACGAGGCGATTATGAAACTAAACGGAAGTGAATATTTCGATGCTGGTAGTGGTGACAGTCGTGTTGCAGTAACACCCTTCTGGTGCCTGGCTACAATGACGCTCGAAGGAGGCACGGGGGCTGAGTTGCTGCCAGGTTGCTCAAGTCTAAACAGGAGCAATCAAGGTGGTGAGCGTAGGTTCGAACCATGAACCTCTCGACTGGTGCACTCAGGCCTTAACCGCTAGACCACACGGACGGTCCGGCCATCAACAGTTCCAGACTTGGCGAACTGTACCAGCCGCTTGCATTGTAACAGCTCCCTGTTTGCGAGTTCGGTTCACGCAAATGTGTGCTGGACCTCCATCACTCACATGGGCAAACGTAAACGTGGTGTGACCGAGCGCCATCAGTCATAAGGATGTGGGCATCCAGCTTGACCAACCAGCGGCCATTTTTAGATATGAATTTTGCGTTTAAGCCCACGTGCAGATGATCAAGTGAATTCATGGTACGCATTCACGTTCAAATTAATTTCACCAGCGTCAAGGGGAAGACCACCCATTGGGGTGTCATCTACCATTTAAGAGGTAGTCATCAAGATGTTCACTAACACCAGTTGCACAGGCAACCTACGATCACAAAACAAAGAGTATAACAAAATGGAAGTTGGTTAGAGTTTCTGGAAGAAATGAATTCAACGCTTGACCATGGGGCCCAAACTTGGAGCACGGTTTAATTAGAGTTGGACCATACAAAGGTCATTTTCCAGGAGGAACGACGAGGTGATTCGACCAAGCAGGAGATACGAATGGACAAGGTGAGCGAAATACTTGCTCAAATCGTGGGCTCGAGTAAAATCCAGGGGAGTGATGGCCTGAGAAATTTCGGAAAAATGGGAGTCACTAACGAACAAAAGCGGACGGAATCTTTTCCAACTTCTCCCAACATCGAGTCGCTATTTCTGGTGCAGCCGAATCTATTCATGAATAGGGCTAACAACTGGTTTGTTACTCAAAACCGTACACCGCGCCTAAACATACCTCGTACTGGGTCAAATGATGCACTTGTCACGACCGTCAGATAAAAAACGATCCTCCTCCGTCCTCAACGCAACATTACCGGGTTCCACCAGCTTAAAGCAACCGCCGACGCACCAGTGATTTGAACTCTGATGGGTGCATTTTATGAAGTCCGCGCGGTTCATGTGGGTCCGTGGGAAGCGAACGTCCGTGCCGCTGCGATCTCATGAGACTTGACAAAATAGAAATATGCAGTCACCTTGTTTCTGGTGGCCTTTACCTCGCCATACAGTAAGCATGCCATGCATAGTTATGAGGAGGTTAATCGCCGTAGATCACCAACGAAGAGCGGTTGGACCCCAATTTGCTTCTACTGAATGCTGGACACTGCCAAACAGTTTGCCGTGTTGGCCGTGCGCTGCAAAAACGACCCCGAACCCGGGTAACTCACACCACTTTCCGAATAGTTACATTGTTAAGGTTCCCGATACGGAACTTTGAGTGACGCGTAGGTTCGACAATCCCGAATGTCAAAAGGAAGAATTGGGTTCGTAATTCTACAGTACTATTTACATTTTACTATTTACATAAGGGTAAGCAAATGTGTACAACAAGCCTCAATTGTTCATGTTCGTAGCGTCAACGAGTTCACAGGTCTGTCACTGACCGGCACAGTGCAGTATCGACGTCCGCACACCAAACAACGGCGAGCAGAAGGATGGCTCATTAGCGTGGGTTGCGGTCGTCCCTTCCGACGATAGTCTCGTGATTCTCATTGGACATGCGATCACACGGAACTCATGAGAAAGCAAGTCAAGTCAGGCTCAGCAAACGGGACATGAACGCGCATGGGTAAGTAGGTCAGCTGCGCGCATACCCATACAGACACACATGCCAATACACAAGTGTCGCACGAGACGGCCTCTGCGGCGAGGTGAGTGACGGGTACGAATGAGCAAAACAACTGGAGATCAAAAGTACATAGGCGGAGTAAGCAAATGAATGGGGGAATTATCATGAGGTCAAGTTGGATTCAACATACATCTTGAGGACGCAATTCAGAGAAAGAAGGAAAACCATCATACACGGAGCGGATAATTCTTGACATGCTTTGCTGAATGCTAGCGCCCAGCGGCTGCGACTCCTGGAAAGGTGAATGCGTCCCTTGCACATAATATGGGGTATCCACAAGGCAATTTGCATCATAGACTGCAAAAGTCCCTGGGACCATGTGTTTGGCAAAACCCCGAACAAAAGCGGCCTTGCAGCTCATGGCTATGCACCGCCACAGGTATTACTTCTGGCAGTTAGCTGGCCAAATTTCGGACGCTGACAAATCCAGCATTTCAGTGGTTACTAAACAATTGCAACCATGGATGCTCCATCCAATCTTATGCCAGTACCCGCTGAGCGAATCGTTGCTAGCACGTCCAAGCTCTGTTTAAATTACCACGAACCCAATGCGCTGTATGTATTTTTGACCAGTTTTAGTTGTTTACCACTTCCATCGTGCTTTCTTTGGTTTGCCGAACGAATCCGGCTAAAACCTGTGTGCGGATACTGCGGTTATTTTAGTTGGTGCACAGGTATCCGTGTTTTACGGAGTAACTGCAGTTTGACGAAACACAACCCAAGCCCACTAACTTACTGCTTCAGAATCTCAGGTTTCAGACGTCGGTAACAACCACAAGTCTTGTCCAACACACAAGCGACCGATAGGGTCTCACATAGATAAGTTGAAAGCTAACCCGCATCCGAAAGCCCAAGAAACCAAATGAAAGGAGGTTCACTGCAAACCTTCGAAAAATAGGAAGTCCAGACGTCCAAAAGTGGGCAGTGCATGAGACACAAGAAAAATAGCCTCATTGACTAACAGGGGGTCCGTACAAACCGGACTCAAAGGGGAAAATATCCACGAACAGCAGGCATTGGAACAACCAAGGGAATAAGCAATGGAGTATGCCGCATAGGCCCCCTTGAATCCTCAGACTCAGAGTCGACATAGAAGAGCTGAAGCTGCTAACCTATTTGGTGGAGCAACACCTCTGTGCTCCCCATCCTCGAATGAAGCAGATATAGTGTTGAGATGCTTGTCCACAAACTGCATCAATCTATTCAACAGATTTCTCGATATTCGGTAGCCGGATTGCTTGGAAACAGCCCATGCTCGCATTTACACGAGCCTTGTTTGCATCAGGCGTCTTACTGAGTTTGACGCACTTTTGGATACTTCTTTATGTGAGTCCGGAGCTTTCAACTTATTGCCCAGAGCGGAGAATTTAAACGGTTCTGCTACACATCGATCCTACTTGTACCTTTCAGGTGAGCGGAAGCCTCTGAATGGCGAGAGCAAATCCGGCTCAGGAAACATGAGTGAATGCCACTTAAGGAATCTTGAAGTTTGCTTGGGTATAGACTTAAAGGATCAAACAAAAAACAGTAAGAAAGAAACGAAAAATCCTTGGGCTTGAAATTGCTCATTATTTATTATAAAAGGAGTAATGCTCCACGGCCAGGCCCCGGAGCAGACAGATGATCATGCCACAATTTCTGAGAAAGTGTCTTAGTAAAACTGGGTGAGATACTGTTACGGAATCATAAAAACTTAGAGCACACCGGTTTTCCACCACAAGTAAGATGTGAAATACGACTGACTAACGCCTCCACTCGCCCGTCAGATCTAATGAGCACTCTCGGCGTATACAATCGTGCCTGCTACAGAATACTGAGGAGTTACATAAATGGAAGATTTCCTTGGTAACGATAATCTGCTGAAGATTTTGAATGGGTACCGACCTATCGTGCTCATTTGGGAGCGAGGAGTGAGGGCTCAGCAAATGACTACAAGCCCCTGGAGGAGTGAAGCCTACATATGAGGAATTCCTTGAATTCAAAAGGCCCCGCAAAGCTGGGATATATACGCATGTTCTGTCACACAGTTTGTCAAACATTTAAGTCGGTCAATTGCAGGACGACTTGTACCAAGCATCAAATAAATAAAGATAGCAGTCCCGGAACACCAAGTATCTCAGATAGACATTGTGCACTATTGTTTTCTACGTTTAAAGACGACGGTCAAAGATTTAAAGGCGAATGCAAACGATAGGTCTGTAAGGATGTACAGAAAATTATTAGATAGAAAGAGGAAAGTGTCCCTTTTGAAAGTGTGTCATTAACAGTTCCAGTCAGACAAGGTAAAACCCAACGTATAAAGGAGTGGGAATTTTGTCCTGTGAGGCAAATCTATGCTGAAAAGCCGGGAAGCGCTAAAACGCTGTTTCATCCTTGTTAGGTATCATCAGCAGTACGAAACTCCAGAGAGTCTCGATCCCGCGATCTCCTGGGTAGAAGGTTGAACACTTAACCTTTCGGCCACGAGCGGCCGACATGTCACCGTCATACTCGATGTACTGGGATGGTAACAGGGGACAACATTCCGCCTCTTCCGTCCCACACAATCACTCCACGCCCGTCGGAGTGGAGCGCTGCTATCTATCACGGTAAATCCGCATTCTCGAATAGCGATCAGGTGGGATCTGAAGAAAGGCGTCGAAGTAGGTGTTCCTAAC
This sequence comes from Clonorchis sinensis, assembly GCA_003604175.2. Lineage (NCBI taxonomy): Eukaryota > Metazoa > Platyhelminthes > Trematoda > Opisthorchiida > Opisthorchiidae > Clonorchis > Clonorchis sinensis. The sequence continues at coordinate 14,289,400 of CM030371.1, forward strand.
TGCCTGAACACAGTGTACATCAGGCGACGTTTTGCGAGTTTTCTTGCAACCTGATTATGCATGATCATGCGTGATCCAGCAGGACTTCAGGTGATGCGCCAAACTCCGATTGGCCGCAGTTTCCACGGAAAATGATCGTCTGTCTACCGTGATCACGCTGGATGCTTTTAACTCTCGTGATAAGCCGTTTGTACCGGATCTATAAACGGAGGATAAATATCCGAGGAAACACTCGTTCTGTAAACACACACCATTGATTTGAGAGAGGCAAAACAACCAATTATCGCAAATTGGGGCTGTCACCGCTGTAGTGCGGACATTGCCCCAAAAAATCCACTGGCTATTGCTTGGTGTTTACGCATGCTCCCTGATCTAGGGTCAAAAGCCTGAGATCGCGAAACAAACTTGTGACATGCGGAATCACTGGTCACACTGTATAGTGCTGGGCACTGATTAGACGGAAGCTTTTCCATACTCGCTCCCCGCTGCATCAAGATGGTTTCACTCAGACTGTGATACAAGGTGTTCACGTTGTTAACCGGCGTAGATGCAGAAAATAATAATAATACTAAAAGGTTTATTTCCCAATTGTAAGGAACATGGCAATCGAGGCACAATCGGGTTGTTACAACACAACAGGAAGAAAAGTACAAGCGACGAGGCACGCATAGTACGTGAAAATTCACTGTAGTTGCGGAAACCAAAAACTAGAACAATGGGTCATGAGGTATGAATAGTCCAATAGTAAGGCCGGTTGACTTGAACTAAAACTGAAAAGTCGTTGTTGGCCTTGGGCGGTTTGGTAAGTGGCCAGAGTCAGAAAAAGCAAAAATGAAAATGAAGATGGAAGAATTCGGAGTTGGGACAAATGGTAACTTTTGTCTCCAAAATAAAGTTAACATTGAAATTAGGCGGACTCCGGTTTCACTGTTACAGAGAAGTCAGGTGCAAGGAATACCTTTGATGGGGAGATGGTGCTAATGCATAGGGCCGAACGAACACGGTGAATGAAATCGTTGAACTTATGTAAGAAGGAAGCAAGGTCGGTTAAATCTGAATGAAAAATTCAGCGGGTTAGAACGAACTCATCACAAAGGCGGTTTGTTCTGGGTGAAAAGCGTCTTCGTCGTTGTAATAATAGGCCCAACTAAGCGAAAGGTAAAGGAAGAAAATATTAGTCGGAATGCCATCAGACTGGATATGACAGCACCGTGCCATCAGGGCGAATTTCCGTAGACATGGTCATCCACGAATAGATCGCCTGATGTAATTGTGCAACACTGAAGGCGTGTTCCGGTTGACTTGGCCGAGCACGAGCGGGTATACCAGGCTCGGTTTCAGGTAGTTCCTTGTGATATTCATTTTTTGATGCAGCTCCACATGGGAAAGCGTCATTTTAATAAGCTTCCTGGAGCAACTGCAGTCAGTGGTTACAACTGCTCTCTTTTTTTAAGCAAGGGGAACCCAAATATGACAGGATGTCTGTCGGACTTAGAGGATTGATGAGGTCCCCGAAAAAGGCCGCTATCATGAGGTGTCTGTTTCCCCCTATTGTTGTTTCCGTTGTGGTTTGTTTCAGGCTTTGGGCGTTGCTCTTCATACACACTCTTCTTAACGCAACCGCAGCAGCTTCAAGCTTAACCTCAAGGCGAGCCCCACTCTCTGTATACACGACCCAGTCGCCTTTGAAGGTAACGCCATCCACTGAGGTGTCATGGGACCGGTATCCTAGTTGCTGCACCTAAACTGTAGGAACCTCATCCATTGCCGTAATGAAAACCAATAAAGAGAGTGAAACTTCCCGCTTCACCTCTGCGGCGGCGAGCCGCAGAACTAGGTACAACTGCTACAGCAGTCTTACAGGACAGTGCAGTGTATCGCACTAGAGATGACGATGCTTCAAACGCCTAGTCATGCAAAGCCGAAGCGTGTTCGAGAAATCAACAAACGCCAAGCTAATTTTAGAGGCAGTGGCTGATGAGTGGCGAAGCAGGTCGCGTAGGAGCGGTACAGATTTCATGCAACTGTCTCCGTGTAGGACTGCAAACCGGAGAATTTGCAGTCTACGAAAACAGTATTCAATTGGTACTGTATGAAAGTGTCAAACAACGATGGATAACACCGCAATCAGCCTCAGTTGGTCTGGTGAATTTGGATTTGGGGCATTTGGAACTAAAGTCCTACGAGCTCGGTGCAGACGCGTCGGGCATTAATAAGGGTAAATTGAAATACCCGGCAAGATCGTTAGCGTTGAACCGTACTAAGCATCTTGAATGTAAAGTTGTCTACAACCAAATTCCTCAGTTGCAGCTGGCTCGATCCAACGCCAACCAGATGATAGCATTGTGCGACTTTGCCGGTAATCCATGTGTTTTGGAGCGGAGATCCCCTGTTCTTAATATTGCTTGGCGTCCAGCGATAGGTTAGTAGATACCTTCTTCCGCCACCCATCGAGCAAAGTGGACGTTACATTCCCATCTTTGCATCATATGGTATGAATGGCGGCGTAGTTGGCTAAGCGGATCTGCTTCCGTTCGGCCGACACACGGTGAGGTAGCTGACAATGACGTCGGAAGACAGGATTACACGTGTGTGGGAACGCCTTGGAGACGTGGAGGTCCAGAAGTGACAAGACTCGGTTTGGCGTCATGATACCGGACTGTATCCCTCGGGGAAAAGCCAGAGGGTCAACACTGGCAAGCAAACTGTTAGCATGGGATTCCAAGAATCACATGGCGTAATCCACGGTTTGCTTAAGCCAGGGGCTATAGTCATCAGCTTCTGATGAACCGGTGGCTGTTTGACCGACGGTTTTTCCAGGGACACTTAGTAATGATTCGTTCAGCCATGCCTGTCAATTAAGCACACTTAACCTGGTTTTGATGCTGCTAGTCAATTCAACAGGAAAATATCGCTCCGGTTTTATAAACAGTGCGGTTTTTGCGTCGCAAAGCGGACATATATATTGTTAGCCACGCGCAGGAGTGATTGTGACTCATGTTGAGACCAGCGGACACCGAAATTCTTGACTCGGCCAAGCTTGTCTGCATCATGGTGAGTTGAGTAGGCGTGCCGGCGAGGTTGACTCAGACCACTTTTTGTCTGAAAAAGGCGGAAGCAGTTAGTGGAGGGCAACTGGCGATCACGTTTGTTGCAACACTTTCACTGACGTGAACCCCAAGATAGGCTACCGAGCCAGCTTTCAATTTTCAGCATTTGCCACATTCATCACGCGCAATTCATGCGAGTCTCCCTTGTGCGCTAATCAGAACTGATGCTGAGGAGCCAGATGATTCGTGCTGTTTATTGACGAAAGTAACCAGCACACTGAACTCGAACAGGGTGGTTAGCCTTACCTGGAGTTGCTGAACTCTCAGCTCAACCAGACTGACGTTCGGGCTATTTCGTCAGCAATAGTGCGCAAAATTGCATCTGACTCGCATTTAAAACTGCTTCCATCAAACCCGGTAAACCGTAGCGACTTGCAAATTTGAAAAAGTCGGTCTAACATATCACGCCCACTTATTACTTGATCCCCTGATTCCTCATAAATGGGGTCTGGCAACCTGAGAATTTGGAAAGTATTTAGTCCTAGAAAGGAACAGCGTGCGTGTGTCAGCGAATGTTTGGTTCACATTTTGTTTGGAATATCCCATCAATTCAGCACATTAAGACTCAACATAAGACAGCTTGGATTTCAATTTTGCGGTAATGCAGGTAAGCTGTTGCACAGGAACGGAAACTATTCTTAATGCGACTTCCATCGCAAGAGGTGAACAGAACTCCACCATTTAATTTGGACGCCAACTTAAAATGAACCTCAGGAAGTACGTACTTATTTACGAAAAAACGGTTGTCAACAAGGAACCTTTACAGGGCAACTTTTCTGGAAGCATTAACCCCTATTCCGCTTAAGTAGAATGGAATTATTGCTTATTTTTAATTTGTCTTCCTGTCCACATCGTGCGACGTATGGTGGCATGTTGAATCGCATTAGCTGAATTATGGGACGCTGAAATGCATTCGAATCCAGAAACAGGTAATTCTACATCCCCACCCGTGCGGCAAACGCCAAGAATTTTTTAGTTCAAAGCCGGTTGTTTACATTCAATCAACTGATTGTCAATCTTCCTTTGCTGTATCCTTGTGAAGGATTCCTGAGGTTATGCAAACCCGCACCACAAATTGTGATATAACTTTGATTTTTCAGTTGCCGCATCTTTTGAAAGTATTTCCTATGACGCTCACAAAACTGCTGTGTGACTGGTCTCAACCATGTGCAACGGGGGGATATTAATGAGCTTTCCAAACCAGGGCCTTCCATAAAATGGGCATAATGTAACAACTACTAGGATCATTTACTAATCGTGGAGTCACTCAAATAATTGAATGTTTTTGTTCTCACTCAGAACCTAGTGTTTGATCGTTCTAACTATTAACATATTTCCGAAGTTGGAAAACAAAAATAACTAACACCTTCAAAATGGAATGACCCAGTTCACCGAACCCCTCACAGTTTAAGTTGACGTGTCAAAAGGTTATTTCTTCCTGTTCCCTTCACATTGCGGTAATCTGCTTGCTGCAGGTATGACGCTTGTCTAGCCCAAACAAAGCAATTTACAAACAAATTTACAATTTACAAACAAGGCAATTTATCTGCTAACACACAAATGGGCGGATTCCAACATTTTTGATAAATGCAATTGAGTAGAGGTCGCTAGGTGGTCGATTAGCGGAAGTCTTTTACAACTCCGGCAGGTAGCCATACTCTTTCAGGGTGTTCTTCGTGAATTGTATACGCTCGTGGTTCGTGCGAGCTGATAAGCATTCATCCAGAGCAGATACGTAATATTACAGTAATACCTGGGCGCTAACTTCCATTTTCAGATGACACAGTCATCCTTTTCAAATGCTCATTATAATCCCTGCATCTATATTTGTAACGGTTTCGGCTGACTACTAACTGGGGTGATAAAAAAGTAAATCTGCTTACCAGCCAAGTGTTTCGGCTGTCCTTATATGTTAATTTTTCAGGGCGCCATCCCAGAGTATCTTTTATCATGTCCTTCTTTGAGGCTCTTCCTAGTTCATTTCTATAATCCCTTGTTATCTATGCTACTGACGGTCTTTGAATTTTCGTAAAAATTGTGCTTATTTTTTGTTCATTCGGTTTATCTGACAAAGTGCCTTGATTTCATTCTAGCACAGTTTATTTTTTCTGGGTTCATAGTTTCAGAAGAGAAGACAACGGACATGAAGATTCGGAACAAATGAAGGAACACAACTTAGCATTCGTCCATATTTTAACATAACAATTGATCAGTTGTCCTCGATTTCAACGACGTGTCCCAAAAAGACCGGGACAGTTGATTTGTAGATCACCGCAAAGAAGAACGGGTGGTCAACCTTGAATTTCAACGACGGTTTACTGGACAAGAATGTGAATTCCAGACCGCTGGCAGCTGCAGCTTCCACTCCACCTTCGTTAACCTGTGAGGAGAAAAAGAAAGTGTCCGGCGATAGTTATTTCCATTTCGATTTTCCACCTGTGTAATGGATGTATGAAAATGCTTTCTCATAATCAGAGTGCGCGGAGTAAACTTATCGGCCAGGTGTATGTTTCGCTTGGAGCTCAGTAAAATACAAAGCTTTTTCATGCGTATGCAATGCTCACGCAGAATGTTGTCTAACCAATTGTGCTCCATCAAACCCCTGAGCGATTCGTTGGCGAAGAACTTTTAAAATCATGGCCCATGTGCTGGTCACCAACAGCAATAATTGATGCCCCGTTGTAGGATGGATCACTTGAGCTGTTGCGTCTGATCCTTTCAATTACCTTATTGTACTCGTCGAACAATTTTTTTTGTTTCCAGGGCCCGAATAATTTTGCCGCCTTTGCTTTAATCACTGGAAGAGTCACGTGACAAAAACTGATCATATACCACAGGTCCTTTTTATAGTAACCGCATGCACTCTGTTTATATGCCATACACTTGAACGAACACACATATGCCTTTTTAGAACCAATGCGCAAATTCGTGCACCAGAGCAAGCATCACCCGATAATATTAGTGAAAATAGGAAAACTTTGCACTGGCTGCGTGATTGCTGGATTGGTGCAATGTGGAAGTTGAGTGCGAGTCGATAAATATTCGGAAGACAGATCGTATGCAATTAACTGGTACCATGTTGGTTAGAAAACCTCCTCCTGCCACAGTAACACCCATTTGGAAAACACTCGCGGCTGGAGTGATGGGCTGCGGGACACGTTGCTGCAGAATGACTTCCGCACATTTTAAGCAAGCACTGACTAGTGTGAGGCGGGAAGCACTTGAGAATTATTTTGCTATCCACCCACAGCACATATTGATGTCGTTTATGCAACTATTGACGAAATGTCCGCAGGCTAATTGCCAAGATAGGCAAGCAGGTTCACCTGAACAACAAGTAACTGCCTTGGAAGCCGACTGTAAGTAAAAGTGAATACGGCAAATATGGAGAAAAATTAGCCGAAAGGTAACAGGGCGTGTATATGAACCATGATTTTGTTCAATTACCTGGTTCGTAAGTGCATCTGACAGAACAGTGGGAAACTAAAGAAGCCCTTTTGTGGACGCTGCTTTGCGAATGATTCCAAAAACAAATTATCGTTCAAGTTATCCAGTGAAAGGTCTAGTCCATCATTACCAGCCTCACCAATGGGTCGATTCGTATCTCTTGCCAAACACCAACTCCACTGCAAAGGCTAGAATAAAGTCACCTACGCGTCACTCGTCAAAACAATGTCTTGCAGTACTGGTTTGGGTAGCATCCCAGAGTAAATTGCGCCATAATCTAATTTCAAAACTCCGTGAGTTTGTATTTAGTAGTGGTTTTGCAAAAATAACCTTAATGCTTATTTGATGGTGTAACTTTTCACGTGCAGTCATCCTTTCCGTGTGTAAAACAGGTGATTTTCATTGACCAAACGATTTCATGTCACCTGGTGGTTAGAATTCGTACGCAGACGCACAACCTCGAACTCAATCAGCAGTACTCATTGGTGTCCAAATCACTGGCCTCAAAAACTGCAAGCACTGATAAATAAGGTATCTTTACCAGAACAGTGAAGTCTTTAGTTTTTACGCCCGCTTAGATTTTGGACCTTGGTAGTCAACTAAATCTACTCTGAATGGCTTATCCATATTTTCTCGGAGGAAGCCTATTTCTGTGGATTAAGCTAAGCATATAGAGTTTTTCAGGGCTTAAGTACGATTATTGGATGAATCGATTTAGTTGCTCGTCGATCAGCTGGAATGAATTTGAACCGTTTGCAAAATCGGCGAATTCGCGAACACATCACCAACAAGGACTTACTGATATAAACGTTTTGTGCAGCAGCTTATCGACGGAAATCGCCGAGTCTTCAGTGATGGTTGTGAAGTCTGCATCCCCAGAAAACATTGTTTGAAGTCCGAGTGAAGACAAATGTGTCTTTAAATCCATCGATGGGATCCCGGCCAACTTGAATCGAGGGAGGTATAATGACAAATATGATTCTGTAAATGGTTCTTCCAGCACCGTCTTTAAGGTTTCTTTAGCTTTTAGCTGCTGAAGCCATTTACGAAGGCCATCATTCGCGTCCGGAAGGATTATCAGAAGTTCATATCTATGATAGTGATGAAAAATAGGCCTTTATGGACCGCGAATTGAAAAAGTATGAGGTTTTCCTTTAAAATGCATTCTGACGAGTAGGAAAACGAGTCACTGCAGGTGCCTAGGACTAACGTCCGGGCCTAATGACTTTAGTGGTTCCATATATCTGAAGTTGTGCCAATAGTTAAAGTCACGCGGTACAGAAATAGATAAAGGCTGGTTTTTAAGTTTCACAAGGTGTGTCAAACGTTGGGTTTTCAAGTCACGTATGGCGTGTAACTCTCTGGAATACACGCCAAGGCGATGCTTGAACACCTCTAGCAAAAGGCCAGTCATTACACTGGAGGTAGTGAGAGACATGCAAGGAGAACGGCAACATCGGCAGTTTAGGTAATTTTTTGACGGATTTTCCTAATGGACAAACACTGGTGTGATACAGCGAGGATGTCAGTCTCGGGATTACGTTTCCATGTAGCTTCAGGTGTGTTAGCAAGTGCAAATTACCTACGGCCTTCGCTTCCCTCTGTTATACCTGTTCATGTATTTGCTAGTTTAGCTCTGAAGAAGGTTGCCAATTTTAAGCCATTTAGTTGACATGGGTCTCAGGGTATGCTATCAGAAAATTAGTGAGTATTGGCCTTTCAAAGAGATTAAGAAGACGCCGGAAAAGTTTCACGCGTAATTGTTTTTAAGGTGGCTTTGCGGAGTTAAGTCAAACTCCATAGATTTTACTGAAGGTTGGTTCTTCAGTGTTTTTGCGTGAGGCTGCCTGCAGTTAGTTGAAGTCTGTTGTGCTGACACGTGACCTTGAGCATCGTGGCTGAATCTCGTGACACTCGTCCAGGTTCATAAGGAATCGGCTGTTTATCAGCGAAGCGTGGGCAATGTAGAGATTGATCGAAGGGGTTTCGCGAATAAACAGCGAGTTCATTTTTTGTTCGCAGCAATAATGATAATTATAAGATAGAACGAGAGAGGTCCAAGGGTCATCAGCGAACCCTGGGAGCCATCGGAGCCAGCAGCAGATCATAGTACGTTCAGCGTATCCACGACCGTCTGAGTTTTTCGGTTAGTTTGTGGCTACCTAGGTGTAGCAGTGTTGGCTTATCAGTAAAGTTTTCTCAGTGGAGAATGTAATGATTCACACTTGGAAGCCTGGGATAGATCCAGAGGTACTGCATGGACCTGTGCCCTGTATCAACATCTCTGATCAACGTGAATGTCACTGGGCAAATAACTGTTAATCGAGATCACTGCTATCGGAAAACATGAAGAAACGCAGCCTGTATAATGTTCTACTTAAGATGTGGTTGGCTGAAATGATTTCCATAACTTTTGTAAGAATGAAAAAGCAAGCTTTTACCCACTGACTGAAATGGTCTGCTATTTTCCCCTTTCTAAACAGAGTCGCAAATTTGCTTCGTCAATCACTTTGTTGCTGTTGTCACAAAGGTTTCGGCAATAGTGAGGCCAATAACCGGCAGAATCTTTGCCAGAGACGAAGGCGTTATCAATTTGATGTTTCTACTAAGTGTGGCTAACTTTTGACTTAAAGTGACTGTATCGTCCATTAACCTGACATTTGTGATTCTCCACGTTTATTCTGTCCCTATTTATAACCTCCGCTCCACCTTTATGTTTTGCTCGTGCGAATGAACTGGTGTTTGGCTGTCCATTCTACTTCACTCACTTGACCTTGAGGTCATTCAGCCATTTTGTAGCCGACCTTATGCAGTCGCGACTGTCTCGCGTAGTCGCCAATTTGCTCACTTGGTTTGCACTCTAATTGCCCAAGTGGACCATTGGTTGTCGACGAGTATCTACTGTCGAGGTTTGTGTATTTTGTAAATTTAAGTCTTACTTCAATCCTGCCGTATAGAAACCCAGCTCCGACTTTGTTTTGCTTCCTCTGAAGTTTTGGTATTACGCATTACTCGAAGATATCGATTGGCCATAACAGTGATCCTAGAAAATAGACGTATCACAATATCTGTGGAATGACTATTTCTCAAGCATGGTTAAAATGTGGGGCATCTAACCATAGATAGTGACTCTCTGCTGTCAGCCAAGTAATTTTTAAGTGTTTACTTTTGGACGGGCGGATGTGGAGGTTTATATGATAGCATATTTTAACAGATGAATAAAAGCAGAACGGCTGGCCATGCAGTTTTTGTCGTTTCTATGACGACCTGTCACTCCATACACGGATATCCGCTGACAAAACATTGACTTACTGGTCATCCACAAAAGGAATCTTGATTGCCCTGGCGTTCAAATCGGACAATACCGCATGTTCATACACGGCATCTTTAGCCATTATATCCACTTGTCTTTCACTACCGTCCAGACCATGGAAAGTGTCAATTGTTGTTTCATGTTTTTTGAATTTGCGACGCCAAGCGCCTTTAGCAGTAGATGGATAGTAGTAGAGTTTGGCTTATAGGTCAAGAGAGCTTCTCACCTTTGAAGTAAATGGTATTCGCAATGAACAGCGGCGACTGTTCTGACAACGAACCAACCGGGATAAGTTCCTGGATCTTTGATTTCGTCTGTTCCGATACCCACTGGTTTATGTAACGTCTCTTCGCCTCAGCGTTGCTCAGATGTGCCAACTAAAATCAAACACGTTGTAATGACGCAAACTTTCACTCCTCAAACCTTTTCAGTGTCGGCCGAATAGTAAGTACGAAGGGATGATACGAATTCATTTTTAACGTTTATATCTTGTGTGATGAATATCTTGTTCGCCAGCAAAATTTCCACATCTTCGTTGCTGACAAATTCTCCACTTAGTTTTGATCCGATGTCGTGAACTTTACTTGCTGGTAGGTTTTGGGGAATATGAAGAACGCTTCGCAGTTCATCCAGAGTTCGTCCTGCGGCACCGGTGGCTATCATCAGCAAGGTCACATAAATGCTCAGTGGAGATATAAGAGCATTTTGCAGATTAGCTTAAGTAAAGTATAAAGACTTTTGTTAAATCTTGTTACTTACCTTCTTGCTGCTCAATCACTTGGCCATAAACTTCCGAAGAAAAGAGCTGAACATTTGCATACAGCTCTGTCATTGGTTGATAAGTACACGCAAAAACCTTTGAAAAATTAAGCAGACAGTGCGTGTATTTATACACGGATGCACAGAGCGTCCCTCTCTAGTCATCCGCTACCTAAAAATCCGCCAAAGGTCTCTCCTTATTGGATGAACGGGAACCAGTAATAAAGGTGCATGCGATTCATTTGATTATCTTTTTTTTGTTCGTTGTTGGGGATTCAGTACTAACTGTTGATCGTTAAGCAAGAAAGGAAGTAGTCCAAAATAAGTTCAGTGTTTGGTGGTAGTATGGTGGGACTTTTAAGTCGCGTTGAAATTCTCGCCTGCAAGTAACCTCAATCTGTAATAAAACATCGAGGTGTCTTGTACAGGTATTTCACCTATGTTTGGAGTTGTCAACAGTGCGTTCCACACAAAGCTCTGGGGTGGCCATAACCTGCGACACCCCGGTTGGCATATACCGTTCAGCCACAAGCAGTCGATCAGTAATGTGAATAACTCTCAGCTGAATAGTATATGACATCTTACATCCTCCCTTAACTCCGCCACTAAAGCAGTTATTCGGCTCAGGAGGGATAAGATCCCAGAATTTTCATGAGAAATGGTCGTTTGAGGGGCAAATCTGCACCTTACCAAGTGATGTGGATGGCACGACAACGACGTTTTAACCCGTCTAAGCGCAGCTCGAGCATACAGTTGGTCGACCTTTCAGCTGCTAGAGTGGAATTCACGGCTGCTACTGCCCCAAGGTTCCACAGACAGGTACACATGAAAATTCCTAATAGGATTTACACAATCCGTCTTGGATCTTTGGTCTAGGTTGAATCAACTTGCAAGACGAAGCCTACACTAAAAGAATTCCGCTATATTGTCAAGTGACCCAATGAAACTAGAAGCTCACCGCTTGACGAGGAACGCGTCAACAAAGCCAATGGATTCTTACTTCAAGTTCAGTTATATGTGTTTATAACCCGAAAAAAATCCTTTTACTAAATGATCTATGGTGTTGTTTTATGAGCCAAAACTTGATGAGGGTTTTATACCATAAACAAGTTTTGTTTTGCCGTGGAGTAAGTTTTTACGTTTATTAAGTTTAACGAAAATCTTTCAGAGGTATATGTGTTGAAGAACCTCCGTAGACGTTGCACTGTTTTATAACCCCATAGTTTATCACACTGGGAAACTGCCTCAAAAAATCAACCTTTGCACGATTTTTTGCAATGCGACTCCTTCGTGCAAGCTTTTATTGAGATTTACATACCCTTTATTTTCAAGCGAGATTTCGTCCTGTCACTGAGATCATTCTATGCCGAGAAGCCGAGAAGTACTGTAAAGCTGTTTTATCCTTACTGGGAATCATGAGCACTTTTAACTTCACGAACGTCAGAGAACTTCAAAATTCTAGCCATTAACTGAACACATAACCGTTCGGTCATGAGCGCCTGAACAGCAGTGTGATTAGATGTCACTCAGACACGGTAGACCGCCGATTATGCATTATTCACAGAAATCAGATCAGGTGTTCGCGCACCGGCTGGCTCCTCGATTGACAACTTCTCCGAAGAAAGTTTCACACATGTGGAATTTTCCTTCCTCTGATTCACCTACAGAATGACGGTTATCACTCAAGGGTTCACTGCCCCCGGTTACAGTCCATATGGTTTTTTGGCCAAATGAACGAATCGTGTTTTATCACCGAAGTAGTTTTCAGTGATCGTATTTCCCTCAGTTATCCTCATCTGCGGATAGGGGAATAAAACGTGTAAAGTTGTGTTCAATTATGAGAAAACATATGCGAGAATTCCTACAGCAATTTAATAGAGGACCTCTATTCGACTGTGCAAACTCTTTCTTTGTCTAATGTTTATTGTGCGAACCGTTTTGTGCAGACCCTTTTCATGTTAACTATTCTTGAAAACCGCGGAAAATTGTGCTCCTCCGTTCAACATTACCCCCATCTAGGAAACCTCTTGAAGAAAAGGGCGACGTCTATGTCAGTTCATAACTCTTTTACTTCATGAGCGCACAGTTCTCTGAGAAAGTTATTGATGAAACCAGCACTGGAAACTATGAATCTCTGATTCTGTCTAGTGAGTTTACCTGGAGAAATTAGGGGACAACGCTCAGAATAATATAAGGATGTCATCTTCGTCCCTTTTGTATTTTTGGTTGAATATAGGAATAGTTAAATGTATACATTTCAAGCACGTTATTCGGTCACCCATAAACCGCAGCACCAGAAAGAGTTCATCACCCGCCATGGATTTTGCCCGAATGTGCTTAGTCCGAAGAAAGTATCTGAATGCAACAGTGTTTTACATCCTTGCCTTGAGTTAAATAATGGGACAAAATCCGGATATTTGACGTAGTCGGTGTAGAGCCTATGTGAATATCTTGTTGGGCTGGCCGAATTTCTGCTTTCCGAAGGGTGTAAAACATAATTATAGGGCGTTAATAAGCAAAATCTTCAAATGAATAACTAAACTGTCATTTTAACTTCCAAAAAGTTCAGGAAATTTAGAAAATTGCACTGTGTTGTTCCTTGTTTCCAAACAAGTTGCTCACAACTAAATGCTTACTAGACGGTAGGATTTAATATTTTCTTCTCTTTTACATTTTACCTCTTGCAATAGATAGTCTTTTTTAAACGTGTGATGCAATGCAATAACCCCAAACCGTTCCCACAAGTTTGCCTTTCGTTTTGGCTATCGGGGACTGTATAAGCAGAAACTTTGAGTAAATGTTTCCGATAAATGTAACTAACACCATTTCTACAGCCTCTACGTGCCTCCTTCATCGACCACTTAGAAATGATACAAAGTACCCCATTTAGTAGCCCAGTAGATAACAGAAACGCAAAGTATCCTGAAAATGCTATAACTATATGTTGAGTTGGAAGATAGTTCCGCAAAAAAGATCTTGTATTTAACCTTGGAAACAACAGTTTTTAAGTTGTCGAAATGAAGTTAAAACAGACAAAGCTATGTGCTCGTTTGAGTTAGAAATTCACATCCAAATGAATAAAGCTGTCAAAACAACACGATGAAAAGCTTGTGTCAAGAGGAATTGGATTGTCTAAGAAACGTCTCCTCATTGGATCATGTTGTTACTTTTGCGATATAGACAAACTTTCCAGAAGACAGCCATAAGGCGACATTTTCTCCCTAATGCTGATAAAATACTCGTTTCTTGCAAAAAAACTTTCAGCCTAAAGTGTTGTTTTGTTCTTCACCCGCCTGAGGTTCTATCATTAGTTAAGCTATGCCTCGCAATGGGAAACATTATCAGTGTCCTACAACGGTGCTTGCGAATCAAGACGGTGATTCACAAGTGCACCATTATCTATCTCTGAACTTTAGATTCACCTGATTTTAAGCTGAATTCTGCTGCTTGAATTTTGCAGGCACTCAGAGTTTTCATACCCGAAATGTATGCACTCTTGCGGAGAGGTTTTCCAGCGAATTATTCAATACGAACAAAATGTATCGACAAGTTACAAAACGCCCATCCCGTAGTTTTGCGTAGATGTAGGGCGTTTTTCTGTTGTAGACCTCAAAAATAATTCCACATGGTGCACGATGATGGACTGTGTGACTACAGGATGGTGGCATTAGTTCCTACCTCTTCTCGAGTTAATTACTGTGCTGCTCAATCACTGGAGGATGGAGCTACAATTTTTCGGCTCCACATCGAAAGGGTAAGGAATTCAGTCTTCTCGGTGATTCTTGAGAAGTACACTAGGTAAAAGCCACAGCAACTATGAATCCGCTTTTTGTGATTCAAGTTTTTTATTACCGATCAACCTTACTGAACAGACAAAAATTTGTCTGAAGCCACATACTTTACCCGTTGGTGAAGTGCACTGTATCCGCCGTATACTCCTTCAGTAAATCCAGTTTTTTTTACGACGTGAGGCGTTTGTACTATGAACTTTATAGCCCCAGGTGATTGGGGATAGAGATTGATTTCTTTAGAAAACTGTTGTGCAGTGCTAATGTCAGAAAAGTGGTCTTCATCTGTGAACAGCAAGTGTTCATCATCACGTAACTTACGAAATGCTGTTGTTTGAATGTAGTGGGCTGACCCTTAAATCACGGATCGTTTCATGATTGTGAATAAGCTCCTAGAGCTTAAACGGTCTGGTAATTCGGACTTGAATAGAAGCACACATGAAGGACAAAACTATGAAACATGAAAAATTTGCTCGTAAGAAATTTAATTGTGCTTCACTGTTTGATGAACTCTATAGCTCTTACATCTGCGTTCAAATCCGGTTGAAAGAAATGAAGCTGAAGAACATTCATTGCGACCTCTAGGTGTCAGAACGTTTCCTGAGTTTTGCCAGTACTGATGAAACTCATCAAAAGGCGACCTTCGGAACGGTTTTACTTTCTTAGATCAAGCACAAACTCGTCATCGTTGAAAGCTAAAGCGTACGAAAAACAGGTGAGAAAGTTAACAGCCTTGTCAAGCAAAACCGGATTTCGACCGAAGCAAAATGTCACAGCTACATATGTCAGCATAAAGGTTTGCGGAGAATGCGTTGACAGGAAATGAAGTACAACCTATTCTAATACGTATACTTCATTGTGATGTTTGGATTTTCTCTACTTAACGATTCGCTGAATCTTTTTGATGCAATCAGAGGCCAATCATGTTGATAATCCCTATTTATTAATAGAAGCAAATAAGAGGAAGAAAGAATTCCATTGTGTGTAAATACAGTTAACGAACAAGTTGTCCTTTCTGTCACGCTCTGGCCCAGAATAGGGCCGCGAATAGACCAGGTATATTGGACGCGTACAACTGCACCACATACATGTGTGGCCGAACAAGACTAAAGAGGGTAGACTTTCGTGCAATGCCAGTTGGCATGACGAACGTGTGGAGACAAGTCAGGTAGAAAGCGTTTTGCCTCACAATTCCGCCCCAGCATTTTGACTGTTAAATAGCCGACGAAAGACGCACGCAGTTCTCAGCTGGTTCACATTATATATAGCTAAGTCAAGAAAAGAAGTCCAGCTTGTCACAGAAAATCATGGCAGGACAAGGCGTCAGAAGTATGAACTTAACGGACATATACTGGAATTATGCATTCCGAGTGAGCGCAGCTAATATATCAGTTATAAAACTTGTGGATTCCTTCGAGTCACATTACATATAGAAATTGTACAGTATCCATAAACGACAAGACTTGACTTTTGGATTCCTTGATTCTTTCGTATCGTAGTGAAGTTCGCTCATACTGCCACATTTTCAACCTCCAAAGTATCCTCGCATTAAGTCTGCCTGAAATAATATCGCGAGCCTTTTTGCACATTGTTTCTTTGTAGCAGATGGGGCTCAGCGGTTGATGTCGAAGTTCACCCGAATAACACATGCTCTATCACTGCCCAGACAGCTAACCTAGCTAAACCATTTGACTTGAGAAACACACTTATGACGGAGAATATGGAGGCTCACTTCAGCGTTAATTAGATTTCTGGCAGTTTCTCAGTATACTCCACATGTACTGCTTCCGAATAACTTGGTGGTAGGTGCCAGCTGTAATAAAAAATTGTTGGTATGAAAAAGTACACCGGGTTAATGTAAATAGTGATTCGCCAGGCCATGGGTCATCCCAAATGGGAAACTGGCTGTTTTTGCCAGTGATGAAAACTATTTGGATGCTTTATCGACTAGTGGATCTGTGATGCTGTGTATTGGTTTAAGGTATTTAGATGTTTAAGGTGTTTAGAGGCCCCGGTCTTGATCGTTAGTGACAGATATGGACTGGACAAACATGGGAATCACCCAAGTGATCAGAATGGTGCAAAGTAAGAAACCTCATATTGGAATATTTGTACACGCTGAGAGGTGTGTGTTGACATGCCGGCTCGGACACAATAAAAACAATTAATAGTTTACATTTTTTCTAAATGTAGGTATCCAATTGTCCCGAAAATCCACATAAAATTTTGGTTCTGATCAGCCATTTAGCACATCAACAGTTAGGAAGAACTACGATTTTTGTCAACTTTCCATTGGTTCTGTTTATTCAAGTCATCCAGTTTTAGAGATTTTCAGAACGGACCCAAGAGACCCGGAAACTTGGATTTACGTTGATAATGCAGCAAACGGTTAGGAAATAATCTGCTCATTTGGTGCACTATAAAGTTTGTCGGTTTGTGTATGACGTGCGCCCTCCTCAGGGTGATTCTTTTTGTTGTTTCCTCAAAATCTTTGCGGGTTGTATTCAAGGTAGTCCAGTTCGTTTATGTGTGAAATTGTGTAGTGTTCATTGATGTGGTTCTCCGTCATAATACATGTTTAGGAAAAGTTTCTTTACAACCATTTCATGGCCAATCAAATGCTTACTAATGAGTGAAAAACTAATCCTTCGCAATTTAAACTGTCCCCTGCAATTTAAGACAGTCTATTTAAAAACATCAATTCAACCTATTCCTGAATCTTTACAATCAGTGTACTGTCCTTTAAATTAGTTTCCTGAAATACTAACACAGAACGTTGTACTAGCTCACATTTTTTGGACACACAGACTGTGTCACAGTTTATAATGAAAATTGTTTTGCGTAGTCGTGGATATAGTTAACAGAAATCGGCTTTTACTAAGGGACAAGTTTTCAAGTAAGATCAGTAGTGCAGGTCAGGACACACAAACGGCGTCACACTTTGTAACGAAAAGTGTTTCGCGTAGTCGTGGACATAGTTAACAGAAACTGGCTTTTACTAAGGGACACGTTTTCAAGTAAGATCAGTAGTGCAGGTCACGGCCGCTAAGTTGATTGCTCTACTGATTTCAGGATTGCATTGCGCATGCAAAATCAGTTCCGGTGAATTATTTGACCAAATACACCTGGAGGTTAGCCGCCGTCGAACATTGTGAAATGCCTTCTTGTGATGGGTGTTTTTCATGCCGGTTCCCACACAAAAAAGGCTCACATTTGGTCCACTGATTACGTGTTCCTCGAGCTGCTAACTGAGTCTACTCACTTTGATATAGCACAGCTTTGTTGGTGATCAGGAAGCATTTCGAACTGCAAACCGTCTATTTCCATTCTTTCGGTCTCATTCACTTGTGAGCACAGGACTCAGCGTATAGTAGCGCCAGAAAAGTTACACGTTTCTTATCGGCTTCCACGAATCTATCGCCATTCTCAGTATCAACATTTTGTTTTGTTCAGTCTACCTAGTTCAGTTTAGTAAATAGTTGACAGTCGGTGTATAGCTGAACTGCATTTGTGTGGGGCGCTTTTCTAAGTATGCCGTGAGTCACACTGAGGTCACCACAGCAGACGAAGTTTTATTTCCTTCCTTACATCATCAAACCAGCTATACAACGGTTGCTATCCTCTATCTAATCGAGCTGGGGGCGAGATTGCTCAGTAGTTAGAGCGGAAGTTCCGTGGTTTGAACCCGACCTGTGCATTTATGCTTCCCCTCTCTAGGCTTGGCGGCCTGGCAATTTCCCAGCCCTCATACTCCCTTCGGACGGCATGGCAGCTAGGCACCGAAAAGATGTTACAACTGAACGGCTTGTTTTTATTTATTGTCTCATTGACCTTACCGTCTCGAAAATATTAAAGATAAGCCTCTTTATGTCATGCGTTGCAAATACCTCGACGGTGTCCTCAATATATTGTTTTTATGGTTGTTGGTTATCCATTCAGGTATGCGGACACCTTCGACTGGGTCTCCTTCTGTCCCAAAATGAGTTCCGAACTGAATCCAATTTGTTTGGTTGCGGTCCACAATGTGGTCATCGCGCTATCATTTGGTCATCACTGCGTGTGAGAGCATCAGCGGTTGTTACTGTGCTCGTCTGAACTGGCCATGAGATCAGGTTTGCTCCCCACCCTGGGTCACCGCAGATTATTCTGAGAGTCTAACTCCTTGTTGAAAACATGCGACCGCGCCATTTTCCTCTTGACCGTTAAAAAGAAAGCCAACCATTGACTGAGATTTAGCTGTTTAACCTTTTCTCAAGATACCACAAATCATGTCACTGGGTCTAAGTGAATCTCTCACTGCAAAGAACAGGTCAATTGTTTATTGTTTCGCTAGAGTAATAAATGGCGAATATTTGTTTGCACATACTACAATGTTACCGCGTTGTTGTACTTGCTAACTACTCTGAGCAAGCACTCCAGCTCTAGAATCCTCTACTCTAGTTAAGCAAACGTAATTAAAGGTAGTTCAAACTTGACGAGGACTTTTACACAAAAATGTGTCAATGAGAATCGGCCATTATCGTCATACAAAACGCAAAGATGCGGTTAGTTTAACTGACATTTAACAAAACTGTATTCAGCCGCTCAAAGAAATCATCTTGCAGAAGGAAGCATTTGTTGGTATATTCATTTTCACAAAGCTGCCGGGCGGTCCATTTAGCCAGGTTCTTGAAGGGAAGTCCTTGCAGTGCACCGAAAAGACACCTGCATCCATGAATATTCGTTCAGTGTTAATCTCTTCCGAGTCTGATCATGCGTACTAATTTCACCCACGCTGGACTTTATGAGTGGAAGACGTCTACAAACAAAATTGCTTGCTACTGTTCTGAGAAGCCATCGTCAAATTACTGAATATCTTGTGTTATCTGGACCTATATAATTTCGCCGGTAATTTGGCTATGGTTCCGTTCTCAACCTGAGTGCGTTTTTCGCTATGAGCAAAAGGGTGTACTCTGAAACGCGTCTAAAAGTCATACACCGTTTGATACCTGCTCGCTGACCTTGGACAGCAGCCCACATTGCTTTAAATTCAACATTAACCAGCAGACCTTTCGATACCTTTCCACACGATATTGAGAGTCATTTCGGATTCTCCAGAATAAAAAGCTTCTGCTGCACAAGCTCTTCTGATGACGAAAAATACTGCTATAAAATATATAATTCTTGTTTTGTCAAATTACGGGGGCCTGTGGCTATAGAGCTAGTTAATTAACCATTGCCTTTTAATTCGACCGGGCTTAACTTCGTCGTTGTAAAGAACTATTGCTTGTGCTCTCCTTCCAATCATACTAGTTATTCAGAAAACATCACGCAAACGCTAATTTATGATAACGTGGACGTGCACCCTGGCTACCTCGGATATATGATGGTTAGGTACCGTCCAGTGATACCTTTGATTAGGAATTTTGGACTGACCAATACAAAGCTGGTTGAAGCCATCCTATTGCGCTGAATGTACGGAACAAAATACAACTGGCTGACGGTAAGCAAAGCCGTGCCCGGATTCAGTAGTGTATATTGGCGGCTACGAAAATTAGAGTTGCAACTGTCACCACTAGTTGTTTTACGGTATGCAATTACAAAAAAACCGGTACCGTCGTTCTGTGAGAGGTCGCAATGTGCATAGTAAGAACAAATCTCTAGGTTCTTGGGATGCATTTTTCCATTTTAATGAGAATGGTGACGTGAATAGAACCACAGATGGCGACAGTAATTTTGGTGTAAATCTGGATATCGGTTTGTCCGGTTTGAGGAATCGCAATAAACCACTTTCCATCAATAAGAAGGCAAGTCCTAGTGTAGATTTTCTTGTTTCCCTATGTGTTGGATACTTGAAAAATCGGTTAATCTCGATGTGATCCTTTGGAATAGTTTTGCTTACTGCAAATTCGTTTCATAGAAGATAAGCGTCCAACAAGTTGGGGATTGGGTGAGTGAACTCAGATTGCACTAGTTCGTTGAATCACAACATTGCGAAACAAACGAATGCCACTCAGAAACGCTTGGAGCTGTTCACATACTTACTTGATTCTGTCAAGTCCACTCAAGGCAGAACACCTTCAACATTGAAAGAGTGACTGGACAGTTGTTAAGACACCGACCATTAACGAAGATCACCTAATTTACACAAAATCACATCCCTTTTCCCATACCTATGTGCAGCACACAGCCAAATCAGAGATTCACCTGTTGTTTGTATCCCTACAGTGCTGTTTGAACTTATACAAGTAATGAGGGCAGGAGCGTGCCGAAAAATTCATGGAATGCTTAGGCCTGTTCCATTTTAACCGCATGCAGTTTAACGTTTTCCCAGATTATTTACATCACAAAATCTAAATTGCCAGGGACTATCCAAACTTTCAGTGACATCGTCACAGTTTATTCCCATTTAGCTTGCTTCGCCTTGTGGACTAGCTTTTGATGTTCCGTTATCGGCTCTAGAGCGCCCAATCTTCCCAGTGTAACGTTTGCAGTTTATCTCTGGAGCGATTTGAAGTCTTTTTTTTGGGGGGGGGGAATGATTGGCATTCATTGAGTTGATCTCCCTTAATTGTGTGGATTACAATGAATGCCTACCAGTTTGATACAACTACGCAATTTCTGTTGTGTATATCTCCATATTGTTAGAAAATCCCATATTTCAATGTATATTTAATCCCGATAGTTAAAATAACCTATCTTCCAACGAACAACAAGTCCTTCACGTAAAGCATCTTACGAAATTTTGTGGAGGTTGAACTGTTTACCCAGTGGGTAAGTGAAAGAGTAACAGAACATACAGCGGTAAGTGGCTGCTCTGAGGTACGACCGTCGTCTATTAAGACATAAAGATGCCACTATCATTCAACCGTGTAGTTTGCTCCACGTCATCAGAACGTAACTACTCCCTCAAGCAACCAACGGTCAAGTGAGGGATATTTAGCTTTCCTGAGCTGGACAAATCGGGTTCATATGAAGAACTGTACAACGCCGACGATTCGAAGAAATATTCATCCGGCTTTACCCTCCGTCTATTAGCGCAGCCTGACATAATTGACAGGACGAATTCTCCACTGTAAAAACTAACGAAATCCCTACTACGGTTAGCCCAGTCACCCCTTTAGAGCCAAACTCGGTTAATGGTGAATACGGAGATGACCTGCAAGCGAAACTACTCAAATGTCATCAATTACTGTGGGCTGACTTTGGGTTTTCAAAGTCAGGGTGTACCAGACAGAGGTACTCTTACTACTGCGTATCATTCTGAGCCAAATGAGAAACTATTAATTTGTTAGTTCTATGTAAAGGCAAAGAAACAACACCAAAACGACTACTTTATTTTCGCTGACATGCGTCAATAAAAGCGAAGCTGACAACAACAGTTTTCGTGCAATAACCCGATCAACGATCATGGACAATAGTTTCCAAAAGACAGGTTATTGGATAAAATCGATTGCGCAAAGGTATGCTCAAAAGATTTCAGAATTGAACCCAGAACTTGTGGCACAGAACTGCTGTGTACGCGACAATAACCATGTGGCCGAAAACAAAAAGAAATGAACTGTCTTTGAGTTTAGTAATTTTTCAAGACAAACGGACTTGAAACTCATATTCAGTTAGGCAATTTTCATTTCCTAGTAAGCATTTTAGCAAACCATCAGTTCGTCTGATGTATTTCGGCACTTATAACTTGATCATTCCTTTGTTAATTCAAAGCCAACAAAAAAATCTGCTAGACGTTGTAAGATAAACATGTCAGGTGGCCCGGATGGCCCGTGCTTCTACCGTGATCTGAAGACGAGTGGGTTGAGTGGAGTGCAAAGCATCTTGTCTGTCTACTTGCCGCATCTTCTTGTACACTGTCGCATTGATGAAGGGCACACGTGGAAGAGCATGTGCTTTTGGTGTTTCCTTGGCAGTACTTCCGAAGATGCTTAAGTGGAAAATTTTGGTCAGTTGGCTTAGCACAAACTATCAAAAAATTGCATTTAAAAGCCTCTCGACATTTTATACACTTGAAAAACTTCCACCACTTGTGTGGCCCAAAAAGCTTTCTCTCAAGTGTATTTCCTCATTCAGTGAATTTAATTATGTTAGGGTACACTTGGTCATGTTGCGTGAGGGCTGTTGAATCGGTCGGGAGACCAAAATGTTACGTTAGCGCATTGAACTGTGGACAACCGCTGCAGTCGTCCAAAGCCATTGTTTCTGTGAGAAGTCGCCGCGCGTTTGTGCATTTTGAAGTAAGACAACGGAGTTGTGTGGCAGTTTGACCCGTGAGGAGATTCCGAGAAACACTGTACACCTGTTCCATCAGTAGAATGCACCACACCAATCTTCAGAGGCACTCGAACTCTCCACTTTCCGGCTAATAGTTGAAGAATAAACTGTGAGATCGCGAGCGGCCCGTCAGCAGTGTGATGAACCCACACTTAGAAGAGCCATAGCGCCACTCATCCTTTAGACATATATTTAAAGTAAGTACCAGATATTGTTTTCTCACAGGAGCAACAGAATCTCATTTACAAATGATCTGAAAGCTATTCATTCTTGCTCCAAGGATTTCACCTCTTAAATGGCACCTCGAGGGGTAACTTCTCCGGTGGAAAGTATAGTTTTCAAGTGAATTGTCATTATTCCAAACCATAATATTCCTCGACATTTTGACGTTGCTAGCATAGGACCTGATCAACGTTTTGTTTTTTAAACTAGTATCTATAGCCAGGTAAGTCAAAAAAATTGTTCAAAAGACAGGTAGCTGGTTAGGAATTACACGACAATCGGATCTTACAATAAAATGAGCACAGTTGATTAAATCTGTCTCATACGCGTAGTCTATCGGGTGAAATTAACACTGCATTTCACGCGCACTATGACGTTTGCTTAGTTGATCTCAAGACTAAACGAAGAGTGCATAGCAAATTTTGCTTTCTCCAGCTAAATCATTTCTTGACCAGGTGTTGCCAACAATCTTTCTCTTGTAAACAGCTCTTGGTCATAAAAAACAGGCCATTGCGCACCTCATTTCCCGGAAGGGCACACTCAGTTTGTTAATTTGCATTTTCCAGAACAATGTTACATCAGATCGTCCATTTCAGCAAGACACAACCTACTAATCATTTGTCAGTTGTACAGAAATGACATATCATAATGTTGTAATGTTTAAAATTCTATAAATGTTAGAGCAGAAGACGACCAAATCTGACGTGATAAAACACGAGCGTTTTAGATTGTAAATCATTCTAAACTGCCGGACCTTGCGTGGTGCAGCTTGAAGACAATTCAGTTTACCTGCTTAGAATGAGTTTGACCATTCGTGGCGCATATTTGTGAGTAGAAGACTGTGGAATTCGTTTAGACAACCTCAGTTGGTTGGGTGAACGGTCGATTGTGGATATGTTGCGCAACTTACGCCCGTGTTTGAGGTTTTCGTAAGAACGCCTTGGATTATATTATGTTGAATTCATTTTACTTTTGTCCAGTTAATTGTTATCGATTCAATTCGTTTTTAGCTTAACTGAGAAATTGCAGGATTATCGATATGGGAACGCCCGAGTAGCCGTCTGTTGCAGTGAAATTCTCGTGGAGCATAACTACTCAGGATTGGAATGGTATGCCAGTAACTGCGGGTAATTATGAAAAAAAGTTTTTAAAGAAGTCGGAGAAATTAAAAAATTCAAAGGGTGAATGTCCAAAATACAACATGGCGTACTGCATCCACTTGTTGCTGAACTGGTGCAGGACGTTTGTGATTCTTTTTGACAGGAAGCATGCTGGTCAGTGCAGACAACAAGTAACGTCTTGTTGTGGAGTAAATCGGAGAGGTACAGAATAATTGAAGGGCCAAATGACGCAAATGACATACTGGATCACAGGGAGCAGTAAGCAAACAAACTACTTGTTTAAAACTGATCGGCATGAGGGTTGGTGCGTAGGCCATTGTTCCTATCATTAATAACGAGGTAATCATATATTAAAAGATATGTGGGTAAACACATGATGAATGACCAAATTTGCATATTTCTTAGACACGGCGATATGTTTTGAGTTAAATGTCTCATAGCATTCATATATTTATCGCCAATAATGATCATGCGCTTCCGACAGAAGCAGGTATAAGGCAGGAAAGCTCTCACAGTAGTACGGTTTCAGGAAAGAAAACCGGTGATCATTTTAAACAAAACGCAAGAGACTTTGGCTCGTTGGTTGTCGTGCCCGCACCATGTCGGCGAATGGAAGCTCCCCAATCTGCATTGAGTAGTCTATCAGACTGACAGTGTGACTACTACAGTGGACCTAGACTAGAGCAACGCTGTTTCCGAATAGGTCTTACAGACCGACTAACGTCCCCTACTGATTGAATCGGAACTACTAGTGCTAAGCACCCCAGGCTAATCACCCTATAAATATATATATATATACATATATATATGATGGCCCTCCGAGACCACCCACAGGATACAGCTACCCTAGTAGAACCAGTGGTACGACCAAACAACGGAATATGTACCTTTGGTAAGATCACAATCCATAGCCTAGACCTGCGAAGTAATATGTTTTGACCTTCCATCATGGAACCTACAACCTGACGTAACCTTTCACAAAGAGTCATCTACGTTGTCCACAGACTTGAGTGGAGCACTTTACGTCTCGTTTTCGAGGTATTCAAACTGACGAAAGGCACACCAAGTGTCAACTGATTTATTCGATTATAAACTGATCAAATGCATCTCAAAACATGCCTCGGGGTCCATAGTTATTATGCCGATTGCATAGCTTCTTCACTCGTATCTCGTAATGCGACAAATTTGCAGGCAATAAAAATTCAGTGTAGTTACATCAGTGTATCTACCAAGGATGTTTGCACATTCTCAGAAAAATAAATTTACCGTAACTGTTGGGATAGAGGTACTCAGAAATTAAACTCGCAATTCGTGTTGCTTACGAAGACGCTGATTAGGTCAATTCAAATAAACGCAAATTTTACACGAATATGATCAGAGAAGTCACTTGTCAGTTGAGCTGCGACAGCAAATTCGGCAAAGTCAGGTGTACGGAATTCAGTCCACGGCACGGTCATTCGGTAAGCACTGCTGATGGGCTCTAATAGGAGCGAAATTCAAATATAGTGCCTCCCTCTTGGGTGTGTGCTCGCCAGAATGAGTACACGAGGACAAGTGTACGATTGTCTAAACGAGGAACATGTGAGCATATATCCTACAAAATCCCGCAACCACAAACACCTTGAAGATTTGTGGGTGAAATCTGCACAGTGCCGATGAGGACGGACAAAACGACTAATTGACAATACTATTTTCGGTTGAAACCGAAATATCCTGCCATTTTTTCCTTGGAAGCAAATCACTCGAAATTTACTCTTCCTAAAATCTGGAATTCCTAAAACTCACTGAGTCCACACAGAATCGCGCATGTATTGGACGCGAGTAAGTAGGACTTTCAATAAATGCAACAACTATTCACCAGCGTGGTCCGCACGAAACAAAAATACTCACAGAATCGGGGAAAATGTTCTCAGGCCTTCATCCCTAATTAGAAGGCATACACTGTCATTTTTGACATATCGGATTAAGGATGAATCGTCAGGCAGTGGGTTTGTTCACAGCAGATTCAAAGGTGGTTCTCAAAAGTACAGAGATCTCTAATTTAACCTAGGATCTACGGAGAAATCTTTTGCAGTTGAACATCATATGTGCAGATGTGCACGAGGAACTTTCATCCCACCTTCTACTACCCTATGAGTTTTGTCAAAGTCGTTTTTGGTGAGCGATTCGGCTTCAGTAAGTTTATCCGTAGGCTCATACGATTTTTGAACCCACCTGTGGTGAGCTTGTGCAGTCTTAACTTATTTGTGCGGTGCTCCAAAGGCACGTGGCAAAAGTAACTCAACTTTTATATTTCCACCAGTAAAACGTCACTTCTCCCCATAGAGTTCGTGATTTCAGTGTTATGTGAATGGAAGGAGAAATTCTAAAACTGAGTCAGCATTTGTGCGCAGAATTTTAGTGCTGACTCCTGTTGTTCAAATCTGTGATGACTTAGAAGGCTGTGAAGGGTGTTGTGCCACATTTTACTCATTTCAAGGCCTGGCACAAGGCCCCTGAACTACATCTCACAATGACAGGAATATGAGGATTGCACGCGTTTCTGTGCAGTCACAGATAGGTTGCCTCCGATGTAAGCAATAAATTGTTTTAAACTATTGTTTTAAACTATTTCAGCAGCTAAACCAGCGAATTATCTTTTGTATGTATTTTTGGAATCGACGTTTTTTTAGTAATACTTTCGGATCCATTCCAGCATTTCGCAACCAGGTTAATTATCGCAAATAAGTGCTGTCTGGTTATTTGTTTTTCACTGTACTCTTTTTTAGTAATGCAGACAAAACGCCGTGATTTCGTCGGCTTTGTGGAACAGCGAAAATTCACCGTGGATATCTATGTTCGAATCTGGTTTGGTCGTCAAACACACGACATGGTACATTGCGTTTCCTTCAGATGCTTGTTTGGAAATTAAAAAAAGTTTGATTGTCGTTTTGTTGTTTGTTGAGTATGCTGATTTATTACGGTGCATTCGTACACTAGGACTCTGATTTAGGTGTATGCGACCACTATGTTAGTACCTGGTTATATCGCGGTACTAATGCTTTGCTCAGGTTATTACTGAGTGCATTTAGTGATGGGCTTAATCTTGTCGATTTTAACCGACCCAATGAACAATAAGTAAACCGGAATAGCACCAAAATAAAGGTATCATTAAGAATAACATTGATCAAGTGAACAAATGCCGCGCTTCTTGCCCATATTTTGCTGTAAACACCGCGTTACCCATTCCAAATTTGCATGACCCATCAGCTTTGATGGATGTTTTGAACAGTCAGTTCCCAGCTTTCTTCTGTGGACGAGATAATTGGATGATTCTCAGTCTATATATGTAACAGGTTGTTTGTCCATAGATAAAAGCCAAAGTCAAGAGTACCATTTTTTAAACTCTTACTTGCGTTGTGAAATGAAAAATTAAATGAAAGCGGTCTTGTTTTACTTTTCAGTAGGCTTCAAGGGTTTGGTAGTTATACAATAACGGGACAAAAGCACACAAGCGTCCAAGTGTGGCGGTCCATGACTGCAAGCTTAATGCAGAAATGAAGTTGCTACATGTACACATGAAGACAACAGAGCATTGGTTTACCTCTGAGCTTTTACATGCTAAAAGATATTGAAAATAAGGCTTACTAAGGAATCGGCGACTTTAGGAAAACTGATTTTATTGAGCAAGTAAGGAATGCAAAAATGACGCATTGTCACATGAGGCACAGCAACTGACTCTCTGGTGAGTTTTTGTCCGTCTTTGCCACGACTGGCAGCTATGGGCGGAAACAAACTGCCAAGTAATCAGATATGAACCGGGAAACAGCTTTTAGTTACAAGCCAGACCAGAGAAAGTTATTGGTTTACTAATTTTTATGTGACACGAGCAAATAAACAACGACACCTGACCACCAATATCCTTTAGACAAACAGCTTCACAAGGCCTACCAAAGTATTAGCGGAACTTCCGTGGTGATGTTTTGAACTAGTGCTCGGACTGGAGAGTGCGTTGGCGGGCGTTCAAATCTGGGGTTGGTCAAATGGTTCCTTTCCAGTTTAACAGATTCTGCTGTGCATCAAACATTCATTTGGCGGGCATTCGGAACGTTTTTAACCAACAAGTCGACACCACTGTCAGAAAATAAAAAACTCAGTAATCCAAGTTTAATCCTGGGATAAAGATAACAATACCAATGGAGATGGATGCAAAGTTCGTGTGACCTGGCAGTTCATTAATTCAAAAACGGGCCAGGCTAAACAACGCAACTGTTTAGGTGGACGAGCCTGTGTGGAGGACTTCTCTCTGCCATGGTGAGATGGGAAATAGACGAATAAAGCATTACACAATCCGAAAGGATATTCATCTCAAACACAAATGTTACACCTGCTAAAAATCTTCAGCACTGCATTTTTTCACATTTAATGCCAAAACAACCTTCCGGAAGAAAGCTGTGACGGTTCGGAACGGTTTCGTGCAGAGAAAACACTCTTCATTTCCTGCCAGAAACTTGCCCATAACTCTTATTAACATTCCACTTGGAGTCTCATAATTCACTTGAAGAGGCGCACTTGGGTGTTTTTAAGTACTTCTGCTTCCATTATGTAGACGTAATACATTATTCGTGAGGTTGCTGAAAACCTTTTGGAAACCAACGACCGGTTCTGCACTTTATCGGGTTCATCAGGTAAGTGCAGTTTCTCAATTTCCTTCAGCCTTAAAAACATGATTAGCAGGAGGTTCAGCTGGGTTTCAGGTGAGTCTCTCATCAAAACCAAAGCTTTATGCAAATAAGCGTAGCTGTCAACTTATGTTATGGGTTTTCGGTCCATACTTCATGTAGTACGATTCATATACTCTCATCACGAAGTCACCAAAATTCTGATCACACCTGAGTGATGACCATTTCTATCTGACTTATGAGCTCGGCAAAAACACTCCTAACCACTTTTCCAAGAGGTATTTGCGATCTGTTGTCGGCTTCTAGATGGGGTTGGAACGATGACACGAGCTAATTTCCCCACCATTAACTCCAGGCTTCGTGCGAAACAGTAGCAGATCGCTCGGAGTGAGGACAGTACACTGTTTGTTCGTCATACACTGAAACCAGAGGCCAATCGTTGCACTAAGCAAGCAAGCTGGACCACCCTACATACTGGGATTATTAGTTGCTCCAGGAATGACACTGACGAGGTAGATTGTTGGCATTGCGTTTAACCACGGCAGCATTAACCATTCTTATCTCCAAGTCCGCTTCTAACATTGTAAACGGATTTGCAGGCGTAAGAAGCCAATTGTCCGCGCTTCGCCGCAGAAAGGTGGGTTCATTTATTCACGTGGACATTTCTTCCGGAGCGACGTTAGCTGGGTTTGACTCTGTGACAACAAATCACCATTAAGACAATTAAGTGCGTCCAACAGTAGAGGCTGAGTGATTAGCATTAAACATGATGCAGCAGGATGGGATCTTTCTAACGTAGTTTGGACCAAGGAAGAGTCTGTTCCCAGGACACTGTGAGTAGATAAACGCGAGACATGTTCCCTACCTTAGTGGATTAAACAGCGACCATTACTTGAAAACTCTGGATCATTATGAGGATTATGGGCAGCACCATAGCTTTACTGATTTAGAAGAAACAGCTGACGAAATCGTTAGATCACAGCTTTTTACAAGTTCAGCCGTAGCTCTAAGACCAAACTCTAAACATCTAAAAGCACATGGAGCCCTTAATTATCCACCGGGAATTCAGAAGGACGCAAGCAAGAAAACGTCCTCTAGGCTTCGTTGCAACAGACATTTGTGCAACAGTGGTCCTTAAGTAGCTTCTTCGCAGGGAGTAAAATTAGGACTACATGACCAAGCGCACGCACAATTGCGTTAAACTTATCATGTCCCATCCGGTGACCGATCTAAATGGTACTGTAACTTTTATTGCAAACCGATCAGCTTCTATATCTCAGAGCTTTCCGAGATAGCGCCCGTCTCATGACAAAGTCTGCTGGTTTAGTATTGTCGATATTGGTGTGGTGTTTTGCATCTTGCTTTTGCTTCCATTATAAAATTACGTATTTTGCCAATTGCATAAACGTTTTTTGTTTGAGTACGAAAAGCTACAAAAACGCGCATTTGTACAATTTCGCTCAATGCAAAGATGGTCACGTGCTTCGACTCTCCCTTCTGATTTCGCTCGCGCTCACAGCGGTCATTCGCGGGTTTTATGTGCTAACTCTGGTATCAAAACATTTCAGACTACCTCCAAATTTTATTATATATAGGAACTGTTCAAAAAAGATCTCTGGACAATCACAATTAGATTGTTGGACTTATTCCCCGGCCTGACCCAACGACGAACTACTTTAAAGAAAACTATTCTTGGTGAGTCTGTTCCATCTGACCTTTTATTATTGTATACTCAATCTAGCGTTATTATTTTTATTTCTATGCCACGCACTCCTGGCAAAATAGCGTTCTACCTAGCCATGCTAATACATTGGCCAAGCTGGTTAGAACAGCTCCAAAGTTCAACAACCACTTTTTAAGACTAAATAGCCCAGAGCTTAATGCATCATTCAACAAATTTACTGTCAGCTCAGCTCGGAAAGAGTGTCTATCGAAGTTAGCTAATCATCTGCATACTAATTATGAGAAATCACGGGCATTGCTGCCCGAGGCACATCCTGCTGTAGATTTTGTGTAGAATGGATGGGCGCTGATTTCGGTTAAGTAGGCTGAAAGAGAATGAGACTTAGATCTACCATAAGGAATCTTCACCCTACCATCCAATTTTAGTAGTTATAATAGTACTAAAATCAGTAAGTTGGATTCCCAACATACCAGTTGACGTATGATCGAGCCGTTAAAACCTGAATGTGGCTTGCAACAACACAACGGATGGGGGGACAAAACCATGTGATATACAATGGTAACTTGTGGAAAACAAACAACGAGTACGTTTGGGAATGA
The DNA here is from genome assembly GCA_003604175.2 of Clonorchis sinensis. NCBI lineage: Eukaryota > Metazoa > Platyhelminthes > Trematoda > Opisthorchiida > Opisthorchiidae > Clonorchis > Clonorchis sinensis. Next base: position 14,320,363 of record CM030371.1, read on the forward strand.
GGTGTGGCCGGTTTAACAATGGAGCCTGTTGTCTTGAACTAAAACTGCAAAACATTGCAGGCCATCAGTGACCTTTAACGGCCGAATTGATGGCCAAGGTCATCAAAAGCCCCAATAAAGATGAAAAGACGGAGAACATCGTGGTTTGGACAAATGGGAGAGGGAGAGGTTCTGCTAATGCATAGTTGTGAACGAGCACCGTAGGCAAACTCGATGAACATGTGGGCGGAAAAATCTCAAATTGCAGCGCAAAGACAGAATGGTTAGATAAGCACGAAGGCTATATCGGATTCAAGCATACTTAGCTAAGAGACATTTAGGGCAGGGTAAACCATTATTTATTAGTTGCAAATGAAGAAACTAGTTGGTGAGACGTGTCAGTTGAAAGTATGAAGACAGTGGCGGAAACCTTGCCATCAGACGGGCATAGCGGTGCCATGCCACCAGTGCATTGACATAATTCGGTTTCTGGTCTGCTCCGTAACGGGCGTCAAGGTTACGGTGGCCGAACAGGGTAGTTGCATGCATGTGACAGCTGGATTTTGGGTGTACACTGGAATTGACACAAGCCGATGTAGCATTGCAGGTAATTTTGTTTCAGTTTTAGTTCTTTGTGGACGTAACGTGTGGACCAGGCAGAGTAAACAGCGGCCATAAGGAGCGTTCCGATTGGTCATTGCCTTGGATTAAAGCTTACAAAGAGGAAGGAATAGGATGAAATCAGTAGGGTATAGCGAAAATCAAGGGTTTTAGATATAATGGTGTCTGTTAACAGAGAAAATCCAAAGGGAGTGGAAGGAAGCTAAACGAGCCTACGTAAGGTTTAATTTGTGTTGGCTGACCTAGCAAAAAAGGACTGACTGAGGCTGCCGATACATTGTGAGGACAAAACAGACCACCATACGTGCTCTTGTTTGGCGAGTATGCAGGACATTCAGATGGCGATGCAACAGGCCAGCATCATGCGCTGCACTGAGCATCAGTCTATTGGGGGTATATTAATCTATTAGCATCTCCAGGGCGCAGGTGGTTGCGTAATTTTGGAAACGCGAGGAGTTAGCCGATGTGGTAGCGATCATGGAGACTGGCCTTTGGACTAGTTGGTAGGGACGATTACAGAGTGAGTTAGACGGGGAGCGGTAGTAGATTTTAGCGCAGTTATAGAGTTTCGTTAGAGACTCCGTTGTTTGAAGGGGGATCACTTTGATGAGGGACACCAGAGCGATAAGTCAGGCTAATAAGTCACTTTCTATGACGAAATAGCAGGACAGTCATAGTGAGTATTCTAAGAGTCTCTTTCGAAAATGTGTCTAGTGTAAGATGTGGTGAGAAAATACGCCCGGCTCTCAAAGTAAAATATCAGCATAAAGAGTTTTTTTAAAGCCCACATGAGATGTTATAATACGGATATGGGAGGGGAGCTAGTTCCACGGTTTGACCTATAAGTAAAAATGTTTTGTCGAAAGGCAGCTCGACAGGTAAAACACAGGAACCGCGAATGTAATAGAAATGGTGGGGAGAAGACTCAGGGCAACAGTCACTCATGTAAGCCTGTCAGTAGTTCAGGTGTCGCAAAGGTGCGCTCCACCCTTAGCCCAGACAACAAACAGCAAAGGCAAAATGGTACTCTGGACACCAGAAGCACAGATCCACGGGTTCATGGATTCACAGATTGGTACATGGAATTGGAGCTCTTGCACAAGCTTCGCGGGTCGGGCTCGCTCTTGTCGTTTAGCGTATTCTGTTCACTTGAAAAGGAACAGGGAAAAGTGTGCAGCACTGCTCACTAAGTTTTCGGTGCGTGGCAGTAATCTTGCCAGCGTGAGGACCCAACTCAGCTAAAGTAAAAAATTCAAATAAAAGTGCTGTGAACTGGGTGCTAGTTGGTGCGCAAACAGCCGTCAAAGGAAGGCTATTCTAGGCACCAACTACCCGAACTGAGAAGGATTTTTGCCTTACTGAGTTATGCGCTCTGCAGATGAAAATCTTCATAGCATGTACCTGTTGCGTCTTAATTGGGTCAGCAGTGAGAAGTCTGTTGGCCGAAACTTGTCCAAACAAGGCATGGATAAGTGTCAGGTCCTCTCGGAAGCGAGGATATTCAAGGGGAATAAGGTTAAGCACCGCGAGACGCGTCTCATGGTCCAAGGATTTGAGGGCCGGCAAGCATTTTCCGTTTACCTTTAGAGCCGATCTTTAGTGATGCGGCTAGGAAGACACGTATGAGGAGGGCCAGATAACCAAATGCTTTTTGGTATGCCTTATGGTCCATCCTCAGCACGCACGACAAAGGTGTCCGAATGGCTTATAGACGCCCTTTTCGTCAGTTAAAGGAAGGTACTGATTCAAAACCACTGCCTTTTAGAGTCCCCATCCATTTCGAGGGCGCTGGCGTTTGGACTCCAGGGTTCTGAGGCATCCGCAAAAAGTAGGCATGAACTTGAGAGAACACCTGGGGGGTGATCGACGTATACCAAAAACAGAAGTTGTCCAAAAACTAGACCCTGAGAAACTCCAATAGAGACCGTTGCCGAAAGAGTCCATTTGTGGTCAGCAAAGCCTGCAAAACACCTCTCCTGTCTGATGAGAACGCCTTAATCCAGCGCACAATTTTTCCTCGAATTCCGCAAAACTAGTGTTCGTGGGACTTCATCGATTACCTTTGAGAAGTCGAAAACATGGCATCCGATATGAGTCCTTCGTCCTTAGCTTGAATTAAGCTGCCCATAAATACAAGCATCTTCGTAGCGCAAGGACAGTTTTGGAGGAATCCATATTGAACTGGGGACATCAATTTGTTAGTAGTGTGGTGGCTTTAGATGATCCTCTTCAAAAGACGTTTCATCACCTTTTACTGTATGTTTGTGAAGCCTATAGGCCTTTGACTGCATGGCTATAGTCGGTCACAGTCTTTGTAGATTGGCGTGACCGTCGTTTCTCTCGAAGCAGTGAGGAGGTTGTCTTTATCGAGCAACAGACGAAACACTGGATAAAAATGCTTTGCCTGGTAAAGCAACGTTTCCTTTCGGATCCTTGGATGGACCTATTCCAGCCCCAACACTCTGAGGAGGTTTGTGCAAGAGTTGGCAAATTTCCTCCGTGGAGGCCAAGTTGAGTGGAGACCTTACTTTGTAACGCCTTGACATGACTGGGTGTGACAAGTTCATTGGGGTAGAATACAGGCCTGTATAGTGGTTCACGTAGACTTCAGATACCACTTTTGTGTTACTCGTGGGTTCTCCGTTTCTGTCCCTAAGGAGGAGGCGGTCGACTTATTTGCCCGACCGTGGAATCCGTCTACTTAAGGAGCACATTTTTAATTTTCTGGGCGAAATCAACTATCGTGCCTCGTTTCCGTATGTTCCACTGGCGGATGTTTTATCTACAGCGGTTCCACATTTTACCAAATGCCAGCACATCTTTTGTGTCACCTTTAGCTATCTATCGGAAAATTTGTTGGGATCTTTCTGCCATAAGACGCCGAATCATTTTAGGAAGCCTTCAATACCTCCAGTTGTGTGGTGGTTTTTTTGAACTAACATCACTCAAACCTCGTGTATCTTTAGGACAGTGTTCCCGTGTAACTCTTGCACTGAAGCTGCATCGATTTAGAATTTCCCAAAGAAGCATCTCATTCCCGGATAGTCTGTACGGCAGAAGTTCCGAATCCACCTTTGAACTTCCGGATTTCCCCCCTTTAGCTGATGGACTCAAAGGTTAGCACATAGTGGGCACTGTTTTCATACAACCTAACTCGACATTTGATCAACGAAATGTCTTTCTTTGGTGAGGACCAAATTCAGCAGCGATGGAAGCTGGCCTGGTCGGTATCTGAAGAGTTCAAGCGTTTTGCCGAAAGACCAAGGTCAGCGCTGATCCACTAGATCTAATTCGCTGGGGTTCCATTTTTGGGCGTTAAATTCACCTACCGGCAAGGGATGTGCGCAGTTTCAGCTTGAAGAGTTTCTCAAGAGTTTGTACAAGGAAAATAGTTATCTTCCGGTGAACTCAAGGGGCAAAGGCGGAACATGCTGAGAAAAATGGATCGGTCCTGCGCAGCAGGAATGGTAGAGGAGTGGCTTCAAAGAGAGCCGTATAGATTAACAGGGCCAAATATATGTATAAAGCAACGGGGTTTTTCCATCGTAATTGAAATTTTCGATATCCGATATTTGTGGCTCATTCATTACCACCTTCTGAACAACTGGACTTGTTATCGTTCAAACATGCGTTCGAATATACGTCCTTTTGGTTTCTTGGGCTTTTTGGCGCATTTTAACTGGCAATTGTCTATGTGATGTCCTGTCCTATAGAATGTATTTTGGATGGCACAACAACGGGTATTCTTTTTGGTGACACCCTCAAAAGACTTATTTCTGCAGAAGACTACATCTGCAACCTAACTAACTGCCTTTCGACTGGGCGAATTTAGGTGGCTTGTTTGACCGCAGTCGCCTTTTGTGTGTTGGCGTAAAGTCCCAGGTCGTCCGCAATAAAAGTGGCCCACTCGGTGCATGTAGAAAATTCCAGTACACTGCTTCCGGGCTTTGGATTTCGGGGTCATGAGTGGTCACTGTAAACAGTCAGCGAGTGTTTCTGACGGAGTAACGCTTCAGGCTGTCAGTTTTGCTTTTTTGTGGTTTTTGAGGTTTTCGCAGCAGTCATTGACGTCGATATCAATGCCCGCGGTTGGTGTCTTCGGACTCCGCTGCTCGTTTCCGCTCAGCAGATCCAATCCAGCTTAAAAAATTGAATTTTTTGTTCAGTTCACCGTTGCAATTTCATCCTCCGCTGAAGGAATAAGTGATGATAACTCTGCGTACGTTGGACGCTCCGTCCAGGCAAGGCTCGCTTCCGACGAGCATCAGGTCATTGGTAGTCGAGGGATCTGTGCAGTTCAGTAAAACATGCAATCACGTGTTGCGATCTGCCTTCCCGGCGTGCTTCTAAAATTACAAGTGCCTACAACTACCATTGGGTTGGCCATAGGTTTTGGGTCTAAAAGCTGGCCATTAGGCGTAAGCTTGTTTACTGCTTCCATTTTAAGACGGCTGTTGCCAAGTTTTCTCGCCTCCAGTGTGTGATCCTCGAATATAAGGCTAAAATTTGGGTAGGTCTTTTGAATGCTGACAGCTTGGGCCATGATCCTCTGTACAACAGCTTAGGGAGAAAAATGTGTATCAAAGTTGAAATTTGTGCTTGCTGCCGATTTTGCGTAACCACTCTGTGAAAAAACCTGCATTCTGTCTTTTCACAACGTTAACAGGCAGCCATTCTGCCAGTTTTGTTGGGATGATTATTCTAGTCAATGTTTTCCCGACCATCAGTCTGCTCTCCTTAATGAGCCTATCCACCAAAAACGCCTTGACATTCTCCATTGTCGCACCAAAAAGATAGATAACCTTTGCAGCCGACGGAACCTAGACCGTGATAGGTACTCTTTTAAGTGGGAAGTTTCGTCATCGACTTTCGTCAGGGCCGCTTTGTTCTTTATCTGTGCCCTTGAGGGCCTTGGAACGAAGTAATAGTTTTCTCCTGAGTATTCCGAGGAAAAAAAGACATTTGGATGTCTTTCATACTCAGAAGTGATGTCCTGTTTTCTTTTTTGACAGCTGTCTTGTTTGTTGTGAAATGCATAGCACTCCTAAGGAAGAGGCAGCTAGTGCAGACAAACGGGTCAGGAGAGTAGAATATCTGGCTTGTCTTGCCATCCTGCGAACACATACATTCAAAATGCCCCCAGGCCTGGCAGGCCTGACATTGTATTCCACTTCTGGCATTTGGCGAACATCCACTTTGTCCACATCTGTTATGGGCCACCTAAGGTAGTAGAGGAGGAGAGTTTCATTGCTGTGGCTCATACGTGAACGTAAGTGCACTGCAGAGATGGAATGCAATCTGACCGAGCTTTTCGCGCACAGGTTATGTTGGAGTCGAAGGTTCAAAAAATCGCATCTGTTGACGTCGCAAGTAATTAACTGGCGAAAGAATTTTCCAACAAATTCACACGAGAAAAAAACAAAACCAATTTTGAGCATGCTATGCTCATCATTAGTAAATGAGACCCGCATATTCTCCACAGCAAACTGTCATGTCTGTAGAAACTGTGTTTTGATTGAGGGATATACCATAAAATTGTTTTTACAGACTGCCTAAATGTGGCAATTAAACATGGTTTGCTGTTGAAACAGGGACAAATGAAAGCCAGCGCTTTTGACTTAAGCGCATTTTGAACCGGGCGTTTCAAGGAAGAATAAAGGCTATTAAAATTTGGTAAGCCAATGGATAATACATGGTAGGGATTGAGGACAGAGTATCCAGGAGTTCTTGAATCGGCGGGAAAGGTGAAACAGGCTTTGGACGCATAGGGGGAAGGCGCTGAGACGTATTGTGATGGACACGGAGACAACATCGCGGTGTCGAAGCTGATTGTGTGGGCCGTGGACGACGAGCTACAGACCGGGTTTAGTCATCCTTCAAAACGGCCGCACCAAAGACATCAGAGGATAACGTTACATGTGTCAGGTCAGTTGAACATGAATAGCTGAAACGAGTTCATTCGGTGTGTAGAGGCCAGCGGAGTGTCTCAGGAAAAATAAGTGGGAAGGTATGGCGGGGAACCTGAGAAGACTGGAGGATGGGCCTTTCAGTACTTCCAGAACCAAATGGTTGGGAGCAAGGCTATGGATGGACAAAATTGGCTGGGTGAAGGAGAACATATAGGAGGCTTATAGTTCACCGTGCAAGAAGAAGCGACATAGTGCAGCAGGGTAGCCGATGGTGTATTAGCTCCTTCTGCGGAAATAAATGAGATCCATTGGGGCATTGATGGGAGTCGCTTACGCTGGTATTTGCGATGAGGCGGGCTTTCGAATGAGGAGATGAGATATAGTTGAAGGTCGTAGAGTTAGGGGCCAACGACAGATCAAAAAAGGTGGAAGATATGGAAATTAGGCAACCGTAGAAAAGAGATCCTAAACAACTTGTATGCGCGTGACCAGAGTAGCGGATCTTGACAGAGAATAGGCAAATGCGGGTCACGCGTCTGACCAAGGGCCTGGCGCGCACGGGTTTTAGGACGCACTGGTGCACTTATATATAATTGGGAGTATAGCCGTATTCGTAAAAGAAAGGCGGAGAGTAGAAACACAATAAGTTGGTATGTGAGACTTAATTATGATACTAAGCTGTGATAGCAAGTGGTTCGTAAAAGAAAGACGGAGAGTAGAAACCCAATAAGTTGGTATGTGAGACTGAATTATGATACTAAGCTGTGATAGCAAGTGTTTTAGCGTGAGGTAGCGCTCTGGTGGGGGTACACGGAGTGTCAGTGGATGAGGGGGTCTAGAGCAACAACCAGTGCTGTCCTCTTTGAACGGAGCCTTAAGTGAGAATTGATGAGATTTCGCATCTCTTACATTGGCAGTGAATTAGTTGGCACGGTTGAGGTTAGAGTTCATTTATGAAGGCGCTCAAAGGAAGAGAAGAAGAGCTCGTGGTCGTGAGCGTAGGATACGTGGTTTGAAGTCACGGACAGATCAGTCTGGCGCCAGGGCACGAATCAGCGCCATACTACCGCGAGTCAAAACAATAATCAAGCCCAGTAATGAAGATTTAGGAGGGGTTCGGTGCCGAACTAACAGGAATTTTGCGGAACATATCAACTCTAGTAATATTAACATAATAAATTGTGTATTCCCAACTGGAGGGCGGCATACCGTCAGGCATGATTATAATTTTACAGTCAGAATAAGAAGCATGACTGGCGGTATTTGTGTGTACAGAGGATTGCGCGAACAAGGGACATTTTTACAAACAGCGGGCATCGTCCGATGAAGACGTCTGAATTTTAATTTAACGAAAACAAAACGGGGGAGGGCAAAACAGCAGGCATCCTGCCCGACACATGACAAGCAAAGTGCAAATTGCGGAATGTGATCAACTAAAACAACGGATCTGGTGAAACAGCAGAGTTGGCGTAATTTAGCCGGTCAATTTGAACTAAAACCCTAAAGTCACCGCTAAGCCTCGTGGCCCCGGACTGCTGGGCTTATGGCCAGGGTCACGAAAAGAGTAAGTGCGGATGATGAAGTGGAGGGATTACCAGTGCGGATAAATGGTAGCGAGAATCAGAGAGAACCGCGCTAAGTTGTCGGACGGGCAATCAGCATGATCTTCCAACCAATCACGTCCGAGCTAAGCTTACCGACCGCTGCAGCGCCTAACTGCTGAGTAGGGTGAATTTGGTGTAGAATCCTTCCCAACACTAAGCATTATTTAGTCGACCTGTGGGACGCTAAGAAATGTGAGATTCCGACATTACGAGCATCAACGCGCCTTGTGCGAAAGCTCTACCTCTGAAAGAGTGACATTGCACCACATACCTTAACAGTCACACTGCACGATGTCCTCAGACCACCACTGTCAGAAATTTGGAATCAGTCACCTGTTCAATGCTTACCATCAAACGACTTTTACGGTACTTTAGGTCCACTACTGCTTACCAACTTGAAAAGATGCGGGTGCAAAGCAGCCCGACACTGCCTCTATCAGAGTATGAATTGGCAGTATGAGTTGCACTTGTGCGCAACCGTTACCATTTTTCAAGGCATTTAGTTCGATAAGTTGCCGTGTTTGAAAACATTCCGCCACAATTTAGCAAGATAAAAGCCCTTTCTGATGTGGGGATGGCGGAAATTTACTAGTCTTCGAGCAGAAGGGCGGCGGAACGAGACAACAGTTATGACTAACCACCTGGCGGGCGTTTGAGTCATAGAAGAAGGATAGGCGAATGAGTGTATGTACGGTGTAGATTAGATTTTCCCCAGATAGAAAGTTGTTTTTCATTGAATGGTCGCTGAAGCTGCGAAACCGAACACCAGGCCATAATGTGTCCGAGGTGGCTACAACATACCTGTTACAGTTATTAACGAATCGAGGGATTTTGGGAAAACCTCGCATGTGTTGGTATGCCAACCAGGACCGGTAAAGGCGAATCCAGTGCCATCGATTAGCCGGGTATCCAAGTCCAAAAAAACCCTGGCCTGGTGCATCCAAGTATAACTCTTGCTTACTTACATATTTCCAATAATCGAAAAAGCCTAATGAAGAAAAATGGCGGGAGCCATGGTGAATGCACCTGTGGGGGGAATATCGTCACCAGGTCATAATATATATAACGCGCATGACCATGACGCATGACGCGCATGCACACATGCCCTCTTAACGTAAAACATGTACAACATTACGTGCAGAGCCCGACGGCTCAGGAAGCCGAAAGTGTCCTTGTGTTGCCTATTAATACCCTTCAGTGATAAAAATGATGTCGTTCGACTGCTGGCGTCCCAGGCTTTGATCTCGTCTACCGAAAATTTCCAAATTAAAACCATTAAATAGGCGGCTCACTAGAAAGCTAATGCCTATATTTCAGAAGGCAATCATTGAAAACTATCAGATAGAACCCCACTTCCTGCAGCAGTCTCTGGCAACCACACTCTTGGCATGACTCAATCGCTGACATTTCAAACAACTAACTCCTCAGACAACTACGCAGACCGGATGACCGTTGACGCCTGTGTGCCAAGCAGCCAAGGAACCTTTGCTTTGAACCACAGCATACCAGGTCTGCTAAATGGCCCGGCCTCTCGTTCAGTCGCATCAAGTTCTGGTGGACCCTCAACCGTCCTCGACAACTCTGGAGACATTTTTGTGCCTGCCAGGTATCCAGCTGTCCTAATTATGGTAAACTTTAAGATTTCTCTCCCTGTTAATTCACACTATCCCATCTGTTGTCATTTTAGACTCACCAGGCTCTACTGATCTCATCTCACTCCCTCGTCTACCTAAGCTTCAACCGTCGGCAATGCCTGTTTTGGATGCCCTGTTCGGCTGTTATCCGCTCGACTTGGCCTGCGATCTCCATCCACAAAGGTCCCCAACCGGACCAGAAAAGTACCCGCGATTTTACATCGGCTCCGTTCTACATCTGCGGATTTCCTTGGCTACCCTGCTAAAATCCCGCTGCTCAAAGAATTGCACACCCCAGCCCAATCACCTCAAGCACGACGTCCGTTACGGGTCTGTCCAAAAACCGAAGTGTGTCAGGTCATTGATGGCACGGCACTGCCATATCCAGTTTGGTAGCACACCCGCAACTGCTCCCTCGCTTCTTTCAATGCGAGTTGAAATCTTCAACTTACCTGTGTAGAAATGAACTTTCAAACACCTACGTCCGCAAAAGATAGCCGCTCGCTCATCGACAGGTGGTGAATTAACATTCACCCCAGATGGAGATATTTTGGAGTGAAATCTGAGACGAAGGCTACTAAACCATTATGCGTCAACAAAGCAGCATAGTTGCTGAGGAACGGATTTCTGCTGGACAATTATCAGTCGCAGCACTGCTCGTTTTCGGGTAAAAAAATGGACAGGTTAACCCGAACAAGGGATGATGGACGGAACTCGAGTGCCATACTTTTCAGCGCCTACCAATATTTCTAGCTAGTTTCTGGAAAAACCGAGACATACGGTAACCAGCGGTTAACGCGGGGTTGGCTTGGGAGCTCTTGCACAGCTGAACCAAGTTTAATAAACTCACTTCTTGCCAAAAAATGCCCCGGGGTACCTTTTTCCCGGTTATTTATTTCCCGGGCTTTAGTACCGGTACGACCTCTCATACAGAGGCACCCGGTATATGCGATTCTTCCACTGGGTTGATGAAAAACTGAGTTCTTAACTCCACCTCTTTGGCGAGGATCGTCTGGTGTCCCTAGGAACTTCTGGTGGTTGAATGGGGTAAGTCTTGACTGGTGAAACCGTAGCTGTCATCTCTTTATCAGACTCTTCTGACCTGACTTACTTCAAAAGCTATACGCTGAACCCAGTGCATAAGTTTCTGCCTTCCAAAATGTCACGAACTGACTGAATCTCCTATGCTTCCAGGGTTGTTAGAATATCGATTCGAACTGAAGCACTGCACCTTCGTTTTCTGACCTTGAAGCTTATTCAAACGCAGATTTTAATATCGCGATGCCCATTAAGTGGCTGTAAAGGAAACACTCTCTGCAATGGAAGTTTTGTAAATGATGCTTGGCACTGGAATACTGTCTTTTGTCCGCAACTTGTCGATGAACCTTATTTTTTAGTAAGTTAACCTCGTGGTTTTCCGCCTGATTTTCACCAATTTTACTCCAAGCAAATTCAGCTAGTTCTATGAAAACATGTTATGCACTCTGAATGAAAAGTGTGGATCGACTACTATCCCGAATGATAAGCGTTTTCCGTTGAATGACATTTACATGAAAATATGGTTACTTCTTTCCAAAAGATCACAAAGTGACGGCCAGAATAAGTGACGAAAAAAGCATGCTGCGGGTAGCAAACCAACAGCGAGTTATGCGTCGACGGGCGAAAAACCGAGCCAGATCTGCAGTAAAATTCTACTCAGTTGGTGAAGGCTTCATACACAACAGTTTGGAGCTCAAAAGAGTGTGCCATACTGACGATTTCAGTTTCATCCTGGACAGTAAACTTTTACTTCCTTTATGTACTTAGAGATTGACCGTTAGCAAGATTGTTGCTGAAGAGTTAAAACAAACAGACCTTTTGAAAGTGAAGAAGCAGAAATTCGCAACCTTTGGGGCTTGGTATTAGATCCGACAATGTTTAATTCCAAGTCCATTGATTAATTATGAAATCGCCGTTCATAATTTGACCACTTGATTTAGTGCGCTGGTAAATTAGGGCGTGAATTCTGTTTCGCAAGCCATGCACAAACCAAGAGGCCGATAAGTATCAAGTCAGAGTTTCAATTTGCTATATGTTGACATTTGTAATCAGTTTTAACACCAACCAATTTTTTTTGGTAACTACGTAATCCCCTTTGCCACCAAATATCCTCATATTTTACCGTTTGATCACCGTCAATCTAAACATATGTAGACAGAATATTTGCGGAAAAGGCAAATGTATTATATGGGGTAAAGAAACTCTGCCTAATCTGGTTGCATGCATTGCGCACAGGCGTTCTTTCCACCCACAAACTAAAATTTCAAATTCAGGGAAAATAATAATGCTGAGTGGTGGATTTGCTATGTTTATAGACATTTCTTATTGAAATTATCACCGATCGGGATTGAAATGTACTCTCGACTACAATTTAATATGATCTTCTTTTCGGGTCCATGGAAGGCATTATCTTGACCTCCACCTGAAAAGATGAAAGCTGCGGCTAGAAATGCACGAGTTGAATTTAGAAAAGCTTGGGCTCTAGCAAGTGGTGGGCATTAACACTTGTTTTCACCATAACCAAACACACGAAACAGTCTTCCTGAAGTTTATCTGCAACCTAGTTTCTAGGTTATAAGATGCAGACCGAAACCATCAATGGTGCCTATTGACCACAACATACACGCATTTTAACTGAATGAGCGCTTCACACCCTGTGGTTGGAGACTTGTCTGGGGTGAAATTTCCTGTAATCTCCTCGATCTTACTGCTTGCCACCGAGAGGAAATTTACTCCATAATTTTTCTTAAAATTTCGGTTAACAAACGTTATCCGACGAAAATCGTTCGTTCTGTTGAAGTAGTAGTTATTCCGACAGCCCTTCTTGGGATAGGAGTCCCTGTGCTGCCCCTACCACATGACTGGACCTTACCGTTGTACGATGGATTGTATACCTCAGGCTATACCAGAAGATTCCAATGCAATACCAACAACATCCTTTTACTAGTGTACTCAGTGGACAAGGGTTAGAAAAGCGCATTCTCATAGCCCATTAAATGTTTGCTTTGGACAAATGTGACAATCTGTTCCTTTAGACTTAGACTGCTTTGGAAAACATACACCACCAGCCCTGTATTGTAATAAAACATTCGAACCAGAAACTCCGATTGATAACCTCAGTCATCCACATTGATATATTGAGAAGTTTGACAACATGTTTTCCTGCTTGACCCCATAAACCACAAAAGAATGCATCTTTGTGCCACATTAGCGTTTTCACGGTGACATAAGTCAGGTCCCCTCACTCAGAGTGCGGTCTGCTCATAAAACCTCCCACCTCTCCAGTCGAACGTCTGTCATATATTGCCGGCGTTCCTGCATTCTGACTTCTTAAGGTAGGCCAGTTTTTCTGCTTATGCTAAACAAAAGGGAAATCTTCGTAAACTGTAGCGAATATACTTTGTGTCTCTGCTTTCCAGATTTAGGGTCGTGTAAGTCAACGCTACCAGCTGCTTAAGGCCTTTAAATATTGATGTTCTGCAAGATTGTCTTGCCTTCTGATTTCTTCGCAAGTTCTCCGCCGGTAGTAACGTTAAGTCAACATCAAGTTCTCCAGGATCTTGAAACCAACTTTACATCTACAAAAAGATAAATAGCCTTATGGTGTGCGAAATACGTTATGTTTTTATCTAACATGTAACGGTTTATATAAGCTGATGGAATTTTAATTTTGGAATTGATTCTAATCTACTTGTCTTAGCAGCTGCACTGCGAGAAAAGACGTTGGTGCCTCGCAGTAGAGAAAAGTGAGCACCATTTGCCTATTTGCTCCCCTTATGGCTATATAAATAAGGATAAATGACCTTTTGTTTGAAACAACGGCAACGGCGGTCTTACCTTATGGTTATGAAAGCTGACCTTTTCGGTTCAAGGGCTTCAGTCAGATTCATACACCGCATTGTCGGTGCTTTATTTGTGTAACAGGCGTTAGGTTACTTCAGCTTGTCCGCAATTAAGTTAGGCACTGGTTAATAAATTAAAACGTGAGACGCATTCGGATAAGAAATATACCAGCTGGCCCAGCAACTAACTGGAAAAGAATGTACCGTTTTACCTCCTAAAGTTTGTCGATGAAGGTCTGCGCAAAATGCAATTAGCTAACATACAACTGAGTACTATGTATTCTACGTAACTTCCTTGGTAACGTATGCCTGAATCTTTATGCACGTCATTAAAACATGCAAGACGTGGAGCGCAACCGATCCAGTTAGCGAGTATTTCCACAGTTCCTAATGGGGGTGCCTAGTTACCGTTTGTCTGGCACTCCAAGGTGAGCTAATATGGAGTGAGGTTCGCAAAGTATGTTGAGTTAATCCCGCAAGTGATGCTTTGTTTTAGTATGATGTTTAGGTAAGTTTATTCTGTTGCTGTTTCAAGGCTTACGAACTTTGATCTTGACCTTTTTTATATGGAAAAAGTTGTTTGCAACAATTTCCCCAGATTATCATTTCCACCCTTTAATGGCTAGTTTTCTCACGCCTGTAGACATTTTAGCACGGGTACTCCTCGACGACGATGATAATACAGTGGGCCACTCAACCCCGCACTGTTGATGTCACCTCGATTGGTGATGAAACGTCTGCAATCCAACTGCCAAGCTCGGCGAACAGACCAACAATCAATCAGCGCACCCGAGCTACCTATATTCCACAACATCGCCAGATTCAAGCTTTGTAAATCACAGTGCATTCAACAATCATATTCATTTAATGAGTGGCGGACAGGGATACAAAAGCAGCAACCTCATTCATCAAGATGATCCAAAAAGTTCGATTGCAATAAACTTGTTAAGCTATCCGAATAAACGCACATGAGAATTGAGGGTATGTGGTCAGGCACTGGTTGAAGGGTATCTCTTGTCATAAGATCTTCCCCGATAATGTAGACTAAATTCAAACGGAAGAATACATCACACACTGAATACACACTTAAAATACAATAACACCGTTGGACAATTGTGTATTGTATTACTTTACTGCTACCGCTTTTACTGGCGCGCGGAAAATATTTTATAAGTCCAACCATCTGGTGTGACCATGAGTTGCTACAAATGGACAGCCAGCATCTCCGAAGATCAACTCAGTTTTCTGGAGGTAAAACAGCGCGTTCTTTCTTAATTACTGTAAGTTACTCACAAAAACTATTGCGGTAAAGAAGAAAATGAATTGCCGTCAAAAGTAAGTCCATGGAAGCATCGTCAATTTCAGGGGCTAGACATAAGTGTCTGGTACATGGCCAGTTTTATACGTTGTTCAAAAACCTCTGAAGGATAAGCACAGTAGAACTAATACCGAAACACTTCGTTAACTCTTGTTTTGTCCTCATGAAGAAAGCTCAAAACCCTTTTCTTTAACCTCACGTGGAAGAAAGAATCGCTAACAATCCACTTTATCCTGTAAGTGCCCCAAAAACAGAAGTGCGAGAAAGTTGTCCAGGTAAAAGAAGCTGTGCTGTCAACACTTTAAACCTCATTTGCATAGAAAGAACTCGGCTGAATCCTAAATGAATCTTCCATGTGCAGTATTATTTAACTTAGAATGCTGTACACAGGCTGTCCCCTATTTCGGCTCGTACAATGTTTGGAAGATCCGAGTATTTATGTTGAATTATCACCGCTTATAAGTCTGATGAAGTTTGCCGACAACCCATAACAGTTTTCGCCTTCCCTAAGACCCATCAGATAAGCGTAGTCTCTAAACTTCACGCAACTGAAGAGCACTCGTTTATGGCTTTAGTTGGTGTTAACGGAAGACTCAACTGAAGCCCGGTTGAATCTCTGGTCTGTTTTTTTTCACCTGAAAATGCAATGAAATGCAACGAATTGCATTGCAGTGTATGCAATAAAACAAATTCAATGAAAACGCCTACTTGAAGTGCCTCAGGTGGTTAGTCATCAAAAGGTCTTCATCAGCATCGTAAGTAAAGAAATTTTATGAATCCGTTTTTTATATCCTGTTTGATTTTAATCGACTGAATATTTTACTTAACGTTTATTAATACTAATATCATGTGTTTCACGTGTTTACAAGCTCAACTTAATACTTGTTGCTGACCGACTTTGGGTGTGCAGGTAGTTCTCACAGGTTTGAATGAACTCATTCGTCTAACCGCTAAAAATATCATTCGCTTTTAACATACAGCTGACCAAAATTGTTTATTTGTTTTTTCTCACAGAAGAAATACTGTTAGCTCCAATTTATGCATTCATTTCCTTTGGAAAAATTCATCCTCCTGCTCTTCACGGTGACTAACTTCGGTTTACTGGAGCTGAGCGCCGGCAGTCAGCCGTCTGCAGCTTCTCCATCAGCAATCACTACTACAGCAACCCTTTCAGCTCTGCCCATACACAGGTCAGTTCCTCTCGAACTTCAACTTCTCTAATGGTTTGGAAAAAAAGATTTTTTCTCAGTAAATTTTTCTAAGAGATAATTTCAGATTCCAATGGGTGGTACTCGCATCAGCCCTGAGCGGCTGACACGTTAAACCACTCACAAAATGAGCTTCATTTCTCTGACTGAAATTCACCGGAATGGATAACTTTACTCTTTGTTGCTATTTGAATAAAATTCACAAATGAATTTGATGGTTTGTGTCAGGTTTCTGCGTAAGTAATCCCTGAAAACGGGTTTGTCAGGTTTTTGGAATAATTCTCAACAACTGTGGGCTCTAGGGAAGCAAGATGTTTTATTCCCAGTTCATTGGTAATGTGTTCAGTCGAGATTTCTCCTTTTTAGGTGAAACGTCAAGAAGTACTGCACTGTTGTTTTGTTCTTATTGAAAATTGTCAACTGTGTGTATCTCACAAAATTTCAAATACTTTTAAACCCGTGGCTCCCTACCTAGTGGTTTATTACTGTTTTGTTCGACCTGTTGATCAATTTTGACCATTTCAAAGGAAAAACGTCTACCAAAGAATGCAGATAGAAGGCGAAATCATGTTTTCAACCACCACCTATGTTTCTGAACTGCTAATTTGAACCGAATCGTCCTGAAAGTGGATTGCTATCTTTTGGACGACGGTTTTCATAACTTCCAAGATAATGCGAAAATAATCTTAGGACTTATGGTCCAAGAGAATCGTTATATATAGCATTCAGTATCCTCTCGTCTCAAATAATTTTTCAACTCTGACGGCCGAGGGTGCTAGTTTCTTTCAGGGCTTATAAGTAAAGTGCTGAAAGCTCCAGTTAAACTCACTCACATTTCGGATGCGTTCAAAGCAAAAACTTCTAGCCAAATTGGACCATTGCAAGGCAAACTGTTTTTAGGATTTTTTAGGTTATCGCTGTATCATGCAAATCTTCATTTTTGGATGAAAGCTCAAGGTGAACGTTTTAGGCTACTAAAAACCGCCCCAGTTAAGTGATCAAATGATGACGCAGTCTTTTTAGTGGCTTCCGGAGTAGTTTAATAAGCTGGAAGCAACTGACTGGATTAGACCGGTCATATTTGGTAGAACGTTGCCAACGATGACTCAGGGCATTATTCAGCGGCAGTGATAACATTAATCTGTGAACTCATTGGAGTTGAACACATTAAGCAACACAAGAGGGCTGCTGCCCGTGGATAAAATTTTCTCAAAATCTCGAGCATTTCAAATGAAATCTAAAGAAGTCTTGTCGTTTCCGTTCACGTTGCATATTTTGGGCACAAACACGTTATTCGTCGAAATAGAATCAGACAAAGTCCATAATGTTCTTGAACTCTTTGTGATGTAAATATTATACCGTTTTTATCCCCCTTACATTCTAGGAGGAAGAAGTCCGGGGGAATTTAGGGGGACAACCTTTCTGACTTCCGAAAACTGTAAAACCAGAGGACATTCAGCTTTTCATCGAATAAAAGAATAGGAAGAAGTCTGGAGCACTTTTACAATACATAGTGCTCACCAAAGAGCAAACTGCATAATCGGTCATTTTGTATAACATTGACTACTGTGATGTGATAGGTAAAATTAATCACAAGGGAGGTAAATGCTCATTCACAATTATCTATAACTTGGAATAGATGGCAAGCACCTGATTGTGTATTTACTTGTAAGTCCAAATTATGTCAATCAAAATCCGTTCAAAGTGGGTAAAGTTACATGGTTGTGCAGTCAGCCAAACGTCCTTTATCCTATGTAACCCCCAGAAGTATTCTTTGAAATGAAAAAAGGAACATATAGTGGGAGCCCAGCAGCCCTCAACAGTCGTGAAACGTCTCCAAAGCACAAACATATGGATCGCTAATGTTTGTGACTAATCGATTCAGACGGTAAGACGGAGGTGACAGAAAGTTGATTTTAGCTCTATTCCCAAACTATTGGGCTCCGGGAAACCCAAAGAGTGCTACCAGGAAAGACTCTCCCCTCATCTACTCGAACAAGTACCCACCAAGTCAGTTCCACCCAAGCCAGCGCACATAGGGAGATAGTAGCCAGAGTTGGATGATAACAGAAGATCCTTTGCTACCGGATTCCTAAGACAATAATTCGGAAACCCGCTTATAGGTGTTATGGGTTTCCGCAAAGAAAGAGAGGCATACGTCACGTGATACCAATATGGATCTTCAGGCTTTCACACAGGACACGAAAACATGTGTCCGCCTCCCAAAAGTAAAATAACTTGATAGGGAACCTAATGGTTTTTCTGTGTGTAAGGGAATTGCATGCATATTTACACCGGCCAAGTGAGTCACGCCGCCACAGATTGATTCCTTCAGCTGAGGCTAAAGTGGACGATATTGGCGAGTTTCCTGTTAAGAAACGAGTTTTTGTAGCAGCAAGTTTGGCGGCAATATATCTGGGAAATACATCTATAGTGGAATGCACGCAAAGCGGGCACGTCACTGTCAAACCCAACTTATTTTTCATCCGCTTCAAGCCCGCCGCCATCAAATCCCGATAAACAAGCTGGTCATCTACGTGTTTTCATCAAATGGCTTTCAGTTTATAGGGAATTCATTCTATGTAAGAAGATGAGTAGGGACAGAGTTATAAGCACAGCTTGTCTTCCTGTGTCCTGGCTTTCGATGATAAAGGGTGTATAATAGCTCTCATGAGGAAAAAACATGCACTTCGCCAACAGCCATTAGTCTGTCACCTCTAATAATCTGCTCTGAAGATTGACGTTTACCTATCCCTGCTGACGGGCGGACCCTTTAGAAGAATGGTTTTCAGTTAAACAGAGCTCCAGGATGGAGCTCCAACAATGTTATCTTCCAAGGCGCGAGCATTCTCAAATGTTATCTCTTGGAGAGAGAAGCCACCGAACCACTCAAAAACCCCTGACAAATTTGTAAAATACTTTTTTCTTTAGTTCTCGTTTATCTTGGATTTACTACTCGCCACGGGACAATCATGACAACGTTTTGCACCTCAAAGAACCATACACAGGAGGTGACAATGCAATGTTCACCTAATATCATGTTGTCATTAGACAGTCGCTCACCCATAGCGACTGCGCAGTATACAACAATCGAAGCAACGTAAATCCTGGTTTTCTTCGACTCATTCTACAAAATGTCTCGGATAGATTTGCAGCACGATCCTACTTGGCAGTAAAATACTATGTACGTGAAATGTTCCTTGTCTCTGACCAAACATCTACTGAATTCGACCGGCTGGTGTAAACTGTTGGTCATGATTGGGCTGGAAAAGACTGTATTTAAAAATGTTATTTCTAAGTATAGTTGTTCGCATTTGGAGCGGCCTGCCAAAGAGTATAACATAAAAAGGCCAATTCTGGGAGGTGTTCTTTGGTGGACAGCACTTTATCGTATAAAAATCTTGCAAGGTCGAATCCATGTGATAATACGTGATATAAATCCTTCTTTAGGGAACACCTTCTTTGGTCGATCAGTACCAGATGGTTACTACCGGTGCCCAAATGTATTAGAAACATACTAGTTCTCATAATGTCTTCTTCATGGGCTTTCAGTGACCAGAATTCCTCATAATTGTGAGACACCCTC
The DNA here is from genome assembly GCA_003604175.2 of Clonorchis sinensis. Lineage (NCBI taxonomy): Eukaryota > Metazoa > Platyhelminthes > Trematoda > Opisthorchiida > Opisthorchiidae > Clonorchis > Clonorchis sinensis. Next base: position 14,340,103 of record CM030371.1, read on the forward strand.
GGTCTCTACGAAAAAGTAACCCTGTTGTATGACTTGTTGTCCGCTGTCTTGCTTTCTATCAGTTGCATACGGTATCAACATTCGTAAAAAATTCCTGTACTGGCACCTTTTACATACAAAAGGGCGACAAACGGTAAAACTTCGACTGGATCAATTTGGGTTAATTGTTGCTCAGCCCTTGATGTTACCAATCCGTGAAAACCAGCCATTAGCCATGTCTGTGTCGCCATGACTGACTGAATGTCAAAACAAAATGTCCGTCGCAGTCGAATTTCCAAACCGGAAATGATGACTACACATTACTTTTCGTATTCAAAGTGAAGATTTCGGAACGAATGCCTATGCATCTATGGTGTAACCCAGCATCCTCAGTGGTCGTTATTTACAAGGGACACTCTTATAACGCAGTGTGTCAGTTGAACAGACCGTCACTTTGTGGAACAAAAATTTCTTCAGTGAAAACAGTGGGGACTTTAGGAGTTCGGCAAATATACTACGACATTGAAGTGCAATCGTGACGCCTTTTACAAAATATAACACTACTATACGACTAACATCCTCGTGAAACTTGTATGTGCCCCGACGCCGCCTACGGGCATACCTATGGTAGGGCAGTTATTAAGTGTTCTTGTATCAGAAATAGGTGTACTGGTTAGAAATCTCTGCAGCCCTTTCTGTTTAGCATTAGCATGGCTCCCAAAAGTAGCAGAATTCGTGTGAGTTTCGATAACTAGTTGGGTAAAAACTGAGAGCTATCCCCACCAGTCAATGACCATAAGCGATGCTATCCTTGTGTTTTGCCTGTGAGCACATCGAGCAGTACATGTTTCCTCGGGCGATAATACATAGTTATGTTTTTAAGCTTATTCTATTTTTATATATATCGTTGTGTTTTTATGTATTTTAAACTTTCAACTTCTACATTTTGTTCCAACTTTTTACATTGTATATCTTATCAGAACCCAGCAGAGTGAAGTCCCAGTCCCCTCGCTGGTAGCCTCGGAGAACACTGAGGCCCTGGAGATTATAAGAAGCGGTGGTAAGTTCTGTCCTGTTGCTTTTTAGCAAAACGCATTGACCTAGAACTGCTCATATTTTTTCGCATTGTAACCCAAAACCGAGTCATTTTTTGTGGATGTATACAAAAACCGGTTATTGAAAATCCATCCTTCTGGACCTAATTTAAAGTAGAACCTGATTGATGCACTTATTTTTGCTACCTGTGATGCGTAAGATTTAAAAAAGACCAGCAAGATTTTCAGTCGAGACGATTCTGAGGTATCTGTCAAGCTAACCGGCATTATGATGCGTTAGTTTTGATGCTGGAGAATAGGGATACATTCAGGCATATTGAAAACACATAAGCCATTTTCTCAGTGCAAAGCAAGGACACTGGAATGCCTGAGAAGCTGTTTGTTGTAGCTATGTATCTACGCAAGTAGTCAAATGTTCTGCACCATGCTACAGTGGTAAGTGAAATGTCGATACCAATGGGAAAACAACTGAAAGACTTACTAGTAGCTCATCACGTATTTAGAATGATTTAGAAGAATCCTTCAGAAAACGTAGAGTTATAGCGTTTCCGGACAACGTCCGGAATATCCGCTGACCACCGGGAACTTAATGGTATGGTCCCATATGTAAAATTAGCCTTAGTGGTACACTGCTTGCACAATTGTATAAAAATCCTCTTCCAGTGTGTCTGTTTCCTACTAAGTCCCAGGTGTTTCTATAGGGACTCCAGAGGTACAACTTGCTTGTACAGCAATCTGTTGGCCAAATCCTAACTAGATATTTTTGCGTCTGAGGGTGTGATTAGAATAAGGAAACTAGACAGACCTATAGGCATACATCTGCTTGTATTTCTAACGATAGTACGCGTGCTGTTAAAACAACTAATGCTAATATGTTGGGTGGACATAAAGCTTCCTAAGGTAAAGAGCTGTTGGTGAATGTGAACTGAGTTGCTTTGTTTTTCACAACCTACTCTTCTAAATGGTTGACTGAACAAAACTCCTGGTTAGTTCTGCTGCGGGATTCTGGACCACGTAATCTACCACGATGGTAGGCTGTAGCAGCAGTCCATCGTTTTAAATATAAAAAAGATGGATGATTCAGGGGTTCAAGTCGTTTTTCTTCATTGAAGCAAAGGATAGATTTGCTGACCTGCCTGTGGGATGGTGTGTGCCACAAGTCGATGTAAACCGCTGCTAACTACCCTCCGTGCATCAGCGTTCAACATTTCTGGTGCTTGCATCTCTGAATTGCTTTTATAGGTTCAAATTATAAAATTACATTCAAGATACGATAAGTTAGAGCTGCTTTCTAATAATGAGACTTTTGCTGCCTTAGCACAACCGTCGACTTGTGCCGGTCGGAATGCTTTGCCATCTTAGAATTACGAAAACCTATCCTTTTCTGGCGTGGCTCCTAACCCCGTATCCCAATTCAATTCACTTGATGATGCTTCAAATAGGAGAAAATTAGATATAGTACTTGAGTGAGTATACAATACCTTTGAGAGGACTGTTTTATTAACTATCCTTTTGGCGACTTCGCGCAACACTCACCAGAATCAAACGGGTCATGTTTGGAAGCATGATGCGGAAATCACTCTGATTATGTGACTCATTCCTCTCAGAATTCAATAAAGATACTCTAAGGAAAATTAAGATTTAACACAACAGTAACTCAGTTAAACATTTTGGATATGCACTCAGTGTAGAGGGTATTTCATTTGCTATGCACTAGTGGATGTACTTTCATTCACGAAATGATACAGCAGACCGCTATCGTTTAGCAGTTGCTTATGTGGAATTCTTGGTTATACACTGCTAAGCTAGGTACCACATTTTATTTTTTTACATACTGCGATGAAGACAGAACTTTTATGTCACCGTGAACAACAACTGGACTGGATCTACTTGAACATTTCAACATCTGTTTCAGTCAGATTGCGTCGGTGTATAACATTGCTTTCTAATAGCTTGGACGTTTGGGAGAGGGGACGAATAATTTATCTAAAGTCTGCAAATTTTAGTGTTTGCTCAACGATGGGAAGAATCGCTTAATTTGCAGGATCCTTCAAACTGTGGGGCGGTAAATCGAGGAGCCCGCTGCCAGTGAACCACGTGGGGCAAACTACTTGATTACATGATGGTAAATTAAATGTCCAGCTTAAAAGTTGCGCACGCTACTGGTAAGCCACTGAAGGCAGGCTTTCTGCCACAAGCAAGAAGGTCATTAGTTTGACTCTCCTTTGTTAGGTGCTCACTGGTAACGTCTCCCAGTAGGCAAAGGCGTGATCGAGCAGTATTCTTCGGCTTCTGGGCACAGATTAGCTTTAATAAAGAGACAAAAGTATCAGTAAATGAGTTAGATGGACCATCTAGCTGGTCTTCGTTGAAATAGAATTCTGGCCAAAAGACTGTTTACCGTTTATAACGAATGAACATTTAAATAAGGATAAAAGTACACGGGGATCAATAGCGATGAAGATTCTCCACCACATCTAGGTCGTTCCTAATTCAGCCGTATCCACCTGGCTTTTTCAAAATTCTGATAGAATAATAAAAAAGCCTAAACGACTGAAAGATATGGTGTCAACTTAATCATTATTGGGAGCGTATTTAAATTCCGACATCATAAACGCCATCAGCCAAGTTTATCAGTAATGGCTTGGAACGTCTATGTTCAAATGTAAAAGGATAAGGTTGATCGATGTGTGGTGCGGAGCAGCCTCAATCAAGCGGCAGAAAATGATGAAGATAAGCGTTGCAGTAAAGGTGTACAGGGATTTTCATCTTCACTGTCCGGCTTACTCTAAGTTTAAGGCATGTCTAGCCTCCCGGCTGAAATCTAAAATGTTGTGAAAATCAAATTACACTATGAACGCTTATCAAAGTGGATGAACGCGGACATATGGCATAAGAAAACCGGTGAAACCCTGTTCTTAAATCCCAGAAACTGCAGCGGCTTGCCTGGGTGCTCTGCCGTTATGTCCCGCTAAGGTGAAGAGTAGCTGAAATGCAGTTGTGACCTGAATTTCATTCGGTGCGCACTTTATTTGAGGTGTAGGAAATTTTTTACACGTGTGTATTTAATGTGCATTCAGGTAATCCAAATTGCATACAGCCACACACTATTGTCAGCCATTTCAGTTTAGCAATAAAACCGACTCACAGAACCCAAATATTGAGGTAAAGTCCTACGAGTATGTAATTTGCTTATGATAGGTACACTAGTTCAGTCCTGAACTTCATCCCGCTTTTCGCCATAGATACCTTTTGCATTGCACCAAAGTCAATCATCAAATCGTTGCTTTGGTACAACGATGGCAACTGCGTTTGCACTCTAGTAGTTGCAACTCATCTACTGTACGGAATTTATCCAGTGGTGTGTGATAGACAGACTACTTTTCAAATGGTGCTAGAAAGATTGCAGTTGTAACCATTCTAAAGAAAATTCTTCGACTTTGACTAGTGGAGTTTTGGCTGCATGACACAGTGATAACAACCTTTCAAACTGACTTTTTATTGATCTTGGAAGACACAGGGCTCAACCCCCACTTAAGTGATCTTCTGTGAGGGTTGAACAATAGCCTTCCAATCTTTGCTCCCTAATCCACACGGTTTTCCGACTTGTTTCAAGAGTTTATTCACGACATACTTGAATATATGTTAAAGTGACTATGGTTTTCGTTGGTAGGGGTAGGACACAAAATGCACACCTTGCTTGGATGCATGGCGTTGATGCTTAGATCAGTGACAAGGTATCCAGGCCCTTTTGAAACAGCTGGATAATCAGATGATGAGTTTTATGGACTCACATTAACGTTGGTCCCAGGGTCAGGCACTCTGAAACATGCAACGGGTGAATTCGCATTGACGGATATGGGTTGATGATGCAGCTATTATTGTCAGCCTTTTTTGACTGAACCGGACTGATTACGGAAAGAGTTGTCCTCATTCCAACACCTCGGGAAAGTCGTGAGGAAGAAGCAAAATCCACCAAAAATGTGTCCTGTTGCCTTTAAAAATCGTCGGTTTTTAATAATGCCATTCCCGCCATATTGGACTTAAACGGGTCTAAACTTCTACGGGTCCACTGGCTGCTCAAAGAATATCACCAGATGCTCAGAATGCCTACATAGAAATAAGTGCACAAAGGGACGGGGTGCTCACTTCCACCTCGCCATATCCTTCAACTCAACAGTCGACCATCAATAAACACCATTTGTATTAGTTAAGTTACACACTATGCTGTTCGGACACTTTGCGCTTATGTTTAGCGCCCTTATCCTATACTCGATGTCAAGGAATCGAGCCACAACTAATCGGATCTGTAATACTTGGGAGGTTCTAAAATATGATCTCCATTGAGTGGGTACAAAACTTCATTGAATTTGGAGTGGTTGCAAAACTATGGAGGACATCATGCCTTTTATATGATTCGGCCGAGTGCAGTGAGCAGGTGGTTTAAAGAAGGCAAAAGGATGAGTTTACGTCAGCATTTCACCACCAGAGCCAAGTAGGAGAAGTATAAGCCAGTCAGCGTTCCAAACTTTAGATAATAAGAGTGCTCGAAGGGGAGTCTCCAGAATGAGAGCCACGTGAAGGAAGGTGGTTAAACGGTTGGTCTGCCGGTGGATGAATCAAGAAAGAATGTCTACAGATCTTGCGTCTCCAAGAAGTATGGTCGAACATGCAAAGCCGTGTTTAAAAAATGCACTTGAACCTGGATCCTAACTGTTGTTGTTTTAAGCGGGTTAATCTGGGTTTTTCGTCGTAGCACTTGATAAAGTTCGTAAACCGCAGCAAAGATATTCGAGGATTAGACTTGCGGCCCTCTGAATTCGAGGTGTCCGCGCAGTGAACCGTGAACTGTTCGCGTAGCCACTTTTTTCATCAGATAGACCCGTGTTAAAAAGTGCAGTTTGACGGCGTCCGACATCCGAAACGACGTTTGCGGAAGCAACTGAATTTGTAAATTCATATAGAGAGGTAAATTGAAGAGAGAGCTGTTTTCACTTATCCGAACTGCTTGCAGATACTAATGATTTTAATTAAGTTTTGAGTTTTAAGTAAGCAGCAGTAATCTTGCATTTGAATAACACGGAAATACTGTCTAAGTAAATCCGTTTTAGGTAGATTGGGGTGTCTAGCACCCATCTTTAGGCGACTTTGATTGGCTTGATTTCTCTTTGCAACTTCCACTCTTTTTGAAATTTTTATTTTCTTCAGAAATGTGCGTTTACTCTTATTGCTGCGAAATTAGAGAGTGGTATCCTATCGCGTGTGTTTCTCATAAAATCGGCTTATTACCATCTATCTATCTATCTATCGATCTATCTATCTATCTATCGATCTATCTATCTATCTATCAATCTATCTATCTATCTATCAATCTATCTATCTATCTATCAATCTATCTATCTATCTATCAATCTATCTATCTATCTATCAATCTATCTATCTATCTATCAATCTATCTATCTATCTATCAATCTATCTATCTATCTATCTATCTCATTCTCTCTATCTCTCTATCTCTCTATCTACTGAACTAACCATCTATCTTTCTGTCAATCTTCTTGGTAACCCTCCTTATGTCTGGGTGAACGTCTTGATGTTGATTGGATTTGATAATGAGTTAACAAGAAGAGGTTACTTTTTCCATCTTGGTGTTATACTGAGACCTTTACTGTAGGCCAAGACTTGGCAAATCAGATTAGAACCTCGCCTGAATTGACTGAATCAGATAGATGAACGCTGATAGAAGCTAACGAATTTATTCTTGGCTCACCAAGGATCAAATCGAATGAATCCTGATCGTCAGACAGGATGTACAAACCCCAATTAGATCACGCAGGCTACTCATCAGCTTTGTCCAGTACCAGCAGAAATTCAGATCCTCGCACTGCTTATCTGCTAGACAGCTGCAAACACGCCGTGATATCATATCTTATTGGAAAAAATGTCATGTGTCAGTCGATCTGCAACTTCTTCATTTGGAAAGATGAGTCCCGTGGGTGTAATAATAGTTTTTATAAAAAATTCAGTGTCTACGTTGCAATGCATGAGTTCCTGGGATACAAGCCCACACACCTACACAAACGCGAACGAGCTTAAAGCTGTCCGAATAGAATAAGTTTTCTGTTTCTTTCGGTCGGAACAGCCGATCTGATAAGTTTGACAGAAAGTCCGATTTACGAAGCCGTAGATGGATACACGGATCAGAAAGATTGGGTTTTATTCGGATTAAGAAGGGGAGCTAAAACTAATTTTGACACTGCACAATAAAGAGGATTAAACCTAAACTTTTCAAAACCAATACAGAAACCCTGGTTAACTTCGAAGGATTATAGATGCAGATATATATGGTGAAGCCTGTCTACAGCGTTACTGTGTGCAATATACGCCACTGCACACTGACTGCTTTTGGTTCCATGGAAATGATGTTACGCTGCATGGTGTCCTGGTTTTCTGGTAGAAAACGACAAGGGTAATTTTCTACATGCTGGTAGTGTCCAACTCGCTGAAAAGGCCCATCGCAGTAACATAATGTTTTCTGCTACTGAGAATAAGCTCCCGTCCGGTGACGTTTGTTTCCAAAAATGCTTAATTACACGAGTATTTTCTCCACCAGAATCCATCGGGTAGTTGTGTTCAGGATCTATCACGTGAATCTTTGGTCGGCGGTTTAAAACTGCTGTGGTTAAAACCACATTACGCTGGTTACTGTTAGGTAGAGGGGTAGTTGGAACTGGTAATCCTGTTTTATCTTGTCTGTAAAAGATAAATATCTGGTTTCGTCAGCCGAGCTGATACTTCGCATAGAAAATCAGTTTGAAAACGCCACAGCCTATTCTTAGATTCCAGTGTTCTCAGCCAGGTGAACAAACGATCGAAAAAGGTCATTAGGACTTTCCTAACTGAAACAATACATTAAAAAGAACAAGAAGGATTATGTAGCAACATTTAGACCGTAGTCTTTTTGATCTTATTGCAATTCTCCTTCACGGAGCTTACGCTTTGTGGAACCTGCGAACTCTCCTATAGGTTCTGAGGACAAGAAGTGCTAGTTGGGACTTCTCTGTGAGCCAGTGACCCAAAATTTCTCAGGAATTAACGTCCCGCCAAGTCCGTGATTGAGATTTGCTCAATATCCACAGGATACTAAACATAACCAGCACCGTTGTGACGTTTCTGAATTTAAGAGTTATGCAGTGGTAGCAATATTTCAATCGAAAGATCTACTTTAACCACGGTTACTTGTTAGAACTTGCGAATTCCTCACCTCCGTCCAACCAAATTCATCATGGAAGGATAATAGTTAGGAATTCGGACTGGACGTTGCGCTTGGTCGTCAGATTTCACTTATGCTCAGAGACTCGCCTACTTCAGCGGCAACTAAATTGAGTGGGCCAAATCAGTACTATGTCAGTTCTCACTTGGAGGGAACACAACCCAAGAAAAAGCGTTTCCGCACCAGATACTTTGAGAGGAACCATGCTTAACAGTTTACTTTCACTCAGAAAACCCGAAGGGCCACAAGGTACCTACTAGTACACCAAATAGCTGAGTTTCTCCCAGAAAGTAAACAGCAAAAAGAACGAAAACGGCCTAAGACATTCTCCCAGGTATGCTAGTGAACAATACATTTGGAGGTTCCTTACGAAAGCGGATGATGTATATGCATGTTATATAACTCCATCCTTCTCAAACAAGCTTACTTCGAGTTGGCCACAACTTGACTTTGGACTCGCATTTCCAGTTGAAGGCAGTAAAGCTAAACTGTGGAATTAAGAAAGCATGATAAAAAACTGTTATTGAGTTTCAAACCACTCCCATTTGCCTCGTTTTCTCAAAGGCTAAATTTGCACGAAATGTTATCCTGTTTGGTGATTCTTGTTCAGTTTATCTAAAAGACGAGGAGAGTTTACGTTGTTCTTGCACCTGGTAACAGTAATGCGAGGTTTCGAAAAAGTGGGGGTCAAAAATCACATCCATTCTCTCAAAAGCTGCATGCGAAATTCGGGTCAATGTAAGCTGCTGACTTGCTGTTCCACGATGAATTTGCATCACCTCAAATAATTATAGATAAATTAGGGAATCCTTCTTTAGGGAACATCAACTCAAGGATCCGCAGCGGAAACATTAACGGCGTGAATATGGAATTCAAGCTTGATAGAGGGTCAGATGTGATCCTTGTGACATAAAAGTCGTGGAAAGTTCTTGTTATGCATGACACCTCGTCACGCTCAGAAATTGACCTGCCTAAGAAACCACTGCCGCTTTCAAGTTTGGCCTCTTTGTCCGTGAGTATTAATTACGGAAATCTTGGAAACAGTCAGTTATGGAAAGGGCACTTTGCGTCCACTTGTTTTCTTTTCTTGTTTAACTAATGCGCTGCTGGTAGAACATACACAGTGTGGCATAATTACAGGATAGCCCATGTTTTCCAGCACAGCTCGACTAAATATGAATGAAGTGAAATGGTTTCAGATCACCGGGTGGTGGATACCAGAAGCCAAAACCGGAATTTGTAGGCGTACGCACTTTGGCTTATTACAGGAGGATGCGACAAACTCATAGGATTACTCCGAAGGCATTTTTATCAGGCAGGTCATTCAGCGAGTCCTAGCTGTCTTGTTTCCACAGCTTGTTTGAATATTCCAATGATATCTTAAGAGCAATTCATCAGTTTCTTAAAAGTACATCATTCACCTTCGCTTTTCATCCCCTGATTTTTGCACTTTACACACTGGGAATGTGAATCTTCCTCATCAGGTTGGAATGAGGAACATAATTTGGTCACTTCGTTACTTTCAGATGACAAAAAGAAAAGTCGTGGCTTCTTAAAGAGACCCAACACACACTCGTAGCAGATAGTAGGGGTTACTAGTTTTCCAGTGTACGGATGTGTGCATTAGAGTAGGGAATACCCTTCAATAGTGCCAGCTCGGCCATTGGATAGAAAGAGCTTATGAAACGGATCGATACCGTACGATTAACACTGACATACTGTGCACAAATGCCATTCCTACATTGCACCTGCGTGTCAGTTTATTCATTTTTCAGCAACAATCATTATATAACCAGCCGAAACAGAAGACTTATTTGAAGATAAGCGAGTTTGAAAACGAGGTCAATCCAGTTAACGAGACTGTTTTTTCTCTGATGTTTCATAGTCACTGCACTTTTTTATTCTGGAGGGGCGGAGCGAACGTGTGAACAACAAATATAGGTATCTTGGTCCCGATGGTTCCCCATTTACTTTGCAAATTATCTCGGATTTTATAGTAGTACGGTACTATACGCACAATACTACTGAGCAATATGACAACATTAATACATATATGAGGACGCTGGAAGCCTTTTGATCCTTATTTTCTACCGAGAGCAGACAAAGGACAAAGATCCATTTGTATACACAGCCTTGTAGTCCACCTCATATGGCTTCTATTTCATCACATGGTGCAGCTAGTCTAGTCAACATAGGGTTCCAAACTCAACCTGATTCAGAGACCAGGGAATATACTAACATGACTGATGAACGTGGGTACCGAATTCATTGAAAATACAATGAAATGAGGTTGGCGAAGGATTGGTAAAATGCTCAAGGGAATTACAGAAGATTGATTTATGGAGCTTCCGATATAACATATCAAGGAAGGATGAGCAATAGAACGTCTACATAGGCCAGACTTAGGTTTCTGTGGCATCGATTTTCAACCTTAAGTGGATATTTTAATGTCAAAAGAAATGAGCTGTTATTTTTATTTCCGAGGATATTTATCAGCTGATGATCAGAAATCATTTCCTTTTACTTGTGAGTAAAGGAAACGGCAAAAATAGAGCTTTTCAAAAGGCATAGAGTGAAAGTGCAGCAATTTCTAATGGTCGCTTAGCTCTGAACACCTTGTGGCATTTTTTTGACAGTTTGCTTAGAGTTTGTTGAAGTCAACATTCATTGAAGGTGCCATTTGAGCAGCCAATCGACACTGGACGACTTGATGCCGATTGAGTGATCCTGTTTGTATGAAGCCCGACCACACTACTGTCGAACCGCTTGAGGCTAGCCCATTTACTAGCCGGCTGGTCGCGGATTCAAACCTTCCTAGCTATTCGCAAAGTGCAAACTTATGAAGATTCAACAGCCATGAATAACTAACAGTGATGCTTGGCGATGCTTCTTATCCTTTCAGCACAAATTCGCTTTATTTGCAGGGTTATCCTAATGGACAAAGAAATTGTCCTACTTCTAGACCTCTTTGTTACGCAATGATTGACGTGTATGACTGAATGACAGGAGATTAACCGTTCTGGACGTCCCGCAGGTGGTGAGTTTACGGAAAAATTTTGTCAATAGAAGCCTGCACAGGTCCATAAACGCGAGTCACCAACAACAAAATTCGGATTCTTTAAAGCGGTGGAAAGGACTGAGGAGACTTCAACTGCAATTTTGGATGGCAATTTTTTATCAAGCTACAAACTGGCTCTAATCATCTGCTTCTGCAAGGCAGTAGATAGTTGGCAATTACTTATCGACCATGTGAGGACTCTAATAAAATTCGATCTTGAAACCTAGTATACTGCAGTGTGGTTGAAGAGAGAGTGTAAGTTTCACATTTTACCCTAAATTGATGTCAGAAAAGACGACGAAAAGAAATAATTCCATCCGTTCATTGTCAAATAATTTACAGTAGTTATCCAGTGTATCTGCGGCCCTTTGTCTATGTCTCTAAAAGCGTCAGAACCTGACTACTGGTGAACAGGCAGCTTAATATTCACAACTTTTGATGGCCCTCATAGGGGACGTGGTAATTTTCGGGTCATGAGACTGCAGTTATAAGAGGCAATAGTCGTAAACTAGAAGTCGTCCGTCGTGAAAAGATGATTCACTACGAGTGGAAACCATCAGGTGGGCTTGACCTAATGCGCTATCCGTCACGTGCACACTTGATCTCGGAGACCGTTCAGTGTTCAGGTCAACAGTGTGAACCCTACATAACGGAAATTGGAAGTTTCCTACGCCCACCCGGCAAGTCCTAGTCGGGGAGAAACGCGTAACCAAGGCAGAATACCAGTTTCAAACTGCGTTGCCCTTTACCCTTAGTGCCAAGTCAAAGCAAGAGCGGTATGGGTAAAACCGGGCAACGCGCCGACATTAAAATGAAAACTTTGTGTCCAGCATTCATGTTTCCCAGGGCTAGACTAACGAATAAGCGTAGCTGGCAGCTAGTCTCGATGAAAACGCATCCTGAATGCAGAGTGGAATTTTGGGCTCCTAGGGAACAGTCATCAGATCGGAAACAAACTTTCAATTTTCCCAATTGTCTGAATCTGAATTATGCCAGCTAGGCATGCATGGGCTCTGATATGAGCCCAGAAAATTCAGCTGCACGAAATCTTTTCTTATCGGGGCATGTCAGTTGAGTATAAAGTGATCTTTGCTTAGCAGTTACATGCCATTCCGCTTCCTGACTGGTCTGAGCTCTAGAAAGCTCAGTAGAAAAAACGCAGTCATTAACCGGAAGGTTTATGGTATGAAGCCAATCCTGGCATCTCGAACGCCCCAGTCTATTTATCAGACCTCGTGCTTCCTGCGGGTGGCATGACAGCTAGAGAATGTTATAGGACGTGTTATGGCTGAATGATTCGTATTTTTGTTATTCTGACTGGTTGGAACAGCTCGAGCGATGTGTTATGGCTGAATGATTCGTATTTCTGTTATTCTGACTGGTTGGAACAGCTCGAGAAATGCAGGTTGTATGCGAACATGTTTCAATAAACTGTTGACCTACGTAAATAGTCTGGAATCAGGCAAATTTGTTTAAAACCAAGCCCTTTGTGTCAAATATGGGTACTAGCTTCTGTCAAAGTAAGTATTTCTGACAGAACCATCTAGAACTGCAAAAGTTCGTCAGTGGTGAACCAAACCCAAATACACTGACAGAACCACATGATAAGGTATGGACTGATAGGCTAAGGAAACTGCCGTGGAATCTCTTGGGCCGGTTTTTGCATGCTCTAATTGCCATTGTGAAGAGAATTGATCATTTTCAATTAAGATCTCGTCTTGTAAGTGTATGATAAGGTATGGACTAATAGGCTAAGGAAATTGCCGTGGAATCCCTTAGGCCGGTTCTTGCATGCTCTTATTGCCATTGCGAAGAGAATTGATAATTTTCAATTAAGATCTCGTCTTGTAAGTGCAAGAAGGTGTTCAGAAGCGTGACTAACTTGCACTCAGACAGGAAATAGTAGGTGTTAAGTAGTGTGACTAACTTGCACTCAGACAGGAAATAGCACCACCCGTCTTTTGATCACGGAATCTACATCAAATGGTCACGTGTTGTCTGGCTGCGCGAGTGACGAATTCTTTAATGGGAGTTTCACTCAATTTTGTAGTTATATTTCCGGTGACCTACTTGAAGATTTTAGTGCACGTTACGGGGCATTTTGCTAATTGTAGAATTTCGGATATAACTTTGCTCGCCCGCTAAGCTAATCTGAATCCGACAGAATACTTCATGCCTATGGTTCATGCATATATCGGTGTTTTAGAAGAAACCAGAGTACTCATAGCTGACGTAGAATATGAGTGAACAGACGACCTCAGATGTAGCAAACAAAATCGGCGCAATTCCTTTTAGATTGTCCATAGCATCATATCATACCATTAAAAACACAACTGCACATTCAACCTGGCTCTTAAACGAACTGCTGGTAAATAGCAGACTTCAATGTTTCATGCTCTTGCTGAAAAAAAAACTATCAGAGATGAGAGCAAAAGAAGACGTCAGGGATTAGTTGTGCATGTTTGCGTTTAGACCTGACAACCTGATATTAGATTAAGACAGCTGGAAGACATAAATTGTGGGATTATTGCATTTCGGATAGTCTTATCAAATGATACGTTATTAAACTAAGTCGTGTAATATCAAACGCTGTGTAGCAATTATGGTGAGAACAGCTCAAGGACATGCTGTGGGTCAAAGTCAGACAACTGGGTACACAGCAACCTGATATGACCTTGTGACATAGAAGCTTTTGGACACTTATAACTGACTGTTGCCTCTAGGACAGCGAGGCCAAACAACTGAATCAAGTATGGTTTGTGGCACTTCTCAGTCACGTGCGCAGCAATCAATGGGGATGACATTCGCACGGTCTACACTGTGAGTCCCTCGATGTAAGGTGATAGTATACATGTACATATCATTCAGTTCTGCCTATGCATTCGCTAGATCAGCTGCGAATGAAATGGCAAATATCACTTGGGATAGAATATTAGGTGGACCTGGTCTTTGGTTCCGTAAAACAAATCCACCCGGGTCTAAAATGGGTGTAGATTGGTCGTTGGGCTGTTTGTGCAGGTCACCACTTAGGTGGATGTCTATGCATGAAATGGGGCTCCACTTGGTAGCTTTCGAAGCTTAGAGACCACTAACTTGACTGCTCCACAGTCATATTTTCTTTAGAAATTCAACAAATGATTTGGAACAAGAAACCGCTTTGATTCTTAGTTACCATGTCAAGTTGCGGTCTCTGGTGGACTTAGTGGCCTACAACTAGTCCTGCTAACGTGATCTTATAAGCCACCTAGTTTTGAACCCTTTTAAGCTTCTTTCTTCGATTTAAGTTCAGTCTTTTTTTTACAAATCTACCGTTAGCCTTACCACACTAGTCAGTTACACAAGTCTCCAATCACAAATCCGTGTATTTTCACCGATTTCTGACCAGTTCACTCCCTTATTTATATGAAAGCATCTTTCGAATAATCCATTTCTTCAGATTTCTCTGTCGTTTCTTCAAATAACCATAAAAGTGTACCAGACTGTATGACGATGGGAATCTGAATTACTATTTTGCACTTTGGGGAAGTATCCTTGGCTTAAAGGCTGCTCATCAGGCATCCTCATCTATTAATATTTAATTAATTAATTAATTAATTTATTTATTTATTTATTCTGATACACATAATTATCCTGGTATAAGCATTTCTTACTCACAAAGCCCTAGTTCCAGAACGTAAATTCCACCTTTTAACTGGCCAGTTCTGCCGTGGATTTTGGGCATACTTGTTAAACTTTGATGCACACATTTAACCAGACTTTCCTATGGTGAGTGCCATAATCATTCCTGTTATTAATCACATAGAGTCGGTACAGTCCTAATAAATCCCGAGAAAACTGCTCCGACTGTTTGAGCCTTCCCTTTTAGTTCGTGTTTGTTTACATTTGTGGGTGGTTTTATTTGTCCGCTTGATCAGTTTGATTTGCCGCCACCGCAAATGATGTAGAACACCGGGTGTTCGCTGGGCCAAGTGTTGCCTTTTAACCCCAAGATTGTTTGTGCCAAACAAACGGGAGACAGTGCAACACAAGCGCATGGACTCCACTGAAATAGCAGTTGTCGTATACTCATCCTTACATAGTATGACTGCTTTGACATAGCTAAGTGACGTGATAGCTGGCATGAGCTGCTAAGGAATTATGATGTTTTCGGTGCGCATTTTGCCTCGGCTTTTGTCAAAATATTGGGAAAACTTAATGCCCTAATAGCATCTTAGTAGAGCAACTAATAGAAGGCATAACGCCTAATTTTCTGACGGATTTAATGATTGAAATATCCACCGCAGTCAAATAAAAGCACATACTACTTTACTAAGAGGCACAGCGCGTAAAATGTAGCCACCGCCGAATATATATCATCCAAGGCGAAACAAACCTTCCCGCATACACCGCCAGATATAGTCATCCTGAAGTTTCCTGCGGGATGTTGTGCCATTGAAGCCCAGAAGAACTCAGCTTTTCTTCTGAAATGCCGTTCGGGACAAATTATTGGGAAGAAATTTTCGGAAAATATTGCTGTGACGCTTAAATTCATCCGATTCAGCTCAAAATTCGCAAACACATTTTTCTAGGCAGTGGGCTTTTTCTTATCCTAAAAGGTGTAACGATTCGTTTGAGTTATTAAGGTGGCAAATGCTAGCCGTTGTTGTCACAGAGGTGCTAGAATAATTTATGGACACTACGAACTGAATGCGAGGACCCATGGTTTCGGCAAGTCTAAGTGGAGGATTTTGGTTACCACTGATTATCATTACCACTGATCACATCGGTGTTCGGCACTGATGTTTTGCTGTTGCTGGTCACCGAATAACGCAATCCCTGAGGTTGAGAAAACTCTCCAGTGTTTCAAGTAAGCTTGGCACTCGTCGTTAACCGATGTGAAGGTTTCAAAAGAGAACGGTGGGGAGAGCCATTGAGCAACGAAAATGGCACAACTTACCGAACAAATGTTCCTGGTGGTGTCATCTTGAGCAAAATATGAAAGCGTTTCCTCAAAAAACACTACTTTTGTAGGTGTTGAAGACTCTCAAAAAGCTGACCATCAATTTTGCCCTTCTTTACCCGGACTTTCTAGGCGTACTCCCTAAGTTTCTGTAAATCTTATTTTTTTTTACCTAAACATCCAGTTTTACGTGACCAGTAAGAAAAATTTGCTTGCAAATTACTCTGTTCCAAACGAAAGAGTGACCTGGATCTCAAGGGATTCTGTGGTTTATAATACCCTTTAGCTAACTGTCGTGTACAAAGAACACTTAATTTTAGCTGGTGTGGTATGGGAGATAGCAGAGTGTTTTTTAAAATGTGAACTAAACCAGAAGTGACAAACCATCGACACCTTAAGAATCATTCTATCCATAAAGCAAGGCTGTCTTTAAGAAGCACGTTTATCAGAAGTGTATTCTAATCAAGAGATTTTGCTGAATCTTTCGTCTCTATCAAGTTGATTTGAAAATAATATGTTTATCTCACTGTTTGGTTGTTTTCTGCGCGGCCTCGAAATATTGGGACGCTCGTGGCCTTTCAGACCATGACTGGAATAAGACAGAAATCATGGATGTATGAAAGGCCGTAACGGCAAAATATATAAGTTAACCAAGAATGGGCCAAACCACTATTCAAATGATAACCTACGTAGTGCGTCTTACATTACAAAAGGCATTAATTTCCATTACTTTTTAACTGGCCCGAATAGTAACCCACAGCCTATCAGTACACGTGGTGAAATTTTTCATGACGAGTGTGCTTGGGCTGTGCTCTGATCGGTTTTTTTGCCTCCTGTTTGTGCTTACCACCTACCTTCAAATGAATCAATTTTCGCTCATTTATCTAAGCTTAAGCTCCTCAAAGGTACCATTTCGCTGATCAGATTGTTGCATGTTGAAACGCCTTACAAAAGGACCTAAGAACTGAGATCAGTACCTTTGATTTAGCGTCCTGATTTCTGGATAGGAAACCCTAATGCTTTTTACGTGAAGGCATTTTGAACAAGACAAAAGCCCATTATTCCAGTATAACAATGAACCCAAGGACAAGTATGCTGTTTACTTTGATTCAGAGAAGCACTTTGAGTGCTTTATTAGTTTTGAACAGTCTTCCATCTGAACTCCACACGTCACTCGAGGAGTACATGGTTAGGTTGGCTGACACAGTTAGGAACAAAACTGCTACTCGACTGAATCCACCAGAGAAGGTTTATCTGCCTCGGTTTTGTATGAAAGACTGTGAGAAGTTTCACCGCACAATATCTAACTTCGTATCAGTTTTTGAAAGTATTCCTACAGACTCATAAATTCTATCCGAGCACACATAATTTTTAAGGAAGCTCCCTTGGACCTTGTAAACACAGAAGAAACAAAAACTTGTTTCTCTTGAAGCCGGAAGTGGTGCTGGTCTGGTTTCATTTAATCGTGCAGATAGATTTGATACTGAGTAGGAATTAAAAACGTTTCACTCCTTATTTGACAGGGATTGTTTTTTGAAAGCTGTTGAAAGCCAGACGAACATTACCAAAAGTTCGAAAGACACTCGTCTACCTTCTACTTCTGGTTTAACTGTTGCTCTTATTTCCCAGTATGCCGTTGCACTGAAAGCTCACATTTGTGAAACAATCCAGACGATTAAGTGGGCAGGAATTCGAGTACATTCCACTGTAAAAATGTCTCACCCTTGGACTACGAATTGAAAGTTAATTGTCCTCCGTCAGACTGATGATCTACTGGGTCACCGTTATTCTAGCCTACCTTAGTACGCCATCATCCTTGCCGAAGCCTTGTGCTCACAATGTTGAATTTGTTGCTATTTTATACATTTACAAATTTGGTATTCGGCTTGGAACCAGACTTCTTACCCCAAACCCTTATAGTATTCACAATGGAGTCACGTGCGATAATACGCCGGTCTACTTGAAACTTTGCTGTCCACTTGCCCGGCGTTATATGCTGATTTACTTACAGCAATCAAACTATCAACTTCGTGAGAGATACTCAGGCCGACTCTGAAGGACCGTTCCTACCATAGTGACGCAACGAAAAAATGAATGAATGATTTGAACGCCAGTAGTTATCCAGTAGGCATTTTAATTACAATCAGGGCCTTATTGGCCCTCTGCACACTATATTTTATCATTATTATTCTCAGCTTCAACTTGAAGGTGAAGTTACTTTATGCAGAGAAGAAATAAAAACCGGTGCTTCGTATTAATTGGAGATTTTCAACAATGCTCGCCTCAGGAGTCGTCCATGAACATTGGTTTTTTAATCTATTCGTCAACAAATAGGTGACGAAAATTGTTTTTAACCATATCCGATATCCGTTTCAATTTTTTATGCCGAGCTATATGTTTTCAAACCAAACAGATATGAAGTTTGCACTTCACGGGTGTTCTCGACATTGGATGAAGCTTTGTTACATATGAATGAACGAAAATGTTAATACATGCATTTCTGTGACTGACCGACTTGTTTTCGTTGCATGTACCTCTCAAGAGATGTTATACTAAAAAAATTACACCTTTAATAATTCAGCCCGAAGAGTTCCCCAATCTTTTTTTGCCCAAACGTTCGTCTTCGGCTAGTTTGAGGAGTAAAAAGTGCAAAAGATTTTTTTTCTATATTATTGTGTACTCTAACTGCAAACAGCACGCTAGTTTGCAAACCTGAATGAGAAGTATTGGTGGGTAGACACACTGTGTTTCGTCTGGAGACAGCGGGTCCTCAGTGACGATTATTCGTTCAGCAGGTCTAGCTTCAGTATTATCCACCCCTTTGCACTCCATTAAATTGCAAACGATAGATTCCCCCTAAATGGTTACTCTGCATTTTAAGGGAGTTGACGGTAGTGAAGAGTGAGGTGAAAAAGTGGTCAATTTTTTAAGAGAACTCACGTTGATATGGCAAACTTGTGCATCTACACCATATTCAAATGGTTTAATTCAGTAGGTTCAAGATTCTGCTGCCATGTTCTCAGCTTTTATCTTACTATACTTGGCAGAAACCAGGAGGCAATGTTAGGCTTTATCGTATCCATAAGTACATTTCGGCACACGCAAAGCCGAGTAACATGTAGCATCGTTAGAAAGGCAGCTGTAGTTTTCATCTCTACTTGACCAGATTACTGTTCAATGAGCTTCATACTTAACCTTAAAATGGCAGTAATTTAAAACAGGACAGAGCTAAGTAAGTTTCCAGCCACGTGGTCTAAGTACTTGTCTCACACCGAAGAAAAACAGTAACACTGTGCCTATTTCCTATTCTGCTGGTATTTGCATCTACTAGCAAAAGACGAACAAAGAAAAAGCCAATCCAGTCGTTCTGTAGATAAGTAAACAGCAATTTTCTTACCCCTGAGGTATGCATCTACAGAGTTTATCTCCCAAGACAACTTCTAACCTTAATCCATTACTAGAGCGTGGACGCTTGAAAGCGCTAAGAAGAACAATTATCAGACTCCACAGAGTTTCCTTCCCACAGGCTGGAGTGGACAGTCTTTTTTAAGAGAGCCTGTAAGCGTATCCTCCGTGGCACTGGTAGTGGCTTTCCTTGCTTACAATGATAGTTCGTGTTGCATAATAGTTTACTTCGGATCATTTTTTTTACTTTAACTACACAGACTTCTAATGTTCCAATCCAGTAGATTCAGCAACCCCTATCAGTTGTCAACGGTCATCCGTGGCTGAAGCCACACTAACAGAGGTACTGCGATAACGGTTGGTATCCTTAGAGTATCCGTGAAAGACAAGAATTTTCGGTACACTGCAGGTAACCTCGCGATAATGCTCACTAAATCATACGCAGAGGCAACGAGCGAGACCAAATCTATGTAACCACCTGTAACCATGGATACCAGGGCGGTTGAACCAATCATTCGCTCAGTACGCCCAAATTATGGTGTAATCAGTAGTACGGTTAAATCAGCCGTGCTATGTGCTAGCGAAAATAACTAGTGTGCTCGGAATGCAAAGAAAAATTATTCAGCAAAGCTGAGCAAGTGGGACAGAATGGAACTTCTGACAGTCGGCATGTCTGGTCCTAATTGGGCAAGTTTACGGAGTAAAACTGCGGATTTTATGTCCGTGCTATTCAAAAAAGAATCGGCCTATAACTCCTGTATTCTTAAGGTAACAATTGGTCTGACACCCTTTTAAATATGTTGCCCACATAACCAGTTTTAACAAGCATAGCATGTGCTCTGTAAGTAGAAACAGAATTTTGGTTATCCGCTTCCATTTGATTCACTTATGTCAGACTGGCCAAGGGTGCGCAAAGATACAATTTATCTCCATCTGCAGAAAGGAATATCTTACTACAAAAGCTGCATGCGCTCGAGGATGCTTGTTGACGTTAGACAGGATCTTCTGATCTTCAGGAGTGTCAGACCTCTAACAACAAATTATGTCTCGGGCTGATAAGGGTCAGATTACCATAACAGTATGTAAAGCGCTTCTGTTAACCTACGTAAAACGTATGAGACAAACGCAAACACGCCGTGAAGCATTGCGGCGCCAGTCAAAAATAACACAATATTGTCAAAATAGCTTATATTTCCGAGCGTCGTTCGCAAGTCAGTGCGCACGTACAGTAGACGAGCTGTCAACTTTTGCAGGCAGTGACGCACGACCAACGGCACAACGCATTAACTTGTTCACAAATATCCCTCTTCGGTAAAGATACGTCCATCCGAGTGGGGAACGCGGTGTCCTAATGTCACGTAAATCAGGAAAACTTTTGGGTTAGCGCACTAGGAATCACACAACTATCTTTGAGGCGGATGAACCATATGCATAGATAAACATCTCCAGGTTGATCCTATCTTTGCTTCCAACGAGCGCAATTTAAAAATGTCATAACTTACGATTTGTTGGCCAGCCAGCCAACCGTGATTCTTTTTTGTATATTCACTTTCTAAAGCCTGTAGCTATATTTTTCTAACTTAATGCCATCCACAAGTGTTGGATGCAGCTCGGAGCCTCCAGATATGTTCAGATAGGTGAAGAACCATCGCGACTTGAACCCTAAGCTTGCTTTAGACATACGTTGCGGTAAGGATTATTTGAATCAGTCTGTCTCTGCATTGTACGCTGTACTCTGTGTACTAATAGAAGAAAGCAGCTTCGCTTTTTCAAAAATAAATTAGCAACACAATGAAGCGTTGACAATGGTAGCCTAGTGTTTCAGCTGGCCTCGCCGATTCCCCCAAGCGCCCCTGAACTAACCCATACTAAAGAAGAGAAACTGCTTAGCTCAGGTTTTGATGTTGCATGCGGCTGAGCCATACTGATTTTCCCTTTGACCTGCGATTCTCCATTTGGTAACCTCTTGTAAATTTTCCACAACCAAGCTAAGAACATAACAGCGGTCATCTAGAAGGAAACTGGCCAGTTGGTTGACTGGAACAGTTCAGTATAACTACACAGACTGTGGTTCATGACTGAAAACTGTTTTTTTCTATTCCAAGTTTAAAAAAGAAATTAAATGCATGAAAAATTCCTTTATGTCAGCTATGCCATTAATTTTTCAGCCCTTCTGAAAGTACGTACTGGTAATCTATCATAAAATGCTTATTGTCATAAAGTGCGTTTATCAGGTCCACTAGCCTGCTGGTTTATGATCTACACTTTATATATATAATGTACTTTATATTTCATGCTTTGTAAATTTAATTTGCTACTCATAATGTGAGTAGCAAACTTCCCAGACAAAGCCTGGAAAAAAACCGTTTTGTGGAAATCTCTGGTTCCCTGACGTCAATGAGTTTTTGCTGCGAAAGAATCTTGGCATAAGCAAAACGCAAAACGAGGTTCCTGTTGGAAAGGGAACTTCAAGTGAACAGTTTTTTCTTTGGAGACATTAAAAACCCGGTACACACACTATCGACAACGTCAAAACTAGAAGTCAATTTCTTTTTTCTCATTTTG
Source organism: Clonorchis sinensis (assembly GCA_003604175.2). NCBI lineage: Eukaryota > Metazoa > Platyhelminthes > Trematoda > Opisthorchiida > Opisthorchiidae > Clonorchis > Clonorchis sinensis. The sequence goes on from CM030371.1 coordinate 14,362,377, forward strand.
AATTCTGAAAGTTTATGGCACTTCAAGTTTTTTTGTGCCACCTATCCTTTACTTACGGAATTTTCCTGAAAGCCTAGTCTCTCGAGGCTTCTCAAAGTTAACTGGAAACTGTTAATAATGAACATGGACTAGTCAGGACACCCAGACAGTTGCACCCAGTTGCACTCAGTTTTACTCAAAAACTGACTGCTGAGAGAAAGGTTGTTTAACCAACAAAATTAGAATCATTTCCTGACTATAAACTGAGCCAGGCAAGTGGAGTAGTTCACTGCAGGACACGGGTTGGGAGAACAGTGCGATGCTGTGCTGAATTACTCGCCATCGATACGAAACTGAGGTAAGGAAATCGGCAGACAGCAGAAATACTTTTCAAGCCAACGGATGGTCTAACAATTGGCACCGGTACAAGTCAAATGTATATCATCAGGGCACCGGTGCCGCCGCACCTCTCCAGGTTCAACATCATGCGCACGTAAAAGTAGCCGTCCACTAACACCTCTCCAAAGTGACACCAGATAATCTGACGGTATTAATTTACCGTTCAAAACGTTGTCATGCTTAGGATATCGGTTTTTGTTGGGCAGTCGTTAATAGGTCAGAGGGCAGACAAAAAATCTGACCTTCGTCCATCTGCTCGGTACCGCACTATCCGGTAGTTATCATTTTAGTTCCAAATCGCCATCAACTTATTCATCCCGCGCATTCTCCGCTTCTGCTGGTGCTAAAACGCCCATCAGTTTTACCTAACTGCAGCCTACATTGGACGATGAGTTTACTTATACTATGGCCTTCATGCAAACGTTTGCAGGTTGAAATATGAGGGGAAAAGTTTTTTTGCTGATTTTTATCTACAAATTAGTCTCTGAACCCAAGATATCGAGAGACCTACCAATTCACCAGACAGATATCTAGTAGAGAAACAGCTGGCGTCATTTTTCATAGGCCAATATGTGAGATACTATGGCATACGACACGTTAGAGATGATACTGATGGATAAAATAAACCGTACACTGGTGTACGTTTATGTCACTAAGTTAATGGCGATCAGCACTACTCACCTGGATAACTCAGACTGTATTTAATTTTGGGATTGATTAGTGGATCTCCAATGGAAAACACGTCGTCAAGGAAAAGCTCGTATTTGAGAAATTGCCATAAAGATAATACTGATTCGAACCCTCTAATGGATGAGATAGATTGCAGGTTTGTTGAAGCCGTGTAAATAATGATGTGGTCTTTCTATAACAGTTGGGGAAGTGTGGATATTAATATATTTTCATCAGGTTTAGAGCGCAGAAATTGCATTTAGCAATGAAATTGGACAAGTGGAATTCCACTTAGGCTGATAACCAGACAAATGCCAATAAAAAGCTGCCTGATATGAAGCAGGCCTTAAAATTTATTTTCAACGTAGTCCTACTTGAAAGCTCTCTATTTAATTGTCGAGTGCTGAAGTGAACTTCATCCATCTTGACATACACACACAAGTAAACAACAAATGTCCTATCCATATATCAATAAAAAAGAAATATAACTCGAAATATTGTTAATTATTTTCTAATTGAGATACTGTGCATCGAAAAGAAAAGTAGTGTCAGATGTTATTCATATAATCTCCTGCATATAAATATTTACGTAACTTCTCAATTTTCCCTATATAAATTTGGAGTCTTTCTGCTGTTGTTCATTCTGGAGAGTTACTGTGGTTTTAGCATCAGGCTCAATATGATTCGTGCGGCTAACCAGTTACAATCAAAACCGATAAAAAACCACACCATCGGAACTTTGCTTTTGTCTCATTGGCATTAACTCGTGGTGAACAACTTCCAATAAAATTGTGACGGCCGTTTACCAAATCCTGCCCTAGGACATATAGAACAGCATTTGCACTAGGTGGAAGGTAGCGGTTACCTCACCCTCAGGGTGGTGTCACGGTGGTGCAAAGTATATAAATATTTATGTTGTAAATGCCACATTGCTTGTTTGTCACTGCTGGTGCAGTTTGTGCTTGTGGATGTACATGGATGAGGGCGAATACAGGCCACATCACAAGCGTAAAACGTGCGGTGTTTCATTAATTCTAAGCGCATTCAGCTGACGGTTTTTAGAAGTGGGTTTGTTAGCGTATAAAATGTTTACAGCTTGATCTTGTTTGTCCACATGAAAGCTACATATTGTTTGGCAAAAACCGAAAGCTACGTCGACTATTTTATGCGGAGTGCAGGTATTTGTGTGGGTCTGCTTTCGATTTGGCATACGTGGAATTACAATAGGTCCACATGAATTCACATCCAGTTTCGTTAAAAGTTAAATCCAGATAAACCGACTCCCTAAAGGATGTGAAATGACTAAAGTTTCCTTCCGCAAAGTGATATTTTATCATTTAGGCATTTTATGCTGTAACCCAACAAAAACTGGTGCATTCGGTAATTTTATTGTCGAGCCTGATCAGTGCGCACATGACCAAAATACGTAAACTGGAGAGTATCTTGCATGTCAAAAGTTGAAATGGGATCAGTGTGAATACTTATTGAATGGATTTTACTCTTTACTCTCTAGAATAGGCCACGTCGTGATTTATGGGATTTTATAGCCTTCGACGTCCAGTATAATCTTCTCCAAGATATGCATGATATTTTCCCCAAGGGATAAATTCCGCCGACTTTTGCAAATGTGGCCCAAAAATTCCGGTGTGTAAAAAAATGCGACAAAGCGCACAATTTCATTAGGAATTGTTGAATGAAAAATTTTTAATTCACGAGCTCTTTAAAGCTGGCAGCAACTTTATCCGTCATTGAAACAGGTTAGAGCTGCTCCATATAGTCTCAAGCTGAACATCCATCTTGGTATCTCCATTTCGAACATTACTCCTCTGGCTGTGCGGTTTCGACATTAGAGGTGAGTTGGTGGTGGTCACCCTAAAACACCAACGCATTGCTTACTGGTACAAGCGAACAGAATCTGGAATGTTATTAGAGGCAGACGTGCCATCAGCAGCAATGGGCTTCCAAAGCCCACGATATCCGGATACCTGGTCAAAAAATAATCTTACGAGTTTTAACCTTAAACTGCGTATTAGCTGGAACCCACTAACTTTTGACCTCCGTTCAAATTTGCAACACAAGAGCAATCATGTTCAGACGGTTGGGACTTGTGCCATAAGATACGTTTGATTAAAATAACGGTAAAGAGCATGGTTTTGTCCGATTTTCAAGTATACTCTTTAGTTGTCCCTGTCCAACTCACCGAAGATTGTAAGAGAATGTTAAAATTGTAACCAATTTCCTATATGTAGAAACGACGAAATCCCTGCGAGTGAACGGGCAAAGAGAACAGACAAAACTGACTGGCCGTTCGTTTGTTAGCCCGGCAGTCAAAAATGATGTATCGTTTTAATCAGAATACTTTCAAAGATAGTGTGTTCCGTATTAAATTCCTCTGACATCCAGACTTCCATCTGGTTGTATTTTTCAAATATGCTTGCATGACGCAAAGCATTTTCACTTGAATAATTACCGCCCGACTTTCTCAGAGCTTCTGCGTGTTGAAAGTATTCGTCCTGGCAAAACCCTGAAATTATTTTGCTTGTCTGAAAAAATTAATTCACGGTTTTACGAGGTCTCAGGACAAGTGTTTTTTTACCATACCAGGCTCTTTATATGGCAGCCGTAACACTTTTTAGCGATCCTTAGGAAAGCCAAAGTCTGTTTGATACCAGTTCTTTGATGCTTCAGTTGATAAAAAAACATGTTCGTTTCGAGATTTTTTCCCTGAAATTGTTAGTGAGAACGAATAAACAGAATAGATTTTTCACCTATGCCCCTTTGAGGGGAATCACTATAAACGTTGCCCCATAAAGGCTTTTATCAAAATCTGCCTCACTATTTTGTTGGTTTACCCGGCTTTTCCTAGTACACCTACTCCAAGGTTATACGAATTTCCATATGGTTTAATTTTCCTGATCATCAGTGCAAGCATGCTGTGCACTCATTGTGTGTTGTTTATCGGGAAGTTGGTAAAATATGTCCTCCGTTCAACTGTAATTCTTTTGAAAGTTGAAAGAATTTTATTCTATGATTGAGGAATAAAAGACAACTTTAAACAACGCTTTTTAAAGGGCCGAATAGAATGGAGCTCCTAAGTTACAGATTAAGAATCAGTCCCACTCACCGACTAATACGTTACTGTGGCCGAGTGGACTGTGGCTCGGTTGATGGATACTAAAGCTTTTTAAGTGAAAAGCGAGGCATGCTGAAAATCCTATGAACCGTTATGCTGTTTTTTGGGGGGTTTTCAGTCAAGACGTAACTCGGAGAAGTGACTGACCCACGATATCCAGGCTTAGGGGAATCAATAACAGACGAATTTCCACACCGCCAAAGTGCGTCGATAGAAAGGGAGTTACCTTTTGAAACCCACATGACAAATAATAGATCTCAGTAGGGTGGAACCAATTTTAATTTGATCACACGCTACTTATCACGACAGTCTCTGTACAAATAGTTAGATAAAACGTATACGAAAAACATGATGTACTCATAAACTGCCCCCTGTTTTGTATTCTTTTTTTAGGTGTTCACCTTCGAAGTTTCTGCGTAGAAACTTTTATAATCGAGGAGCCTTATGAGTCGACATTATCCTCTCCATTCAGAATAGCATTGTTTTGCAACCCGATATCGTCCGTGACGTTTATCTCTTGGAATAAATTACATAAGGTCGTTTGTGACTTTTTCACCGGTTGGATAGCAACATCGTTTCCAAGCAAATCTGACAATAAATTTCCACTCGGATTGACCATCTGAAAACGTTTCTCCTGAACGTGATTCAAATGGCCTTGTAGAAAGTACTATGAACTTATACTTGGTCAGATCAAGTTTTATCTCAAAACTTCTGTCCCGACCCCTCTCTCGATGGGCTGTAAACATAGGTGTAAATGATGCTGTCTACTACTCACATGGTGTCCAGCGCTGAGTCACAATGCAAATCATGATGACCTCTTCAGTGGGGTAACAGTCATCTAAATCAACTGCACGTGTGTTAGAACATCCAACCGTTTTACTGTATTTTTCTTTGGCGCGTTCTGAATGTTTAGCATAGAATTAACCTTTCGATCACATCTGAGCTTTCCAAAATTCCAGCAACTGTCCAAAGTTGACTTTTGTTGATTTACGGTCAAAAATCTATATTGCTCTGACCAAATCGAAATGAAACTTGAGCAAACAGACGCATCACTTTCAGTATAATTTGCGCCCCCGAATCGATCATGCATCCCATTACCTTATAATTACCGGAAATACCTATGGAGTATTTTGCAAAACTTCGCAAGATGCGCATACGCACAACCTAACAAAAGCATCCTTGTTGTTTATGACAGTTTGCTCTCCTTTTTAAGAGGGTGTTGCAGGTAAACCCATGTGGAAGCGCATGTTGGAAACTAACTGACGCAACACTTTTTCTGTGCCTCATAACGAAACAAAATCACCTGACAAACTTTTTGTTTATCTTTCGTCTTTCGAAGGAACTGAAATCTCAATTCCGTTGTTACGGAGGACGAAAATCAATGATTGGAGGAACTAAGCTTCTATCATTTCTAGTCTGAGTATACAGCATCACAACTGCTGTAGAAATAGGTGAGCTGAAAAAAGACATATTGACTGAGGGCAAAATTCCAAATAAACATAGACAGATAGTTGTATAACTGGGAGCCAAATTTTACTAAGGCTTGAAGATTTTGCTACAAAATCCCACTGGACAACCCCAAACTCCACAGGCTCTCAAAAGAAGCATTAAAAGGTCAGTTTTCCTAAGTGCGGATGAACGATGTTTCTCTTTTATGCGAAAGATCACCATGTTTGTAACACCGCTGTTGTCTTCAAAGACGAATGAATGCGAGCGCCAAGCGTAACACTATAGGTGGCTACATTTGGTGTGATTCGTGTCTCAGTGTGAGAAGAAACCAGAACCGTTGCCTATGATTTGGTTTTGGGTATTATAAATATCCATTCACCGGACTCCCAAATTTCCATCATCAATTTATTTTTTAAGCATCTACCACTACTTATGGTACAAGATTTCAGTGTCCTTTTCTGTGTGCCTTTGCTGAATAAAAAATTCACCATGCCAATTCTGGTATTACAAATAGTCTTGTCTGGAAAAGTAAGGGCATCGTCCTTCTCCCGCCATATTGGACACCGTTTATTTCCGGTCCCAGTCAAACGGCCCAGTGCATCTCTCAGAACTGAAGCAGGCTGGTGAGAACAAACTTCAAAGTGAAAAAGATTTTCTTCTGTTTCACTTGATTTCGTGCTTATTTAGGTGCGTTGCGGCACGTTGACCATATTTGTCACGTAGTGAACACCCTATCAGGGGCAATGAGCCTTCGATTTCTAACTTGTCGAACTGTAGACTGCTTTTCCCCTTGACGCATGGTTATACAGAGGTCATGTTTTCTGACACCGTCAACCTTACCGGATTCCATTAGCTCTTACGCGCCAGTAGACTTTACGGTCCTTTACATCCCGAACACGTATTTGTATTGGTGTGCGCACTGAGAAGGTAATTCGTGGTAATATCTCAGATGACCATACTGCTTAATAGCCCTAAGTCCTGAAGTCAAAACTGGGTGGTCAAACTGGATCGTTTCCATTCTCAAGCCCTTTAAAAGTTTGACCGAAATCCAAGCGCTGGACGGTTCGTTGGAAAACCATAGATGGTAACAAATGCGTAAACAGTCAAATATTAAAGCCATCCTAAGCATTGTTTTCTGTACTGATTTTTTGGAATGTGGAGGACTGCATATGTGAACTTGATCGAAGGATACTCAACCACTTCAACTATAACACCAGTGACAATAAGGAGATAGCAACCAGCTACTGAACATACAAAGTGTTTCATACTCGCCATCAGGTTTATATGGACAACCTCAAACGATGAGATTTGGTGATGCACAAAGTCCCAAGCTTTAAGTGTTAAAGACCGCAGTTTGTTGGGCGATGTCTTTGGGTCAGAGTCGAGATAATTTGATACAAAAACTCAATAAAGCTTTGGCAATTAGAATCTGATCATTCAAAAGCTAGTGTCACTGATCTTCATCACAGCGGGGTGGCTCAAGTACATCTTTGAACTGCTCTTGAGCCTTGTTTAAGACTGACTTAGTGCAACCACTGTCCATCACCTAAGGCGTTTAAATGGTGTGCGTCCGGAATCTATCAGCCGGAACGAATACTGCCAAGTGTTATACATATGGGCGGAACCAGCAACTGGCCCAACTCGTCATGACACTAGCACGCGGCACCAAGCCCGACGAACTTCATTTCTGGACTTGGTTCATCTAACCGGGCCGTGCGAGGTCAGCCCACTCAGAAACATTTGTGTAACAGATATTAGCTTCTCGAAGCCACAGAGGGGATAAAGCTCCTCAACAATCTCTTTCTCTATAGGTTGAATTGGTGGTTCCAACCCCGCTATTGGAACAGACCACAAGACTTGTGTCACTGTTTATCCGGGCACTATTTATCATCACCAATACATGCTAAGAATTTAACTGAGCCCCCATAGTGTATACAACTTTTATACCACTTACTTTATGAGATGGTGAAACCGTGGAATTGTTTTATTGGTCTGCTTTTTAGTTGTATTTGCTTCCGCTGCGCTAGAAAGCGCTAAACTACAGGGCTTTTTTTACCAGTACGAAGTTTCCAAACCCTTTTCCTTCCAAAACCACTCAGCTACGAGAATACCTGCCAGAAACATGACAGACGCATTTTAAGGAGCAATTTTGATAATGCTGAACCTCAGTTCCAGTTAGAAGTGGGAAAATGATCACAGCAACTGAAGACTACCTGATTTTATCTTATTAATTCATATGCGCCTTAACGACTCTGTGTCGGCCTTAATGCAAGGCGTCCACCTGTGAGAACAAAAGAGCCTATTACAAAACAGAAGTTAGGATTGATTTTTAGTCTGAATATAGTGCTCAAGATGGCTCAGTGGTTTGATGCAAACTGAAGACAAGAAGGTCCGTGGTTTGGACCCATCCTCGGCATCTCGACTGTTCCTTTCTAGGATTGGGCAATCTGAAAACACCTCAGCCCTCGTGCTCCCTTTGGGCGGCATAGCAGCTAGGCACCGAAGAGATTTTACAACTAAACAAGTGAAACTATTATTTCATTGTAAATACAACGTGCTTGTTCAACGTAGGTCATAATATTCTATGCAGAGCTCTTGAGTAGCTTTTCGAAGTCGCCCGTGTTGGCAACTTAGCAGCCGCAGGTGTAACATTGGCTCCGTGTACACTGAAAAGCATCGTATAGGTTCTGCGGCTTTGTTGGTTGTCTGTAGTTGTTCCTAGGAATAGACGAAGCAACTATATGAATTTTTCACTGCGAAAATGTTGATTGTGATGACAGGACTGATCTGTATTCAACTATGATCTCTTAAAGTTTCCTAGTTTTGTCAAAACATATCAACTGTTTTATTCCAAAAGTCAGGAGCCGGCCGCTAGATGAATGTCCATTTATGATGCATCAGTCCAAGTGATTTGAACTTAACATCTGTTGTCACTGACTTTTAATGACAGATACGCAAGCGTAATTTCTTTGGTTACTCTATCTATGTAGTTAGTTTCCGTTAAATTTTCTTCGATCTAGATGGCTCATCGTAACCGAAAACTAAGATGACAACACAATAGCCGTTTCCAAAGGCATCAACTGCAAGTGTAACAACGGCCCGGCTTGCGAACTTTTTATTCCATCTAAAATACCAATGCCTTTGTAACCGCATCCTCAGGATAGATGCCTACGCCGGTGGTTTACCTTCCTTTTATTTTATACCTGTTACTTTTATAGCGATTTCCCGTTTGCCCGTTGCCAGGTGCACTCTTAGTCTGCACGGGGGGAAACTGTCGGATGTCCCACTCAGGACGTACTTCTTAGTCTGCGTCGAATGAATGAAATTTTAATTGCGGGGGATTTCTAGATATATTAAATCAGTCGGATATACTAATCAACCGTGTACCTAGAACGCAGCTTATAACCACACAGTGGTAATGACGTCTGTCAAGAACTCATGTGTGCAATTTGGCGGTTCATCGTGTGTGGCTGACATGTTTTTTCTGAACAGGCAAATAAGCAGATGCTGTCAAACATCCTGATAATATCTTTGCCCTTGTTACCCGGCTAAGTCTTCCCATATGAGTCACTCACCTACTATAAATTTACGTACACAAACCGACATAGCGTCATGACCCTGACCCGAATATGATTCATTGAGATTGACGTGAGGTGGCCAAATATTTGGCCGAATGAATGACAATGAGAGGATGGTTTTCATCAGCGTGGTGGAAAGCAGCTTATTCAGTATTAAACTAGTGTTTGTTTCACCACAAAATGCTAATGGTTTGTTTCACGTGCGTTTTTTTACATGAACCACTTTTTCACTGGTGGTAACTTGAGTTTGATCCAGAGCTGCAAGCTGATTCAGTTGGAAAACTTCCCCAGAATTTATTTCTTGCTAAAGTCGCTAAAGTTCGTTCTAAATACCTAAATGCTCCACGAAATTTTAGGTCGGCGGATAACATGTCGGCTTCTGAAAACCCGGAAGTCTCCTCAGCCGTTCAGATGGAACTCCGAATACGAAGCACAAACTGCGAAGGCTTTTGTATAAACAAGGATTTATTGAATCGAGTAAGCGTTTCGTTAACTGGTGCCGTGTGTTGCCATCATCTATTGGTCGCAAATCTTTGGATGTCCAAGAGGTGAATATTCCAATTAATCATGCTTCATCTATTATTCGCGGCTAATTAAATTACCAGTTTCTCTATCACCTCGAAAATCCCGGAAAACCGTCATATCCATTAGCCACAGTTTTGTTCATACCTCAGAATAAAAACATCCATATGTGGTGCGTCTATTATTTTACAAACACCCTTAGGTTGCGTGGTCCTTACAAACACGGTATCACGAAAGGAAACAAACCGAACTCCTAGTTTATCCCTTCTGAAAATAGATACGCAGTGATCCTCTGATTGTCCCCCTTAAATGAACCTCTGTATGCGATCACGCAAATTTATCTTCCGACATTGTAAAAAGTGTACCTCGTACCCAAAACGGACCGGTGTTTGCGAAAAATTTTTGCGTCTTGTTCCGTCACAGAACACCATACCCAAAACAAACCGAATGTTACAAACAGTGTGTGGCATAGATTTTGGTTTATATTCTGCTACGATAAACCAGAAAGGGTCTCTACTGATTAAATATGGAACGCACCCCTGATGCTACAAAAAGCGCCCGATAACTGAGTTGTCTGCAAAGGGAGGTAATTTAAAGGCTCCACTGTACAGAAAACCAAGAGGTATAGATACTGAGTGAACTCAAATGTGATGGATAGTGCTAAAATCTTCGGAGTATTTTTAACTCAGTCGAAGTCTGATTGTTCGCCTGAGTGACCCAAATTCTCAGAGGATTAAGATGTACTAGTTGGTTATTATTGATGCCAAAATGGTTTCGATTAGTTAAAAAACACGCCGCAGGAGATTACCCATGTAAAGTCCGTTATTCCTTATTAGCGTATTGGTCCCATTGTCTTGGAACAATGATACCGCGAGACTCTCAACATGATGTTTCCTGAAGTCAAATTTGCAGATCACTTGCGGAGTAACTGTTGCCTCTTGAAACACAATGGTAAACATACAGCTACTAATTGATGAGATTCCGACATTATTGTGTCTCTGTTTTAGACCGCTTACCAAGTAATCTAATGACCTAAGATAAAAACTAGTGGATGATTTCAACAACTAAGTGTCGAAAAACATCCGAATACTAGCGTTTCCAGCTGAACGTGTTCGGCGCCGTATTCCACCGGTGTACTTGAGCACTTGCTATAAGCTCATCCTCCAACTCTACAGTTGCTCTCAGTTGCAGTTTATGTGAACGAGGGTACACATTCGTCAACATTGGTCTATTACTTTATCGTAGACAGTGTTCCTTACGTGGCATTAAGCAAACAGGTCAAGGAAAGTAAAAAGTGAATGACGACCAACAACAAAGTGCTTCTAGGACCACGCAAGAAAGGTTACGTAAGGTCGGTTTTAACTGGCGAACGAGTAAGGTCCTCAGCCGATTACTTTAATGCAAAAGCCAGTGCGCAATGGGGAGGTTTTTTTTCGGAGAAAGGCGGAAGTATCTTTTTATCAGGGGATACGTTACCACGCGTGTTTCAACTCCAAACTTGTAGGACCTGGAGACTGCGTTGATCAGACAAACCTGGCAACACAGTCTTCAATGTCGCACGGACAATCCTCAGTATAGCTCTTTGGGGCAAGAAGGCAAGTAAACCGCTGCGAAAGCTATCTATAAATAGATGTAAGGAATTCGCTGTAAAATAACTATTTCACCAATATGTGTTGGTCTGGTACACGTGACTGGAGGTTTCATCAATTCGCCGATTCCTTTTAAGATTTTTATCGCAATTTAAAACTGTGTGAGGGGGTCTCACAGGTACTCAGTATTAGGGAAACTGTTCCACTTCGAACACAATTTTGTCAGTCATCTACATTTAAGCGGGTCAAAATACATGGGAAAACTTGTAGAAATGACAATAGAAAAGGAAAACCACACGTAAAAGGCAGTATCAAAATGTGTGGAACAAGTATGTTTTACCCAAGTTTTGAACAACTGATGAGCACAGAACACGTAAAAACAAAGGCTGTGCAGTTTCGGACACGAACTGGGGCTCCAAGAGTTCTGTCTAAAAATGGGAGTTTTTGCATGCCGAGAGGACCAGAAGTTAAAAAGGTCAAAATGCTATCAAATGACTTGGATGGTCAGAGAGAACACTTACGAATGAACCGAAGAATCCACTTCCACACAATTGAAATTGTTCTTGTTAACTGCGGGACTCAGCCGAGTAGAAATAGGGTGATGGCGTAAGCCCTAAAGTCCGTCACAGCAGAGCTGGTTTGCACAGAAAACTCACTTTTTGAGTACGTCTCATTTGCAGCGAAAATGCAGTTGGAAGACATCATTTTGATTCACGGATCAGGGGAGACCAGATGAAAGGAACTGTAAGATTTTGGAAAATTGATTTGGAGAACCACGAACAAATACTTTCACAAGGTCTATGGTCAGTGTACTGTTTGCATGTATATGGCCTCCACTTAAATGAGACAAGCCAGGCCGCCTGAATAGGGAGCAAATGCGTAGAAGGGACTCATTTGTGGAGTTATTTGTAGGAATTACAGAATGATTCAGTGAAAAATTTGGCGTATTTTGAACACAGTCCGGAGCATAATTTTATGACGATTTTGCACAAATGGTAAAGGAAAATGGTTCCAAAGGAAATATCTGGATGAGCAGCCAAAGTACACCTATTGCGCCAGAGTCAACACAGATGGGCTGGTTATTGATTGATCAATGAAGCGAGCCTTTTGCTTATAAGGTTTTGAAGTCCAAGCGGATCAACCTGACCGTTGTCCAGACAATGGGAGCACATTCATTGCGCATAACCTGCAGTCCTACTTCTCACCGAAGATGACGTCAAACGTAGATGGAGCCTACAAAAATCCAGATTCACGTTGTTTGTTGACTGAACAAAAATGGATGGGAATGATTGCTGCATACGCACCATTATTCAACACTATACACTAATTGGGTGATTTACAACTTAATGCCTAGAGCTATCCAGATGTTCCCATTGCCATCCCGTTTATTTTGTGTGCACTGTACTCTGTTTTATGGTAGTGCGGATTTGGGTTTATTTTAGTGTGTTCAATTCTATTGAATTTATCCTCGCTTTGCACACCTAGGTGCATAAATATCTCGCCTTTTCACTGCTAAGCCTACAGTAGTGCCAGGGGTCTGCAAATACTGGAAAACTGCAGTCACCTGAATATGTTGCTTGGCTGAGTTTTCTGAATGGTGTTGGCTATGAGACCACCGTTTATGTACTTGGTCTTAATTCTTCATGTCCCCACTACAAACTTAAACCCCCAAACTGGCATGTTGATGGCTTTACAAACTTCTTCTCCTACTCAGTATTCGTTTTTACGGTGCAAATGCAGTTCGATGCAAACCAATCCTAGTATTAATTTTTGTTCGCTGGTGTCTATCGGTATAATTCACTTGACAGGCTAACCCAAAAACTGAAGCCAGTCCAACCTGATATGAAAGCATTTTGGAACATCCGAAAATCATTGGAGTAATTCCCGGACTTAATCATTTTTATTCTATGTTTATCACGGGGATTTGAGATTGCGTGAAAGATCTTTGTTAAGTGCCAAACGTCACCGCTAACTCTAGCTTCTCTCAGTTTTTCCGCCGCGCTCAACTTGGGACACTTAAATCTTTAGTATAAAAAATCAGAGGGAGCAGTTCACTTTTAAAATTATGAACCACTTCATTTCAGTGTACATAACTCCCAAAGCTTCACTGTGCTCTGTTTTGATGCACACACTATAAAGCGTTACTTCACCGGCAAAATCAAGCCGAATTACCTCGTGACGAACGGCGGAAATTTACTCATTTTACATATAGAATGCGCGGTTAATTCGAAATTATGTAGCTAAAATCGCTGAGCAGCTGTGAGTCCGCAGGACCGAGCACAGCAACTATGACGTAATGTTGTATTTAATTAAATAACGAAAACTCAATGTGAAAGATCCTCTAGGTTTATATTTTTACCAAGTGATCTTATTTTCTGCTCGTTTAAAAGGCACACCGATGCAGAGGACCCATTGGATGCCTGATGTTTGAAATCGAGTGAACAAATCACCCTTATGAAGCACCAAGTGAAATATTATGTTTGAGTATCCAAAACAGGAGTAATATGGGCGGACTTAGTCGTAAAATTCATTATTACTAGAAACTAGGGACGAGAAGGCAGGTAAAAACTGTTGAACTGAATTAGGGACTGCATTCCTAAACTTCATTCAGCCCTTTTAATCGGAAGCACCACATCAGAATGCTAAACAGAAATGTATGTTTTAGGTAAACGGAATATTGTGAATTGGCAGTTCTGGACGATCCGTACCATAAAGTTAACTAGGCCGTTGCCACCTAATGGTACGTGTTATACCCGAGCCCCTTCTTGGAGACAGGTGTGCGTAGATCAGTCCAGAGGCGCATCGGGCGAAGGGGCAGTGTCATTGAGTAGCGTGGGTATACTAGGGACATCAACCCTGTGGGTGCCAGTGAGTTGAAGCTAAACTTTTGCACAGTCTGCTAAGCATTACGTAAAAATAAAGGTCTCACTAGTCCGATTGCGTTTACATATCCATCAGTTTAAACTTATCATTTTTTTCCTCCTGAGTACTGTACCTGACGTTTAATCCACCTTGGGAGATTCAGATTGATTGTCTACTTAATGAACTGCTGCAACTGACACCCTGGAAATTCATACGTCTCGAGTTGGATTGCAAAGCAGAAGTCGGGAGGACAACGGACATTAATGAAGTCTCACACATCATGTACCCCAACGATGAGTCTAATCCACGGCAAAACAAACACGACCGGACACATCCTGGGGCGAGCCAAGCGAACCACTTAATCTTATTGTAAGAGTACACATAATGCAAAAACAGATATAAATACGAATAGCGTAGCCAGAATCTTGGCGCACCGTGAACCGTTCTAATGGAGCACTCTATTTGTGTCCACCGCTTTTGTGTTTTCGTTCGTCTCCTCCTGAATGGTTAGATTTCTTCCGTTTATTGTAGAAGTATGCTGTTAGTAGCGAACTTCATAGTTATTGGGCAGTTTTTGGTAAACACCTGATTACTCCTGGATTACGTGTTAGGCAACATTTCAACCCTGCATTCAAGTATTCCCTCCAATGACGTACACTGGTTGTTATCTGCATGGGGAGATAAAACGAGAATTTAAGAAACCATATGTGCTACTTACCCTACTTCGTAAGTTCCACTAAGCCTATTTTGCATAGTAGTCGAAGAAGATGCAGGCAAAAGTACAGCGAACAGCCTACCATAACCAAATTAACTGTTCCAGAATCTAGTTCATCTAGCTTGCTTTACGGGTTTGTGATATACGCAACCATCAATATGTTAATTCGGCTCATAATCCTTTTCTTAAAAGCCTTTAACTAATTTACTATCACCCATGGGAACATCAGTAGAGCAAGACGTGTTCAAATACACACAGTACTTTTATTATTTTTTATTGGTTTCTTAGTACACTGGAAATGGAACGAATAAATCGGACTAATTTCAATAATTTTAGAGCTGCTGAGATCTCTGAAAAGCATAGGAAAATCGTATATTTGGAGGCGATGTCGTCATTCTGATCCGTCTTTTTTAACATCTGGTTTCCGTTTGAGAAAAGAACAGGCAGTAAAACGTTTCGACACTTTGATGTCTCACGTCAAACGAATTTTCATGACAATCTTCCAAAAGCTGGAAATAAGGTCGCGTGGTCCCTGAGCATAAGACTGCTGTCTGTCAGCTTAACAAACATGAAATCTGCTCTTGCCCAACATCTTCACAAATGCTTCCGATCGAGCTTCCTTTCGGTTGCAGAAACTAGAGTTTTGCCTGGACGTTATAAATAATTTATATAGTATTTCTAGGACCTCCGAAACGGAAATCTTATTCTGAGAAGGGAGCAGCCTAAATTCCCAGTAGACAGAAAGGTGTGACTCAGTTAAATTAATTGTGCACTTAACACTCGGACATAAATATGTCCGAAATCAACTCGGATGTGGCTCTCAACATGGCGGCTCAGCCTAACTTCTCCATAAACCAATTATACTGACACTAAGGGCCCTGATTACGTAAGCATTTATCGCTTGTTCTAATTCCCTAGTAGTGAAGAGCCACCCTAACGTATCGGTCTGATATGCTCAAGTAGAGAAAGACACAAGTGACGTAGTTCCAGAGGTTTGTCGAAACATTTTGCACAGAGTTTTGCTCACATGCCGTTGGCGAGAATTCACCTCAACTACCTTGGCACACGACTGTGACAAGATCAGACCATTCCACCTATATTCGCCTATGCACTTTACTGGCAAATATTCAACTCAACAATGCTCATTCATGATCAGCGTTGTGTTATCGTTTTTCTAAGCGCCCAGGTTAAAAATTCAGGTTAACCATCCATAAACATGTCAAATTTGAATTGATTACTGGCTGAGAATGTGTATACGAACCTGCATGCGATTTGCCAAAAGCACTAACTTTCCCCTAAATGAGCTTTCCTCAAGAAGAGCGGTTTCCCATCTAGGACCAAGTGACTTTGGCTCTGAGCTTAATTTTGAAACTGCTGACTTTCGAGAGGTTACACTCCGCACGTCAACGAAGATTACTTTCAGAGCTTCTCCGGCGTAAAATAGCATCAAAACACATACCAGATTACGAACCTTGTTTCCTGCAATTTTCCACAGTTTTATTGCACCTAGGGACCCAAATATTGTAGTGAATAAAAACTGCTCCTTTTTTTATTCAGTAAACTATTGCATGGCTTGCCTCTGGATGGCACGGGACTACTACATTCTCTCGTCTTTAAGGCTAACCTTTTAAACAAGGCTGCTCGTAAGACCACTCCAGTTTTACATAGATATAATTCACTTTTGATTGATAAGTGTAGGAGATATTCGAAAAGACTCAACCAAACCGCAATTCCTCATTGTAGGCCACTTCAAAATGACTGTCTCCATGAAAGACGGAAATTAACTTCTCTCAAAGTACCAATACAAAATAAACGGGAGTAGTCTCTTTTTTTACCTGGTAATTGCAAGATGGAAGTTCATTACTCTGACACGCTTGACAAGCAAAGTAAAATGGTTTCTCAACCATTGGTATTTCAGGAAATAGGTAGATAAGACAAACAGTCATGATATTATCTACTAAGGAAATAGAATGTTACGCGTTGATGCCACACCAATCATTTCAGCGTCATGACCCGCAAAATGTTTGATATAATTGTGTACATAAAAACGCCATTGATAATCTCCTTGCTGAAACTACCCCCACTTTCAGCAGAGCAAAAAATATTTACAATAATATCCGGAATACTTTTAGACACAAACTGTTTTTTCATTGGTGTTAATAAGGTGGTGGCTTGGTTAGTTTTGATTTTTAAATTTAGTCTTTTGACAGATTCTCTGGTCTACTAAAATGCCCTCTATTTTGCGGTGTTTTTGTTGCTAGTGTTACAAACGCTGTTCAGAATGCCAGTAATTGTTTTAACTTCAAAATTTTATCGTTTTTTATTCTGTCCCATGAAGCAAGTCTGCCCCAAACTGACACAAATTAGGTCGTTACCCATGGGCAGTTCTTGTTCGGTGGGACACACTATTTTAAATGTACTCCTCCTGGATATCAACTATTTGTCAACAGCCCTAAAAGTCTTATAACTCGGATTATTTTTATACCGAAGAGCGATAGGTTTGCGTGTCTATCACAGAGTCGAATATGTATGTGGTGATGTTTTTTCCTAGCTTTTTTCTTTCACGAGGCAACTTTAGCCAACTTGAATGGTAAGTTGGTCGGTCCTTTTGATCATCTTTCTCTGCTCCACGGTTGAGCTGGTCATTCACAATATCGTTCATTATTACTGCGTGAGTCAATGGGTTGCCTTGCAAAATCCTACTCCTTATTTTTCATGAAACTATGGGTGAGTATGCAGCCACCAACACTGGTTACGTTGTCCACCCTACGAACTTGATGACCTACTGAAAACTTAATGCCTGGTTACTTAATTATTGAGCCATACCTGAAAACAAAACAAGTTACATAAATGACAAGCTAACAAGATATTTGAAGCAGGGTAAAATTTTGTACATTTTTTTAACTGGAAGGCGGCAAGTCCTTCGCTTCTTTTAGGAATTGCTCAAAGTAATCGCACAAACGTTCATTTAGACGCCTAGTGCTTGTATCTCAGGCGTTTTTCAAGCAATCGTAATATTTCTTGAGGCGGAAAATGCTCGGAAATTCTGTGAGAAATACCGTCGGCTAAATAAAATTCTGCCGTGCTCTACTTGACGTACTATGATGAATTGCTTTGGGTTGGACATTCATTTCAGTCGGAATACGCTGAGAAGAAAGCCGTCTCTAAATTTGTTTGCAGAATCAAAAATAGTTTGACTTCAGTGCAAAGTTTCACCATAAAATATTTATCTGATAGGACTAACAAAATTGGAAATTTACCGGCCTGACAATTGAAAACATTGCGACCCCTGGGCAACACCAACAGCAGTTGGAACTATCGTCAGACCTCCACCGTTTAGCTGTAACACCCTTTCGGTGCCTAGCTGCCATGCCATCCGAAGGAAGCATGAGGGCTGGGATACTGCCAGGTTGCCCAAGCCTAGACAGGGGAAGTCGAGAGGCAGAGGTGGGGTTCGAACCACGGACCTTCCGGTCAGTAAATTCGCGCTCTAACCACTTGAGCTATCTCGCCCCACCGTCAGACCTCCAAGAAGATCAACTATATCGCTTGTTGGATGATGGCCGTTTCAAACAATTCCGTGGGTATTTCTGGGTACAAAAAACTGGCACAGAATTTTTAATCAATATTGTCACTTAGAGTAGTAGTTCATACCTTCTCAGACCCCAAATAAAGTCTCACTAAGCTGACATGAACAGATAAAAGACAGCAAGCATGTTTATCCATCAGATAGTTGAATATCCCCAAGAACTCTTATCACTCGTTGTGTTGTCCATGGAGGATAAGCTGCTAGAAAAAATACACTGATCGGCGGAAGGGCGAAAGGGATCGATTCATTCTAAATCACGTGTAAGGATTTCAGTTGTGGAAAGAGGAATGTCAGAAGTCGCATTATCTCCTTGAAGAAGCCAA
The DNA here is from genome assembly GCA_003604175.2 of Clonorchis sinensis. Classification (NCBI taxonomy): domain Eukaryota; kingdom Metazoa; phylum Platyhelminthes; class Trematoda; order Opisthorchiida; family Opisthorchiidae; genus Clonorchis; species Clonorchis sinensis. The sequence continues at coordinate 14,381,184 of CM030371.1, forward strand.
CCTTTGCTTACTTTTTGTAGGTGGTTTCCTGAAGGGACGCATATTTGGTTGGTTGTTCAAGTGTATCCATCTTCAGATAAAATTTTGGCTGATCTTCAAGGCACCTTTTATCCGAAACTCCTCAACCATCAATAAAATTCTCAATCCAACAACAGCAATTGCGTGCATACCTAGTGTCCGATGTTCACATCCTTGGACTGTATTCATTCTAGATGAAATAGAATGTTTGAATGTGATTTAGCTTAATTCATCCTGGCTTATCTCATCTGTACATACGATTTTTATAGATCGATTACCGGAGAATTTTCAATCTGCCGAAACAAACCACTAGTTCACTTGGGGTAGCCGACTGAATTTGCAGAGGAACCCTCCTCACATGAGTCGCCTGCACTATATTTTGCTGTAATGATCCTAGTAGTTGCCAAGCTACAACGCCACAAAGCGATTTGGTCGATAAATGAAATACAACTTCACAGTCTGCTTATGAAAACATTGGCTTATGGCACTTTCACGACGATTTCATGAAATGTCTCCGAAGACAATCGGTACAGGCTAAAGTTGGTGCTGTCAAATCATTAGATGATCAGGTTAGCAAAATAACTTAACATGCTGTGGACCATTTTGTTGTACCTTAGTGTGTTAATTGAATTTGACTTCTGAGTAACTAGTTCGCGCATATTATCTATGATATGGGAGATATGAACCTGTCCAGTGGGCTGTGATCTAGTTACACCGCTCCGTGAGAACAAACTATTCCAGGATAAGTGGGTAAACAGTGATGCTTTTGTACAGCCCATTGATTGGTATTCACACGTCACCCGTCATAATCTACTTCAAGGCATATTAAATTGTGTGAGATACTGGGGTTTCAAGTCATCGAATCACAAACTTTTTAACCAAAACTGCGTCGTATCTAAACGCTCGTCTTTAACCTCGAGCGATGAATAGCACCTTAACTGTTAAAGCCTACTCTCTACCTAGGCATGAATAAGGATTCCATCAGGCGAACTATCCACGCCTTCCCAGTGGAGTTGGCAAGTCATTTTTACATTGATAACTTTTTCAACATTTATAAGATCTCTGGTTATGTTCCGGAAATGATTCCTGCCAGTATAGTGAAATGACGTCATATCAAGTTTGGCTCAAAAATCGCTTCGGGTCTCAGAGGCTGGACATTCATTCTTCGGATATCTCAGATTTCTGTCAAAACACAATGCGGATTTTATCCGGTCATCATAGGACAACCAGAAATTCATAGCACGGAAAAGACCCTGTATTGTTACTGAGTTACAGAAAGAAGGTTAATTTGAAGGGTTTCTGTTGTGAGTTAAGTCATCCATACGGCGCCGTTTTACGGAATACACATGCAGATAGCCTTGCTTCCTTTTTCTAAGCTTGTTTTTTATGCAAAGAAACTGTTTTGTGATCTCATAGGCATTCATCCTTGCTTTTCTAATTAACATTCATTTTGTGTTCGGTGAGCAGTCGCCGTTTTGATTCTTCAGCTTAGGGAAAATTTATAGTGTGTGATAAGATTTGGCACTCAATTGAGATTTCGTCCTGTCGGTGAAGCCAGCCTGTAATGAAAAACTGTGCGGCTTTTTCATCCCTGTTGGTATTCATCAACACTGCGCATCTGACGTAACTGAGTTTTAAACCCTCGACTTTCCGGCCAGTGGTTGAAAACTGAACAATACGGCCACGACCGTATGAACGGCAAAACATAGTACCACTCATCCCTCATTCACACATGCCACAGCACGGGATCATCTGTTGATTTACTTTTTGAGTGATGAATTTTCATATGGAAATTACACCTATCTTCCGAAATTATTTCTCCTCTGAGTCACTTATGGACTGAGATTAGCTGGCGACTTTCTTTCCGAGAGGGCTACGTCACGCCATCCACTTTTGCGGCTTAGGTGTGGGCAAGTTCGTGGTGAACGTCTGAATGAGAAAAAAATTTTACGTACGGTGGTTACAACCTACTTATATCGGCTGGCTTCCTGGTCATTCCATCAAACGTCTTTCTCGAGTAATGTAGCCCACAGCACATTCCTACAGTCGGTCCGTGAACCGTTTTAACTGAACTGTAGCGCAACTACGTGGCTGTCGGATTTAGATGTTACCGACAGGCTAAAGTTGCGACAGAGGAAACGGTGTGATCATCGGCTTTACTTTTGCAGTGTGATGGATGGGGGGCTGGTTTATCCCATACCTTGTATGCAGTCCTCTGACAAAATGATGTACTCCACGGTAATGAATGTAAGCGCTGCAGGCGATTAAATCCTGATGCAATTTTGGGTCAGTTTTGCCGGTACAGCAAGTGACGTTAATTATTTCGTTGTCCTCAAAATGGAGCCTATTCTTGCTATTGAGGAGAATGTTGACAGTTCACGTAATGTGGAGCTTGGCCTCCCCAGATCTCGTTTCACGCTGGAGTCACCTCTGTCCTTGAGCCCTCTGGGTTCCCGTTTGCGACCTTTAGTCGGACTACAAGCACATTCTTTTTCTCTGTTTATTAATCCGATATTCTGCCCTGGTTGGGTAGTCTTGTTGAGACGTATGTCCTTCGCACACAGTGATGCGTAAATTTTATCTAGTCCAATGCGCTGGTTGATCGAAGCCGGAAATGATCTTCCGCGTCTCATATCTCCGTATGCCAAATTTTTCGGAGTGAATTTGTGACCTTCTACTCTTCATGTATGTATGGTTATATATATGTATGGTTATATATATGGATGTTATGCCTCCGGACAGTCACATTGTTTTCTTTTATTCGTGCACATGGTTTTCTCCCAGTGTGCCCGGTTTAGAACTTGTTGCACGTGTTGGTGTTGATCTGGTGTTTCACGTTGTTCCTTTTGATTATTCCTTGGTTGTTCTTCGGTCTTGAGGTCATTTTCCGTAAAGGGTTTGTGGGCCATGAGGATTCCATTTTTCTCTGTGAGTTCAGAATTATTCCTAATGTAAGAGAGAGCTTACCGTATAGTCGCCTGTTCTCACCGATTCTCTTGTTGTGATGTCCCTATCTTCAAGCATCTGTTGCTGAAGTTCCTTGGATATTCATTGGTATTGTCTGGTTCTATGGTATTGCAATATGTCTCTGCGCTCATAAAAGTTGTTCCGGTGCATCTATTCTTGTAGTTCGTTGAAGGATTAGTGTTATAGTTCAGTATATGTTCCGTAGTGTCTCCCTACCGCACACGCACTCTTTTTGAAGAGATATTCTCACAACGGGAAGTTTCTTTATAAAGAAACGAACCTCCGGATTCAAAGGCTCCATTATGTCGAGTAAGAACTTGTTCATCAATCCGTTTTATATCTGTAGGAGAGGGAACTTGATTTTGCCGTGTGATCAAAACAGACACGCGCAAAATATTGGTTATGCCGTAAGTTGCCATTCTATGGTGATCTCCTGGGTGGTTGTCTTGACAGGGACAGCCTAAGCTGGTGCTGGAGTTTGTAAACGTTGCTTCTCGTTAAAAAAACATGATAGTATCTGATCACTTCTTTTGAAAAACAGATTGCTCTCCACTATCTTGTTTGCGCAAGTATGGATAAATCCTACATGTCCCCGTCATTTGTGGTTATTTAAACTACAGGAATAAACGACCATTTTCCAGACTGAACAGTTAAGTTCACCAGTTGAATACTCTAAGTATGAACGGATGGATGGTCGTTCACACACAATATTGGATATGGCGAGTCTAACAAATGTCTGCTCTAAATAGATTTTTGACCGCCTGAAGTTTTTTATTATTCCGTATCTCAGTTTGCCTTGCTCAGGACAACCTAGGAAGCCTAAGACTTTAGCTTTTTGGGACTATGATTGCTTAGTAAAACCCAAAAATCCCAAAGTTGTAGACCGTTTTCGGATGCTTTTCGACAGAAATCTGTACAACGTCCTTGGCGAAATACCCTGACAATTAAAGCAAATTAATTCCTGAAGAAGTTACACTTGGAGAACGTTGGTTGCTGTGTATAAGAAATTGACCAATGGAGACAAATATAAACAGCTACAGTACTGAAAATATTTTGCATAACCTTCGAATATGTCAGGTATACCGCGAGACAGAAATTGCTTCCTAATGCACAAATGCGCATCCATTTAAGTGGATGGCTCCATGCGTCTTATCAACTGTTTGCTAGCCTAAGACAAAGAAAGTCTGCAAATGAGTTGAAAGTTGAACATATATGGGGCTACCCTCCTCAAGCTACCCTCATCCACACGCTGTCGAGTCCGTAACGGTTATTTGTGTGAGATATCGACAGAAGCTCCAAACCTTGAAGAAATTGCTCCCCGTCTGTCCGATGATTTTGCGGTTTTGTTCCACCAGAGATTATTTCAGTGCGCAAAATCTGATCAACTTGACCGTTTACAATATTGCACACAGACTATAAAGGTTTACTAACGAAACATGAAACCCAGCCATTTTGAAATTTCAGACGAAAGCCTGGAGTTATCACAAAAATTTATTCCTCTTTTGCAGCCGACAATGCTTGGCAGGACCCAAGTCTTCCCAAGATTGGTTTCAGACCCAGCTAATTACATAAATATTTTACCTTACTGATGCTAACGCAAACAATGTCTTGAATATTGGTGGAGTGAGGATAAACATAATAAATTGGTGCATCTAGACGTGCCGTTGCACACCATGTTACAGCTATAATTAACTTGGAGGATATTCCTGTACGAAGTGAAAAAGCTTATGTTTAAAAATACTTGCGATATTAGTTGGTATTCGGGAGGCAAATAACTGTCACGCAATTCCGCTAGCAATTCCATTGAGAAGGCCCCGGGAACCTGACCTGGATCCAGTTAAAAAAATTAGGCAGTGCTCAAGAAGTCAGTAGATAATTTTAGCCTTGGGCGGCAACCAAAATTTCAGCGGGTAATACGTTATCTTGAAAAATTGAAAACGTGCTAGAAGATTTTATTTATATCACAAGGAATTCACTTCTGTAGGCTTTTTCTAATCTTGCACGATTTATCACTGTCCAGTCAGATAAATGTTAAAATATCCGTTACTCATAGAGAAGGTCCGCTCACAGGTAGGAATCAATTTTTCTGTAAGTGATTCTACTAGAAATAAGTAGTATACAGTGGTTCTGGTAGTAGCTAATAGTTTGTATTAGTTTGCGTAGCAGTTGACTTTACTTGGTCAACAAATCCGACTTTACAATCCGCGTGTGCGTCCCGCAGTTCACATGCTACTTGGATGCACCGGGAACTCTCTCCGAGCCAATGGACGTAGCTGATATTCGCGCTGATAATACCTACATTCGAGGAAGCCAAAGTTGCCATATTTAAGTTTTTTTGCACATGGTTTAACGGCGTATGTTATCTAACCGGTGTTGGTTATTAGTGAGGACTCAGAAACAAGCGGCCACAATTTCGTTTCACTCGATTTTGAGAAGTTGTCCAAGTTCATCTATGTGATTCACGCACATTGCTCGAGAAGATGCAAATTATTGTTGGGGGAAATGTAAACCTTTGAAAACGAAAAAGATCTCCCAGGCTCATGATCCTCCTATCCTATCCTACAACAGGTCACGTGACATAAGTTTAGGATAAGTTGCCTGTAAGGGTTGGGCGCACAATCCTTCTTGTACGGTAGCGGAAGATAAAACTGAATTTAAAATAATTCGAGACGAGTTAAGACGTCTAATTTGTCCGATTCGTTAGAACCCTGTATTGAGTCTGTTTTTTAGTACGCCACGAATTGTACACAGTTCATGAACCTTTCAAGATTTCGCCGGTTTAGCTTAGGAATAAGCATAGTATTGACTTCTCGCCAATTAGTCATAAACCCGGTGGCGGTGAATTAATTTGCAGACAAAAATAAATGTATACTATCGGTCTCCACATTCTTATAAGTATCTTTAGCAACAGTGACAAAAGTAAGCGGAAAGTCAACATGCGAATACAATTGTTCCAAAATGCAGCGGTCAAATAATACAGCAAAAAAATGACAGCGTTTAGCTTCCTTGGTTGACATACTGAACATAACCACCCATGTGCTGGACACAGGTATCGCTGTTGCCTTAGTAACACTACATTTCTACACAGGACCGGCTGTAAAAGTCGTCGTAATTCATTATCCCAGGGCATTCACCCAGGCTTAAGTCTCCCTCTTGAACTTCTAAGAATATGAAGTAGACATCTATGACTACCATCTATGACTACCTTTAAAGCGTTTCACTAACGTCAAGACAGCAATTCTAAAACAATGTTCAGAATAAAAAGTATTTAATGAAAGGATTGCCTGGTTCAAAAGTAACCCCTGGATTGAGAGACCCTATATCGAATCCAGTTTGTGATCAAGGTAGCTAGCTAAGGCACTGTATCGATCCACCGGATTCAAATGACTCGACACAAATGAATCGTTGTCTTAGTGGCGCTCAAATTTTCTGGGTGTTAGGTACCCGGTGAGGAGTGTCTCACTCTGTCCCCGGTTCTGTCATTTCGGAGGCCTTTCATTACTTTGCAACTAGACTGGCAATTTGGTCGAGTTACCCTGCAAACTGGTTGTTGACTAAAATCCTTCTATCTAGTTCGTTCACTCAGCAGCTGGGCCATTAATGGCTGCTTCTTCAAGCGCAGCTTAATCGTGGTTTCGAGCGGTACTCATAAATTGATTATTAACAAATGTAAGTTCAAAGTGGCCTTCAAGGGATACCCAAAAATTGGCCCTCTTGGATAGCTAACGTTTCCTCTATGTGGTCTGTTTTTCTCCTGATTTTGGAGAAAACGACGCCTCCTTGCTTAAATTACGGAGCGCTTGTTAGACTTTATTGCACGCCAGCCAGTTTGGAAAGCGTCTGAAAAACAACTGAGAGCATCTGATGCGCACTTATCTGGAGTCGCTGGAAGAAGCTTTTGCGCGGAAATTCGTTAATAGTTTCTTGTCCTACGGTTTTAGCGCAACACGACGGATAAAATTCAGATAGACTCAATGGCTGGACGAGATGAAGTGACTAACTTAACAGTGGATATGGTACAGTATATAGTATATAGTATATAGTTACTTACAACAAAGTTTTTTCTATACTGAAACTTGGCGGAATCTCCAAAACGAAATGGACACTGGGAAAGGCCCTTCGAAACCTCCTGAAATCCCCTTCCATCTGAATGGTAAATTTCTTAGACGCTCGTAACAGTGTGTAGACATGTTCTTAGCGTGGGATGTCACTTACACAGAATGTGGTGTGTTCTAATGCTCAGAGTGAATTTCAGTCTTGTTGCTTGGATAAAAATATCAGTACTTCTCGGCGGCATATATTTATTTGACGTGCGTCTTAACACATTTGCGAGTAGTAGTTAGACGAAAAATTTTGGCTCAACTTTTTACTCGACTGCAGAAGAACATACCATTGCGCCCAAAAAATTACCAATTTGGGCGGTATTGCTGCTGTTTGTTTTCAGGCACCGCAAGCCTAACCCGTTCACCATCGATAGTTGCGTAACGCAGTGTTCGACCAAGACAGCTTCTAATCAGGCCGATAACAGGCAGACGATTGGACAACTCTTACTTCCTTAAGCTGACAGGACTTCACAGCAAATCTTCATTGAACTAACCCCCGTAGTTGGTATATTGCTTGACGCAGTTATGACTTTACTAATAGATGTGCTGGAAACTCCCAAGTATCCCACTTTTGGTTTAGTTACCAACACTGTCCTAAATTGCCAGTGTGCAAATAAACCTATCCTGCAGTTACAAAAATGATGAGTAAAAACAAAAATTCGGGGACTGAAACTGCCGGTGGATCCCCTTTTACTGGCAAACTTAGCATTAATTTGCCTAAACGTCTTTATCAACCTAAAATATGGCCCCTTATCTCGGTTACTGCTTCCAAATCTTGCGTGAATTTTGAACCGAATCATGAGCCGGTTTTTTACGGCGGTTTCATTCGGATGTTATGGTAGACGGCATATTCAGCTGCTATTCAGTTGGACATGACGTTACCGCGGTTTTATTTTGAAAATGAATGTTTACATTCACTCAGTACTTGTCTAATACTCAGAGAGATTGTCAGTAGTTCATCTTAGTACATGATCCATCAAAAATTTATTTCAAAGAGTTTACGAACCCTGTGTCACAAAACATTTTAACATACAGGTTTATTCTGTGCGAAAAGGACCAGCACCTTGGTTACGCCGTTTTATTTAACATTTTAAACTCTTCCTAGACAATTGACATAAATTTTGTATACCCTAGTTGAGTAACTTTTACCCACCAAAAAAGAAGGACCCTTTCTCTTTTAATCCGCCTTTCGAATCATACATTTTCGTCCCAAAAGTTTGTTACCCGCGGAAAACAAAATATCCAGTCCTAAGGCAGACGTCACCAGTAAATGCAAACGGACATTTGTGCCATGAATTCTTCAAAATTGAATGATGGAGTTATGAGCTGGTCGTAAATGTAATGTACTTTTTAGTGACGACTGTGGGGAATCTTCGAAGTGTGTTTGGTCATGTGTTTAACACAGCAGCAGCACAATATATCAGCGAAAAAGCTTGACGACATTCGTATGCTTCCCCAGGACGTACTATAAATTTCTAAGCCAGGTTTATTCAAACCCTGGGGTGATAAAGTATAATGCACACGTCATCTGTTTATAACTTTATCACCCATTTGTTTGTAAAAAGTGACAGGTAGCGAGGATGACATTTTATATTTTTAAGTCTTCACACAGTCTTCTGTCAAACCTTTCAGTTTTGGGTGAGTAGAATGTTAAATAAAGATCTTGTCTGCTGCACTAATTCACCCAGGAAATTTGAAGAATGCAACAATGCTGCCAAGTACACGTTAGTGTTTTTTATTTATGAAGTGATACATGATTTTCAGCAGGTCTGTGACACCTTTCAGTACTGCATTCTTAAGCTAAGAAAAGTCAACCAAAGTCTTAGTTATGAATTTTTAAGTGCCTTAAGCTCAGTCAATTTACGTCAGATCCACTTCGTGATATTTTTCGTCGTTGTTAATACAAGTAATTGATCCCAGCCAAAAAGGGTTTCGTTTTTTGTATGCTACTGAGTCCATATGAGCGAACTTCTGCTGTCAAATGTCCAAAAACTCCATTTGAGCATTGTAGCAAAACAACAAATAGCCGTTGTGCAGCTTGTCTGTGCAGCCGCTTCTAGTTCACGCTCGGTTAGGTGAATGATGGAACTTTTTCTCTACCCTGTCTTCGTCTGCGCGGCTTTTTACAACCCGCCTTCATTCAGAAGGCTACACAAATTTGGATTTTTCATGGATCGGTCATGCCGTTACCGATTCTTACGGATCTACGTTATTCTAACCGTCTTTCCTGAGCAAAGCCCCGCCTATTATCCCTGTTGCTGCGGCTTTTTTGCACTTGTTATCTTTTCCAATGCACACTGGACTTCCAGCTTGCTCAAATTACTTTTACGTCTCCTGCGCTAAGCCGTTGACAAGCATCAAGTCCAATTTTTGGCGACGCATGGCCAAACTAGTTAGTGTAAGGACAAATACTCGATATGGGTCTATTGACAGAGATTGGCTCTGGCCACAGAAATTATCAAGTGGTAATGTTGTAGCAATGTCCGAAAGTGGGTACTACGGTATAATTATTCTCCCCAAAACACATTACTTTGTCCATGTTGCTTGAGGTAATATGAACTATCACAAGAGTTGCAGTATTGGAGGGTGCCCGTGTCTTAGCGCATGGACGAAGAACGTTTGGGGTGTCATCACAATAAGTGATGGGCTATCATATTTACCGCGCACCTATTGTGTTAGAATTTACTTTTATTTACACTTGCACAGCTGTTTTTTTTTCTTAAGAAAAAGAACTGCAACTTAGAGGAAATGTTTGTGAAAGTGGTAAACGCACGGTTCATCGTGTTTTACTATGAAGATGTAGTGAGTTTTCTCATTCCTACGGATCACTTCACTTAAGTGGTTTAAGATCTCAATTACACGAAATTTCGAATGAAGAAAACACATATGTTGGCGAAAATGTGTTTTGTCAAAAATACACATCGAAATTTTTTATTCATATGAAACGAATAAGTTTTGTGAACGTTCAACTATAGCTTTCTCTTGTTACCACGGTCTCAGCAGGTTTGCCTTACACCACTCAGTCGTCTTGTGCTCGTTATCTGAGCTAATGATGTTTCTCGCCATAGGAAATTTTTCTCTCCACGATTCCAATTATTTTCGAAAACCAGAAGGTATCACATGGAGGGACTACTGGTGAATCCCCAAGGGACTCGACGTGTCAGGTGTTCATTACATCCCAAATGATCTGGAGCTAAAACTCGAAGCTATCAACACGGACCATTCTAAAGTGAATCCAAGGCAGAGTGGTCCACAATCGGCCTGCCAATAACTACAGTCAGTTGTCTAATAAGTGACTCACTTCAAAAAATTACACGCATTGTTTGTGGATTTTGATCATTGTGGTTTGTCCACATAATAAATGAATGACGCTATCCTTCTGTATGGCACCCGGTCTGACTATGTTTTAAGCTTATTTTAATGTTTCCTGTGGCGGTGAGTAGTTCGGGTCTCCCCAAACATCCGTCAGTGGGGGGGGGGAAACATAATTTTCCTTTCCCCTCACTGAATTCGCTGTAAGACAGACTCGATAGAGTTATGTTCCGTACATTCCGAAACTGAGAGCAATATTCGTACCAGGTCAAACATTCAGTTCGCTTTTGAATGGTAGGGCTGTGTTCCAAATTTTAAAGATCTATGTTGATAGTTGCAAAATTATCAAACATTGGTTTCATATCAGTCATGGTGAGCTCTGTCCCTCAATTTCTCACTGACTCATCAGTTGCATCGATTGCCTGTTGTTCAGATTCATATGTTCCGCTCACCGATGACAGAATGCGGCGGCGGACCCAATTGGTGTGCGTGGCTTGCGTGATTAATTTTAGACCGTTTGAACTAAGTCGATGTTGGCATCGGATGAAAATCCCACAGGTGGAGAAAGATCGCTAATGAAGAACCGTTAAAACTGTGGCGCTGTAGTAAATCAGGTCTGTGGGTGCCTGTACATACTGCTCGCAGTGTTACGCTAATTTGATTCTTTGTCAGAAACTGTTTTGGGTCTTATATGGAGAAGGCCAATTATTAGTGCATTTTTGAGCATTTTATTACCAGTACAAGGTGACATAAACCACAAAGAAAGGTACTGGACTTATTATACTAGACTTATCCAACTCCATAAATTCCCAACAAGGAAAAATTTAGCGCAGAGCCCAGTAATCCTATGAATGTGGAAGATAACGAAGTATAAAAGGCTAATAAATGGATTCGCCTTCCGCTCACTACAATTGGTAAGGGTGAAAGCGTAACGGAATACGCTCTCGCTCCTATGAGTTATACTGGGATTTATTTGAAAAATCTACTTGGAAATTTTTCACAGAATTTCCCAACGCGGACTGCATCGTAACATTGTTTTTGCTTCCTATTTTTGGCTGGAAATCTGACTTGTTACCGACTTTTTTGAGAAACTAAAGTCTCAAGCGTATCTGTCCGGCTCTCTAAAGTAATCGACCACAACAGATTTGTCGATATGAAATTGCGTCGGATTCTTCTCGTATTGAATTTTCCGGGTTTCATTGTTGACAGTGAGTTTCCTCGTCCAACTTGTTGGACGATACTCAGCGGAGTGACGTACGTTCCTACTCAGATTTATCGCAGTGTTCGGCTACACTTGTTTGATCAAACTGTTTCACTGCAACAGTAATTTGGCAGTCAGAATTCATTATGCCTCAGGAGACCATATCAGAGCTCCACGTTCAGATTAGCACGCTGACAGCGACTATCACAACTATTTGTAAACGAGACGGGTTATTTATTTGGGGATCACATATTGATAAATTCTGTATTGTTGTGCAGCCCACTTGCTATGAGTATACAATGTAGACGTCACTGGTTCAATTATTACGTGGTTAACGATTGCTAAGTCACTGATTTTTCGAACAGAACTGTTTGATGCTGGTTGGTAATAGGGCAGAATCAGCTGTCATCTATACCAGTGTAACGGTGGATACTACTGATGAAGCATGTGAGTAGCACGTCTTCTCGTAAATCCGCTTTGCGTCTCTTGAAAAGTGAGATCTGTTACGGAAGTTTTGCTCCATTGTTCAATAGTCTGTAACTGTTAAGTTGGTGTTTTCAAATAGACAACTCTGCAGCGAAGGCCTTCTTCCTTTCACCAGTACTAACTGTTCGTGTTGTGATGACAGCACAACGCCGTAAGGTAACCTTCAATCTCTAACCGCCTCCATCAGCTGACCTGGCGTATTAAATCTACTGCCAAGTCTTCCATCAGCGCAGGAACTTCGAACCATGTGAGATCGAATCATAATGATTGGTTTTTGTCCCCACTAATTGAGTTGGCCGTTCTCTCTTCCTCGGCCTTGAATTTCCCATTGCTCCTGGATCCCCATTTTCTCCTCAGGACATTTGGATTTTTGGGATTTTTTATTAGGCACATTCTGAACGCCGCTAATTCATATATTACTTTGCTAATGCTTGTCAGTCAATTGATTATTCGAGCAGAACTATTCGGTGTCGGTCTATGAAATGACAGATTGAGTCACCAAGGTGACTATATTGTATCGCAGTCTCCATTCATAGACCGAACGATTTTACGGATGAATGGGCCTGGCTCGTCGTTCCAATCGTGACAGCAAAACAGATGGATTCACCCCATGAAGGATACGTTATTCCATGTCATCGGGACCACTGCCGGTTCTCTACTCACCCTAACAGCCGCTGGCCCGATTTAATACCATCCTGTGGAGTGACAGGTGGCAGGGACCGAACGCAGACCTACCCACCCTCTATACATTTAAGACAAGCGTGTACACGCGACTCACTTGACAATCCACTACTCGCTTTTGGACAACAATTCGCAAGCAGTTAGCTGGCATTTAGTGTAAGTGTGTCGTTAGTCACTGAGCGGGGTTATAAAAACGCAATTCTCATTGTTGACTTTGGGACGAATTCTGATGAGTATTCACTAAGCATGTTTGGGCGGCAACACAAATTATGGAGAGGATGTATGTGAGCAGACTCACGCCAGCGTTGCACTTTTGTGAGTAATAGAAATACTGTCTGATAAATCTAATTACCGAGAGCAGTTAACTAACGCTTAGGACACAAATTTGTCGTATACTGGCGAAGCAGCTGCAAGAACACAAGCCGGTTATCAGGTAGGATAAAGTCCTTGGTGAATTTGGTGACGACTGCATTCCAAATGCGCAAATTTTTCTCCAATTTGGACGAAGATAATTTGTCATCCTTCCAAGGACATTTCAGTCAATCACATCCTTCAGATTTTACTTCAAATTTTCCTAAGATGTGGCCCAGTGGATCCTTCCAACTTAACTAATCTACATATGGTGAATAGCCTCGCGTCAAATTTCTATCCGGTTTATCGACGTTAGCTTGTTGACATGGTCTGGTAACGCGAAAACTTAGCGGTGCACTGAGGGCCGGAGAAGAATTGACTGTGTGTTTAGGCTTGTTGTCTGTGCCACTGCCATTTTAGTGTGACACACTCCGATTTTCCCATTAAGGATGACAACTCTTAAGGTCTCATATACCCTAGTCACGGAGTCGCCATATCTAAATGATAAGTATTTTTTTACACAAATGAAGGTTTTTAGAAACAACACATATGGACTGATTGTATTAACATTGTTTTCTTTGTGGTTCTCCTTCTACTGCGCCAAAGCAATTATTCCGATGCGTTTCAATCAAGGAGTTAATGGAATGGACGCGAGTATCATATTAAGGCCCACCATTGGTCCCTAGCCATTTCGGTAGTTGAACACCGGGAAGTGAGGTTAGCGCAGGTTTGATGCGCTTTCATTATTATCTGTGAAGGGGCAAAACTTCTCCTGCCTGGGTGATGTGATTGACTCTTCAGTCCGCGCTGTACCTCGTACCCGTATTGGTTGTCTCCATCAGTCAGCAGGTGTAAGCCATGTCGTGACCTACACATTAGTAGTTGGTTAGTTGTTCCTTTCGGAGGTCAAACTGGCTTTTTTGCCTATAATGATCCTTCTTATTATATATACCAAGAACTTGAGGCACTCTATTATAGTCCCCATCCTCAAATCGGCTTCGAGCCTCAGGCATGCGCTCTGTTGTTGAGCCAGGTGCTCAAAGTATGTGTTTCTGTATAACTTCGCTGGAACAAGCACTGGAACACGTCAGCATCCAAATGCAGTCGCGTTACTTGCAGATACATTTTGCACAACTTTGTACACTTTTGAATACAAACAAAACTTCTGGCACCCATGTATGTCTGATGCTCTGATCTCTTCCTCATCGAATTATGTTGGGCGCCATGTGGCCCTATTTTCCCCAAACTAGTAGTAACAGTCTGCATAAAGTTCTTTTTTCAGGGGCAGCAGACGTGCTGGAGATATGCCTAGTTTGTGTTTTCAGTTAATTATCCTCAGTCAGTATGTTTCGCCTTTTTTAACATCAACAACTAGTGTCCAAAGCTTTGCAAACGCGCAAAGATCAGAAGACTGAATGAGTTGAAATGGACAAAAGGGTTTGAGTTGTTTTCGCTATTGACTGACTAATTCAGGCATGCCGGATAAGACTTTCACGCAGATATGCACTCTTAAAAATTCAAGCCTAACCTCTAAATTCGAGGGAGTTAATAAGCTATATCCCAAAAGTGAACATGCCTATAAGAAGAACTTGCGAGATGACACCTTGTTTTAGTACTTAACTTAGTTTAGTACTTAACTTTAGAGACTAAACTTTGGAGCGTAACCCGAATCCGTCAACCGCTTTGCGATCACCCTAAATCTTGTAGAAAACAAGCTCGAGTCTGCCAGTGCGTAAACAACTTTTGCTTTGCGCGTTGTCTTAAACAGCCAGCTACTTATAAATGTTTTTCTAAATTGAAATCGCCGTGAACATTGTGCCGTATTCTCTCTTCTTGTAGTGGATCTTTACCGGTTACCACCGGTGCCCCGGATGTTTATTTCTTCTGAGGGCGTTCCAGACGTGCGCATATATACATATTTATTGAAAGCTACTGAAAAGGTTCAAAACATCCGTGTTTCTGTCATCCCTTTCGAAAATTTTCCACGTGGTGTGGCTTCCAATTAATTCACGTTTAATTCTGTCTATATATAGCATTTTATTTTATGTGTTTGAGATTAGCTGAAGCTCTTCTGTTTGAACAAACACATCCACATGAGGGACGCTCAAAACCCACAGAAGAGATTAGTCAAGACTGGTTTTTAAAAGTGCACAGTAACAGAAAGAGCGTATGAACATATAGCCAGTATTCAGGCCCCAGATCACATGAACGAAATTGACTGAACTTAGTATGTCGATTGTGGGTCCCGTGGGTTGAGCCAATCGCTTCTGGACCAAGATCGGTGTTTGATCTAGCCCAAATGTGACATATTCAGCTGAGCTCAGACTAAATTGACAAATTGTGACCAGCTGATAGGAACGCATGTTCAACTGGTAACCAGATGGCAGCATATGTTTGAATTCGGAAGGTTTTGCGGGTAGTTTTGTTTAGTTTTCTGTATGGGTTGTGAAGCACCCGGCAACACATGAGCAACTGGGCCCTGATGAATCATAAAGCAACAGTTATTTTGGGCATGCGCACAAAGCAGAACGAATGTTTGCGTTCGAAAAAGTTAGAAGTCCGTCGTACCGAGAATTTAAGCGTAACCCATCTTGGGCAAACAGTTAATGGAGTTTATTCGGCAATAAGGAGATTTGTTGTTTTCTGAGATTGTTCCATGCAGGAATAGAAGATTTGTTCCATAACTCTGGAAAGTGGTCCGATCCAAAATATACTTCAGGATGTCTTAGCCGACCATCGCTAAGCGTTTCGTTTGGATATGGTGCGGAAAACATCACTGAACTCATATAGGTTTTTCGTTGCTACCACTCTGGAAACCGCCACCGGTGTTTTTTCCGGGAGAAACTTAGAGAAATCAAAAACATCGGGTTCTCTTCCACTGAGAATGTAAGTTTCAATAAGGACTTATACACAGAATTGGCATTATCTGGTTTAAGATGGGTGACTGTACAGTTTTATTGACAAAAAATCAATATGCATCAAAAGAATCAAAATGAAAATTGTAAAGAATGTATGAAAACTGAGGGTATTTCAGCTCGGTCACGATGATATCGGCTGAAAAGGGCCTGAGATGATAACCAACCATGAAGCCATCGCAGTATCAATAAACATGTTCACTGAAAACAAACAGCAGAAGGGAGCGGCACTTTGAGAATCTCAATCGAAACTATGAAGTCTTTCCTTGTGAGGCCAATTGAGTTGTGTGCACCGGATATCACCTAATCTTCAGGCATATTTGTGAAGACAGGAAGGACAATAATGGAGCACCTTAGGCGATTGGACAAACTCGTGTTAGAATTGAGTGAATTAAAAGTTTCCTTCAAGTCACACTTACAGTTTTTATTTGTTTAGGGAGTTCCTTGGAGCAGCAACCTACTGCGTGATGGAATAATTCTGCTATTTGAAGTTTGAAGCGTAAGGGTGAACCAAGTTTGTAGAGTTTTCGAAGTCCATGTAGACAGTCAATAATCATGTCTCTTGTTTCAATGTTTTCAAATCATGTGTTGGTTCTTCAAGCAGTCGTTTCAGACAGCCAGGTGCTAATATTCCCACGTAAACCTTTTCGTCCTCTTCTTCATCACTTAAGTGCAATTTCCTCAAGTCTTGTCATATTCGATACAAGTAAATTCAGTATAAGTAAAGGCACTTTTTTTCGGTACGCATTCACTTGGACACTCGCGCATTGCTGCAATCTCCTCAGAACCTTTGAGCGATTAATTAGCATAAACTGCACTTCCACAGTTTAGTTAACGTGCACTAACCATATCCTTCTCCAACTGCTTTCAGTCGTCAGAATACTCCCCCCCTAGCTATTCTATTTTTTCACATATAGATTATCAAATCGTAATTCCGTTTCAAGTTGTCGTGGCCCGTTTCTAGTCACGACACTGGTCACAACACTTCCGTCATTGTCTGGGTCAAAATAAGGCCTGAGATATTACGAACATATCGCTCATGTTGTCCAGGAAGTTGTACACGGTTGACTAAATCAGTGACTGTGATTATTGTTCGACATGCTTCTCTTGTGGACGTTTGAAAAATCGGACTCAGTGGTTGTCCAATTGCCGTATGTTACTCGCTCCACAATGCGAACGATAACGACTGATATCGAACAACAGTACGCTGTTAACTGCAGTCTTTTGTTTTGAGTATGCCGATTGGCTGTGAGAGGAGTTTCTGCGGTATTCGAACAGGTCTCATAAGACGTCGTTTATTTCTTCAGTACGAATACGGTTCCAGATAAATTCCTTCGGTGACAAAACTGGTGGAGAAATTTTGGACAATTACTGAGATCCTTACCGATCAATCTAAGTCCTCTGATTTTTGGCCCGCTCAATATTCCCATTGTCTATCGATATAAGTATATGAACAAACAGTTGACCTTGACAGCAGTTTGATTGCTTTTTACAAATATACCGTAATATTCGCAAAGCAAGCCAAAGTGCACCAACGTGTATGCATATACAAAGCTGGTGATCAAACAACTATTGGGGAAACTGACAAAGATAGGTGGAGAGATCGCAGGTCAACTGGGTGATGATAAACACGCTAGTCGTTTCTAGGCGCACAGTGATGGTGGTTCCACTCAGGAACTGGTCACCTGATGACGATTTAGGTTGCTAAACTGGTCCTTCTCCAGCCTTCGCCAGATGGGTGCCAATTGCAACGTCTCCTAGGTTTTAAGGGTACTGCTGTTGGATTCTCTGTGACACAGTCGCACGACCAATGTAGCACGGAGCATTTTCAAAAAAAGTGAACAGATATCCAGTAATGAAGCAAGGAGTGTCAATTTGCATTTTAGTCACTAAAGAGCACTCGTACAATGCGGAGTATATCATGTCGTTGAAATCATAGCATGATTGTCAGTGGAGCTTGCCCATGGCCATATATGTTGTGTCAAATTGTCAGGGTCATTTGAAAAGTCGGTATAAGTTGAAAGCGGTAAGTTTCAAAAACTCCGAGAAATACTTCAGAGACAAAACTAGCGCACACGGAGGAAAATGCCACAAACTTCTCGGTGCTGAAACTTCTGGACCCAACAGACATTGGTGGTCTTAGCGGGAGACCCAGTTGAATCTTTCGTTTGTGATGTTCATCAATTGAGTGTTTGGCGGAAGCAAGGCCCCAGGTTTCGAGGTGTCCCAAAACACATTCTTTACCTAACAAACTACTCAATAACTTTCCAAAAACACTCCGACAGTCTACAAGTGGTTCCACTTTGCTTAGATCTCATCAAATAGGCGATGTCCCCAAGTTCCTTTAAACCATATGCTCTACTTGAAGAGTGCACATGTTGCCGCTGTCGCTGTTATGGTCACATCTAGGGAGAAGTGCTATTTTTGACTGCCTTTAAAGTTTACTTGTTTTTGTCGGTGTCATCTATCAAGGCGATAGCACATACAACAGCGCTTACTTCAAGTATCTGCTGTGTTGGGTTCTCTCTCTTTTATGCAACTAGCTGTTCTTCGAAGGCCGTTCGAACTCACTGCTTTTATCACTGAACTTTGGCACCAACCTAAGCTGCACCGTTCCGTTTAATGCGGTTCTGGGCTCAAAATTCATTCAGAGACCACCAATTCAATAAGTCTAACTACTTGTAACATAATGTCAGCTTGATGCGCCCGCCCGTGTTATTTGCTATCTACTTCATGTAAAAACTGAATGGATGTGCAATTAGGCTGCTTGTAGGCCAACGATAGTGTTCTATACACCTCTATCGAATAGGATTGCCATATAAGAGCATTAGCTGCGTTGTTTCGGTTGTTTAGGAATGGGTTACAATAGCCGTTTTGTCTAATTAGTGTTTTGGCGTTCACTGACTAGGCTGTGTCCCAGTTGCTATTGGGGAGTTCTACTTCACCAAACCATGACCAGCAACCTCACACCGTTTGCGGCCAATTCATGGGTTTTTTGGAGCTGGCCTACTGTTAGAACAGAATGCCTGACATAGTCGGTCTCTTTGCACAGATCTGACGTCTGCACACTTGTATCCGCCGAGCTGGACCACAAACTCAGTGTGTCTCAAGCGAATGTAATCGTTTTTATGGTTGGGGAAAGCCTCGCTGAACTTACTTCACAAAGATGCTACGAACATGTATTCTTGTTCGCTCTAAAACCTCAGACTTGGGATGAGGAGCGTGCTATACGTTTTCATTAATTAATTCCAGAGTAGTTATCCTCAGAGTTAAGAGGATATCATAGTGGACCCAATGTTGAGCCACCTACAGACTACTAGGGATTTTCTAAATTGATATATACATATATGTGGCACATATTCGCAGCCTAAATCAAAAGCTTTTGATTCGAATACAAATTTTTGGAGTTGCGTATAGTAATGTCAGACCAAACCATTCGAGCCTATTAGAGATAATTAGGAAAGATAATTAAGCATGCGGTATTGATGGTTTCCGCAACCTTTGCATATCGTCTGCACAAAAAGCGAGAGGCTGGAGATGAAATTGGCGAGATAACTAGTCTTAAAATAGTGTGATACACAGTGTGAGTGACGGCAAGGAAACTCGCTACGATTTTCTGGTGTTCAAAAGATAGATTTCTTTGGTTGATGCTGATAATAATAGTCGGGAAAAACAGTAGTACATTTGCTACTTTGAACAGTTAAATCGACTGTACAAATGAAAGAGTTAGATGTGATCATGTACGGTTAAAATTGGGGTCAGTACATTCACAAACCAATGCTCGTGTACGTTCCGAGAACAAACAGATTAGTCTTCCGTTATGAGTTGTGGATTTAGTGGCTTTTTTTCAGAAAATAAGAATGAAATTTCGTTGTACTACTCAAAGCTGATCCGGTATTGGGCTTCTTCTTAATCCGGTTTACTTATCTATGAGATAAATCCGACGAAACAAGCAAATAAACCCCGCGTCCTGTTCACACTTCACAACCCATCTGAACCTAACAATGCTCTTTGGAAATGACTTCTGTCTCATGAGAATGTAGTCACATCGCCACCCGCTTCACCAGGTTGTAGTTATCCACTAAACTGGAGTGATATAGCTGTTGCCATTTTTTAAACTTGAATGGTCATTTTTGTTGTTTATTGTCCAAAAAACCCCAAATGAACAATTGCACACTTGCCACGCTGTTACCTTCTGGTTTCCAGCTGATGACACTCGAGTCCTTTAGCTGTGATGCGGATACAAACGTTGGCTTACAACACCAACCTGACCGTTTCTAAAGTGATCTCTGTGGAATCATTCTTTGGTTTTGTCCGTTCTATTGCTATTAGTTTATTGGTGGATTGGATTATTTGCCCAACTTTACGACGCAAGACTTGCTACGATTTATCGTAGTCAAATCTTCTCAAATGGTCTGCATAATTTACTGACTTTCTAGCATCTGGTTTACTGACATGGCGCGCAACGAAATGCACACAAGTTTCTTGCTGCTAATGACTTCTTGCTGTTAACAATCAATCATTTCTGAGCGGACTTATGTATGACACCCTCCCCCGCCCCTCGAATGTAACGTCCTCTCAAACAACTGAGCACATAAAAATAATTAGGCCGAACCAACAAAGATTAGTTTTATGTATCCACGATAACTTTAAATTGGCACACCGTCAACTAACAGACTTCTCCGTTGTTATATGCCACCGTCAGGCTACGCCTTAAGCATTACCTCTGCTCAAGTGGGGTGGTCATGACAACCAAGAGTGATTTCGCCGCTTGAATAATGATATCAAACAACAAAAGTTTATTTACCTGTAATGAGCTGAATTAGCTGACAAGAAAGATCCGGTGACGAAGAGAGCTGAAGAATTTTTCAGAACGATAGAACAGTGCATTCAGGAGACGTGGTTGTTCTAAAGTGGTGACTGTGATAGCTAAACTGCGAAAAAATCTCACTAAAGATATGGTTGAACTAAGCTGTTTTCGTGGCTGGTAAACGGTACAGAGTCCGACGTCGCAGAATGTCGGCGTGCCAACTGCATAGATCCTGCGGCATTTGGCCGAGGGTCTTCTTGTCGAATCTTTTGCATTCGGTGATGCCCCACCGATATATCGTCATCAAGTCAAACCATGTATACAAAAACCCTGAGGAAAACGATAATATTGTCGTGGGACTAGACTTTGAATCTGACCGACTGACTTGGGTGTATCGATTCTATTCAACTCTACGTTTGAAGCAAACTTAATGGTAGCAACTTATCACATACCCTGGTCTTCTTGGTCTGACCGTTATTGAGTCACACTGGGAAGTAGTGACGAGTACATGAATACCAGTCACTTGAACGACACATCTCTCGTTACTGAATATGTTTATGCAATTTTGAGTTTGGTCTAACGATATTTCAGACACACAGCCACATTCCATGACTTAAGCTCGTGATAAAAATGATAGTTGTGCATTAATTTTTAACCGGGTTGTTTCTGTAAAAAATGAGGGCCGGTTTTATTGCTTAGTAATATAGTAGCTCTAAAGCTCCTTTGTAAAGCGTCCATCAAACTGTCAAATATTTTAAAGGGGATAAAATCGGTACACATCAAGCTTGAATAGCGGTAAGAACAGGAGCTAATACTCGAGGAAGCACTCCCTTCAAAACGAAGCCAGAACAAAATTCCACCCTTTACCCGTCAGAGAAAACATTCTTTTTGAGGGGGGAAATTCTGGGCATGGAATTTCTCTTCAGTGTAACCTGCTTCTGTGGAAATTCAGCTCAGCATATTCTAGATACCAAAATCACTGACTCAGTCATCAATGCAAATTCCTTGTACCTTTGATTCAGGCTTCATGGTTGGTTGTTACGTTCAACTACTTGTAATGCAAGCACTCCTAACAATCTGTGCTCTCTTATTTGGGAATACTCCCCGACGGGTATGACCAAGGGCTGATGCAAAGCAACATTTTCCAGACCATAGCACGTTTTAACTGATGTTGGTTGACTTAGAGCCTTGAGCAATAGCTTTCTGTTTACCGACATCCCAATAATCGAAAAGTGTTTTCGCTGCTATGTTAGGAGAAATGGTCAAGAACTGTTTATTTGTTCAATTTTATTCTGATACAAATGAGTTATACAAAATTCAATCGTTTCCTATGACCAAAGTCAGGGGACTGGGGACCACACGTACGTTCACCGTGTTCACTAGTATGCTTCAGCCAAGGAAGTAGGAAGGTGTTGAACTTATGGTGCTCTCACTAAGGGAGAGGTGAAAAGTCTTTCAAGATTTCACGCTATCAGCGAAGTCAGACTATGCTGAAATCTGAGGATTACGGTTATTGGAAACAGCCAGCAGTGCGCAATCTCACGAAACGCATAGAGTTTCGGATCTGCATATTTCAGGCCATTGTTTGAACATCCAACCATTAGGTCGAAAACAGCTAAACAGCAATGGGATTAGCCATCACTTAGTCATGATTTGGCGCCAGTTATCCTTCAGTAACAGAAGCCATATCACATAGTAAATCTTGTAAACTATGAATGGTAAAGACATCTCTATTAATGTTCTATATGGAATTCCTCCTTTCACGAGGATATACTTGGAGAGAAATAAGGATGCATATCACCTAAGAATATTTCATCTAAAGGGCGCAGAAGATCACTGTATCTGCACTTGAATTCAGTGGAATTTGCTGAAGACTCTACCAACAGGTTGCAGGTATCGCTGCAAACAAGAATCCAGAACAAAAGTGCGGATCCATCGAGATGGACAGATCACCGGGCGCTACCGTGCAACGTGGAAGTGTTACGCGAATACATTCCGATTCTTCCTCTCTTTGTATCTTGGACTTATCATGTGCTCCAAATCGGAGTCTGGCACCAATCTGAGAGGTAGTTCTCATTTCCGCTCATAAATCCTCATCCAGCAAAGTAATGCAGCGGTAAACCTTAGTGTGCTTGTGCACCTGTTAGTCTAATGGACCATACGAGTCCTGATTAATGTCGACATCAAAAAACGCAAGCTAACCAATTTATTCCTTTATGACAAACAGTGGCAACACTTCATTATTGAAACGAGCGGTGCGAATTGCTTCACTTGTTCAGATATCACTTACTCCGCTACAGTCAGCTAGATTTTTGACCCAGCCATACTTTATTTCTTCGCAAAACCGGTCGGAACATTCCAGATGGTATGATTTTCATCCTTAAATAAATTGCACCGATTGCAGGTTATTTGTAACCAGTATAGTTTTTCACATTCTTCTACTGAATGGTTGGTGCTCTTGTGGGCAATGTCCGTCCTGTCTCCAAGCAAAGCTCACTGACACCCGTGTAGCCGAACGTGAAAGCGGACGAATGATTTTGTGACTGTTATAAACTTACCACACTTCCGGAAGGCTTAGATCTCCTGATTTCGCACAAAGTTGGATGTACTTCCGGAACCGGTATGATGTCTCCACTTCCTCCTGGTCTATCGGCTAGACTGATTGTTGAGAGATCTTGCACACTTTTTTTACCCTGATCTTTACTTTTATTGTTGAGACCTTTGCGGATTTTTGTCAATTTTACCAGACACCAGTAAAATTTCTGTTCAAACTTGCTACAATTTAAGGATTGCCGTTACCTGATCAGCTGCGAATTTGAGCAGTTAGGTGAATGGAAGGGTCATATTATCATTGTTCCTCACAAACTAAATTGTGTATCTCTTCACCGATTCATCTAGATAACTCAGTTTGAGTATATAGTCATGTCCACCTTTTTCCACGATCGACCATATGCCAAGGTCATTCAAACAAATCTTCGTACGACAGGAGTAGTTTTTACCAAAAAATCCCTGGGATCCGAATTTGTTAGACCACAAAAATTTAACACTTTTCTTAGAAGGCCTTGGTGAAATTTGGTTATGAACATCATATAGACGAACTGTCAAATCACATTCGACGAAGATTCCTCCACGGCAGAATGAAACAATTGGAAAGCATAACAATGCTTTGGAAATCGACAAGTAGGAATTTCCGAAAAATTCATTTTTCAGCACTGTCAAAAGAGGTCGGCAATGGATATTCTAACGTTAGTTTGAACAAACCTGCAATAACTTATAACGTGCGTTTCCCTGTCTACAACCTTCTAGATTATGATACAACATCAGCAAAAAGCAGTTTGGCCGGTTGCGACCCGGATTGTGGTCAAAGACATAGATGTTTTCTACCGATTACCCGATCTACAAGTTGACGGTAAAGCAACACGTCCACCTACAGGGTGGTGGTGTTGTCATGCGGCCGAGGTCGGACGTGCATGCGTGTATCGGCTGGACCTGGGGGACCGGAATCAGCAGGTCCACACAACACGCAGCGGTGAGATTGAGAGTGAACGGATTGCAGCCATTCCGGAACTGACTCAGCAGCATCCGTTCCAGACAAAACCTGACTTCGGACACGGGACTTTGAACCATACAAGTGGGTTATTGAATGCTTTGTCCAGCTTTAATCGAATGGCTATTCACGATGTTAGTGTTGACCGCATACTCCAGAGATAGGTCTAGGTTGTAAAAATCCAAATTCGATTTGCTTGTGTGAAATACACTGGATACTTGTTTTCTGAATTGGCCAAACTGATGCCTGTCGGTGAGAGGCTTTATGGCAAATTTTTGTGAATGTCGCTTGATATAATCTGTTATTATTTACCAAAGTGAATTCAGCTTTCACCTCTCAATTTTCATCCCATTTTTTTCACGGTTTAAATAACGCAATGGATTCTCAAACTGCAGGACACTCTAGAGTATTCCCTTATTACACGTACAGTCGGAGCGCGCACACTGCTGATGAGCTCTGCCTGTCCCTCAGTGGGTGCATACTGCTCGGTGGAAATGCTCAAATATTTTGGAATGTGGAAGTTCACTGCACCCTGGAACCAGTCCAACAGGAAAAAATTTCTTACCACCGCAACAAACCATCGACGGTTAGGCTATCCTCAGCTATCAGCTAAATAAGTCGTAGGACAGCCTGTCAGATTTCACACCACAAAACTCTATATATACATGCATACATGCAGTCCCATCTTCATCTTATCGTCTTAGTTCTTACGGGTGTTAGTGGTATGTCATACATTCAGCGGAGGTGTTGATCGTAGGATGTGCTCACTCTGTGTGTATTTGGACCGCCGAGACTTTAAACCAAAATGACCAAAGTCGATTTCTTCTGTTCCAGTGACTTCCAACGAAAAAGAAACGGAGAATTTCAAACGTCCGCTGAAGGTTATCCATTTCGGGTGAGTAACATTCTGTTGTACCAGCTTCATTCATTTTGGAGGCAAACATCTCACATCTTCAATCATGTCCCACCAAGTTATGAAGGCGAAAGCTTTCGGTAACAGGTATACTATGACAAAACGATAGCTTAGAGGTTTTAGGTCTACACTATCGATGAAGAAACCATGGAGGCCTTTTGGGACAGATCACGAACGGCTTGAGTTGACGAATTCCAGATTAGAGTGTAGTGTGTACGATTCGTAAGCCTCGTCACGCGAACTGCAACAATTCAAAATTAATTATTCTCTTAAAGGGATCCGACCCTTCAGGAAAAATTAAAAACCATCCACGGGTCATGAGACCGCGACCTTCCGGTTAGCACTTGGACAGTGGAATTTGACAGCCAGTACCAGAACTCAGCGTGAGGAACTCTTAAGTACGCAGAATATGACACTATATACCATTTTAGCATGCTACTCTTCTCACGTGTCAGATGTTGACTAGTTCCCCAAATAAAGAGCTTTTAAAATGAATGCTCGTAGGCCTTACGAATTGCTCTCACACATTCTTCTGACCTCCTCATGTGAGTAAAAACGCTGGAACAAAAAAAGGAAAATTTCTCAGGCGACCTGGACGTTCCACCCGAGATGTCGCTGGAGTAGGTGGTTAACAAGTGACCGCGAGATGCGGATTTTGCTAGTAAAGGCTGAAGGCTCTATACCCTGCTTGGGTGGTGAGAAACTACTGTCGGCCGGGAGGTAGAGAGTTCAACTTTAATAACCGGAGAGTCTTGAATGTGCCTTATCATGTAGACTCTTTGGACGCGCACCACTAATAATCCGCAGCAAAATTGAAACAGCTATAGTGGGCCTAGCGTTTCCTTGACAGCTTGACTTCAGTTGCAGGGAGAAGAAATTGGTATAAAAAAATACAAGATTGATAGTTCCGACTGTCATTGAATGGCCTATATGGAGCCCATTTGGATCCAATTTCGTTAATTCAAGAGAAGCAGCCATTCTGAACAGCTTAAAGTTTCATATTTAGACAGATTTTTTGTTGGTTTGTTGATTTTGTTGATTTTAAATGTATTCTCTCAAAATGTGAAAATGCCTTTCATGAAAATCCAATACATTAATTCACAAGTGAACAAGCGTAGCAACAAGTGCCATGTAACTGATAAAGGCAATTCCCATCTCAGTCAAATATATTAATTCGTATGGCTTTCACAAAGAAGAAGGGTTTTATTGGCAGTTAATTGCTTCCAGAGGTGACTCATCCACGTCTAAGTAAAATTTTACATGTTGTACCTATGTACTGCGGGATTTTAACACTTATTTTACTCGGCCGCAAGAACCGGAGTGAAGGTAAAACAAGTCGAACTGCAGAAAAGCGAGAGTTAAATTTTTCCCTCCCCGAGGGGACTATCAAATCCTTCATTATAAACCCGGCAATAACAAATAAGTTGTAGTGACAAAACTACCGAGAAGAGTGTGCGCAGCTTGGAATTGCCAGACGAAAAAATCTGTCTCATCCTGATGTTTTACGCCAAATCCCGGGAAAATTTGAACACCTTGCAGGAATGGCAAGTTATCTCAGGCGGCTTTCAGTTGAAATAAACTTCCTAAGACTCTTGAAGGCTGTTAAATTGTGTTCTCAAGCTGGCTACCGCACCGAATATTGCGGTTAAAAACAACTTTTTGCCGGACAAGTGACTTGATGAAGGCATTCCAGGTATGGAACCACTTACTAAATGCACTTCGCAGCGGAAGGTTGCACGATTTTTCACCAGTGAAGGGGTCTCGAGATGGCTCACTTGTTAACGTCCAGATTTTCTAACCGGAAGGTTGGTGATTTGAACACAACCTTTGAATATCGACTGCTCCTACTTAGGCCTGGGAAACCTGGCAGCATCTCAGCCCTAGTGCTTTCTTCGAGTGGTATTGTAGCTAGGCCTTTGAAGGATGATACAGCTGCACGACTGGTATGAAGGAAAATTGTCTGTATGACAAGTTATTCCAAAAAACAAACTGCTTTCAAACTTCAGTGGATCATAAAGTGTATGATGTATGTTTGTGGCAATGTACTAAAACGAGAAAACGACGAAAATGGGTAAACAAAGCTAAATGACAACTTTGAGAGGGGATTATGTCAACTTTTTCTGGTAATGTGTGATTTTGTTCTCAAGTGCTTGTAGCAGAATTCGGTGAAGCGGTAATTCTCACTCCCATAAGATTGTAAGTGCCTGAGTTTAGTCAACCCAAAGAATATCACACACTTTAAAAATATTCATATCGGCTCCCTAGGTTTTGAGGACAGTCATTCACTATGAACTCAAGGCGCTTCCATCTCGTCAGTCACATGGATAAAATCTCTCCAACGCGTCATCTAGAGTCCTTCCTGGTGTGTCTTTCTTGTATCCTGGTAATCTACACAATTCCATGGCAAAGATTTTTCTAGTCCTCAAATAAATATAAACACATATTACCGGATCCACTTACCAGTTTGGGGAAGCGTGAAATTGATGGATATTTCAAAAGTTTTGCCATCTTGCCTTGTGCAAGCTGGAGACTTCTAATTCAAGTCGTTTTTTGTTGGCAAAAAAGAAAAATTTCGTGTTTTGTCAACTATACTGCTTCCTCTGGGAAGTACCCGGAATAGAGTTCAGTAGACCGATGGATGCACCTAATCAACATTCGCGGCAACACTTTATGGTAAAAATTGTATGAAAATATGGGAGAATCCTAGAAACATCACTTTAAAAATTAGTGAGTTCTATTATGGGAAGAATATAGTGCTGCTTGTTCAGAATGTCTTGGATTCTGGGCAGAAGTCTCCTTCTTTGGTGTTAGCTGAATTAAAAGAAGCCCCCTGACTGCTGATTTCGTCTTAAATAACTAAACCCGAGAAACTAATCAGCTACCAGGACCGGCTGCTAGTTTTACTTGCCTTAATTTTGTGTTTCAAATTAATCCCATCAGAACCTCTGTTCACTGGAGAAGTTGCTTCGCAATTAAAAACCGATCTGGAATTACAACAAACACCCCAAACGCCTTGTAAGATCATCCAAAAATTATCGTAAAAATATATAACACTGGACATTCACCGTTTGTCTTTGTTCGCTGATAGCATAACTTAACTAACTTTGATCAACGTTCTAGGTTTTGCTTCCAAATAAACTTTTGTCGTATGCTGGCAGTAGTGAAGAGGAACTGGAATGCACCTTGAATTGCAAAATTTCTCGCTTGTAATCTCTATTCAAGCATTTGACCACCGGCTCCTTCAGATCACTTCATGGGCTAGATCAGTAGAGGTTGGTCACAATCGGCTGGAGATGTATGCACCTCAACACAAGGTCCTTTACCTTTTTTCACAATAAGGCTTCCAACTAATAGTTGTATGGCTGCGAGGCAGATGCATTTAGCAGTGTCCCATAGGTCATGGTGAACATGATGGTTTGGATGCCACCAAAATAGAACGTCCGGATCATCACGTAGGGCATATGAGTTTAAGGTTGTTTGGCAATATTCTGCTTATGCCTAGCCACTGTCCATTGGAGTGGGCATTCAAAAATCATTCCAACAGAGATGTATCTGGAAATGCCATCACATATTTGGGGCGGCTGTAGTCAGGCTCAACACTGTGCTGTCTTTGCGTTCAGCTGATTAGGGCCAACGTGATTCCTCTTGTATTTGGAGAGAATCTACAAAAAAACACGTAATTGATTTTACCAATGAGCTTTCTAGCCAGACTACGAAGCCAACATTTGTTTGTCATAGGTCGTCTGGATCGTGTTAGGCATGCCTTTTAATACACTCCGGACCTACAGAGACCGATAACAGTCCAAGTTATTTGAAGGGTTGGAAGCCTTGCCCCTCATCGTTATGCAATAGGGTAGTGGACCGTTTCGGCATCAACCACAACCCTGCCTTTGGGATACATTATATATTAAGGTGTCCTTTTCGACTTGCCGTTTTACGGTTTAAGGCGCAACTGGTAATGACCGTTTTGTGCACTCTAACTTATAAGATGTCGTCTAATAAAACTAGTAATTGACAAGTAATTGTTTAGCGATGATCAACTTTGGCATGATCGTTAACGTCCAAGTACCGTAAGAAGAAAGGATTTCAGGTGGATACTGACATTTGAATTCCAAACTTAAGAACTGGGAGTGTCTGACAGTTGCACGAAGATTCTGATCTTCAGTAGTTTAGAAGACAGTGTTATTTTGCACTCTAGATGTTAGCTGTTTAAATTTTTCGTCTGTCCCTTGGGGCATGGGATTTTCGCTGAACTTTTCTTAGGTTGTATGACTTGTAGCCTTCAGTTCTGAAGTTGAATGGCCCCCTCGCCGAAATGTCTGTAAAAGTCGGAAAACCTTCTTCTGAGACATGCTATCTTACGTAAATCCGATAAAGAATGTTTTGTTTTAAATTCCCTTACGAGTTGCCTATCTTCAGGCTTTCGTAGCATACGTCGCCAAATAGGTCATCAATTTCTTCGCGTGAAGGTAGCACCGTACGTTAAAATCCACAAATAAGCTGGCGCAAACTGAAAGAATGATACCAGCGAAATATGGCAAAAATCAACTCCTCATAACACTTGATCATTGCTTTCGAAGCTCAGACTATGAGGAGCAATCTTCAGACGCAAGCTTTGTGGTAGCTTAAACAATAAACAATAATCCGGCTTCTTGGATGTATTTTGTCAGTTTTCCTATATGTACAGTAAAGGTTTGTCAAGTGACACATTTTCAAAGCAGGTGTTGTGGGATCTGGCGAAGTAAGATAATATCGCTTCTTGTCTTGACTTGGACTCATTAGTTGGACGTAAATGAATTCGCTTGCCTGGTGTTCAGATTAAACTCCCCGAGAGAGCCTAGTGCGAGGCGGCCGCGCACCTCATTTGTGCCCTCAACATACCTGAAATCAGGTCATCTTTTTTACTGCAAAATGCGGATGAGTTCCTTTTTGCTTCAAGCATCATTTGTAGACACTCCAAACCAGGGAGATGGTATTCATCGGGAAAACCCTGATATCATCCTGAGCAATCTTTAGTATCCAGACCCTCTGTAAACTCGACCCAAATGCTAAACCAAGAAAAAACCACAAAGGACGAATGGTGAGATGCTCTCAAACAACGACAAGATGCTCTGCACTCTTTTTGTCCTTTATTTGGGGTCCGCCTTCCAGCAACTAACATTTGGGTCCTAGTAACTTTGGGATAAATAAAGTTGCTGGTGTATTATTCTTTTCGTTTCTCAAATAAGGAATATAACACAGTGCATAAGGTGAATTTTCTGGGTCGAAAATAGATAAGTACGCTTTGTGATAAAGCTCACGGCAGAAGAACAGACCGAACACATCTCGCCTCCCAAAACTTGGAGCTTAATTTCCTTGTGTTAGGATTTGTTGTGCAGTTGATTCTAAATACTTTAAAGCAGCATTCAGGTTTATCTGTGCTAAGCACAAGTAAGCTTAGTTAGTCCTTGAAGTCCAGTGCCCACTTTTTCTCACGCGTTTACAACATAGTTGACTCAAGCTGTTTACACTACAACGGTCAAACTACTTTGGGTCCAGGCTCAATCAACCACATGAATAATGCTTGCGGTCATTTTTGAAACAACTGGGACCCTTCTATTAAAACAAATTGTTTTCTTGCTCACCGGCCTCCAGGGAACGATAAATCTCTTCGTTCGGCCAGACTCACTGACAGCCCGCACGTGCCAGCTATTGGAGGAGAACTCCGAAATCGATGCTTGCAGCTCGCTTTGCTGCATGTATGGCTGAGCACTCTTCCATGACAAATCGTTCCCATATATCATTCCGGGAGCAGATTGCCCCAGTCTTGTGGTTTGGACAACTGTGTTTTGGTTGACTCATATTACGGGACCGCTGCCCTTAAAATTCCACGGCAAAAAACAACGATAATTATTTATCTCCTGCTCGTTCCCTTTTTTGCTTTGGGCTAGAATATGTAATTAGAAGGACTACCTGGACTTCAGAAAATTGATATGGTGGAAGGGAGTGTGAAAGATAGCCTTGAAATGCTTTGATATTTCACTTCAAAATGGTTTGCTTGGTTTTGGTTGGACACACTTTCGGTGGTCAATCAAGATCTCGTATTCTGAGGCTGCTTTTTAGTACGTTTTGCTTTTAATCCCAACATATTTTATAGGAAACGTCACCTTATGTCGTAAGAAGATAAATAATGAAGGTGGGGGCACTTTTGTGGAAGCGTTTACCACTGACTGGCATCCCAGAGTCAGTCTACCTTTCATCAGACTACTGCCTCTGGGGGGTCCACACAACCGGTCATTACATATCACAACCGATATTTACTTTGTTCAATCATTTTGATGACATTTTCAACGTCTCAGCATCATTTGGGCGAAAACCGGAAATGCAGTGGTTCATGTCCACCTAGCATGAGTCAGTTTGTGGGCTGACGTATACCTCCAAGGATTTGGCTTTAGATTGGACCAAAATCTTTCAGTCGTGCAAGAAAATTTCTCTATCTGTAAACAACCTCAGTTGGTCTTAAATGAGTCAGAAGAGTTATGTGCCACCAGGGTTTAGTTGCAGGGTACATGTAAGGTTTTAGTCATGTCATTGTGATGACCGTTTTAGTTTCGCGAAGGTTCTAGTTTACATCGTTCATATATTGGGTCCGTTTAATATGGATGCATTGGCTACAAATATCTGAGAATTGCGACCTGTAAAACGGACTTATTTTATCGATCCAGAACTATTTGAAATTTTTGTGAGAACTGTTCTGAAACCCTTATATTAACTCATCGAGTAAACGTATTGTCCGAGTTAAGTTCTGCCCTATTTTGTATCGAAAGGCCAATTCATGTGCACGTGAGGGCATATGAGTTTTAAGTAGGCCTTATTTATTGACAACAGGAGTGTCAAAATGATATGACCAGGATCCAGTGCTCTTCATCAATCACCTATCCAAAAACTAGTCTCCTCGAGTTTACTAGTTCCACTGAATTAACCCCTGGATTTTTCCCTAATCATCTAGGTTGTGCGGGTGAAGACCTAGTAAATGCAAGATGAGCTCAATCCGCATTTATCATCCATCAAGGGCGAGCTATTTCTTCCATTATAATAAGATTACAGCTCTCATCAAATGCAGTGAAAGTTAACAACACCTGAGCACTTCCAGTCTAGGGGTTGCCGTTCGTGACCAATGCTCTAAATAATGGGTAACAAAAGAAAGTATTGGCCAGGTTTTCATTTTTTCCTTTATTAATCGTCACCAGAAGAATTCTTTTTTTCTGTCCTCACTCCTACCACTGTTGGAAAAGAAACGAGTCTAACTGGCCATCTCAAACTTCAGAGATAATGTTATCTCGTCTCTGTAACATTTTGAACCACCCACTACAGACAAAGAACTCATCAACTCTGTGGATATATACAGGCCATTTGAATTTGTACACGGCACTGAATTACATACCAGCAGATGTTTGTCCAACCAGCTGCAGATGCCCTGATCGACTTTAGATTAGAGCCAGGTAAATTTCACCAGGTAAATGTGGATTTATCCCCCTCTTACGCACCTTAGTTTTCAAGGGTTTTTCGCCCTTGTTTCCCTGGGAATCTGTTCCAAATCTGTCAGTTCAAAGCATAAAAACGAGGGTCATTTTATTTTAGCACGTAAATCAACATAAAAGCGTGTCAAACTCTATCACGCGGAAGTGGCTGATTCATAGCTAATTGAGTTACTGGTGTTTGGAACCAATCGGTTACTCGACTGTACACATACAATGCACAACGAATTGAGAAAAACTTTAAGCCTGTTTGAAATTGG
This sequence comes from Clonorchis sinensis, assembly GCA_003604175.2. Classification (NCBI taxonomy): domain Eukaryota; kingdom Metazoa; phylum Platyhelminthes; class Trematoda; order Opisthorchiida; family Opisthorchiidae; genus Clonorchis; species Clonorchis sinensis. The sequence goes on from CM030371.1 coordinate 14,414,265, forward strand.
TATCCGGAATTCATGAACAACAAAAGTCATCAAAATGCAGCCGGGCTTCTTTGCTGTACATCCAAGTAAAACATGAATCGCTTTGCTGTCGGAAGAGGCTTAAGGCAACCCGACCAGACTACATTGTTCATTGTTTCACTGTGTGCCGGCGATAGGATTCAGCCTCTCGTATGTGATCTATCAGAATTTGGCAGCCAAATCTAATCTGGTCTGTTACCTATGCAGAATAACCATTAGGTACATTTTTATATTAATCAGGTATTCATAATTCCACATCAACTGGACAGTACAAATTCACCCGTTTTGTCCTACTGGCAGGATTCGTAACAGGTTCACTGTTTAGCTCCCATAAGGTGCTACATGATCAAAGTAAACAGGAATATTAAAATAGACAAATTTGAGAAATCATAACAGAACCGCGTGGTATGGAGGAGGTCCGAACAACATTTGGCGAAGAATGTCATGAGAAGAGATACCTCTGAGGAGACGACAGGGTCGATTTTGTATCTCTAGCCACTTGGTATAGCAGGACGGATCACTGAAATTCTCGGACAGTGGTGTCGGTCTTTTCATTTTATGAACCTACTAACCTCAAAGTGAATAATGCACTCACTTGCTTTGGCTCCTGTGTTTTGGTAGAAATTTTTGCCTTCTAAAAGAATTCATTCCGCACCCCATGCTCTACCAAAGGGGCATGCGCACACTTACATTCAATCTATATCTACTGTAATGTACGGTAGTCCAAGCTCCAAACTCTACGCCTATAGTGGTTTCATGATAACCGCCTAGTCGCACAACTCACGGAAAATGAGAAGACATCTACTCACTACTATAACGACTGTCATCACCAGCAGTCAAATTGTCCAGCTAGGGTAATACCGACTAGAATAACGATCACCCATGCTTCGGCAAATTCATCACTTATACAAATCTTATCCGCCGGCTTCTGATGCCGAAGCCAATCATCTCAATCTACTGATCAAACAGTCACCTCACTAACCATGTTTTACCCTATCGACGGAAACAGAAGCGGACTGGAAGCCACCCGTTGCTAAGCTCTTGGGATACACTCATTTTTCTCTTATAACTGACCGAAAGTGCCCCGCAGAATTAACAAAATTGTAAAATGAACGCGTAAAATTAATAAAGGCGGAGTTTCCGTAAAACGAACATGATCGGAATACGCGATTTCCTCATCTAGCAGATTACATATAGAGATGTCACTCACCGTTTCAACGTGTTTGTGGTATTTTTCTAACATAGTAAACGAACTTTTCCGACCATCTGATAAACAGAACATGGAATGCTGTCGTTTAATCCTACTTCACAAAACTGGATGACTTTTTCATAGAAATGCAGTTGGAAGAATTCTGAAATCTCTTTTCACCCTCTTTTACACCAGGAATTCACATAGATTCCGACGGATAAAGCGAAATCCTGGGATGATCCTAACCGAACCTGGTGAGTACGGGACAGTTAGATATGTTTATTTTTTTACCACATTGTCCTTTTACTCAAAAGATGAATATGTATAATCTTTGCGTCACTGGTGTTCTTCTGAAAGACATCAATTCAACTGGCATTTCAAAGGAATTTTCCTCGACTCTAGTCCAAGTCGGCAGCATCACTTAAAAGCTTTACAGAAATGTGTAAAGTTTTCTCACGACTGGAATGATTCCGATTCAACTGCCAATGTGCTATTTCGTGCCAAAAGTTAGTTGCCCCTGGTGACCTATTCTTTTGACAAGTTGCTTGTGGGTTGGCTGGACAAACTTCCCAGATGCTTACTGACACCTAGGGTGAATTAGCTCATTTCTCGATTGTACGACGAACGAGGGCAGAAACCATCGGCCCATCAAACAAGGTCAGTTCATTTCAACCCATTTAACGTCATGAATGAAGGATTTTGGATGACTTAGTCACAACAATTTCAATTCACCCGCCTATCATACCACTTTAGATTTATACAAGTCACCCGCATTTGTCGTTCATTCTCGACTGTGCTAGTGGTAAGCGGTCTCCTGGCAAGTTGGCTGACAACAACAACCACCAGCAGTTCACCAAGTGGCATATAATGATCGATGTGTGAGATAATTCTTTGGTCGATTCACGTAAGAATATAAGTGCTAAAATCTACGTAATTAATAGGGTGAACGCGAACATTTGGCTGTCCGACACTTGCTTTGATGTGACGATCTCCTAGGCTTGGATGAACCAACTTCGTGTAAACCGATGTTTCACAGGGATGAAAGACCGGGAATCTCTAGGGTCTGGCCTTTTCACCTAGGATACATTGTTGGCCTCTGCACAACCAAGTGCGATATGCAAATTAGTAGGAGAAATGTGAAGATTGCTGAGACAACCTAGTCCACTTCAGTATGTTTGGGCTAATTCCTGATCACAATGTCATTCGTTCAGAATCAACATTTACGTCACTCCCTCCCCCTGAGCAGACAAAGATTTAACCTTCAACAGATTTAGAGCCTAACAACGGATTTTATAGCTCCTTTCTAGTGAGATACCCTATATCCAAGAAGACAGTAAAATAAGTTTCGTTACTTATTAGCAACCTACATCGAGGTTCCCTGTTAACATTACGCCAGTACGCAAAGGACTGACTAACTCGTTCTTACCCAGCAAGATTCAAAAATATTTGAGTTGGTTCAATCGAGAAACGCATTTTATGGCGCTTAAATTCGGCGCGTAAAACTTGGAATGATGAACTCCAGCAAGGTGTTGACACAATCACGACCAATGTAATCACATACAACTCAAAATTTTACATCGTTTAGACGAAAACTATTCAGATCATTTGGAACTATTTGGTTTGGAGCGATCTTAAAATCGGATGGATGAGACCGCGGAAGGCAAATTCGACATCCGGGTTCGAACCTTACATTAGTGTGTAAAATTCTTTCCCCCTTACAAATTTCCACCTGTTCTTTCAGAAATAGACAAAGTACACCATTCCTGTGTATCATTTAGGTTCTCCAGGCTTCTGAACTTTTTAAGATATCGACATTTATTCTATTTCGGAATGTATTATTCTTGGGGCGTGGCAAAGCTGAATTCATCGGTTTTGCTTTTACGTCGCTTCAAATAAGTTAGAAATTTATCCAACAAAGATTAGTCGCAGTTTCAAGTCTTTCCTTTTGAATTGGTTGCATAATATGCAGAGTGTGCTACTGGGTTTGCTACTGTCCGTCAGTAGAAATGATATGAAAACAGTAGAATTTATACGCCTTAAAACCAGGCCAATTGTTTTAAATAAAGAGACATGAAAAGTAGAAAAGTGGCAAAATACCAGCCCGCCACTAACAAGCTTTATGTTTACAACTTCAGGCATTCTCTTGGATAATCCAGTTGGAAAATTACGGCAGGAACGTCGACTCAAATCTGCTGGTGGTCATATATTTCGAGGTTCTTAGCCAAACACAAGAAGAATAAAGTCGACATTGTTCTACAGAGCACACAGCATGAAGAACAATTTAGTTCCTATAAAGATGCACCAAAACAGCATCAATAGCGCCCACGAACCCGGATATTTTTGGCCATTTTCTCAAGGATAGGTCAGTAGTTCACGCCGTCTTAATATTTACCTCCCCTGAGGAGATATCTCATGTTCCTCGAACGTGTTCTCTGGTAGGTCGAACTTGGGCTGCGTCTCAAGGGGCTTTGGATGATGAAACAACGACCAGGCTATTCACGTCGTTAAAGCTTGAACGCGATTGCATTTACAAAACTGTTAGTTCCGGTGCATTAAGTACGCAAAATTACAAAAGTAGTGAACCACCGGCATCGTCATCAGAGACAGCAGTATCAGTGTTAACAATGATGCATCACTGTCGCACAAAGTTCATTAAACTAAATTTAAAGCCTTAGAATGAAAAGAAGAGAAAACCGGTGGTTGAGGGAAGGACTCAATGCTGGATTGTGTCACACACTCTTAGGTGCCTACAACTCCAAGAGCTCAATCAGACAATCAGGAGACTGTCAACACAAAGGCCACTTACATCAGTCAGCCGTCGTTTTTTACAGTGCCTCCAGTCATGCGTGTGCGAAGCCACGAGGACCCCATCCTGGAGGGCGCACTGAAACAACAACACCCAAACTCCTCGCAATCTTTTTTCATACTTTTCTGTACACACACGTTGTCCAATTTGTGGTTTCCGTTATTCCTTTTAAGGCACGGAGAGCAACACTCATCTCAGTAGACGGTGTTTTGGCATGCGTAGAACATGGTCGAGTCATCAGGTCGATGGTGCTGGATGTTTTCCGTGATTTAAGTACTTAATGCATAACCAACTGCCCGTTTTCTAATCACCTCGTTACGAATTCGTTGACACCATCCATAACTAGCGCTTCTGAGTCGTCGGTGTTCCAAAACCCGAAAGCCTCGCATCAACTCTCCGCAGAAGCCATGTTTCGCAACCATAGAAGGATACAGCCCTCAGTGCAATCTGCTGCGAGCGATATTTGAGACATGGTTAAATGAATTGTTGGCACCACAAGTGACGCCAAATTGCAGTGATTCGAACCTTTAAGATTCGTGCACTGATTTTAGCAGACACTTCCGTCAGAACTAATACAACTGCCGAGGTGTGTAAAATTCTGCACAACCTCCAATGGTTGTCCTTGAATTTTAGATGTGCTCCGAGACAGCACGTCCTGAATATGACTCTGCACTTTGGAGGTGCATGGCGCATGCCAAAAGATGGTATGATGGTGGACATTTTAAGGAACAGAGCTCATGCTTCTCCCTGGTCTTCAACGATGGGGCAATGTCGTCTGCATGAGTGGTCTGCATCGATAAGGTTCTCACCAGCAACAATTTGAACTCCGGGGTTTTGAAGATCTTCCAGCGTTCGGCTTAATATTTCATCAACGACGTAGTTAAACAAGAACAAAAAGAAAGGACATCCTTATTGGACATCACTTTTACGGAATCTTTCGGAGAGCTCACCATACACTCCCACCCGGGCAGAAGTATGTGAATACAGAGATCGGATTATGTTCACACACTTCTGGAACATACCCTGTTGAGCAAGTGTAGCTAACGGCAGTGACCGATCGACAGAGTCAAAAGCACCCTTGAAGTCAAGGTACACCATGATTGTGGGTTGTCCATGCATGCGGCACTGCTGTAACACCTGACGGAGTGTGAAGATATGGTCAGAAAATGCCCATCCTTGAAAAGGGCAGGTGGAAGGTTGTCAGGACCGGCAGCACGATGATGCTTGAATAAAGAAATACATTCCTACACTTCTGAGACTGAAGGCGGCTCCATATTTATGGTCCACCTTTCCGTTGAAGGCCAGGCTCTGGAGTGTAGGTAGCAGGTGCCATTGCTGTTCCAAGTACTGTGTCCACCGCTACAAACGTTCTGCTTTGATGGATATCAGGGAGCTATTTTGGTCCCTGATAATTTCTTTGCTTAGAGGCTTCCGAGGACTAGTCGAACGAATCAATTAAAACAGCTTGCGGAAGTTTCCAACATTTTTTTACCTCTTCCATTTCTTTGGCCCTTCGAATGCACTGAGGTTCTCGGTCTGCACCCAGTTTCACCTGGCGTCAGATGATGCTTCTGCTAAAGTTTTGGATGCAACCGGGGGAATCTGTCGGGGAGCCTCCAGTAAAGATCCTAACAATGATGCAATGTTTTGATGAGCTTGACTGTGTTGTGCCACAAACAGAAGTTCCGGCTCTGAGTGGCACTTTAGATATATTTTCCCGGTGGCCGTTTATGTCCAACATCTGGCCGTCCGACAGACTGGCAAGGAGCCCGTTATGATTATTTCGTTTAATTTCTGGGTTCACTAGCTTTTCAATAGCTAAGCAAGTTGTTGGCGTTTTGCGTAGCCCTGAAAAGCGCAGTGAAAAGGAACAGTGTACAAATGCACGGTTGGAGTCCACGCTGGATTCCAGGAGGAACGACAGGCAGCGACTGACTCTCGCCATCGAAAACTGACGGCGATGTGGTCTATTTGGATTCGTGGCTGGCTTTTTGGTGGGCATTACGTCGTCAAACGATCTACACTGTCCTGGAAGTTGACGCTGAAAAGGAACAGCCTCTGGTTGGCACACGTCTAAGGTAGACGCCCCCTGTTGTTCATGCTTCTCGTACCCAACACAAGACGTTCACCTCAGCAGCGCTTAGGAGTTCATGTCACCAGCAACCACAACGATGTCTGAGCTTTTAGTTCCTTGCACCGGAGCACTAACAGCATCGTAGAAACTGTCTTTGGCAGATTCAAAGTTACAGTCTTTTGGGGTGTGATGGAACCCAATAAACAGGTTACAGTGGACCTCAGTTCTTCGAGATCCTTTCAGAGACGTTGCCAAACGACCCACGCAGAGATGACTATTACCGGGTATCCCCTCAGTCGATCAATGCATTACCTTTTCAGCATATCCAGCTGCAGCGGCCTGTGCATCACCAGAGGTGCGCACGCGGGACCGGGAAGAGAGCTAGGGGGCAGCCAGTTCAACTGCAGTACTTGCTTTCTGATTGTGACAGATAGCACACATCAGTGCAAAGGGAATTCGGTAGACGAACAAGAAACTCATGTTGTCCAGCTTGCTTCAGTGTGCGAACATTAATGGATGTAAAGTAGACAGTTTTTCAGGGTTTGAAAACAAACTTCGAACTTTTGAAGGTTGTTACTGATCCCGGATGTAAAGAAGCTGCCGCTGAGTGTGATGCAGGGCGAGCAAAATCGTCACTCCTAGTGCTGGGACCTGTGGACAGGGAGGTAGGATAGAAAAGAAAAAACGTGAAATTGTAAGGGCGGCATCAGCAGTAGTATGTTTTCGCTTACCCGCCCTGCAACAAGCAAGGCGACCCGGCTGGTGACACCACGCGACGGTCTACGTGGCATGAGATAGATTTTAGTTGTCATGATTTTTCATGGGCTGGAATACTGCCAGGGCGCCCAGACCTAGACGGGAGGACGACTACGGTCCTCAAACAAAGCCTTTGTCTCAAAAGCCTGAACCCGAGGCAGCGGTGTTTAGCGGGAAATGCGAGTGCATGACCATTTCTAAAGAAGTCGCCACGCATTTTCTAACGTCCAACCTAGAGAGCCAGGAGACTGTATTTGTCAGACCTCTAACAAGTGACCAACCTGGTATTAGAGTCTCTGCTAGTGTCGAAGGGACACCTTCCAGTATTGCTCAATCAGTCACGGAGTTATATAAACCGTCTCATCACTTTAAGGTTCAGTGGCTTCGTGACGACATCACACGGTAAAAGTCCAGAGTTGGAATCCCGACGTTGCCAATGGTGTTTACTACTTGCAATGTCCAGCTGGAATGAAACTCTGGTCCAGTGCTTCTTCTCCTACCCACATGGTATGAACAACCCAGAATCAGCCCCAGAAAGAGGAAGGAAATATTCAGACGAAATTGAAAATGCGTCAGTTGTTTTGAGTCAAGACCTGACTGTAAGTCTGCAAATCAGACTGTGACTGGCGTTTGCTATCCACGCGCACGGTTGTTTTATTGACCGTACGTGTTTTAGTTTGTGTTAATACTAAACAGAAACTCCTCCACAATTATTAGTGAGTGTACCCGTTTCAGTTCACACGACATCCTTACTGATACCGCCTACGTGCACATACCGTAGAATTTGAGCACACAAGCAATTCCCATCGAGTCAGACGCACAGCATCCGGTGTTTTTGGGTATCGGGGGTCCACCATAAGTTTGTCACAAACTAATAACAATTCCTTAAGTTTCACATGTACCCATACGTCAGGAAGTGGACGAAGTCTGTAGTGGTATTTGACGGATGAATGGGTTTTTGAGAACATCCACTCATTGTACCAGGTTTGAGTTCGGCAGGCTAGTCATTCTGCCTCTGGCTGTCACAGCATTTGGCCGTCCTATATGTTGCTGTCCTCTCAAGGGACTTGTGATGTTTGTAGACAGCAAACGTGTTTTTCCCTTCTGCAGAGAAGTTGACCGGCAGCCAGACAGATAATCGGCATTTGGACTACTTGTGAAAGTCACAACACGGCGTTTTTGTAGCGGTCATTGAACAAAATAAAACTTGTGATCAGCAGCGACTTAAACACTTTTAGAAGAATTTTCGGATTCATTTGCGTCATAGGACTGTCTAAGTTGGAGGCTCGATGGAATCTTCCGCAGTTGAGATTTTTTTAATCCTCCTTATTTTTTTCTCTAAATAGTGTAGACAACTTCTCAAAATACGCAGAAGCTTCAGTGCCTGTTTGCAAGAGCTTTTGACCCAGAAATCAGCAGAAATCATAGTATTCTCTCATAGGAAATTTTTCCCCCAATTTTTGGTCATCACATCGATTTCCAACTACCTCTCACACTAACATGACTTTGCTGTTTTTGAGCCCGATTTCCGAAGAAACTTGACGTTTCAAATCCACAGCAAATTGATTCTTGGACAAAATACATGTCCACATCACCATTTGTCATACTCACCCCCGGTTAAATGGCCCGTTCTGTCGCCGGTTGCGCAACCAACCACACGCCTATCCGAAAACACTTATGATAAATAGCCTGCCAAATGTATTACATGCAAGACACAACAATAATGGTTGTTAACCCTGCAATGACTAATAGTTTATCCAGTTGCAATGGTACTTTTCATCAAGTAATACTGCTCTTAAGTGCTGTTAGTAGTGGGAGCAATGACTATAAATTTTTCCCCAACAGGTACTTACTTACAAACGAACCATCGTCTGACACAACCGAAAAATCTGCAGATTATTCCATTTCATTTTGGATCGTTCAACATTTCTTGGGAAATGGAGTCGGAAGCTGAACGATGGATCAGTCATTATGAGTAAGTCGTCGGATTCGCTTCCCTCGTTAAGTTAAAGTCGAAAGTCAACGCTGAGGTCGCTTCGCGGATTATGACAGTAAACTGTTAACAGAGAATGCCACGGTACTACTTATACTCTGTCGTAAATCACTTACGAGATACATATTCTCATAGCTAATTCGGCTGTTTGTTTTCAACGGACAATAGATGTGCATCCTTTACGTACGTAAACAGAATTTCAGACACGAACGTATAAACCCGGCCCGCCCTTCCCATAATTGAGTTGAATTCGTTCCGAACATTTGGAAAGACCCTCTTTAGGTAGTTTCCGGCACTAAATAGCAGAAACTCCTCGTCCAATGTTTCGGACGAATTTTGTGGTCGCACGCAATTTTCAAATCATTTATAGTTGACCCTGACGCAGTGTCCACCATAGAAACTGTCGGCTGGGGTGGTGGGTGTATGTGGAAACATCGACTCACGTATGGTGTGAGTCTCAATTCACTTCCCTGCGTCTAATAGGCTGGAAAGACCTTTGCAAATGCTCTTTTGTTTTCTGTCGAGTAATTTACTTGAAGATGACATCTATAACGCAAGAAACAATAAGTTCGCTATTTTGATAATCAATGGTTTCCATAGCTCTATGATTTTTTACTTTGTTATATTGATAGGACAACAGAACATTGAAACTGAACACGGAAATCAGCACATTATTTTAGATGAATCCTGCACCGGTGTATGCGCATTAGATTTCCCGTGTTTCTGTAAAGGTATCCTCTGTAAATATGTCTCTTTACAGGCTCGTACTTCTGAACCTCGGAGAAGTCCCCTCCAAAGAAGAACAGTTACGCTGTGGTGCATTTCTTCAAGCCCATAACCTGACAGATGGGTCTCCTATCACACACGGGGGAAGTATACATGATCGACAATTATCCGTTAATATTACTGCTCCGGCTTCATCAGTCATCATCACTGGGTTGCCACCGGACAATTTCTACCGAGTCCTCTTGTTTGCCATGACTGGATCACATCGTAGCACGCCTGCATCGATGCCTTCCTCACCGAGAGTTCCCGCCCTTCCACCTTTGACTTCACCCACTGAGGCAAGTTTAAAGCAAACTTACGCCATCAAAAATCGGTTCGTTACGTGCGCAATCAACCTCGATCCTTATTATCGTGGTCACAGTCCATCTTTCGTCTGATTGAGGAATTCAGCTTGACCGAAGGTGACAATTCTGATTCCTGACCGCCAAGCGCGGCGATCAAACCAACACCCAGACGGTGCATCCTGGCTACGTTCCACAGCTGTGTCAGAGGAAGCGACTGTTTTAGTGCTGATAGGTTAGACTTGATCAAGATTTCTGAGATCAAGTGCGATAAAGTTTGCAATTCACGTCATTTTAGACCAAGCTGAAGGCATTTTCATATCGTTACCCAAACTAAGATGACGTTTTCCGCACTTATTGATCTTTTAAATTGCGGGCTTTATGTTGTCATCACCCGTGTCCCCTTCATATTTCATTTGCATTTCGTATTAGTCTGGAACTTTGTGACCAAAAAACCCCGTCAATTAGGCATGAACCGGTAATTTCTTACTCTAGGTCAAGGTTACTTCTCGTGGGACACAAGCCGCCAAAGTAGCCTGGAGACCGCCAGTTGGAGTCGACTGTACCGGTGAATTAATCAATTACGTGATCACTATCAATTCCACACGTTTAATTGAACCGCTCATCATCAAACTGGCCAGGGATGCACAGAGCCATGTGGTTACCGGTATGTTGAACTGGGATTTATTCATTAAACCAAAAGTTTTCATTTACTGATTTTTTTCGTGTACTAGTGAGATCGCTATTCTTTAAAATGACATCGGCCAGTCACGAAGCTGTATTGCGTCATATATTCCACAATTCCTGTTTGTATACGACATATGAAGAAAGATCGACTGCTTTGCTACGGTATCTGTTTGGAGCTCCTTACGTATGATTGGCCCTCTAATTGCACTGAGATGTCTTTTTACATCCACAAACTACATTACGGTTTCCACTCCAGATCGGTTTCACTTATGGAATCAAGCTTCTATATTTGCGTTGTTCTTATTACTCGTAGTATTAGCATTATTATCAATAATACTGTGTGCAAGTATATTCGCCGAAACCTATACGTGTTGAGTCAACTAAGTCGGCAACCAAGTCTCTCGCAAAACCAAAGTTGTTTGCAGATGAGTGTATTTCGCCAATTTCGTGCAATTTGGTTTCAAGTAGAACATAATGTTGACGGAAACTCGGGGACTGCGTCTACCTGATTAGCCCCAAGAAGGGAGAAACCGGTCGTCGGCTGTCGACAAATTTTCAGAAACCTTATGAGTAGTTCATTACGGATAACCGTTTTTGCCTACATACACTGGCCTCCTACTAATAGTGAAGTGATTTCACGTGCGACGATTCGTTTCTGACGGGAACCCTGGGCACGGTAGCTCAGCATGTCGCCAAGTCTTCAGACGGAGCTTTGGGTCAGACGGCCCCAGTCATTCTCTGTTCATTCCATATCATGTTTACATGGGGAAATGCGTGGTTGGACGGGTGTATGTGGGAATTCGCCAATCTCTCCCGGTGTGGATGGTGCTTGTATTCCCATCATGTCTGTGGCTTTTGACAGCGTTAGCTTGTGCGGGTATGCCGTTGCTATGACAACTTCCTGATGCGTTTTCCTTTCAATCTCTTTGGCACACAGGAAAATTATGGCAAGATGATTAAGCTGGCCTCTGCGGGAGGAAGGTCTGAAGTCTTCTGAATGTGTTCTCTAACTTCCCCATAGATGATAACGTGTCTCATTATTTGGAAACTACTAGACAGAAGAATGTCGATTAGAGAGTAGTTGTGTTATACTCATTTTCTGGTTTGATAGGCACAACCGTTGACTTGTTTTTCACGAACATTGCTGTGTATCATTTGTCCTGATTAGCACCAACAACCATACCTACTGTCTTTGGTGTTCATTTTTGCCAGGAGGCGAAAGAAAACTACGTATGATTAAAGTGTATAAACTGAGTGCTCTTGGTTCTTCGGTGATCATTATTGCGCATTGCAGCCCAGGATATACACGCTCAAAGAGTTCTGGGCATAGGTGCATGTACTAGTTAAAATTTGCTCACATTTGGTTGAACTCTGGAGGAAAATTAGTTACAAATTCCTGAAAGTTTCTTCAACCGGATGATTATCTACTATGATATATTCATGTTCTTGCAAAAACAACTTTGAATATTTCAGAGGTGCGAAAAAAATCTATGGAGTGGGGTATTTTCCAACCTTTTCTGAAACTGTGGAGGGATTTCTAATGGACCGGCGTTTAGCTGTTGTTCACGAGACATTGCTGATCCTGGCAAATGAACAGACTGGGTCCGTTTGAATGGGACAGAATTTCCTCAAAGCAACCGTTGAAGCCGGTGACCAAAATCCTAATCATCCGTTGAGGAACACGTCAGCAACAACTCTGCATTATCCTGATGCGGCTTTATGACAGCGTTCAAGCGGTAAAACAGGTTCACCTATGAGCGGAAATCTCTATGCGACAATCAAGAAGAAACAATCTTGTGGTCAAGTTCGTTTGGCCACAGATTTGGCTGGACTAAAATACTAGCAAAATTAATATTTACGATCAACGAGGATAGCATAAAAATGGTACTGTGAAAACGGGTGAAAAGTACTCGGAGACTGCCTACTGAGAAGCCAAAACAATTTGTTTTCACAATGGAACGAAAAGTATTCCAATCCGACAGAAGCGTGAAAATCCTGTCCACTAACTTAAGGCGTTTGCCCGGATAATACCATTCCCGGTAGTAAGCAGTTGAGATGAATGACGGCTGTAACAAAGAATCATTTGTCCCTTTTATTATGCGCGGTAAATTACTAAGTCCGCGGTGGAGCTTGAATGGATCCAAAGTATGAAGTAGCGAAAAGCCATAAAGCTAGAATCGTTAAGCAAATACGACAGGTGAACCTTGATAGAGGTCAACAGCCTACGTGCGAAGCGTTATTTACGGGGTAAACTGATTTCATCTGGAAGGTTTCAAGCAAGACACGTTGAGTCCTTCCGTGGATACTAGTCTCCCTTTACGTGGATCAACAGAGCTGGCGCGGAGCAAAAGAGAGCATAAGTAAACTGAAGGAGCTACTCTAACTGAGACTTAGTAGGTTACAGTGGGTGGGTCCGAAACATTGCTTGAACTGGACGCAATAAGCGCAAAGAAATACAAGCTTCAGGAGAGCACTGAGTACCGAAACTAGATTTCAGGGCACGATGGTGTATTTTATGGAATGAGGTGTCATCCAGCAAATGCTCATTCATATTGGTGGGTATACTCCAGTAACGTCAGTGACTGGTTTCAAGCTACGAAAAAGTGTGGACAAAGACTTCTGAAACTACAATAAGCTGACCAGTCATGCAAGATCAGTTTCCTTCTCGTTAAGTTTCTAGCATTAAAGCAGTTAATACGCTGATTCAAGGCTTGTTTCGGGTATCGTTTTTGTTTTTCAGTTTCATATTGAAGTTTCGCTTACATTTTGCCCCACTAAAATCGAGTCTTCCGGGGTGTTTTGAGCTGCTTTCCGTGCCAAGGTTGTTTGGAACCCAGAGATTTTGCAACCGATTTTAATTTCAGTGATATTTATGTGCAGTGCTGTTTTTTCATTGGTAGTTTATTGATTTACACTTAGTGCCTAATTTTACAGTCTGAACTGAGCCGTATGACAGATATTAAGATCTCCAATGGGAGTAATTTGCATATGAGGGGTTCTGTATGGAAGGCTGTACCGGAGTCATATTCACGGTAATTTGTATAAACACTGCTCAAATAGAATTTTCTCGGCTCGTGACTGTGTAGCACCGCATTTACCCTGTCCTACACGTGTCTATCCACTAAGCATGTCCAAACTCATCAGCCAAACCCGTGACCTTGGGTGTGCCGAATTATTGGGTTATTTATGTTGCTTTGTATGAATGACTACACCACCAGATCTGTTTTTCATATACGCTACGACAAAACTGTGCGCGGACGTTCGTCACTAGTATGCAGATGAAATTGCACTGAGATTTCTTACGAAGATCTGACTTAACATCTGGTCAGTTACTTCACTGAAAGCTCTGTCCGGTCTTTTCACAACAATTCAGCTTGCGGCGAGCTTTCTCATTGTGTCGCTTATCTGTATTTTGCATTGGGAGCCACATCATTGCAAAATAACTAATCGATACTGTCTGAAGTGGAAATGCTTCTGTCTGATTTGATTAGTATCATAAATGTCCAATCCTATGAGGATCGATGTGTGAGTTGAGCTAGGATCAGACTAATAGGCTCCACTTCTGGATAAAGTCATTTGTGATCAGTCGTCTATCTATCGCCCCTTTAGGTTTTTCTGTCAGCAGGATCTCCTTCTAGAAGAACTAAAGCAGCTGGCTTACTTCCTACAACAGGTGTACAGTTGATGTAGTCCAGTCTGATCGCCTAATTTCAAAAGTACATTGGTCGTATAATTAGGTTTTGTGCAGCGCAGTGCAGGGGATTTCATGCTACTTAAGATGGCGAATAATGGACAGCTCACAGTCAGTCGAACTCTCATCCTTTTGCCTTAATAACAACAACCTATACAGGTAGTATAAAGTCCAGTAACTTAAGAAATTTATGGGAAAAGTTTTGACACGAAACTTGACTTTCAATGATTCAGCTACATAACAGATTGCAACCGGTCGCCCTGCGTTCATTTCGGCCTATACCGATCAGAAAAAGCCTATTCAACTGCAACCAAGACGGAACGAATACTTGAAGGCGTTGAATACAGTCAAGCGTTCTACATGCCACCCACCGCAGAAAATATCTAAACCATTCTGCACTTGTAGAGATAGCTTGAATCGGGTCGCAAAATGAGCACTACTCAACAAATCTAGTTAGCTTCTGGTGTGGATGCATGCGCACACTATAGTCAGAAAAATTTTGAGGTCAAATTCAAGATATTTTTGTCTTTTTAGACCTGATTCCTGGTACGTACTACTCCGTGCAAGTGGCGGCAACCACGAGGGGTGGCGTTGGTGTAGCCTCAGTTCCAGTTCACTTCCGCACCGGAGGCGAGCTGCCTCAAGTTGAGTTGGATGATCTTGATGAGGTGGAAGTTCCACTTCTTCCGGAAGAATTGGAAGAGATGGCTAATGAGAACAGGCAGTTCTTCGAGGGTGGGCTTGCCAGGTCCCATTGGATCTCAACGAGTCAGGATGCACTCGGACCGGAACAGGTCTACTTGATTCCCGCCAAAGTATGTCGCAAAAATTATTTGCACCTCGTTTGGAAAACAATTTTCCTTTGGATAGTTGTTCAAGAGTAGCGGAGCTGAGCATGACCGTTGTGTGCAAACTGTGTGTACTTGGGTTTCTCTCCTTTCTAGGCGCTGGTCATTTCGTCAGTATTCTCAAACTACACACATACAGCCACTGGAGTAGTTATCGTTGTTGCGTCTGACTGCTGTTCTCCTATTGGTCCGTCTAGAATGCAAAACTCACTGGGAGTTGGACACGCGGACACCTGTCCCTGAGTCTGACTATAAGTAGGAAATCAAAGGAAGTAACTGCCTCGTCGCTTCAGGCATATTGTACATTCTCGGGGGACCTCATATGCCCACTGAATATAAGGATCTTAGTAAGGGACACGAGCCAGTACCAAGTACATCACCTCAGTTATTGAAGTAATAATGCCCAGATACGAAAGCTGGCGTGTTTGTTGTGCGGAAGACGAGTGCGTACGCATTTGTATCGTTCCCTAAGAAAAATTCGTGGCCAAATTTCTCTTCCGCAAATGTTGCGCCATATGTACACAACCATCCAAATTAGTGAATTTGTTCCTAGGAAGGGTCGCTCTGGACCTAGCCAGCTCAATGACTAAATAACGGTGTGGAAAAGTATAAACGTAACATACTGCAAGTAAAATTGCTCAAAACGCTTAGATAGCCCACTATCGGTTTCATCCTACTTGGGACTAATCAGATAGGTGCAGTTCTAGAACGTCCCTCAACCTTATGTTCTGCTTGGACCCAGATCTCACGAACTTGGCAAAATAGATTCATTTGCGTTTGGTTTTTACTGGGAACTCATATGAATCCTAGATGAATCTATTGTTTTTATGTCCTTCTCCAATTAAATCTACTGCACCAGGGCACTTTATGTTTCAATTCGTTTTGCAAAATGACTAAAAATGACATATGTACACACAGAAGTCTGTATTTCACACTGCATAATACTACCTACAGTAATATAAGTAGGGAAAATAGTAACACACTGATTTAGGAATTAATATCGTCAGAAATGTGTCACAACTAAGAAGGATATGAAAGTACCAAAGTCCACAGATCGAATCAAGGTGAGCGAGAATTAGGCAGGTGTGTCAACTGACAAAGTCGGTTGTTTACTCCGGGTTCGCTTTCGCCTAAATTGTGAAGGGTGGGACAGTAAGAACGATTGGGGACTTAACCTGGCAACAGAGAGACACACATTGTTTATGGGAAAATCACGGTGCGTTTGGTGGACACCTGTTTATCGCTGCTGTATCTGGTCTGGATCGATGGGATTTTTCTCAGCTGTGGGAAAATTTCAACTGTTTTCACAAGTGCACACAGCTTACTCTGTTCTCTGGGTGCAGCTGCACATCTACCTAACATTACTGTTGGTCACAGTTCCAGGGGAGGTGTAGTGCGTTTGGAACAGGACAGAATTTATGTCCAGCCCTAATGTCGATCAGAACAGTACATTGGACCAGCTGTGCGCACAGTGACTGAACTCGAATCTATGGTATATTCACTGATAATTTCTAACTGATTAGTGAATAGTTAGTCTTTGGGCAAGCAAGGCTGAAGAGCAAATAAACTCTGTGCAGTTACTTCAACTACAGAGGAAAGCATCGCTGTTGTCCAACACTCAGGCTCTCAGTTGATCAATAATTAGGCCACTGATGACCTTCCAATACCTTCATTTTCAAGGTTAGACCTTCTGCAGGATATGTCGCTCGGCCGTGCAGTATGAAAGCACCAGTTCAGTTTTATGAATATGGCCAGAGCTGAAGTGATAAAGAAAACGCATGAAGAAAACACGTTTAAAAGTACTCATAATAGCTTAGTTAGATTCATCTACCCGTCGAACATAGGCCTTCTACAGTGGTCCAACCAAATCGTGTACTCATGCGCTTTTAGGTGTGCTGCGTTAAAGGTGTACAGGTCAACTCCAAAAGTGGCAGTATTTTTTCAAAAATACCCACATCACTCACCCCGAGCTAAATTACAAGAGAATATGTACAAGAGTCTTTATTTCATCCACTTAAATAAAACGGTAAGGATACAATGGTTGCTTGGAATCAGTATCCCGCTGGCCGCCGTAATGAAAACAGTCATCAATTACATCTGGAGCTAAAAGGATGGATCGCAATCGATCGCATCATGAGCTATACAAGACTGAGTGTCAAATCAAAGTGGAGAAGATAGTTTGTGTCAACACTTTTGTGCTCACAAACTGACATTATGGTGAGTGAACAAAATAACCTCACTGAACGCTAAATATTTTGAGCTGACACTGCGTGGTTGAAGTTTGGACGGTATTTTTGAGACAATCCTGTGCCCGGTGGTTGCTTTAAGCCTCATATTAGTGAGGAGGATTTCTGGGCTCATTTTGCATTTTGGTCGTTGACTAATTCTCGTCCTAGACTCTATTAGGTTGGGGAATATTCTAAGTCAAGTTCACACATTTCGTGTCCCCTTTGCTAGTGCCGACTTTAAGGAACGAACCTGTGATTTGGTACTTAACCTGTAGGGTAGAAACATTGAGCAGATTAGGGATTCCATTTTGCACATTGAATTTGTCAAGAATTACGGCCGACTGCAGCTAGAAGTTTGAGTTTCAAAACTGTGACCCAATAGGTTCTTCCACTTTCTACTAGGATAAAAAAGCCTTTCTCTCATTCCGCACATTTTTATTCCCATCTTGTCTTTGTGTGCCGTGAACTTTAATTATTCTCTCTGAGTAGACGCTGGACGTAACCAGATTAATGCGAAGCTCTTTTGCCTTTTCGAGGCAGTTATGTGCATTGATGCATCAAGCGGAGTAGAAAAAATTGTTCAGTGGGTCATTTTAGAAACCGTGGAAGTAAAAATAGAAGTTTTAACGACTGATTACCCCAACTACATTGACAACGCACAGCTGCTTCAGGATTTGCTCTCTAAAGTGTTCTAACGGAACAGAAAAATTGGTATTGTGTACTGTATCCCATGGTACCGTATCAGGAACTAGCTAGATTATACTTTTAGGCGTTGCGAAGAAAAGTCTTCATGAACTTAGTGATATGCACAACTTTCCAGTTTTTCTTCCAAATGTTCATTTTATTTGTTTGCTCTAGGCAACTGATAGCACGATCGGAATTGTTCCATTTTTTGCTTTTAATATTTTCAATTTGATAGATTTTAGCGTTGTGATGTGCCACTGACACATTGCGATCTTGGTTTGTAATTTTATTCTGATGGTTTAGTGGATGAGTTTCCCTAATACTAGGTTGGTACATGACAGATCTGCTTACCATTCGAGCAGCGGTTTTTTGGTCTCGTCTAACTTACAACCGTCGGATCGGTAACGAACAAATAAAAATTTCTTCGCAGGGAGGGAAATTCATTTCAGTTTCATATCTTTAATCGGCTCTTTTTGCAGGCCAATGGTTATCGTCACAGCCTCTGTTCAATTATTATTCCGTTATATATTTCGTGCTCCTCTAACAGCATTGTAAGCCACAGAACTTGGGTTCGTTGAGATATATGCGACAGACTTCTTCATTTCTCATGAATTTTAACACCGAACCCTTGCAGTGGTGTTCCTCATATTTGAAAAGCTGAGGAGAATGTTCATACTGATTAACTGCTTTCGTCTCATACAAAAAATGGCTTGTGCGTATCAACAGATCATCCGGTCGTTAAATTATTCAAGCAGTCATGATAAATGAATGACGTCTACCTCACAGATTAATGGTGTACGTTGGTCTCATTTGTCCGGTTTCTCGAAGTTTTGGATGAAGCACCTGGTTCTGGGCGAACAGCCGTATCTGCTCAGGCAAGAACTAGACATCTACTAATATTTTCTACCAATATCTTTGTGTTTTCAGCATCGTTCTACTTGGTTTTAGAACAACGCAGTTGGTCTCACTACCTCCTATTTTCCGACAAAGGATCTGGGGCGTGGGTAGACAACCTATCCGAGACACCCTTAGTTTCAGTTTACACCGACAGACTGTTATATCCATGCATCTGCAGTGGGCACTGAGGACAAATGAAACCAGCAGAGGGATAATTCGAAACCGGGTTGTAGAAGGCTTCCTGAAGTTGTTCTGAGGGATACTACCCTATCGCACATCAGGGTTTTAAAATACCCTCGCCCATGGAATCAGCCTGTCGCGGAATATTCTGACGATCTCACCGAACTCCTGATCTACTCCCATTATTATGCGTGTAACCGAGCTGCAGTATTGCAGGTGTCAATAGGAATGTGCGTCAAGCCATATGGAAGTTAAAGGAGACACGTGAACTTGTATGAATGATAAGTAGGCTCATGGTCTTCTCCTAAATGACTGGATTGAAGCCATCAATGGCCACCGAGACGTGTTTGCAAACAAGCAATCTTACGGTGGGCTAATGTTTGCAAATCAGGGCTTTAAAGTCATGTGAAATAGCCGGTCTAAACAAAGATATCTTATTATGAACATCGACTATTCTAATAGTAGTTTGCAAGAATCCAAACAAACCCAGTCAAATCCTATTTTTATTATCGGACTTATAGAAGGCAAAAAAGGAAAGTTGTTATAATCCCCTGTAATGTCTAGCGATTAAAGCTCCAGGTACGGTGGCACCTCTTGGACCGAACCATTCAATAGGGGAGAAATTGGGTGGTCGTATTCGGGGATTACTCGTCAGGGAGGAGCGAACCAGTTTTATTCTTCACATGGACGACTGCCAAAGTAGAATTGAGGCTGATTAGAAAGGATGTGCATCATAATAGACGTTGAAACGTCCCCGTGAGCTGCAGCGGTTTCAAACTTACTGGTATATAGGTAATGACGCTGGTGGCACAAATCTACTAAGGCGACATTAGAGAGGGTACCCTGCTATGGTGGTATATTTTGAGCGCCTGTGGGTATACGGTAAATTATGTTGTTTCAAGGTCAACGACGTTAATTCTAGTAAACTTCCAAGCTAGGAAGACAGAAACCCTTAAAAGTTCGTTAAAAGATAGATCACTGGTGATAACAGTGATATCATTATATCAGGCGGACTTTGAAGAACAAGCTACATTAGCACCTGCGTAAGTAGCAGCAGCAAAAGAAACGAGAAAAAGGGAAAACAACCAAACAGAAAATCCTACTCTAACGAGCAATCCCGGTATCTCATATACCACGTAAAACTTTGAGGCAACTCCTGGATAAATAAAACGTGGTATGCCAATTATAAAGGTTGGTGTTACGAAGAACAATGAAACAACTGAAATATGAGGTGTTCATGGATAAGCTCCGTGGAGACAACTAAAGAAGACGGCTGATGATTAGGGTTTCAGGACCGTTTTAATGGGCGTACTAATGTGTTACTTCACCTGCAGAGTAGACTAAAAAAACTAAGACTTAAACCAGATGTGAGAACATTGTTAAATATTGCTGTTAATGAAAACAGATGTTTCCTCCTACATTTCACAGTATGATAGCCATCTCATCTTCCTAAGAGTGAAAACTCAATACTCTGTCAAGAAAGACCTGGATGCCGAATGGGGTTTGATATCTAGGATCCCTGATTCATCGGCACTGTAGTACTGGTATAAGGCCAGTGAATAAGATGCAGCAAGCGTAATTCAGTTTTTTCTCAGAGACGATTGTGCTGGCCGGAGATGTAATTGATTTTATATGGTATTAGATAGATTACCAAATAATATCTTCTAACCAATAGTTCTTTTTCAGAAAATATTTAACAAAAATCATATTTAAAATGCCTTATTTGTCTTATGCTTATGACCTTTTAAAGAGCATATTGACAATCTTAATTTTGAAATTTAAAGAACAGAATCTCTAATAGTTTGTCCCAAAACAACTGTCATCTCTGGAAATATATAACTCTCGAATTCAAATCATTCCCTCCAGTCGACACTGGGCACGTTCCGATTCGTTTCAAATGAGAACATGATCAATCACCTGGTTGCCAAACAAAACTGATTAAATGCAACACCACCGTTTGAATCGTACGCATTAACCTTCTCAAATGCGTTCTCAAACGTGAAAACCTTTCAATGTTTTTCTATCTTTCCAAAGATATACAACTTACGGGCAACGCCTGATCAGACAACCGTACATCTTAAATGGTCAGTTGCCCTCCGTCGTGTGGAACCAGATTCTGAACATGAACTATTCAGTATTATGGATCTGGATAAACGACCACAAACAATGACTTCTGACCAAAATCGACTGCTACGTGTGCAACTATCTGGACCGCAGTCTGTCACGGCCTACTTGCCTCCAGGCACCAAATACATCATTCGCTGGGGCGATATGCACCCCGGACCATCGGAAGACACAGTGATGGGAGACCAGACGGAATATTTGATAGAAAAATTGCGTAAGTCTCAAAATCTTGTTTCTTTCAGATAATACACTAGCGCTTGTCTGCATCGAAAAATAGCTTTCACCTTAAAAGTATTTGGAATGCAATGAAGTAACTGCGAGAACTGGAAATTTACCCCTGAGGTACTTTCTGCAGAACTGCACTCTCGGTTGAATGTGAAGAAAGCCTCCCAAGGGCAAAAGAAGATGCAGCCTCAGGAAACACTCTCAACTTGACCCACGAATTAAAAGGTATATAGCATATTCATTATTCCGTATAGCGTGGAACTTACGCCTTACCGACGACTGTGTTTCGTTGTAGGAGAATCTTGCCCAACCCAGATTAACCAGAGTTTCCTTGCGTCCAAATTGCATGCAAAAATAGCAGTTAAATATTGGGTGCTGAATAATTGAGATCGGAGTGAATTTTCGAAAGGAAAAAGAGCGAAACTCATGATGTTATCTCTCCATACAAACCGGCCCTCAGAAAGGTTTGCTATAGTTTCTCTTTCTCAAGTTTTTATTGATTGTCTAAGAGCCCAAAGTCACTGACACTGAATTTCAGCACTGAGGCGAATTCTCAAAGTATATTTCATTCAAGACACTTAGCAGGTCCCATAAAAGTGTCATCATTATCAGATACCTAAACGTGTACGAACCCTCATTATTCCATAGTGGTCGGTTTGCAGCTTTCCCATAACTTTGGAAGCCTTGGAAATCTGATTGTGTAAAGTCTCCTTCTAACACAACAACGAAATGGTCCGTCATCTCCTCTTAAGTGAAGGATTGTTCCAAGCCAGAAATGAGGCGAACTTATTGCGTCCATTTAGGATGACTGAAGAACACTTGGATTACTTTGAGAAGCTCAGAAAACAGAAAAATTTAACACTAACCAAAAATTAGAATAGAGTTTGAGTTACATACAATCCGGGTTGCGGAATATCTTGCTTATCGATTCAGGATAATAGACAGCCTGCGCTGAACTTACTCTTCTACCGATTTTTTCCGATCATCTGTACAAAATTGCGATGCCATCGTGCTCACGGCAAACACGGAGCACAGACTAGTGAAATCCATTCGGTCAGCAGTGGTAAGACAATTGACAGAATTCAGATTACGCAGCAGGGCTTCTTTCTGTGGATATCAGGAAAACATTATTCATTTGCAACTTTTCTCCGTCAAATCCAAAGTCATCAGTCTGTGTTTGCAAAACGGGTTGCTACCTGAACGGAAATGGGGATCGTTTTGTTGTCTGTCACTTGAAGGTGGGTAACCTTCTTCATCGATCTGGGAATTCCGCCTGACCTATCAATATCACTTACGTGAAGTGTACAAGTCGCACCGGAAACCCGAAGCTCCCGAGGGTGACTCATATATGATATGGTATGTAGTTTCTTGTGAAGACACTTGAGATGATGCCGGCTGAGGACTTTTTGTCTAAATCCAAAGTCGGAATAGAACAGTGGGTAATATGACCGGAAAGGCGCGTGGTAACATCGAAGAACGATTTAAACGATGAGTGAACGTTTCTCTCCCGAGAAGTCAGTGAACATTTGGCCATGTGACGTCGGAACATGAGTAGCGCTGTATCCTGTTTATGGTCGAACTAATCACACAAGTTTTTAGCAGCTTGTGACCGAATGATTTAGTCTTCAACTTCCAGGCGCATGGGGACGGGTATGAAAACTAGAATTGCCCTGGAGATGCACGCTGAAGATGATGCCAACAAGAATGAAGGGACCAAACAGTGGTCTCGAATTTCTGACATAGATGATTTCCTCTTACTGGGCGAAATCTCCCTTGGAATCTGGAAAGCACGGCGGATCAGTAAACAACAATGCACCAGACAACGAGCTAGTTATCCACCGGTGGGATAATAAACATGGTCTGTCATAATAATTGTAAGAAAACGAAAACCTTGTTGGGAAGCTTCACTTGAGGTGGTATTTCTAAGTCGGACGACAGGGACTACGAATCACTTTTGGCCAAAACATCACGTCGTAATCAAAGGATATTCCGCGTTTTGACATGTGGTCACACACAGGGTCTACCTTCACCAAATGCGTTATCCAACGTCTTCGTTTTTGCACGCCATGTCCCCAAGATTTGGCCAGTTGTCACTTTGATAACACCTTCGGACTATGTTCATGCGCCAGTGTCAACGAACCGGACAATCACATGACGTTGGTACGGATTACTTTGTCTGCCAAGTCACCAAGACAGACACTGACAAAAAATTCACGTAAACACGCGCATGCCAGGCACTCTAAAAACACAATAACTTGCAACTCTAACTGTAGGCGGCGCCAAAATCCTAAAAAGCGGGGACAATTCGACACAATGATGTCCCTTACGCTATTGTTTTAAAACGGTGCTGAGGAAAGATCCGACAGATGTGAAAATTATCATAAAAATCCAGTCACTTCACTCATATCACGCGATAAGGTAATGTCTGACTTCTCGGCTGTCGATTTTCCAGACTAGTGACAGCAGTGAGCAGCATCTACTCAGAAGTGAATTATAAGATTATTAATTGCTGAACTGAAAGTGAGTTGTCATTGAGGAGAGTGTTAATAGCTCACTAATACAGATGATCGGTGGATTGTTCGGTGGACCAGGCAGTTTGTTTGCAAACTTTCACCATCAATCGAGGTGACATGATCAGTAGGACGAAGCTTTGCGGCCAGTTACGGATTCGAAACTTTTAGTAAAGCATTGACAACAACGGTGAAATAGTCGTAAAGGTTTTTCAGTGCAGACTGTCTTCACCTACTGAATGGAGTTTCGACTGAACCTTCGAAACATCCCCACCTAAAACAAACACGGAAATCTTTGGTAATGATACTTAATATCCAAGGTGTCACCCATTTATCGAATGATTGTAGTTGATATTGGGGTCGACGCTGTGGTACTTTGCGATTACTCTCATTCTGAAGCAACATTCTGTGTCTAAAGAGAGTCTTTGCATCCAATGTCATTGTTTCTTTGGAAGATGTGCAAATCTGCAGAAGGGTGAATGCATTCCGGAACAGTGTGTTATCGGAGGCCAATGAGATGCTGGGGGTCTATCGAAGTTACCTCCGTCAGTCCACAGTGCTAGCCAAGCCTATTGTGTTACATGCGCAGTGTCAGGCCGAAAGCATAAGTGGCGTTATTTACGCTACAGCTTGGACGCTGTAACGTAACTCGAGCTTTGACAGGATATAAAATTCCACTCGTTTAGTCACATATGAACATAACATCTCTTCTGTTTTTGCACTTGCTTTTCTCAATATGACTTCGAAGGCGAATGCGCTTATCACTCGCCTACCCCGTTTGCATCACATATCCCATCACACTCAAGTGGCGACTGCAATAGCCTCTCGTTTTCATTCAACGTATGACACCAGAAACTTGTAACTGACCAGTCAAATATTTCATTCATCGAAATGTTTCCATATGTGCGCACGTCTGCACACCACATTCATTGGTTGTTCCGATAACTAAGCGTGCCACTTGGATTCCGAAATGGAGTGCGTTGTTGAACCCATTCGTCATCAAGAGGCAATAAAAATGCCGTCCAGGTACTTTAAAAATAATCTGGATACACACCGAGAGTGTTTTATAGACACCTTTAAATAACTTCGTGACTTTAGACTGGAAAAAGTATAAATTTCCGGGAGCGTTACAAACGCACTGAACTGTCGGATCAGTAGATATCACGTAACATGCCACAAACCTTGTGAGATGGTTCCTCACATTCAATTCAGGTGAGATTTTTAATTTCTCAGGGCAGTGTAGCAGTAATCAATTACAAGTTCGTTTGATTCATTCGAGAGAGTACTGACCAAACAGGAGAAGTGACTGCCTGGAGAATTTGATACCTGTCCGCTGGTGTGCAAAGATCAAATAACACACTTTCGCGCACCCATGTATGGCACTTTCAGGGTCGTTTTAAGGAGCTGATTTCATTTTCTGAATGGAACTCTGGCATTTAAAGAAGCCCTTTTGATTCATACGTTACTCTAGTCATTAACAAGCTATCACACTATTAGTGACCGTATGGAATTGCATGACTTTCCTAAGTGAATGAATAAAAACAACAAGCCGTCCGAGCACAGCAATCTGAAGGAACACCGTTGTTGAGTGGGACACTTGGGAAACAGTTATCAGTGGGTGTAAACCAATCGCGGGTTCTTAGAACTAAGAAAAGTAACTTCATCTTTCCAGTCTTTGGTAAGATGTTGCACGTATTCTCTGGTGATTCAATTTTATTTTGGGATGTCCCAGAAAGTACGGAAAGTAAAATCCGAGTGCCTAAGTGTCCTTTATGACTGAATTCCTGATCGACATCTAGTAAATCTATCGCAATTGTGACTGCTTCATATAAATACATTTGGCAATTAACTTTCAGTGCAGTCCGGTTTAATCTCCTTTGATTTGTCAAAATTTCCCATGGCTGGTTGTTTACTATGGTGATCCACTTTCTCCCCCTTGCTTCTGCCTCGCCATTTTTGTTTGCGCTGCGTCAGGTCCTGGAACAATCTATTACATTCGAGTAATTGCTGTGACGCGGTTGGGCGACGGACCAGCGGCATACACCGTGACCATGACACGAAGTTTAACTTCAGGTAATTTATTACACCTAATCTTCTCGTCGTTTTCCTCTTTTTTCACCCATATGTGCACTCTCCATTGTGGTGTCTGTGTTGCCTGTTAAAATTCCTCTAAGTGGGTGGGCCTCTTTTTGCTGCAGCTGACTGTTTACCGGATTGGAGTGTTTTTTTTTCCAGTGTTCTGGCAAAATTTTCAAGTTGGGTTATACGTGAGAGTGTCATTCAATAAGTTCGAGTGGTTGTATTCTCCGACGAGTCCATATAAACACTACCGACGATAAAGGGCGTTCCATTCACAAATGGTTGGACCAGAATATATTAATGGCCTTTTTCAACTGTTTGTAAACATAGGGAAATTTAGCTTTTTGCCTTCATAATCCCGCTTAGCATCTCCCTTTCTATTTTTGGACAAAATCCAACCTGGGCATCACAAGAAAAATGCGGTTAACAGCTGTGGACAAACGGGTCTCATGTGATGACACCAATAGTCGTGTGAGAAGAAAAACTGATGTGGAATCAGTGTCTACTATTCACACCGCATAACGAAACACCACAGTGAAAATGGAGTCAGTAACCATAACAACCGCTGAAATGCCAAAACCATTTTTGTTCTCAAGCAGGTGTATGCACCTACTTACTGCCAGTTGTCGTGCTGCTCGTATCAGAAAAGCGAAGAGTATACTGAAGCCTATGGACTGCTGAGATTCATCTGAACCTTCCTTTGTCTCAAATCGATAAATAAAAAGGTGGCTTGGGACCTATTGTTTTGGATTTCCTTGTAGAAGGGCTCGATTATCGTTTTTAGCTCGTTGGTGCCTCATCCACAATATTGGGAAGATCCATCTGCAAAAACGCCATTCACTTCGTTGGCTTTCTTGCGTTTTTACGCTATGGTTTTTATTGTTAGCTATTTTGTGATAATAATACGTCGAGATCCTGTCATGCAGGCTAGATTAGGTTGATGCAGCTACCTATACACCTATCTACTTTTCCACCTATCTATCTATCTATCTATCTATCTATCTATCTATCTATCTATCTATCTATCTATCTATCTATCTATCTATCTATCTATCTATCTATCTATCTATCTATCTATCTATCTATCTATCTATCTATCTATCTATCTATCTATATATATATTTATTAGAGCAGATTGGCACAATTCAATAATGAAGGCATTTCGGTCTCATTAATTATCTGTGTTAACAGTGTAATAACTCCGGCCAAGTCTGTCTTCTTCTCAGTCCAGGTTGTCAAATAAATGTATCATTGTAGTATCTTCCTTGATGAATTCAGACTTGACTCCCATTTCTCATTCACAAAGTTTCATCTGTGGTTTCCTATGGCTCCGTACAGAATACTCAGACATCTTGTTACACGAGGACAGCAATTTCGCGAATTCAGCGCTATTGCTTAAACTTGTTTCATCAGAGCATAAATCGAAGAAAACCACACACAATCCCACCATATCCGAAATTTCATAGTACTTTGTCAGCTAAGTAATGTACTTATTGTTCGCTGTTACTTACTCCTACGGCGGTCCTGACCATAGTTCTGTATGAGGAGAGCTCAAAATTACAAAACCTGCAAAGCTGCCATGTTATGCCGCTCGATGGTCTCAGCTAACTAGGTGGAAAGCCCTTTAGAACACAGAATTTAATGTGTCAAGTCGCAAGTCCTCTCATGGGGGTAAAATGGATGTGCAATTCAGCCAGCCACAGAAATCTTTATTTTTGATGTTTTATTTCGAGACCATTGTGATAAGCTTGCAAAAGTAAACAGGAGTTTACGTTCTGGCATCTTAGGATGAATTCAAGAAACTTTACCAAATAGGATCCATGAAGAATTTACCGCGACGTAGCTAATAACTGATTCGCTGTTCCACATATGGCGATTTAAGGTAATTTTGACGAAAATTTCACCAGCCCGCATTATTTCCTTGTAAACACTTTCAGTTACCTTTCCGTCAATTTTAATTTTTGACGAAAAATTCAAGAAATCTCGCGC
Organism: Clonorchis sinensis; assembly: GCA_003604175.2. Taxonomy (NCBI): domain Eukaryota; kingdom Metazoa; phylum Platyhelminthes; class Trematoda; order Opisthorchiida; family Opisthorchiidae; genus Clonorchis; species Clonorchis sinensis. The sequence goes on from CM030371.1 coordinate 14,442,310, forward strand.
TGCGGTTTGAACATGGGTACCCGCTGTTTTTTGGTTAAAATACGTTCACAACGTTCTCCAAGATTGTGGCTTTTCCTGCGTATATATGGGCATGTTTGCGATGTACCGTTTTTTTAATGCGTTCAGGAACAAGTCTTCAAAATCAGCTGGAGAGAGATGACTCTAAATTTTATGCACGCATCATGCAAGGAATATTTTGCACCGGCGTTACGCACAGGTGAAAAATAAATAATACATAAATAATATATATAAAATGAAGTGTACAGCTGTTGTCTTCTCTCAAGACTTCTGTTTAGTTGCGTTACATTGTCGTTTACTTGTTCAATACTCTCCTTTGGCTCTGCTTACCAAATGACTCTTCTTCCCGCTAACAAAAGCCTCCATGGTGGTTGTGTCATGGCCTGAACTGGAGAGTGTCAACATCAAACTAATTGAAGTTACTCAGAGTCCCTCTGGGAGTGTAACTCTTAAATTTGTCACTGTTTTTATAGTCCCTTTTGACTTTACTCTCTATCTGTTTTCCACATGGCTAAAAGGCGGCTTTTCTGGAGACACTGAGCACTTAATGGAAAGATTTAAGCTTCGCCATGTGATCCTGATTGGAAATATCGTCCGCAGATAATTTGCATGCTGTGTGTGAGGGGTATCGTAAACTCATTCAGTCTGATGTTACTTGGCCCCACACACAGGAATCTTTGCAAACCAGTTCGAAAATGTGTATGGGGCTCTGACACAAGCTTCTATCTTGTCCTTCAACAGCGTACTAAAACAGAATCTCCGTCTTTTTGTATGCTGCCATCCAGTGTCCCTGGCATGGTCCAACCTAAAAAACGAATTCGTTAGCTGACTGTTCTCCAGGTTTAGTGTTGAATATCACATTCGTAAGCCTTGCATATGCTTTGTTTGGACTTAGATTGTCGAAAAATTTGCTGTCCAGATGCACTGGACTATCTTTGATCGACCTTGCCATGATTTGAATTTTTCTCATTGAAAGAGCTGTTCAAAAATTAAGTAAACATCTCAATAGTGTAGATTGTACAAGGTAGTGCACGGAAGGCACGACATGACTATACCGTTAAGCACGAAGTCATCAGTTCCTTGAAGAAATTCACTTGCAAACCCCATAGCTTTTTTCAAGTTCTCGATTATCTGGGATGATCAGTTTATGGCGAAAAACTAATTCAAATTTCCTGTTTCTAACCGTTGCAACGTCTCAAACGACTCGTGCGTAGCAGCTATATACCTACTGAAGTCGTTCTTTGTACAACAACTTATGAGTTTACGTGCCACGTGGTCGATACCTTTTGTTCAGTAGTGGCACATGTAAATTCTACGGAGACGATCTAAGCTACATATGCCATAGATGTCCCTCAGCAACAAAAGTTTACGGTGAATACGGAATATGCCAGAGTATAACTCTGAACATATGCCAAAGTTCAAGGCCTCCACGACAAATGTGAACGGATCACCAGTTATTTGATATCACCTAAATTTCTTGTTGCTCCACTCAGTCTATTTTATCCTGAACCTTTTAAGGTGCATGTTTCCGTGCTCTTCGCTCCTGAGGGCTGAGTACCTCTTTCATTTCAACAATAATGTTTTGATTGTACTACTTAACTACCAGTGTGTTGGAAGTATCCTACAGAGGTCGAATTCAGGTCCACGTCCACGCTTCGCTGGAACTGCAGAGATACTCGGTGTACAGTAATCCAATCTGGGGCAATGTGCACCGCCTAGACATAGCTTGGTCTACCTGAAAACTTCGAACAAAAGAAGGAGGGAGAGGGTAGTCGAGGAGAAAAAGTCATCTTCGTGAACATTCCGTAAACAGTGTTTGTCCAACTTCACGTTGAGGCAAATAGTCGGTTGCATTTCCTAAAACTTCAGTAAGGTTATTTTATTTTAAAAAGTAAGTTGACCACTTTTATCCCTTGGTTTCCGAAAACAGCAGTCCTTCTCTTACAAATCTGATATCCTATCTTTTGTTTCGACTTGTTATAGCAAAACTCAAGTGCAAACTAGAAAGTTGTAGTATTGGTCATTCTTGGGTCGTACGCAGTCCTTTTCCAAAGAGCTATCGGCTAGTAGTTCATTCTCCCCATGATCCTTCAAACTGACAATGTTGTATTCAGCTCAGAAACTGTTTATTCTAATGGGAAAACTGTAGCCGTACTATATAGTGGTTCGAACAACTCGGAAATTCGAATGGTTGCCTGCCAGGACTGGTCTATGCTTGTTGGGGTGCCGTGATCTTCAACTGGGACCCACTTTAATCCATGCTGTATCCAGCTCAAAAGTTGACATCCGAGTCTTTTTATCCTTTATTTACTCTACAGATACCGGAAACCCCTCATCTAACGGACCGATTATCCCTGTGAATCTTGTTGTGCGGGCTGTTGGATCTACATGGGCTCGTGTGGGTTGGGAACTGCCGGAGCTTCCCACTCGTTTGCAATCCCAGGTGCTTCTGTTTAAAATAAAATACTATCCGATTAACGTCGATCGGTCCACCATGCATCCCTTCCAAACAGGAATCCCCTCGTCGCAGGCCACCATGATCACGGTTAATTTGAGTGTGCCACTGAATCCCACCACAACGGCCTCACAGCAATCGTGGCCGTTCAAAGCGGTCCTACGAGGTCTTCAGCCGGCAACACAATATGAGTTTGGCGTTTGTTTATTGGATCCCCCTACCGAAGGGTCTAATTTCCACATGCCAATGATGAGTCAAACGATATCCCCTGAGCTATGCTGGAGTATGGTACAGGGCTTTGAAACTTTTGGCAAAAGTAAGTCTTCTTTTTAACCGTCTGATACGCACAAAACACGCTTCCGACGTAACCATGTACTATCTGATGTTCACGGATTGGGTGTATTTCAGCGTTAAAGCCAAACTGACTGCCAGCTGCACAATAGCGGTACAGCTAATTATCACTACTAAACACCAGCTAAATTGTGACATTTCCTTCAGTCCTACTGCTTATAATGTAGCAAGCTAAAAATGAAATGAATTTTGAAAGTTCACTCATGTTGCCAGCGTAGTGTCTTGCAATCTGTGCTTGGAGGAATTGCAGTAAGAAAGTGAGTTTTGGAACTTAAACGCTCGACGTTTGCGATTAATATTTTTATTGAAATTTTTACTGAAGTTTGAATGAGGGATTTCTTGCGTCCCAACCGAACTTGTGCCTTCGATCGGTACCATCATCATCACCAGCGAAAAACAACATCAGCGTTGACACTGATGCTTCACAGCCGTACAACCACAAAGTTTATATAAGTAAATTTTAGGCCTTAGAACGGAAAGAAGAGAAAAGTAGATGAGGGAGGGGATCTAGTGCTGACCTATATCAAACATGCCGAGGTGCCTACACCTCCAAGCTCCAATAAGACAGCAAGAACGCCTCTAGCATCTATCAGCCATCATTTCTTGCAATGTCTCCGGCGAAGTACAGGCGGGATCACGAGGACCGCATCCTGAAAGACGCACTGAACCAGCAACACCCCCAACCTTTTCGCAATCTGTTTCACACTCCGCCAATTCACACGCTGTCCACATTGCGAGAACAACACTCGTCTCGGTAGGCGGCGTTTCGGCGCATGGTCAAGTCATTGTAGTCGATGGTGCTGGATGTTTTTCGCGATTTAAATGCTTGATGCACAACCAAATACCCCTTTTCTAATCCCTCGCTATGAATTCGTTGACACCATCCATAACTAGCAACGCCTCTGAGGTGGTCCCAAACCCGAAGACGCCTCAAATCAGCTGTCCGCAGAGGCCATGTTTCGCAACCATACAACAATGCATCCCTTAATGTAGCCTTATACAAGAGATACAAACGACCCAGTGATGTGCCGTTTTGGCGCCACACATAACGCAAATTAGAAAACGTGATTCGGGTCTTTGAAATTCGTGCACTGAATTTATCAGCTACACTCCCGTCAAAGTTAATACAACTGCCGATGCATGTAAAATCCTCCAAAGCATCCAGTGGAACTCGTTGAATTGTAAGGGGTACTTTCAGAGATTACACATTAGGAAGCACTCTGGAGGTGCAAGGCGCATGCCGACAGATGATAGGATGACCAGTTAATTCAACGTAGCTTGTGCTGCTCCTTAGTCTTCAAACATGACGGCGATGTCGTCTGTGTACTTCATATCGACACGGTTCTCAGGGGCAAAAATGTAAACACCGCCGTTATAAAGAACTTCCAGCGTTCGCCTAAGTATTTCATAATTGATGAAGATGAACATGTGTTATTGCTCTAACACCTGACAAAGTGTTAAGATGTGGTCGACGCAGGCTCTGCCCGGTCAAGATCCCGCTTGACGCTCACCGGCCAACGATTCGCGTGCGCTGTGGGACGTCGTCTTGTTAAATCCTTGATCTACCGTGGGGACGTTTAGGCAGATATTTCTACAGAACCGCAAAACCCAGAACGAGCTTTCACTTGAGTGAGTGGCATGGGGGACGGATTAGAAACCAGGGTAATTCACATTTGTAAGAACAGCAACAACATGCATGGTCATAACAAGTTTTGCCCTTTCTGGCGCCGCACTTCCTGTTTTATTGACAGAAATGCGCACTCACCGATCTTGTGCGACTGCTTAGCATGTCATTTTTAACGCAAATATGGACTGGTATTTATATGGTTCTGTTATTCATTATCGAAAATTGTTTACTAGTATGGCACACTATTCACATGAATATATGACCCAGTGTCATCACAGCGAACATTTCCAGAGGTCGTGTCACACCATAACCGAATTGATGTATGGGTGGCATTTCATCCTGAAAAACGGAGTAGCCTGTATGCTGCTTGTTTGTTTTAAGTAAATCATCTGTATTCACTGAGAGCTGCTCTAGCTCGTATACTCAACTCGTATTTCAGTCAAATCCTTGTTCTTTATTCCCCGAGAGCCATCAATGCTACGTTTAATCTGAGGCTTGCTTTATCCCAAGGTTCCATGAACTTGGTAAGAAATCTAAAAAGCTGAAATATTTCAGTTGGGCTACTCCAGTTAGGTCACCCTAGCTGACGCGAGTACAAGGGTTAATCATTTTAACCCAGACAACTACACCTGTGTTCTTTTCACACTAGTGATCCGTGCCTGGTACCAATGGCTTCATTCCGTCTTCAGTTGGATGATGACTGTCCACCAGCCAATTTATTTGTTATTCATAAGCAATAAAACTCCCTCACATTCTGTCCTCACTTGAGAACCTGCGAATGATGGGCATAACTTCAAGTTAATCAGTATTCGACTGCGTTCAGATTCCATTTTTATTTATTTTTGTCACGACGAACTGCCAGTGAGATTTCAGTTTTTGAAGTTTGAAGTTGCTGAAGACGTATCCGTATAACTGGATGCCACAATTTCATTGCAGATTTTTGCCTAGCCAATCGAGTTGGTGGTACCCTATTGTTTGCTTGTTTTCTACAGTGAGACACAGGATTCTCGTTGATGCGAACCCGATCTGACCTGACCAGTTCTACTGTGTTTATTACAGATATGCACAAAATAGTTTGGAGTTGCTTATGGTCGTGAACCAATGAGATATTACTTATCATACTACACATTACTAAGAACCCTGTAAATTGAAAGACCTGACACGTGTGATTAAATAGATGTGTTCGGGTTCATCGTGCGCAGAATTTTTTACTGCTTACTCGTCGGCGTGCGTCCGTCCTACTGCTCAGTCTTACAAGGATCCACTGACTGGTTGCCAACCTACACTCATTCGAACCTTCCGGCTTCTACGACTGAGTGGATATGGAATCAAATTTACAAGCTCAGGCTTCTTCCAGAAGGCTCGACTGATCTACATTTAATTCGGAGAAAGCATCATGGTCAAAGCATTATAGCAAACCATGTTGACAAAAATCTTCACCACAAACCGATGTCATTTATACAAGCCTGGTGTCTTGGTGCAGTGCAAACTGACTGACACTCTCTAGACTGCAAATGCCAGTGCATATTAGTCTGTATTATCGCATTACGGCAGCCGAATGTTGGGGTTATTGACACCAATTAACGGGGTCTTGCATGAAAGAATTTATACACCATCGAACCTTAGTAGATCACTGTTAAAACACAGAATGCAAGCCCGATTACGTCAACTCTAACAAAAATCGGAAAATGTTTTACCGGCTGTCATCCATCAAGACGTCAATGCCTACTTCAGCTTAGGCCTATCGACTGTCATCTCCGCAAGAAAAAAGCCCAAGTTCAGCTTCTCTATGGGGCAGTTGTAATTAGAACCTGCCAGATCGACTGATCCTGTGCAGATTACCAGATCGGCTAGGGGATAACAGGGTTGTCCGAACGTGCGCTGCCAGCGTCTGTAGCATGAATTAATCACTTATGAATATGGAGCTTGAGACAGCCAGTAGCACAGTGTTCAGCTCAGCAAGTCTGGGCGGATGGTATACGCGAAAACAAAGACGGTCTGAAAAATTGATTGGAGGATTGCAGCATCGGAAGTCTTGCGGATGAAGGCTTGAGACACAGTCAAGGCTTTGTTCCTAGTTGATGAGCCCATGATAGGCTTGGTCAGGTTGGTAGAGGGATTCGCTTTTGCGCACAGAGCTGAAGCAAGTAGTCTGAAAGTGAACGATATGCTTGAGTTTAATGTTAGTTGCCCGGCAAATGATGCCACGTTATTCGAGTGGTTGCCCTGGTCAACTGTGATTACCGGGTGAATTGAGATTGAGTGGTTGGTTTAGCCCCCATTCCGGACGATTTGGGTGACATTCGCTCGGTCTTTGTGATGGTAATGCGACCAATCAGGCTTATGGAACGTGCAAAGCAAAAGCAGATCACCAGTGAAAAACCGAGGGTTAACGATTGTCTTCAGTGTTTGTATTGTGCGAGAATAGAAAGTAGAAAGAAAGCCTGAGTTTAGAATTTTTGGTGTTTCCTGGAATAATATAATAATAAACGACGAATAATATATCCTGGGGCATTACCATTTCTAAAACGAACTTTGCCTGTTTTACAAATAATTCACACAATCGAAATTTGATTCGTTGAGCAGAACGATCTCCTCCTAGGACATTCAGGATGAAGAGCTCAAATTGACTAAAGCACATAGAGCCAAACCTAGTGATGAAAAACCGATCACCGGTAACAAAAATGACTATGTATGTAGCTTCCTTTTAGTAGTACTACTCAGAAAACGCTCAAATTTACATATCTGTGGCTTGCACTTTGCAGCTTACAAATGCCCAGTTGTGACAATTAAGGCTACTCATTGGTGACCTTACTCTTTTGTTTGCGTTTGTTGCATAGGTCAACCGGTCGCGGGGCCGGACCCTTGTCATGAGCGATCAGTGCATATCTTCTAAAGTTCCTGGAAATGAAGTTCAAAAAGTCGGAAAACCGAATAGACCACCAGGTCATCTCAGGCGGAGGCATTAAGTATCAGTTTCTTTGTTTTTAACGAAGTGATCAAGAATAGCATACCAGTTACTTGCGAAACTGATCTAGTCAACAGACATCAAATATCAAACTCATAATCTATGTGTGCACAGTGTTTGTCTGTCAACTCGCCCTTGAGGCGCGCCAGAATATTGGTTTTCCAGGTCATCTTGGTTCCCAAATTCAGCACTCAAGCGTACTGTCTGTTCTCTTTTACGACCTCCCAAACCACACATCTGACTTCCAAGCCGTCGAGAAATCTAGACAGCACTCATTGGGATTTCAGACATTTTGATTCTTCGCCACCGCGCTTTAAAAGATCTTTTTAACTCCTGGTTTTGGAAGCAGACCCACACTACCATCCTGCCCTCAAACTTGGTACTCCAAAGTGTTAAATCTGTTATACTGGAGGTACAGTGAATAAAATCTCTTGGCTTGTTCCAAATTGCACGACTAATGCCTCGGAATTATTAATACCATTTTGGGCCACACCACACAAATACGGTCCACCAGTGGCAATACATTCGCCAGAAACAACCATCACCACATAATGTCTTCCAGTTACGTGACTTAGATCGGCCGCCACTGAGATCTGTATAATCCAAACTTATTTGGAGGCAAACTGAGGGAACAAGTTTTATCCTTAAAACAGACTCAATTTACTGATGTTTTCTAATCTCAAACTCCCATGTACACTTAATCAACCTTATAGACCCATCAGACGCCCCTACCAATATTCGGATCTCCGTACCACGGGGACTGGCCGACCCCCTCACGCAAAACGAAGGGGCCGGAAGTGAAGGTAAACCGTCTTCAGCGAAAACCGGTGTGTTTGTCCGTCTCCACTGGGATGCGCCTTTACGGGCCAATGGAGAAATAGGGGCCTACGTAATCTACCTGAGTGCAGATCGATCAAAAAGTGTTAATGACTGGTCGGAACACATTGTGCCTGGAAGTTTAAACTCCGGCAACCTGCCCGGTCTACAACCGAAGCAGATCTACTTCCTGCGAATGGTAGCCCGCAACAGGCATGGGACATCGCCGTTTTCCCCAGTGGTTGCCTTCCGGACCCCAGACTGTGAGTCCATTGATTGGATACGGTGTGGAAAACAGAAATTTCTTCGAAATTATGAGTTTGGTTAGCAGAGTACAATTTGATGTACCTATTTTTAATGTGGCAAATCATATCAACAAATAATTCGTACGGTATCGATAAAAACTATCAAAGTGAAGTGTGGTGATACGGAACACAACTTATTTTGTTTGTCGCATTGTACTGTATTACACTGAGTCCATTTCGGAGCTACCAGCTTCAAGAAGTGAATCATGAGCATGACGACCAAGTCCGACGTTTGTCTCCAAGATGAAGCGCACCTTTCAATGAAATTTACCTTCAGTCCTTGAGTTAAAGGGTAGGGTCCAATCAAGCTATCGAACAGCGGAGATGATGGTATCCGATGTAGCTAGAAGAAACTTGGGCCTGGGGAAAAGCGCTTACTCTGGGGGGTGATGGTCTGTTTAAGTAAGTAAGCTGTAGGTCGGTTTTACTTTTATTAAGTCGTGAAATTTGGGTGAACATCAAAGTTGTGGAAGCGCACAGCTGATTCAGCTACCCATCAAAATCCATTACAAAACTTCGGGTTTCTGGAAGCCTCCAAACTTTGCAGCGGTCTGCTCCTATGCGTGGTTCGGGCTTTGAGTTTGTTCTGTCCAATCGCAAAGCCATTGCTCGCCCAGAGAGTGAGGTATGTGGATGCAAAAATAGGGTCGATTACTACCCCTGGACACGACGCTATAGATTCAGAACAAGCTTACTCTGGTTCGTTCAACAGAATTTCCACTTTCAGCTATATTGCTGCTGGACTACGAAAAACAGAATAGGGCAAGGGTGATTGATGGTCTTTACCACATTTTCTTAGTAGTGTTTCACATCTGTCACTGAAGTATTCCCTCACTGTAGATGTGATGCCTGTGAACAATAGAATTTTATGCCAGCGACCTACGTAGGTGTCCTTGACAGCCCTGGTTATCAGCTCTTCTGTGCCTGGCGGAGAGGAAGTGAGTGGGATCGCTGAATGGTGTGCATTTCAGCGCACATTCGTCAGCGCTGACGAACTGGGACATCAGGGTCAAGAGTAAACAACAGACCTAGCGACCACCAACCCAAAAACGTCCCATTCCGCAAACTCCAACCCATCGACCATGACACGCATGCTGATCCGTCAGTGGGAAGGGGGGAGGGAGCGAGCGAGTGAGTGAGAGAACAACGCCCACTCGCGCCCAATCAACGGAGCAGCCGTGACAGAAGAGACAGAAACTGGACAATGAATCATGTGAGACCGCACTAGAAAGACCCGACAGGCATCAAATGACAGTATTCATCAGCTGAGCGTGTGCGTATGTGGACGCACCTAGTTATGACGTGGTTGTGTGATCGCACCTTAGTCAAAAACAAATCTTGGTGGATTCCTTGTCCTGTTTCGCACTGGCGGGTCAGCATAAACAAACTGTTCGGTTTGGCCACTAGCGATTGATCGAAAGTCTTCCAGCTTCGTGCGAATGTGGAGTACAGGTCACGTGGAAGTATGCAGCACAATCATTGAGTGCGTTTTCACTGCAGTAAAGCAGCATGCACTGAAGCGGCATTCACGACGTATGTTTGCAAGATTCTTCGTGGATACCTTGGTGGTGTTTATTAAGGTTGTTTCTTCAGAAAAATTTCCTTCCACGAATCAGAATTTTCCAAAAAGTTGAAGGATTCGCCTTCAACAGACATTACTGGTTTTATTTGTCGGCAGATATGCACCGACATCACCGTCATCATCGTCATCATCCACAGAATAACATGTGTCCAACAATGACATTTTGATGCCGTACAACCAAAATTAACTTAAAAGTCTTATTTTGAAGAAACGAACTAAAGTGAATAGGGAAGGGACTGACCTGCACCCCAGGCACTCGTTCAGAAGCTGGATAGAAAGTCGTAACTGCAACCCAACTGGCATCAGTTCGCACCCCTACCTTGCAGCGCATCCAATCACACGCAGGAGTGTCATGCAAACCCCATACTGGAACGCGATTCGCACCGACAGTGCCTAGATATTTCGTAGTCTTCGTTTCAGAAGAGCTTGGTAAACAATCGGTAGTTTTTATTTGGGCAACGTTTCGCTTTTGACACAAAAGCTTCATCAGGCCAAGTGAACAGGTCACCAAGTTGGCCAGGTTATAAGGCAGACGGAGCACCAATCAGGAAGTCCTCTTCAGATTATCACATGGTCAGTGGTGTGTCGATTAATGGCTCTTGTCAGCTATTGTGGTCGCCAAAATCTTGAATTGATGGGTTGGAGGAGTTTAAAATTAGTTCCGATCAGTTCTTGTTCCTTAATCTTCCACTGCAGGGTGCTTCAGTTGATTATTCACCTCGGGAGCAACTGGTAGATTTTTCTTGGTCTTCGTGGGCTTGTGATTGCTGCGACAATTTAGTTGGGGAAGGGGTGTGTGAGGTCAGGTGGAATTTAGATGATGACTACTCCTCTTCTCGAGAAATACACTCATTTGCATATCAATTTGGTTTTGCGAGAGACTCACCTGGAACCCAGCTGAATCTCCGTTTGTGATGTTTTCAGGCAACTGAATGTGCACCAGGCCACCTCATGTTCAGTTGCTACGATATTCGAGATATCGCGATACATGTATATACGTAATGTGCTATTCATAAGGTTCTCCACACTCTTGCCAGTTCCACGCCTTCTATTCTGTTAACACTAGGATGCTTGGCGATTTCTACCTCCTCAGCCATCAGTCTCTGTGATGTGGACTGTAGTCCTCGCCTCAAAACCTCAACATTTTCTAAATCTATATTGTGCCCCGTATCCAGTGCATGTTCTGCAATTGCCGAGTCTTTTAATAACGCTCGATATTCATCTGCGTTTCTCGGCGGCTTGTTTATTTTCCTCTTATGCTCTCCGATTCTGGTGTGAAGTTCCCTGGCTGTCTCTCCTATATAGACCTTAATGCAGTCGCTACACTTGATTTTGTAGACACAGTCCCTAGTTCTGTTTGCCGGGAGGCGATCCTAATTGCACCAGTGCAGAGCGCAAAGTGTTTCCCCTCTGGAAACCTACTCTTATGTTGGCCGTGTTTAGAATCCTTCGAATGGTCTCCGATGTCCCTGGTTTATATGGAATAACAGCTGTCCCGAGCCATTTCGTTTGGGTTTCCCCACCGGTACCAGCACCCTTCGCAGTTGACGCCTAATCAAGCTAGTTGGATATCCACTACCCCAAAGTTTGTTCATTACTTCAATTTGGGCCGCTGTCCGATCAACTTCCTCTGTGCACAGGGCCCTTACACGCCTAAACATTGATGGGGCAATACTAGCGAATACCGACTTTGGATGGGCAGACGAGTAGTTCAAAACTGCCCCAGTGTCATTTGGCTTCTCGTATACTGTGGTCTTTAGTTTCCCACCGACCTTGTGTCGTGCAGTCTAAAAATGCCAGTGTACCCGAGGTTGACTCTATCTCCACATTAAATTTGATCTGTGGACTCAGTTCATTCAGATAGTTGTAAAACTCATTAACCTTGTCTCGTTTCATTACGACGAAAGTATCATCTACATAACGCCAGAATATCTTGGGTAAGTATGGGAATCCGCCTAGAGCCTTTTGTTCAAATTCTTCCATAAATATATTTGCCAAAACCGGGGATATTGGGGATCCCATTGCTAGACCTTGTTCTTGAGTGTAAACCACGGAGTCGTAGTCTGTTCCATACGTCTCTACCAGCTCAAAGGTAGACCGCCTCTTTGCTTGCGCCACTCTGAATTGAGCAGGAGTACAAAACAACCATTAGTGTGACCCGATACAAGCGTCCCACTCCTTGAGGTAGGAACATTGTCCATCTCCATGCCCAAAGTGTATTTTGCAGGCCAGCTTTGAGTGGATATTTTTGGTTATTTACTGCACATTATTAGTGCTGCTCAGGAATCCGGAGTCGAATACCCCGTAGGAATAGAGGGTTTGCCCTCTCGTGTTGGTGTCGGTGACCCTCTGGATAAATGTGCACATACACAGCTAGGACAGTAGTCCTAAAAAAATACTCAACCTTTTTGCCTTTTTAATCAACTCACCTTTCTATTACACAGCTAATGGGCAAGGAGGTGGAATGGTTCGATTGTCAAAGACATACTATGATGCTCGTGAAATATTCGAACCTCTGGATACGGTGATTCCCGCGGGGGTTGACCAGAATCAGGCAGCTGGAGTTCGCCCTTCAAACAACGCAGTCGACGAACCCAGTGGAGCTGATCAACTCCGTTGGATTATCGTTGGCTCGGTACTCGGTGGTACCGTGGTAATCGTATTGGTTGCCACAGCGGTGCTGTTCAGTCGATGTCGAAAGTCGCGGAACTCGTTAGGGATAATGAAACGGTGAGTTTATTTCGATGATTTGGTCACCGACCAGACAACTTATAACCCTTGCTTCAGACTAGTTCTATTTTCAAATTGGGTCCCCAAATTTATCTGCTATTTCGGAGGAGGCAACGGTGGGGCCAATTCCATGACGATTTTTGTCTGCCCTAAGGTGAAACTGTTCCAGAACTAAGAGGAGCATAGCGTCCAGGTCCCCACGTGCAGCACGCAACCTTAACTTACGACCGAAATCGGTAGTAATAGTAGTAGTTGGGGAACAGTTCTAGCAAAGAGGGACAAATAACCTGACACATTCTATTAACGTGTTTAGCCACACGGCAGGGAATTGTTAAAGGTAAGTTATCACATAAAGTGTTTTCGTGCGGGAAATTGGAGGACGATGTGGGGCAGTCACTTAGGTTCATGATATCAATTTCTCTGGCTTTCAGGACTATCACTGAAAATAATAGCATCTGAGTGGCACCGAAGAATTGATGCACTTCGTCGTGGTGTTACTGACTATTCGATGCAAATGAAAAGAACAAAACTAAAAATTCATTCATATACTCATGCATTAAGCTGATCGAAGTACGTTTTGTCCAAACAAATCAATCCAAGCCGTAAAACTGAGCCGTAAAACAAAATTATTTAGTTGCCTAGTGATGATCCCACATACCTAATGATGGGATTCACTTGTACTTCAATTTGGATGGTAGCCGTACACTGGGTCCTGGGCTTGTAAAAATAGATTTCCGGCTAATGTGTCCTCAAATATTCGGTCAGTTGGACTGACCACCTTCCGATCATTTCCTAGTTTCAAACAGTCCAGTGAGGCAAGCGATGGAGAATCAAACATTTTGTTTCAGACTGTCCGCGCTACAGAGATTTTTGTTCACACAAGGAGCATGGTCTGCAAATTCACCTGTGTCGTAACCCTGCGTGTGCCGTGCGCACGTTTCTTATAAGCGAACTTCTAATTTCTTCTCGTACGGGCCGCCAGCTTTCGTGACATTGTTGACTGATTCCTAACTTACTGTGTTCACACTGAACTATGTAAATATGACGGGGCACATAGCATTGATTCCCGTGCATGTACCGATTACATTCTACACAGCTTACGTCGTGCGTTACGTGCTTGACTGAGGTTGACTGAGCAGCGGAGTGAGTGGCATTCTCACTGCGCCGAAGTGAATATTAACACCTGTGACACAGTTGGTCTTGTCTCTATGATAGTGCAAACCCCCTTGTGTGAAAAAAAGAAAAACCAAAAATACAATGCTCTGGAAAACATCCAGTTCGGTGAAGAATATTATGGAGACTGTGATCCATTAGCTGCGCTACTAACCCGCCCTGGAAACTACGGCTAAGGGAAGAGAGTGACAGGAGTGAAATTGCCTACATGAACTCACGCTGATAGAAAGGTGACCAAAAAACGACACATGATAAACTTAGTGGGGAATTTTGCACTTGGGAACACTCTACAGTGTCCTTTATACCATTGTTGATGAGTCCGAGTAAACTGACCCGTAAGAGCACAATTCTGTGCGGAACAGCCTGAAACAGTCAAGCAAAGAACCACAGTCCGATTTATTCAATAAACTTGAATTTCTTGACCATCGATGTCTGCCGAGCATCGCCCGAGTCTGGTGGGAACACTGAATCAGTAATGCTGGAGCACATCGAATGGTTTTCGAATGGAATCGTTCACCCAGGATAGATGACCTGATCACATTCCACAGTTTGCGCTGGCTCGATGCCCCCGTGTAGCATTCGGCAGACTTCTTCGAAAGGCTCCTTTCGTACAACCACGCTAAGGATGGGGGCGTGCCAGGGGAGATCAAACAATGACTTGGCAGCGAAGTATGAAAGCCGCTACCAGCACTCTAGATGAGCCGGTCATTACGGTCTCCCTGGGTGGGGACCTCGAGACAGGACGCCTCAGAGGTTAGAGACATTGTCTCAGTTGCGCCTTCAACGGTGCTGGTGCATCCAAACGATTGCCTTCAATCAATAGCTCTTCACGCAAACTTCTCAGTGTAAAGCCCACTGGCAACCACGTATTAAGGCATCAATCATTTCAACTATCAATTCCAATGCGCAACTATCTCCCCATCTCCCAAAATCATCCGTGAATGTAACTGTGGCAGCTATAACCACTGTACGAAGAGTACGCGGTTCTTACAGCCAATGATCATGATGATGATTGTTGAGCTTCTTGGGATCCAACCGCCTCTTTTCTACTTTTAGCCATTCAAGCAAAAAATGTCGTCATTTCGGATGGTTAGACGATATCATAAATTATTGGTTCTCAGTCTACTTTGTACCCTCTGTTCCTTTTAACAAGTCGAATGATGTCTACTCACTACCCCGAAGACATTCCCAATCATCTTCAGATGCTATGCGAGTAGCAGGCTGAAGAGATCAGTGATCGACAGATCTTGATGAATCTCACAGACGGAGCAAATATCGTGCTGATAACTACTGAATTTAGCTCCATTGAAGATATCGCATGATGGGAAACTGTCGGACGATTTTGTATCTCTGACTACTCCAGACAGTTAACTTTTACTTCCAAAACGAACTCAAACACATTTTCTGTTGGGAAACGTCAAACATTTGTGTGAGTTAGCGATGCATGGTAACTTTAATACAGCCAAGACACGGATGAACTCTCTACCTGAAAAGTTGTGGTTCAAAGAGCCAGACATGACCAGACACTGCGAACTCTTGGACTAAAAGCTGGGTGGCGCTATAACCTAAATGCATGTAGATCACACTCAATCAATCGTTTGTGGCCGGACACTTTAATCTTCAGATGCCAGCTGAGAGGTTCCGAGTTCGCATCACCCGGGAGACTCCTGAGATTCGCGTTGCCAAAAGAGCTAGTGTCTTTTGAGAACACACTGCCTCTACATACTGGATGAAACTTCGGTTGACACTTTCCATATTGTCTCAATTTATTAAAACAAGAACATGGAAACTGTCTTACTAAAAGTCTCGCAGTTAGAAGTATGTAGCCGGTCTACGCTCTGAGAATGGTGACACTATGCTGCACAAGGAATAGCAATTATGCAGGCACAGGAACCTGAAGATGTCTGGGGCTCAAATACGCGTTAAGGCTACCGTATACCATAGTATATACAATCCTGAAACAAAAGTATGATGCACCGAATGCACATAAGGCGCACCTTCTTTTCGGAGCATGTTTTATGCAGTGTGAAATGTGCCCTACAGTGCCAGCCTATGCCCCATGATTGCAGTTTTGACAACAGCAACATATAAGGGCTAGTCAACGGGCAGCAAAATCTAGTGGGACTAGGCTCTGAATGACTCAAACATGTAGCACACGCAGAACAGTCTTCAAGTAGGAGGGTTCTCTTGCCAAGCCACTGAACTCCGTCTCTCGGGTATAGTCTCTCCTGTTCTGAGATCGGTTTACGAAGATAAAACGGTTGGCGGCAGAGATAACCAAAAGAAACTAATAAATTACACTGGTGACTTTAACAATCAAATGCGTCAACTTGAGCCAAGTAAGTTGACCCCCAAACATTGTGTTCGATAGATTTCGACAAATCAGCGGGGAAAATATTTCCGTGCTACTCCTCTGCCGAACGCACTTTCGTGGGCCTAAAAGAGATAAAAATGGCCTCAGGCTGTTACACATCTGATGCATTCTCTGTTAATAGGGAGCAAATAGCATTCCACAAGCATATTCTAGGGCTGATCTTCAAGGTAACCAAGGATTTATTCTCCTATCAATTTGTTGATAATACGGCGGCCCTCCTCTCTATGAAACACTTCAGGGGAATTCCAAACTGTCTGTTTGACGAACACGGCTACCCACGTGTGGTTGAACCCCTTCTGCATTTATGCTAGTGAAATTTTATGTGTCTAGGTGTTTGGAAAAAAAAACTCTATGAAAGTGAGTCATTTCTTTTCATTTTTCCGAGACGAATGCCAACATATTCAGCACTTGGATTCAGGTCAGTACAGTGAGTTGAGCTTGGAAATTGTTCATCAGTCGTTGTTGCTTAAATTCCCATGGACTAGCGGTTTTCCCCACATTTTCTCTTGCGAGTAACAGCTACTGAACAAGAATACAATCATCAGAGCGGTAGATGTATTAAAAAATTGACCATTCTAGAACTGCTGCACGCTGTTACGTCTTATCCTTCAACTTCCTCTTCATCAACCCTTATTACAACTAAATGTGCTTTAACCCATAATGAGACTTGTTTAGAAAGGGTCAAAATACCGGCTAAATGAAGTCGATTTCTGTCAAAAACCTCGTTTATACAGCAGGTAATCATACAAGGTGTACTCATATCACAATCCACCTGAAATAATGAACCACCAACGGCCGGTGACGCAAATCATTTTGATTTTGTCGTTTCGGCTTAGGAAATAACCCGGACTTGTGGGCAACCGGAAGTTTTATCCATCCCGGTTTCAATTTGTTCGTTCCCCGCGAAATATTGCAAAAAAGCAACATTCTATGTTCCGGAAGGTATTTCATCAATGCGAACGTTTGCTCCTTGAGTTTTCGTTAGGTGAGTAATTCACAAACCTAATTAAGGAAGTTACACAATTGCTCACCGGTTTATTGGTTGGAGTTTGTTTTGAACTCAAGGGGCCAGGCACGCTTAGGTCCGAAACTTACACACGTCCCTAGGATTTGGTAATTTGAAGACATGATTACATCGTCTAACTGGTTTCAACAGATCATTTGCATTCTTAGATTACAATATTTGCGGCCTACAAAAATGGGCAAGTTATAAGCTTCGAACGTTTATTCCAACCCAGATTTCCTGCCACGAAAATAAACTTTTCTGCCGGAGATGATATGGGAGTAGATAGTCGGCTGACAGTTTCACCAAAGTTTGGTAAACTAAGAGTGCTGTTTCCAAAAGAATACAACACAACCTCAATATAAATTAAGGTGAAAAGCGAATTCAAGAAATCGGCTAATGAAGTAGCAACTTTGGTTTATACGTACTAAAAAAACGAATATTGACATATCCTTTCTTATAGGTCTACTTCCAAGCAACCTTACATGTCAGGCTATCCAAACGTCTATCGATCGGACACAACTGGTCCCGCTGATCTTAACACGAAAACGGCTAGTTTCTCCTTACAAGATCATTGTCATGGAGGGTGCAGTGTAGCTGGAAGTGGAGCAGGTGGGTCGAATAGTGGGTGCCACCTGGCTGGATGTACTTTGTCGGACAACTCGCCTATGGACCCTAGGCCTTCAAGTCATGAATGCTCGGGACGTCACACACCTGGAATGTATCGCCCCTGTTTGGATTGGTCCGCACCCAATAGGATGCATGCTTCAAAATGCCACATGACAGGATTAGAACCAAAATGTTCTTGTGCTGCATTATCTGACTCCAGTGGGCCTATTTGGGCCCAACCAACGGCAATCACTCCTGGTTGTATCGACGACAGGCACTCGACAACTGCCGGAAGTGATATCGATGCTCCTGGTTCGTGTTCTGGAAGCTCACGGAGATTCGATCCTGGAATAGGACGAAAGCAGTCTAAGCGGAACGAAGGTTCTGAATGTTGCGACCATGGGTTTCATCGACAGGCTGGTTACGGTAAGTTGTATCTGCAGGTTCGTCCTTGGTGACACTGTTATACTCCTCTGCTAAGCATAAGCACATTTTTGTCATCAGAAACTAGCACCATTATTTTGCAAGGTAAAGTTGGTTGACAAATTTTAGTCACAGTTACTAGAGTTTTTCACTTGTTATTGAGTTTATTAGTGTCACTAGGCAAGCCCGTTTCAACTATCACTTAGGTGCTGGTTAGGGCACTTATTGACTCCTTGCGCGGTTCCCGAATGCCGATCATCAAGAAACTAGACCTCACTCGCCTACTGGTACAGCAGGTATCAATACATAACAGTAGTGTGGCGTTTCGGCAACTCGACCAGAGTTCCGTCATATTTCCTCCGAGAGTATCAAGGAACTTCTTCAATAAACGTTGAAACAGAGCTAACTCCTATGTCCGCTCACACGCCAAGCACGACCAAATGAAGCATTAAGGAAGCAACCAAGGAGAATTCTGTACAACAGTTCTCACTCGCTTCCTGTCACAATTTAGGCTGTCATCTTTTATAAGGTATTTATGGATGACATTGTATCGAAGAATTATCGTCCTCCTGCCATTCAGTTTTCAGTCTTTTTGTTAGGCTTATTCATCTAAATTTTGTTTGGCAAGTACTTTTACTCCCTTCGTTGACTATCATTGCATTTCAGTGGAGCACACATCAAACTGCCGTAACCAGATGGTGTGGAACCAGACAGTAGGCGAAGGGCTTACCCGGGACATGACCACGTCCTTCCTGTCTTCAAGCAAACACCGCCCAGGACTGGAGCTTAGCTCAGACCCTTTTAATCACGACCGTGGTGAACACATTCAGCAAAATAACGCCTACCGACCCATAGCCAACAACAGACGTTTAATGAATGGATATCGAAACGACATTGAAGAGCGCTCTCCTGACATGTGTTTTGTTCAACCGAGATCAATACCAGCCCCAATGGTTGCTTTCACCGGTAGCGGGAGTTTGAACGACGATGAGGCCATCACGTCATCGCCGGCAAGCAGTTCCGCTGGCAGGGCTTCAGCTAACTTGCCCCACTGGTCACCTATGAGAAAGTATCACCCACTGGGACAGCAGTCAGCCCAATCCGGCTTCTATCCCCATGACAAATCGGAACCGATAAGCCCCCAGAGAAGTCGCGTCAACCACTGTCAGATGCGGCTGGACGGAAAAGGTAGGAAAAACAACGATTGTAAGTTTTCTACTCTTTTACTACTAGTAGTATGAAAAAGTAATGGATACTGACCTCCGCCAAACCACGAATTTCCGGTTATTAATGATAATCACACTGTTGACCAAAAATAATGCTGTTTTTTGACAAGTGAAAATGCAGGTAATCTTTTCAAAATGTTTCAAAATAGCCAACACTGATTTTTACCCTTTTCTCCAGCAAACAAATTTGGAAGAAAGTCTTCTTACTCGTCGAACGCCGGAGATCATGGGAATTACGGAAATTTGATGGTCACAAACCGAGTGAACGCAATGAGCTCAGACTACGCATCGCAACAAAGTAGTTTGAGTAAGTCTAATTCTACCGCATACGTTTTTTGCCGAAGCTTCTTTTCAACTTTAATTCAAATCTATCACGCGTTTTTCTGACTATTGCAGGCAATCCATCGAGTGCATCCAGCGCAGTTGGAAATGGATTTTCCCCCGAAAGACCCTTCGTGAGCAAGACCAACATTATACCAACCTGCGACCAGCGAGCCAAAGATATAGGCCTTTCGTTTGCTCTGGATCGTGTCCCGACTCCTGAACCAACCCCGAGGCCAGCCCCACTTAGCCGCCTAGCTGGGGGGAAGATAGATCAACATGAGGAGACGGGAAATTGTTGGAATATTGAAAAGTTGGAAGACCTAATTGGCAAGACAAATCTAGGTCCAGATACTACCACATCATCACCAACCCTGATGAAAAAAGCCCAGTTATCCATACTGGGCTCAGGACCAGAGGAAATTATGAAAAATCGGGACGGATTTTCTCACGAAAACACTCCGGAAACGGTGGACAGTATTTCCGAAAAGCAATTGGTTGTGAGTCCTATAGGTGATATTTAATTTTCACGTTAACTCTGGCAGTCATTTTAGTTCCAAAGTTTGAAAAATGATCCATGTATAGCGTCTGAATTATTCTAGACAACAACAAGATTGTAGCGGATACAGTGTGCGTTCTGTAACGCCCGTCACTCATCGACATCGATTGTTTGGACCGAAACATCACTCAGTGTGGGATTCTCCTTTCTCAGGGAGTCTGTGAATATATATTAAATTTCACATAGCTTAAGGTATATTCATTGTAATTCCAATTGGCTTGATAGGTGCACGAACGGAACAACAACGGAGTTGCACATCCGAGCTACCTAGATACCCCAACATCGCTTCCAACTGGTCGTAAACGTAGTTTTGCCTTTCAAAGACTTTTAACCTGCCTATATCTTATGGTAGCATATGCTTCCGCGACAAGGCCACCCCACACAGTTTTTTCCTTCGAAAAACCTGCCAGATTCGTTTCGTATTCCAATGACCGTCTCAAAGAATGTTCCCCGCCCTTCTACAAATGATTGGTGAATAAGGTTGTTCGCAAACTTGATTCTATCTTTTCCATGGGAAGAGGATCTAGACGGATTGCTTCCAATCATTCTTACAAATAACTCCACTTGTTTGCAGCCGTTTAATTTCATATGCAACCGCTGACCACAAGTGTCCCTATGAGGTCCAAATTGGGAAACCTTTACATAACTTACCTTTTCTTAACTTTACCTGCACACTGTGTCGGAACTTGCAGAGGTATGAATATATCACTTTTAGGTCTCCATACCCAACCTGGCGCAATCACACTGAAAGATCCAGTGTTTCGTCTCACAGAGTTTCGTCTTCACAAAGCCGTTATACGCCCAGAACCATATGGATATGATACCAAGCGTCACTTGTTACCCGAATAGGCTTTCATTCAAATAATGGACACACCTTTTTCCGAGTTTCGTTTCGTGTACGTGGTGCATCATTGCCATTGTTGTAATTCCCCCTTTCGACGAGAGACGATTGCAGCAACTAGGTTATCGTTGTTGTTCCAACAACTATTAAGGTTACATTAGAAAACAATCTTGATGTGATTAGGATGGTCACTTCGCATCAAGATTTTTTTAATGTCACACTAATAGTTCTTGTAACCAAAGCGATTTCACTGGTCGCTGCAATCGTCAATCGACGGCTGCATTAGTTTTTTCCCCATTCATCCGATTACTTTCCCTGCCATAACTCAGTGCTGGTTTTCACAAAATCGTTGTAAATGGCAAATGGACAGATTTTTGCGCAGGATTTGGTAGTCACCCTGAGTGATTTAGAATCCTGGCCAATCGAAGTGCTGCTATTCGAAGGGATCGTGCTGCTGTCTCCCAAAAACATTCTGTGAACCGCTATTTTAGCAGACATGGCAAAAGCGTCATACTGTGTGGCAGTGTACCGTGTAAAAATGCTGTGAAATTTTTCCCCCTGTCATATATTACAGTGCACGATATATACTGGGAACAACTGATGATGCAAGCATTATCTTTGAGGATGGTTGCACGGGGGTTATAAGAGGGTTGTTAAACTAAAAGAATTTCAGGAATCAAGCACCAAGCGCTTCTTCCATCCATCGCTACAACCGACCTCAGTCCAGTTGTTGAATGTTGAAACTAATCAGCGGCCCGAGCGCCGGGTTTCCAAGTTTCATCACACCGATACTATAATGCCTGGCGTGACAAACTCCCAAAAGTCAACAGACGAAGTAAAATTCGAGGAAACACCCACAAGGCGGAGGAAAAGCTGTCTCATATGGAAAAATCCTCCTTAGAAAAAATCTGATTGCTTCGACACTACATGACTAGGAAGTTCTTGGCGGCCAAAGTTCATTGGAATAATACATCTCAAGTTTAAGCTTTGTTAAAAATGTTTACACTTCTGCAATGCTTTGTCCAGAGCAGCTTAGTGCAAGCTTCCAAATTTATTGAACGGATCCAAATGCTTTTACACTGGAGCAGTTCTGATTGAGTCTGTCCTTTCTGCTTTTCATATTTTCAATGGAGTCCACCTTAATTGTCTCAGGCTTAATCCCAGTTATGGAATTTTTGCCAGCTTAACTATGACATAGTGTTCATTCAGTGACACTGCATAGACTACTAGGTTGATGCACTCATTATATTTCGTGCCAGTTTGATTGGTGATCCTCTCAACGATACCACGTATACGACAGCAATCTGAAGAAGTATTCAAATTTTATAAACCGTGACATTACTTCTTAGTATTTCGGCAGAATACTCTGTCAGAACTCTGAGATTCCCGGCGAGATCTAGCATTGTTTGACAGTTACATTCATTTATATTCCGATTTAACCCACCCTCCAAGATTAACTTATCTTTGACGCCTGATGATAGAACGCTGAGGTTCAAACCTGCATCAAATAATCAGCCCTCCAACATTTCCTGAGTTTTGATCATTGTAGTTTGCAATCACATCTCTAGGCTCTAGCTTTTTGGCCTTCTAGCCTTCTAGATTAGAGCCTAGTTGTCAATGCGATTCACTAAGGGTGAGCACCCTCCCCTAAATGGAGTGCCTCACTCTCCGACCTGTCCTCCCGCATGCCCGCAGAAGGCCCATCCTATGCAACAGTCGTTATCTGATCTTCTTATCAACGTTCTGCATCTCTGTTTCTTTAATGTCTTAAAAAAGAGAGCCGATTCTGGCCAGCAAGCTTACGGAGTAGCTGAGAAGGTGTAATAAATAGAAGGACAAGTTACGATACCATGTCGTTCCGAAGCATGTCCAACCATCCATCACTAGAAAGGTATCCTGTGACTCTCTGTGTACGCATTTCCTCAAGTTCAAAAGCAGCAATGCACTAAAACTAGACAGGCTCTACTGTAGGTTCACAATCTAGTCGTCGACCTTCAGTAATCCACGCGGCAAGAGTTTTCACTGGTTTAATGCGGAATGATCTGCGGACGCACAGGCATACCGCAGTACTTTTGCATAAAACATTCGGCTAATACCCAACTACACTTTTCAAATTTCCCAAGAAAACAAAGTTAGCGCTTGATTTCAGCGTGTAAGTGAAGCAAATAGCATGGGTAAGTGCCAAAACTCGTCATTTCTTTGAACATCCCACTCCAACCAAATGAGTAGTGATCAGTATTAGTTGTTCTGTCTCTTGCCTGAAGTCACTATACTCATATTTCGTTAATGGTCAACATGTGGAAAAAAGCAGGCTCCATAGTTTTGTGTATCAGACGATTTGGACAATAAGGTTGTTTCGGTCAATCTGCGTGACGAAAACAATCTACGGTGTGCATTATTTGTGTGAGCCGATTTGTTACGTGAACGTCCTCTCATGCAAACTAGTTACTCCAGAAGGTTGAATGACAAAAGAGGAAAGGAAACCCGTCTCCTAATTTGACAAATTTTTCCCTGAAAGAAACTTATATATAAGGAATCATGAAACTTGGCCAGACGTGAATACCCGGTCCATCTTCATATGAGGTGAGGTGGTCAACACTGGCCCGCAGGAAATTTATTCTACCCCCTAAATTTTCATGTGATCAATATACATCATTTCCAAACACGTCAAGTAAATTCAATGCACACTTAGTTACCACTGGTATCACTGTGTGAAAATTAGTCTGCTTCAAAAATATCCAATGAGATATTGTAGAATTGTAATCAATTTTTAAGTTTGTACTCCATAAATTTCATTCTGGATTGCGTACTTCCTACCTGGGGAAGGAGTTCTTCGTGGTTGTAAGCCACTTAGCCAACCATTTATTTCAATCTCCGTTGCATTTCAATGAATTCGTTACTGACCTACACTAGACCAATAACATTGAACACAAACATGGTGATAAACGGGGAACCCGGCCTGGTGAGAACCCACGTCATTTGGAAGTCATTTACTTTTTCGGCCGATTATTCTGTGCGGTTACTTGATGCAAGTAGCGGATTCATACGTTTGACCTCGTTTTTCCACAAGAGCAGTGAATCCTGATTTAACCCAGAATCTCGACACTAGAATGAACAGAGATCGCAGTTGACCATTCCAGTGAAATATTTATGAAGTATCGGCAATCATAACAATTATACTAATGATAATGATTATATCAGCAGTCGAAACTATGGCACCAGCTTAATGTATTCAATCCAGAAATCGGATGGGTTATTTTTGTCTCATGTTTGGTGGTAGATTATGGGTATTTTGACTAATTTATCCCAAAACTAACCAAAAGGCAATCCAGCGAGTAGCAGTCTTGCCAAAAATTCCATAATTCGGTCGAACATTATCTCGTTTCACTCTTGTCTCAGTTAATTGCAGACAAAATTTACAATCAATCCTAGTGCACTACGTGCGGCAACCTTGACATAAAAAAGAAACGTCATCAGCTTTGCAGGTTGTCTTTTGTGTTTCGAACACGCCATTGAATCGAGATGATCCACAAAATGAACATCTGCAAAGTTCGCAAATATTGATAGTCTTCTGTTTCAAAGACAATGTTTCATTAGTTGATCTGTTCGCCGAGCTTGGTCATCAGATTTTATACGTCTCGTTGCCAAAAAAGACCTCAATAATGCACGCATGCAGAGGAGATGTTGCCAGGTGAAGTGCATATGTCAGGCGAAATACACCCATTTGCGTACCAGTTTGGTTTTGACGAAAGGCTCATCTGGGACCCAGGTGAATCTCTCATTTATAAAGTTTTTAAGCACCTGGATGTCCTGCGCCAGGTCGACTCATGTTTTATTAGGCACTATATTCAAGATATCGCGATAAATTGTATGGACCTGATACCCTAATCATAAGGTGGCTGAAAACTCTTCGACGGCTTATATCATAAACGGGAGGTTCAGCTGGGTTCCGGGTTAGTCTCCTGTCAAGACTAAGTGAGTATAGAAATAGCTGTATTTCGCTAATTTCGTGCGATTTGGGTTCAAGTAGAACATAAGGTGGACGAAAACTCGGCGACTGCGTCTGCCTGATGAGCCCCAAGAAGGGTGAAACCGGTCGTGGGCTGTTGAAGAGTTTTCGGCAACCTTATGAGTAGCGTATCGGGTGCATACAATATATATGTCAAGTTTATTGGTCACCCCATCGTCAGCCAAACGGAAAACTATCATTCGTTTAATCAACAGTGTCGACCATCTGAAAAATTAACTATTACCCGTGACAACAAGACGTGTATAAACACCAGAAAGTTACTGCTCAAAGCCTAAACACTGGAGCTAATTTGAGCGAAGAGACAACTTTAATATAATCCGCCATGAGAATAACTTGTTGACTGAAATTGAGGTGCTTGCAAATAGATTTCCAAGCTCAGCCAACAGACAAACAACCAAAGCTCCGCAAATATAGCTGTCGATGTTCCACTAGGCATTGAACTAGTGGGAAACTTCTGACCTGCCGGTAGTCAGTGCGCAATTTTCCTCAACATATCTTCTACCACTGCAATCACGATGACCTTCATTTGGGGTCTCATCATTGATTTCCAACGGGTTGTATTCATGTATAGTGTCGCAGTAACTCATCAGTTCTACCGGAAATGGAGGCACACATTTATTGTCAGGTTACCAAAAATCATTCACACTATTATATTTATTTTGTAAAGAATCCTTGTGAACTGTTTCTGACCTAACCATTATTGATTTTTCTTTGATGCGTTCGTCAAGTGTTGAGCTTTATTCTGACTATGAGATTCCAAAACAGCGACTTAAGTATGAGTCACAACCTTAGCCAAAGACCATGTAAAGTTCGTCTGGGTGACGTAAGGCGGATCTATGGAGTACATAGCAACGGCGATTAGGTGAGCAACTGTCCCCAGGTTACTCGCAAAAGACAAGGACTCCGTGGAAGACAGAAATAGCCCACGGTAATGCGTTAATTTGATCAGACATAGTCAAGTAGGCCATTCCCGAACTTTCTTTGTCCAGGATTTTGAAAATTTGTCTGTTGTAAAGTCACAATTGTTATTGTTTCGTTGCAAATTTGAGCAATGAAGCGGATGAATCCCTGGTTTCCAAATCCGGTGATTGAATGCCAAGTCCCGCTGTGTTGGTGGAACGAATATTCTTGTGAGCATAAGACAGGATCCAGAAATCAAAATAATTCGTCTCAAATACATAAGAGTGTACGCACCTGTACCATCAAATCGATCCAACCCTTCCCAAGGAAGTCTGAATAACTTCATTGCTTAAAGAATCATGTAACGGCAAGGGGAAGGTATCCGTGAAGGCTCGAGTTTATCAGCACATTATTCGCTAAAATTCCCCGCAAGGGATAATTGTTACTGTCGACTAGAACCAAAATAAACCTTTTGCTCCCAAAGTAGAAGAATAAATCAACTTGTTTCTGCTTATTGCTTGGCATTTGCACGGCCTAAATGAGAAGTGTGAATTACAGCCACTCAGGATTTGCTTACTTTTGTTCCAAAGTTGCTAAAACTTAATAAAAACTGAATTTTATGACAGTCAGTATTATTTTTTGGCACCATTTGAAGCAGAATATTCTTTACAAACAAACTATTCTCGATTTTTTTGTCTGTGAGCATGGTAACGCTTTTAGGCGTTAAAGTCCAACGCTAGTCAAGTTCCCTTTTCTTATTTATTTTAGCGTGAATATAGCGCGGAAGAACTCCATCAAGAGATGGTCAACCTCGAAGGTTTGATGAAAGACTTAAGTCAAATCACACAACACCAATTCGAATGTTAGCCTACATTATTGCTTTCATTCGCCCGGATTCTGCGGCCACACAGACAGACCTTCACTCTCAAAATGGCTTTCATCGTAAAACTCGCCCTATCCTTGCACAAGCACCCCGGCCTAACGGAACGAAGCCGTCAAAAAAACTGAAGTTGGATCAATCTGCATTTTGTCCCAAGCATTTCAAACAATGAACTCACTTCCTTTGGTGGCTGATGAGCCCCAAAACTGACCTTTTGTTCTTTCTGAACCTGTTCCACATTTTAGAATCTATCCATGGCGCGAAAGCGTATAGGAATTTTCTGGATGACTTTTACGAATTGATCCGATTTCATCCATGCTTTTCCTAGTCCGTATGAGGAACTCCCCGCCTTCCAGTTCACATGGTGCTTTTATTTATAAAAAAATGAACAAATATGTTTTAATCTAGCTTCAAAAAACGTGCAACAAAACTGCCAAAATCTCTTAACATACGAAGACACGATAATGAGCCACTTTTGCTAATGTAATAACTGTAAGAAATTTTGGACCATACTTATACGAAAATATCGAAAATTCAGAAAAGTGCCTCTTTTGAATTGAGTTGACCAATAGTCTACCTTGTTCTCCGGCGTTTTTTATGACTATGAGTGAAAACCTATGTGTATAGCTGATTGGTACTAATCATCAGCTGATTCCAATGAGATTTTCAGCTGAAGAAACGACGTAAATTCGCTTGAAAAAAATTGATATCAGCAGACACCGAATACTAAACCTAACACGAATTACAACGCTTTTTAGTATATGTTTCCTAAAAAGGTTAACTGCAAACTCATGAGACTCTCTCTGGATACCGAATATTCTTCCTTCCTCCAGGCTTTCCGTCTTACTAAACAAAGCCCGCTTCATCCAAAAACAATCTTATGAATTGGAGCAATTAATTCTTGAAAAGAATTGAAAACCCTCCACTCTAAATGGTATTTTTGAGTCTGTTTACACGACACTATGGTTCTAGATTCACATGTTTATTTAGATGTCGTGTGAACTGGAGCAACTGGGATTCCTCTTCTACGGCGATATAAAGATGTTTAAGCACGACCGTCACAAGGTTTTCTAATGAGTTCCCGCTTTGGGTTTACAAACTATAACACACTTTCCTGGTCATTCGAAGCGTCACAAATCCGCCCGCTATGGAGCATCACTGAAGACTGGTTCACTGTGTTTTCTTTGACCAAACGGTGTTTGCAAAATGTTGCTAAAACCTCTTCGGCAGCTCGCTACCTGTTTCGTCCCTTTTGGATTTCAAGAATGATGCTTGGTTTCCCAGTCTTTACAAACTTTATGCCTCAATTAAACTTCCGTTTGTATTAAGCCAAATTCATCTGAATCATACTAAATCAGCTGTATCTGAACTCCGTCAGCCATTCATGCCAGTCCAGCATGCACGTTTATCATCACTACGGAGGGATCAGCAACGCCGTCAACCGGAGTAGTTTCAGCCATTTGTTTACCACCACCACTAACTTGACTTCAGTTTGATCTGATAGTCTACTGATATAACAGAAACAACACGAGTGACAAAAGCGAGCAGATTAGCTCGCTGGTATAGAAGCTACCAAACCAAAAACTAACGGATCAAAAATGTTTCGAGTATTGTTTGTTTGTTTAGCTAGCAGTTAAATTCCTTGCCCCGGCGAATCTACGAAGCAAAGCGAGCTGATTAAAAAAATGACACAAAGTATTTTATACCTTCTGATTATTTTGAAACAAGAACGTTTAAGCAACTTTGGCGGGTCAAAGAAGATAAAAGTGGTTCAGACTTTCGGTACAAAATTTCAACTTTGGATGTGTTTGGCAACATTTAGCCTCTGTTGAGTATTCTTAGCAGGAATTAATTTTCAAATATCTGTTGACCTAACACCTATATGCAATAAAATTATTACCCTAGTGCGGTAGCAAGCAAGCGCCTAAATGCTGTTGTAGACAGTCAGCATTTTTGTCTGCGAAAACTCGGGCTGTTAACTTCGCTACAGATGCAGTCTATGCAAATCTTTTCTATGGAGTGCTGAATTTTTTCAGCTCACCTATTCGGCTGATGAGTGTTGACCAGTTTTTGGTTCGACTGCGGGCGTCGGAGCTCAAACTGACTGTACGAGGGTAGAAACATCTGTAGGCGAACATCACTCGGCCATGAGCAAAATAATCTAAACGAGCAATCTCTTCAAGGGAGCACAGGATTAACTGAGAAGCGTTCGCGCACCTAGCTGTCCGGGCTGAAGTGAAGACGGTATTCTGTTAACCCTCATAGCATTCCTGTGTTTTGATGGGCAACATTTAGAGAAAGAACAGAAAGTAGCTTCCTTCTGAGAAGTTTTCACTTATACGATGCAAGTGGAGCAAATCTCGAGTATAAGCCTATAAAATACACAAGTCCATATTGCAATCCAGTTTAAAGGGTGAAAACCATCGAGCATTTCTACGGACAGAAACAAGAACACAACTTAGGCCACCATCCCACAACCAGTACAACAAGCAAGTAAACTGGTAATCAGACGCATTCGCTGTACTTACAGGTGTTTCATGCGTGTACCTCTTTTTATTCAACAAATAATGGTGGCCTCGGTAATTATGCAGTTGCGATCTTGGCACAACCTGTGGTCTTCTGCAATAGACTGAGCTAGCGTCTCTGGTGCACATGCACCTCCACAGGGTCAAAATCATGTTAAGTCACGGAGTCAATTTCTACTCACGATACGGTCATATACCTACTTGCAGCCGATCTTCAATGTCTGCGGCCAAATGCCCCGGTAGATCGTTGTTACTGAAAACTCAGTGTGTCACTAGCACCAAAAGTATTTTTTATATCTTTCGATAAATGAGAAAGATGTTGGTTATTGGCTGTTAGCCATTTGGGGCGAGTGAGGTCTGTAATATGAGAATGAGGAGGTGGAACGTTGTATAAGGCAACAACTAGAAAGCATGCTGGCCAACGCAGAGCAAACAACTAAGCTGATCGTTGCCTGATATGCTCAGTAAGTTCTTATTACTCCGGTGAAGGAGCAGTCGCATTGTGTAATAGCCAAGGTTTATACGCTCCTCTGAATTTGTGCCTGCAGTTTAATGTTTGTATACCAAATGTTCGATTTTTTTACAGGAGGAGAAACGCGTGTGAGTATGGAAGGGGTTTGGGACTGATCCAAAAGTTGTCTTTTTAGATAAGTTTTTTGGAACTATAGAAGGAGGAAAATTCACATACACAGCAGGTGAATTTCTTTCGGTATAATGTGACTATGAATCATGTATGAAAAATTATAACCCTTGAAAGAAACCATGACATATATGTTATCGTCCAAAACGACCGTTATCAGTTGTTGATACGATGGAGACTTGGACACTCTCAGCGGCTTGCGCGGAGCCAAACCTCATGGTACGTGCAAGTCACTGATGCTTATCTAATCTTGAGGATATGGAATCGTAGGACAAACATTCAGGGGCCCATTTTGAGCCACTGGTTAGGTTACATGCGTAAATTTCTTTGATTCTTATCCAATTCAATCCCCTTTTTACCATATCAGTCCTTTCGGGAGACCCCCATTATCAAGGCATTTCGGTGGGATTGGACAGCCATTTGTTAACTGAGTAAACAAACGGCTACTAGTTGACAACGTAGGCTACTGACGAAACATGTGGGCAATGTTTTTAGGGAGGGTTACGGTGCTCTTCTTGCATCTGGTCGGCGACCGAGTTGCAGAGTGAGCCATTGGACTGTTTTTGTTAGTTTTCTCAGGAGGTCGCTTGACAGTGTTGAAGGCGGGGGGTGTCCATTTTACCGGTACTATTATTGTATCGTAGTACAGCAATAATGTCGAGTAAATATAAATTGGAGGGAAAAGCAAATTTACCTTAGAAAACTCACCGGTTCTCTTGTGGCGTGCTGACAACAGATAAATGCTTATATAAAGTGTATGGTTTCACGTGGTCGTCCGCTGATTTTCAGAGGACAAGGTCAGTCAAGTACTACTCAATATATCGTCCAAACTTTTGAAACTAAATATTCCACTGTTATTCCATTCCTTAGAAAATCTCGAAAATAATCCGCTTCATTTTATTAACCACAAAGCTGTAACAGTTCATCTGCGGGGTTTCCTTAACCTGTTTATATTTGTACAAAAATTCTGGGTACATTTTCAAAAAGCCTGCTAAATAAAGCAGCCGGGGCAGGAATTAAATAATACGTACTCGATTTCAGCATATCCTCAGTAGGAAACTTCATCACTGGTGATCAAATAGTTCTTTTCAGCCTCAAAAATCGTCAGTCTCATTGGAAAACTTGAGTAAGCATTCTCCTTCTCCTATCCATATTGGTAAACATAGGTGATCCGCGAAAAGCACACGTCTGCCGGGGATTTGTTGGTAGAACAAACTGGTCAATGGGTGCTAAATAGTGACATATACAAATTTTTTTACAGTGAATGGATTTTTTGCCAAGTGGTAGGTTGATTCCCCTCATATAGATTGTAAAGTGCTTATCACGAAAGAAGTGAAGGATTTCAATATCTACGGTCAACCTGAGAAATGTTTAAGTCCCATTCGGTATGGAATATTTTATGCTAGGCATGCATGTAAGAGTTTTCCTTCTAGACATTGTTATTAAACGAAGTCTTTAGTGAAAATCCAGACATCTGAAAGCAAACAAAGCCCCAGAAATCGCGATGAAGTGAACCACGTTTACGATATAGCACGACCTGTGACCGATATGTTTATGCTTTTGACAGTGTAAACAATGAATCTGGCGTTTCTTTGCTGATAACCGTGGTCACCTTTTTGTAAATTTCGTATTTGGAAGTGGAACCTTTGCAAACATATTGTAATGTAACACTTGTCTAATTTCATAGTCATCTGTGATCGATCGTAAGGCAGCTACTAGAAATTACTATACAAATACTGTGTGACGTGAACTTCTGATCCAGCGGCGGAAACTCAAGCACGCCTACGTGAAAAAGCCAACTTGAGGGAGACTAACTTGAGCAATATTTCTACTCCCGTTCTCTAGATGAGCTCAAACACTGAGCACTTAGGCACGAACGTATGCCTATCATTCTTTGTCCTCAAAGTAGCTTTTAAAGAACCCCTTGTAGGATTTTGATGAAAACTGCACTAATGCACAGATGGAACTTTTCCTACGCTTACAGTGGATTTGATGGTTTTTGTTGTGTGTCTGTAACATCGGCTTATTGTTGTTTACTCATCCCCAAAGATTCAAACGAATGTAATGTCACCTTTTTATATAGAGTTCAACAAAGAATGAGCTGTTAAACAGTGTTTTCCAAATGGAATGAAGACAAATCTGTATTTTCTGGACTGTTTCAAGTCGATATTGTGGTTGACGTTTCAAAATAAATCAGTGGTGTGCGGCGTTCTTCCTTGTATTACGGTTTAAACGTCTAACGCCGTAAGGCGTACATCGTTTTCAAATCTGGGACGCCGGAAAACCCAGTGATTGCATTTTCGGGAAGCATAGAACATAAACACATGTCGCACACGTCTAGCCAAGCCAAGATTTTATGAGGTTGGAGAAACGGTTCATTTTCAAACCAAGTTGGCTTTAGTTGGACTCAGAAGATTCTCCGCTGAATCCATCATTTTCGAATGAATGTGCGGCGTACTGACTACTTCAAGATATAGTTAAGACAATGCTTCGGGTATATGAGTGCATTTTTTTCAAGGAAGGACCTCATAAGTTAGACATAGTGCAAAAGATTATGCAAACCTTTGTTCTATTTGAGCGCAAAATTATGAGTGACTGGTGAAACACACTCATCTGTAAACTAGGCTTTTACATCCACCTCCGTTGAGGCTGATCCGACAACGTCGCCATGTTAGCAAGTAAACGGACTCCTGTTGTGTGACCAAATATTAACCCACCGCTATAGTGACTTTGAAGTGGTGGGTGCACAAATGCTGTGCATCCATGCGATGCGTTCAGTCTTCGTGTCCTACTGAGGTGACATGAAGCTTGGGATTCGCAGAAATGCATAGGAGTGACCATTCAGGTTTGTTCGTACTTGATATGTGAGGGCGGAGCGTCATGTTTCTGCTCATACCGTAATAAAAGATTGGCACTGAAGAAAATGACCCAAGAAAGTTTTGCTTTGGAATGCTCGAAACCACTTCTTGTCTCATTTTGGACTTCTAAATGTGTGTTTATTTACCACAGTTTGCGTATGATGTTCGGGGTTCGAATTTGTCGCATCATTTGACCATGCTTATTTAAATATCGCTAAAACTTTGATTGTCCCGTATTTGGTGAAATTTAGAAGTTGATTTTTAACAGTATTGTGCAAATAAGAAACAAAAATTTCTAACAAAACAGCGAATGGAAAAATTGTGAGTGCCTATGATGTAAAACGAAATTTCCGGACAACCTCTGGTCTAAACTACAGTTCAGTGCATTTTTCTGCTTTGAGAGGTATCCACTGAGGACAGTCAAGATATTTCCACGGCCAGTGAAACGTATAAACACAGGGTTAATATGGTTAGTCTGATGTTAATTCAGGATGACGCCTGGGTTTCTTTAGACACTTTCCGGGTTATATGAGGCGGATATCGGTGGTCAGAAATTTTCACAAATGTGAGGCTGATAGCTACAGAAAGTAACCAAAAGTGCCTCAATAACAACCAAACGGATCAGGAGCTAAATAAGCGCTTAGCACAAAATGTAGCCCCCGCAAAATCGGGGTTGAAAAGTGCTTACAAAAGGATTATCCATCATAAACCATGTGCCTGGCTTGTGGTAGTAACTTAGTATATTACACAGACTGCTGAAATTTATGCGCGATGAAATGATGTGCTTGTCATCCAGGTAGCCGACTTCAACACACTGTAAGCACTTATGAGTCGCTGACATATAAGATGTCATCGGGTTGTCACTAATTTATTTTCGAAAACTACAGTTTGAGGTAGATAATTTAAGTTGAAAAACCACCCAGGAATCACTGAGGAAATAACTCGTGGATCTGTTTAATCACGTTGGAGTTGTCATCGAAAAATGTACACTAAACAGCTCAGAGGCATTCAGCCGCCAGTTCTTCACGTGTACTGGCGGACAACTTGTGCGGTTAGGGAACAAATATCCACTGGTCGAGTACATACCCAATAAGGCAGAAAAGCGCACATCCAAATCCTGCTTGTTTACTTACGGCAGCGCATGCTCGATGAATAAGTAATAGGTTGAATAATAACTTTTTATTCTTCCTAATTTCTTATATTTCAAAATATCTTTGGAAATTAGTTTGCCAATCACAACCGGCTTGAAGGATCAAAGAATATAACTTCATTAAACTCAATATTTTTCACCATAACATATGCGGAGATTGCCGTGAAGGAAGGCAAACTCAAACGATACAGTTGACCCCAACCGGAAATGCGGAGATGTGGCATCCGAAACCTACAAAGCACACACGTCTCTACTTCTGAACTGCTTGAAAATGCAACGAATATGTTCAGATATATGAACAAGTAGGATCGCCTTGATATTCCAGAGTGTCCGAAGTGGAGACAGAAGCTGTGTCCTCATATCTGGAACAGATATGTTTCGTATGGTTTCTTCCTTGTAGTAATAAGGCAGTAAGAGCAACATAGTCTGTGGAGAGAATGGCCTATAAGCCACGACGCTCACCGTTTGAACCTGTTTTAAAAAAGCTAACAAAAGTAAACAAAATAACTGGGATTCCTTCCTTGTTTTATTATTGATGATTAGATTGAAACCTGTACCGGGCAATCAGAAAAATCTGAGACTGAGTTACTTTTGAATTGCCATGAGTTTATCGATCGTTCATGTCACCTCCATATAGGCGGCTTAATTAACCCCGTTATTTTGTCATGTTATTCCATTTCAAATATGTCATGGTAAGTAAGGTTACGCAAAGTGAATTCACCCTACAGCAATGTTCTTGCTGCAACCTTTTTCAAAACTTTCCCGTTCAGCCTATATCGTCTTACGTGCAACCCCCACCGAGGGAATAATCGGCATACATGCCATCGCCTTATTTTACTCTGACAGTCCTAGGCACGAGTGCGCGATCAAATTATGTCAAAATTAATTTGAGGCAACAGATTGTCATTCATTTTACTCTGATCAATCGTGGACGTAAAACATGCATGTTATACAAATTGAAACTAGAAACTGTTGAACAGAGAGCGATTAGTTGATTTCCGAAAGTCGCCTGCTGAATGTCCGGGCAAACAGATCGTTTGATGTAATAGTTTTTGTGCACATATTCTTGGCTGGTTTGATTTGATCGGCGGTAATTTGCTAACTGCTAAAAACGTGGGGTTCGCGTTGCAGAATACGGTCTGGAAGGAGCTGGCCGGGTCACACCGATGGCCTGCTTCTAACAGCTTCCTGGCTGTTGACGGTACAGGAAGCATTTAGATTACATACGTTGTGATGTGTTCCTCCGTAAATGTAAATTTTGCTAGCATCCTGCCTGTCCCACCGATGCAAGCGCTCCTGCAGCTGCATGATAACTTAGGTTATATGAGAGGCAAATAGATTAGACAGCGTAGGCTCATGTGTGATGAGAACAAATTCTACGTTAACCGGTATCAGACATAAACACGTTTTAATGCAGAAGTGACCTTCCAACCGATGTCGATGTTGATGAAGTGGTCTTTGGACTGAAGTGGTATGTATATGTCTTACTTGTTGAAGAGAGTAAATTCGGAATGTCTGTTTTCCCGACCCACTACTAATTTTGATGAACTGCTTTGAAGAAACTTGCTGCAACAGGGTTTCCTTCAGGAATTCCTCATCCGGCACTATTTAGTCCGGGCTTCACAGTCTCTGCATTACGTAAGTCATTACCATTCCGCGTTTATGAGCATTTTCTTGGTCCGCAACCATAGAGTGTAAAAGAAAATTTAACATATCGAAAAATTAGGTTACCTTGCTTAATTCTTTTTACAGCAAGCCATTATGTAGAACTTTTTGCTCAAACTTAGCGCCGAAAGTAATCCCACTGCCTAGATATTTTAGCCTTCAGGGTGGCACAAGACATTAAAAAGCCTCTTCTGTTTAGTGCGGAATTCTACCTTTAAAGGTAAAACACTTTTTCATAGCCGTTTTTAATACATACAAGCAGCAGTCACAGTGACCATTTGAGATCCCTCCGTTTCGTTGAGAGTATGCGCAATTCTTTCTGCTGACTATTAACTAATTTTTTACACTTGAAAATACGCACACTACGCAAAAATTATCAGTTTTCTGCAACCTGCCTAAGAACAGTAACAAGTTCGAAATGTCTTTGGGTCGTTAGTACCGATATTTCTGCTCTCACGATGCGTGGTGTCATTTCATTTGTTTCCGCGAACTTGGAGTTTAGAAAATCGGCTACTTTTCGAGTCTTCACTGCTATAATTCGAATTCCAGGAAAAAGTGCCATCGTGCAGCAACTGCTGATAAATTAATATTTATTTAATAGTATTTTACATGGTAGTTTACAATAGAACTGTCAAACGCGGATGTATTTAACCAGTTCTCTAGGGTTTCAGGAATCCAACCAGGAATTCAGTAGCAATTAGAATGGACAAATTCCCACAAAACAGACATCGGGTTTTTGACATTCAGTTTAAGTTTTTGACTTCCGTGAAACTAAATTTGCATCGTTAGCCTTGGTGACGATGCAAGCTGGGATTATTTTTAAACGTATTTTTTCGGTGAGAAACAAAATGGAGACACTGTAGGAATCTTCTCTCCAAACAAGATTTTCCGCCCACAGATATATATATATATATATATTTATCAGACAGCTACACGCAAACAGGACATACACAATCCTGTTCTTCTGAAATGCATCACGTGAGATGATTTTCCGTTTGGTTTTGTAAACGGTGAACAACACGTTGTCCAATAGCTGCCAAATAGCAACATTCGGTGCTGGGTAGTTACGAGAAGCAATTTTTCTGAGGCCATTTCGAGAATCACTTTTAGGGCAGTGGATTAAATTGTAATAATTTCAAAAATTTCGTGGTCTTCACTTTCAACCCAAAAAATGGAACTGATAGTTGTTACCTATAAACCATATCTAAGCCTCAACCATTCTCTATTTGCATAACTCTATCGCTTATTTTTCTATGTGGAAAGTAAGCCGTACTACAACAGAAACCAACGATTTCGCTTCTTGTTCACGTGCTCGTAGTCCCTGCACATATTAGCTTTACGCATGTCTTTATATGTGCTAGGTGCACGACATTAGTGCGCCTCATTGGATTAGGAATGTACAAAAGGTTATCAAAGATCCATGCCAATGTTGTTCCCAGCTAGATGATCAGTAAACATATGTCGATGACTTTCTTCTTAAAGATGTCACCATATGGTGGTCATTTGTTACTTATTATATGACCATGACGTTTACCCAAATCTCGTCTTGGGTTTTGGTTCTTCCATGATGAAATGAGCTGTGTACAAGCAGGAAGAATAAGTAAGTAAAAGGGCGACGGCCTGTAATATGTCCGGTGCGTTGCTTAGGAAAGCATTTCGGTGATCCTGGATAGTTTAAGAAACGGTTTCCTTGAACCGCATTTTGTCCTTCGTTTGGACTAAATATCTGCTTCGTAAAGAAGATGCCCACTCTAGCAGCTCACTCGAATAGGGACCCCTATGAAGTAGGAAACAGTCTTACCGGGTCCCACTGTTCATCCGCGTTGATTACACTACATTAATAAAAACGGGCGTTTTGCGTTCCGATTACAGTGTTATACATACCTCTCTATCCGACAACTTGATCCCAAGGCCATAAGTGCTGATGGCAAAGTTGCAAACTATGTTGGTTCCTAGTACATAGTTTCTTTTTTTAGAATCGACCACCGTTGTGAATTTAAGCAACCGTAATCAAGTGCTCGTAGACATACGCTTTAACTACAGTGGTAACTACAAAATGCATTGAATGGTAGAGTTTAATGTGTGATTTTACCCGTCTGGAAATCGGTCCGGAAATCCATAATCCCCAAGCTGGAACAACTTCACATATTTTAACACAAACATTATTCGTAGCTGCTTGGTGGAGGACATTCATCCCTCCAGTGTTCCAAAAGTTTGAAAATCTGATAAGAAAACAGACAGTAGGCTGTACAATTTGAGAAAATTTTGCTGAGGCATCAAAGCGTTTGTTTGCGTGTGCCAATTTTGCCTGGGATATTGTCACTCAGAGTCCTTAAATGAGAAGTTACGGCGGTGAAAACCACTCCGATATCTCAGTGATGCGCACCTAGATTAGCGACTATAAATTTTATTTGCATGCCGCAAGACCGTTTGGCATCATCTTATTAACTTTCCGACCAAAATCGTGATTTGCTTTTACATGATGGAATCGTATATCGGTGGACAGCTGTGGAGACCCCATGTAAACGCTATCTCTGATTTGCGTGATTTGCTGACATTCAAGGCCCCGATTTATTTACCTGTTACTTCATAACCTAATTTACATTTAACCCGTCCTGTTCCGCTTTACATCTGGCTATCTTTCAAAGCCAATCTACTTCCCTGTTCACTGATCATTCGCGCTTCCCTCGTGAACTTTTGGTGTGACAGAGATAACTTGTAGAACATGTTTAGTTCCACATCGAGTTGTATTTCCCTGGCATTCAGCTGAGAGCAATCCATCAGGTTTATCTTAAAGAAATCTCCAGCTGTTCAAGCTTGGATACTCCCAAATTTGGAATGTACCAAGTTTCCACTGGCTTCCACACACGTGAAAAAAACAACACACAATCTCCCAAATTTGGTACCTCATTGAATCTCATAACACCATAAACACAGTAAAAATCTGATATTCAGCTTAAGAGCTTGTTGATAAGCAAAACCCTTTGGACTCGATTAATGCGGGACTTCATTTTCTCGGTTTAGCTTGACTGAAAGAACTTGTTTTTGGAATCGGCAGTTTTATTTTATGCATTTATTTATTTGAAACGGTAATCAGTGGGAATACTCCCATAGGGATATCAACCTGCGCCGCCTCAACTTTTATCAATAACCCCTTTAAAGTAATCAAATTCTTTTGGACTAACCAGCTTTCAAAAAAAGAGTTCGGAATCAGTTCCTGTCTTTCCAGTGCTGGCAGCTGGAATGAGTCTATCTTCTCAATATAGTCTCGCATTCAGCCTAACTGATAAACGTAATCAAGTGTACTCATCAGGTGTACTCAAGAGTTGCTTAAGGCTCTTCGACAGCTCACTGCCGTTTTCCCATTCCTTGGGCTCGCCATGTAGACACATTCATCGTTTTTCTATCAAGTTTGGATTTCACCTTACCAAAAACGAGCCGTCGGGTTAGGCAAGGACTAAAGTGCGACTCCTATTGTCTCCATTCTAAAAGCTTATCACCGGAGTTTAGCCTCTGTAGGGAATCAAACATTGCAAGGATTAGTTGAGCGAATGCAAGTGCGCCGATGGTCGTAGGGCTTTGAGAATCGGATATTGTTTTACGAGGTTTATAACAAAGGTTAGGGAGATTCATCAGAACAGCTACTACAAAGCGGTGTTTGCTGACTGGAAGTTTTAAAGTTTTATTTTCGATGGTAGCTCATAAGAAATGAAGCAAGTCTCATTTTTATTCGTCCGGCTAATCTGATCGGTCCACGGGGTGGTCAACTTAGTTGAGCAACCGATATTGGAATGTAAACTGACTACACAACCACTCAGACTAAATTATCTGAGTTTAGTGAGGGATCTAAATACGATTAATGGACATCTACTTGATACGATAATTACATTATTTAGACGCATAGTCGTGCCCTAAATGAATTGGTCACAACAAGACAGATTACCTGTATTCGGCTAAAGGCATAACATAATACCTGAAGGATCTTGTACCCTACAAATCCTACGGCAAATTTTGCAAGAAAAATTGTACTTATGATGCAGTTGAGATTAAAAAATCGTTCAAAAACGTGCTTTCCATAGCAAATTACTGTGTTTGTCTAATTTTTCGGCGCTGAATCCTTTAAAATACTTGAACCGCTTAAAGGTTTGCGCTGTTTCCATCTGCGTGTGAATTTCAACAACCCACGAAGATCAACATCTTCCGTCACATTTGAATTTCTAATGGTCTGGTGCGTTTAAAAACACTCGACACAGTCTGATTAAAAAATCAGTCAACGAAACGAGTGCTTTACCTCATAGATGCGTGAGTTGCTCAAGAAGGAACCCAGAATGCATCTTAACGGGGGTTTTAAGCGTATCTTTACTTCAAAGGATGAAAAGTGCCAATACCAACAAGTTGGCAGAACTGACCTCCACATGCAGTGTGGAACTCACCCAATAAAGCTGAGTACAGGAGTTTGACGGAACCGATAGAAATTGATCACACAAGAATGCTGGAAATAACTTATAACATCCCCCGTACACAAAGTTGTTTCCTTTGGGGATGCTCACTCTTCACCTTCCTCTTTAACTTCGTGATCGATGAAATCATGGGACGAACGCTGGAAGATCCTCAGACCCCCGGTTGTGAAATAGCCTGTGAGAAAATATATGTGACGAAAAACATGCAGACGACATCGTTTGCATCTGCAACGAGGAAGAAAAGGCGCAAGAGCTTTTGAATGAACTGACCAAATTCATCCCGTCCTTTGGTATGCAGTATGCACCCACAAAGTGTAAGGTCATGCTCGTGGACATGCAGTCACTGAACACGCCACTTATGATCCAGGGAGAGGCACTGGAAGTTGTGGAGCGTTTTACATATCTTGGAAGTTGTATTAGTCCTGATTGTAGCGTGACGGATGAAGTAAATGTACGAATCTGCAAGGCTCGGGGCGCGATTGCAATGCAGCTTACGAAAAGTTTTTTGCTCTGCACAGATCATTTTGTCACTTCCGTTTTTTCTAGCCTACAAACATGCACCGAAGTGCAATGATCCTAGGTGCTACAGTTCCAGTCACCGAGGATGTGGAGAATAATGGAATGAGGGCCACGCGTCAGAGGCGATTACCCAATATGTGCAATGATAACAGATGGATCTTCTAATCCACCATGACATAAAGTGGGAGTTAGGTGGTGAATACAGTAGCTCTGATTCAATACAAAACATTGGATGCGTGACACCATCATATCTCTCAGGGCCACTAAAAGCTGGTCTTTCTCATCTCAGGTTCTTCATCCGAGTTGCTAGCACTTGTCAGCCCAACCGACATGAATAGTAGGAATTTTTATGCTTCGGTGCCAAGTCACCAGCTGACCGCCTCCCCATCATCTTCATCCAATACGAGGTTGGGAGGAGTGAGGCATGCGAGTCAACCGGTCCTCTGGCGCACGAATTGTATGACCTAACCAGCGTAACCTGTAAAGTGCAACTAGCTGATTGTTAGCGGAGAGTGGACTGTCCAGAAAACTACCTGGCGTATCTCGGCTTTCATGACTTGATGCTTCTACCAGATCCCCGCAATGCCTCGGAGGCGCAGATGGTCAAACGCTGACAATTACAGAAGGCCTGCGCATAGCGGCCACTTTTCTGATCCATAAAGTAGGGCTGATGGAACCGCGGCGTTGTACACTAGCCTCGACAACCATATTAACGCCACACTTTGGTTGGCGAAAACTGTACAGACATCCACGATTCTGGAGATGTCGTTATCTTTTTCCGGTCACCGGGCTTATGCAGCCGCGCAGATAGACTAACTAACGCAGCACATCTGTCCGTTAACCTGCAAACACGATTTGTGTTTGGATTCACCCAGTCTTTCAAAAGCTTTTCATAATTTAAATGTGAGAAGGGCATAACAAACCCTGCATCATAATTATCTGGGTACTTTATTTTAGACTGCAGTTTTAAGAGGTCAGATGCAATGAGAGGGATTTATGGGCGTACTCAATGTCCGCGGGTGGGCGTCCAGGTATTGGTTCGATCCCCTATGTTTTGGAGACCACACCAGCACCTTGGAAGCTATGGCCGCTAGACTGATACCTCGGTGGTTTTTGCAAGATGCCCTTGCACCGTTTTTGAAAATGGTAATGATTTCAAAGAGCTGCATTTTGTTGGTTTATTTTCTTTAATCCAAACATATTAAAGTGAGGTCGCCAGGGCAGCCACAATGGTCTCACCTCCTTCTTTGGTTAGTGCAGAGTGCACTGCATCTAGACTAGATGTTTTGTTGTGTTGAAACAATGGACTCCCGTTGTCGATGGCGGACTGGTATCGACGCTTCACTCAGGTTTATTTACTCCTTCCTCTTCCTACTTTATTTGATGGAGACCAACCGGGATGATTTTCAATGTATCAAACACATTGTCAAGAAAAATGTTCCTGTGAGTGTATGAGGTTTCATCATTTTCAAACTTTCTTTTGACGTAAGCCTTCCTTGAACCAGTGGGTCGGATTAGCTGGAACAGGGTGCTGTTGTTTCCTGTTAAAAAGGTATTTTCCATTTCGCAAGCCTTTGTGTCCAGCTGTACTCTCCTCCATTCCTTAGGCTCTAGATTATTCCTTATTTGGGGCCCTGTCTGAGTTGGCATGTTCGTTTGTTGCTGGTATAGTCTTTTTGGCTTTAATCAGAGTTGCTGATCCTGACAAGACCAACTGTTTATTGAGGAGCGCGAGCGACCTCGAGGAGAGAGTGTCAAAGACTCTGAGCATGGATTCTTCCACTTCTCTCCAATCCTCACTCAAATCACCGCTTTCGAGTTCTGGGAGCTTCTCTGCTTTGTAGGTAGTGAACTGAATGACACTGCTTCCAACGGCGTGTCCCACGAAAGGGGTTGGGTTGGGCGCGGCCAGATCCAAGTCAAAAACGAACGAAAATGTCGTATCGATACTCTCCAGCGCTAAATGACTGGCACACGATCCAAGTGACTTGCAATTGGCAACCTCCAAGTTACACGGTGTGCACACATGCTGAAAATCTCTTGTCGAGAAATAAGTTACGTTCAGCGCATAAGTATAAAAATCGTCCCCTCTTGTGTGTCGGTGAGCATCAACCCCAAATGGACTGTCAACCGGAGCTCTTTTAGAA
The DNA here is from genome assembly GCA_003604175.2 of Clonorchis sinensis. NCBI lineage: Eukaryota > Metazoa > Platyhelminthes > Trematoda > Opisthorchiida > Opisthorchiidae > Clonorchis > Clonorchis sinensis. Next base: position 14,485,465 of record CM030371.1, read on the forward strand.
CTTATACAGCTGACCTGGGTATTCTTCAAACCCACCAAAATCCCAACACCTGTGACTTATATCGTTGGAAGCTGTATCTCTCAGCCTCCGGACAGATCACTTGCGTTCCGATGGTAGCATGAGGAGACTTTGAAGTTTTAACAATAATTCCTCATCACTGGTTGTCAGTCTACGCTGAAACGCCTAGAAACACTGCACGGCTATTTCGTCCATCAGCAGTGCATATCTCGCAAAACTCCGGGGGTGATATTGACCCGCTAGCTTGCAACTGGTAGTTCAGGATCATGCTGTCCAAATATGAGTCGAATACATTATTTTTCAGCCGCTTATGGCCAAACAACATGGTTTTTAAAAATTATTGAAAGGTGATGGTTCAGAATCTTCTCACAGATTTCTGAGATGCACACTACTGATTAGTACCAGCAACAGAGTATCAGCAACATCTGCTTCTGGACTTTCTAGCAAGTATTCCGCTTGGGCCGAAAATCACTTATCAGGATGAAAGAGGATAAATCTGGGAACTAATAAGAAGAAATAAATCCACCTGGTACCGTCATTCGGCCACTGAGTTAACACGACCTACCAAAATCTCATTTTAGATGATTTTTAAGCCGGAAGATTTTTAACGATGAGCAGAATTCTTGGCACACTTCACGGATAGTTGTGGTAGTACCATGTACGTGGGTTTTGCCGTAGTCGCAGTTTCCACGTGATACTCCCTGTCTTGCATTAAGCTTAGACTGAATGATCGCCAGGGGGAGATAGCGCGTTTTTTTTGAAAGCTGCTTAGGAGGTATTCAGACATAGAGTTGGACAGCTGTCTCAAGGTTCGACAAATGCAGCTTATTCCACTGAAGAGTGGACGGATTGTCTTGTCTGATTAATGATTGCCTTATGGAGGATAAATATGTAAGCAAATTGAAATTGTTCTTCTTCGGACCAAAGGAAGGACAGACTCAAAACGAATAGTTGGGGGTTGATAGTCAGAACGGAGTAGAATAATTATGAAAAACTAATGTAGTGAGTAAAAGCACGTAATAATGAACCAAAAGTAAACTTGACTCTGTATGCGCTCATATGAAATGATTCGATATCAGAATTACTTTTAGTAAGCACAATCCAATGTTGATTGTGCCTACTTGAGTCTGTAAAAAAGAAGGACCCACACAAATGGCGGATTTCTGCAAAATGCCGTAGGAGATTTAGGCAGCCACTGTAGATAACTGTTTTGTGAATAAATGCCCTTGTGTCCGCTTCTATTACCGTTACGCTTGCTTCATTTGTCCGATGTTTCCTTGTCGAAAATACTGCAAGGCCAGATTCTCAGAAATTGTGTGACCTGAGTGGTATCATTTGGACCAACGTCTACTCTAAATTCACCGACCACGGGACGCTTGAACACGTCTTCCAACGGCTGTTCAATGCAGCCCACTATCACAATTCAGCAAGACGACCTGACAAATTGGGCACAGGGGTTCCACTGTGAGGCGTTTTCATCCGGTTCTCGAACACAATTCTTGCCTAATAGCTCCAATATGACTAGCTCTTCGAAGTTTGATTTGGTTGGTCCATTGGAAATTTGGGCTTTGTTTCCATCCGGTTCACTTTCCATTGACCGGCTTGGTGAATTAATCCATTTCGTTAGACCTATTCCTATGTTCCAACTGGCCCGTTTCCTTTTCTTGTGTATCGCTTTTATTCTTCCTTCATGCTTCTGTTCAGTTAATTATTTCCTTCTATTTTTGGCAGTTTTTGTCCTTTGATTTAATTCATATACTCGCAAACCTCGCCTCCTTATGGTCAGTGGTTCTACAGTTTGATCGGTTTATGGGACGCTCTCCCGTTTTGTGAATTATTCATTTATCTTCTGCCCAACCCGCTTAGTTGCTGGTCCCGGTTTCGTCAATCTGCACACTCTAGTGGTCTGCAGATTTGGGCATTCCCTTACTATTTCTCCCACATTTCTTATAGATTTTTCAACCTGTTGGTTCTGGAGATCCGTTATCTCATGTGATTTAGAGATTTTTTCAGCCTGAAACTAATCGTGGGTAAGTCGCTCTTTTGTGTACCATTCTAGAAGACAAGACAGGTGCATCGGTTATTGCTGGAACTCATTTTTCAGACGTACATTTGGTCAGACCGCATATAACAATGACATAAAAATCCACCGATTACTGAAGAACAGTTCTTCTCAGTAAAAAGAACTACGGATGACACGACAATTCGCATAAGCATCTCTCCAGGCCTCTATGATAAAAGTTCGATCCTAGCCATTTTATGAAATGCCTTAAGGCTTCAGAGCACATTGCGCGTGGCCAATCGGTTATGTGTTCAACTCCTGACCGGAAGGTCATAGGTTCGGAATCCAATGAGTTTCGTCAGATGCGCACTGCTGATGGATCCTAACAGGGATGAAACAGCTGTACACTTCTTCCCCGTCTTTCCGTATAAATTGGTTTCACTGACAGGATGAAACCTCTACTGAAAATTCTTCCTTCAGTCATGTAACTGATCTTACGTCGACTGGCTTCTCAAGGGACAGGGAGCTTACGATACTCACAATATTCGCCCTTTCTGAGGTGATCACTTCTAGCTTGAGGGTGATTTAAGTTTCTCAAATTTCTGTTGACACCATGAGGTCTCTATATGAACTTGTGGAGCTCACATTACTGTTGCTTTAAACAAGAATGCAAAAAACTGCACTATGCTCTCTACGGTGCCTAACACAACACTTTGAAGCGCGCGAAATGTGTACACAGAGGCACGACGCGATACATTCATCCGTGGCAGAATGGGATGAGGAAGCAATCGAGCATGGTAAATATGAATTTGGCCCAAATTCGGAAGTGTGAGGGTGTAACCTCAGGTGTGTTAGAGACAACAAAAATAATCCCGAAATTCCCACTGATATAAACTCATTGAAGTCGCTGTTCGGTGGCCCATGAGATCATCATACTAATCGACCAAAAAGAATATACTGAGTGTCTCCACGCACATCCTGATTGCGGTGCATTTTTGCGGCAGCTGAGTAGCATGTTTTTGAAATTTTTGACTGGCCTAAACCAGCAGTCAGCTGCCCAGTAGGTACCACTGGGTAATATATTCTTTTGCTGGCATAATGCATGTGTGTCAAGTCTTGTCAGAATCTCCTATGGGCAGCTCCCATCTACTTCAACAACTGGGTTAAAACGTTTGCATACAGAAAAAAATAGTTGAAGAGCTACATCAATTTGCAAAAGGCTTTCCCTATTGACGTTCTGCCTTCGCGAGTAAACTTCTTTTGGTCAGTCTCTGAACAGAATTAAAGCTTTACAACTATGAAATATCATGGATTTTCTTAGCAATGGTCAGAATACTCTACATATGCCGATATCCGTCTACCAAACCGATATATCGCGTTTGAATTTTAGTGTAAACTAACCTTCATAGAAGGATACAAACAAAGGAAAGGCTTTCCTTCGCAGACATGTCACCATAAATCGTGTCCAATGGGAAGCTCAATAGCGGATCCCGTTTACCTGGGGGGAAGATGTTATAATCTGACGTTTCGGGTTTCCACAGTAGACTGAACACGAGTCACGTGCAGTTTTTTTTAGTTCGGTTATCATGTCTTCTGATTGCTGTGTTCCTGAGGTCAGTTGACTGTCAGATGTTACCAGCTTGTGTGGGTCTGTTAGCTTGTTCGATGTGTACGCATATATGTAATCCGATTAGGATGTGCCACGGAGCCCAAACAACTCCCAGGTTTTTCTCCACGAAACCCAATCGAATTCAGAAAACTGGAACGCGACTCTATGGGAATACACTAATTTGCACACCAAGTTGGTTTTGCGGGCGACTCACCTGGAACCTAGCTGAATATCTCGTTTATGGTGTTTTTAAGCGCGTCTAAGCAATTACACTTCAGGCCCTCAGATCAACTTCGATGGCGCACATAAACTCCTGTCAGGACTCCACACACATGGAACGGGCGCGCGCTGAAGCAGTGGAGGTCAATCCACAGTCGAACATTAGTGGGTATAACAGCCAAACGTCAAGTCGTTATCTGAACGATGAGGCATCACAACCAGCACAACGGAGACCTCCTAGTCAAAGTACGCACAATCACGCACATACACACAATCACGAGGACACACAAATTCACGCACATACGCACACACGCAGAGCTAAAACTTACGCACGCGCTGGTTACACCTGACTGGCAACTGATCTCAGAAACTCACCAATCGGGAGAGAGGGTAGCGCACCTAAATAAAAGTGCACTTGAGTCGTATTCACTCCACGTTATAAATCCTTGAGGAAGGTTGACCCCGGCAACCGAGTTACACCATCTTATTCCACCACGCTGTTCCCATATTGTACACGACACGGCATTCAGTCTTTTTAAGAATACCCGAGCCCAGTTTGGCCCGAAACTCCTACTTCCTACTTCGAAGAGTTTTCAGCAACCTTGTGAGTAGTTCCCTTCATGAAAATATATTGCGATATCTCGAATGTCGTACAAACTGAAACGTAAGACGGCCTGTGTGCAGCACATTCAGTTGAAGAACATCATAAACGAGAGATTCACTTGAGTCTCCCGTGAAAACCAATGAGTATATTTCTCCTACTTCCTTTGTTAATCAAAACCAAAATGCAATCAAACTCTCGTTATGTGGCCATCTGAATAGTCTTACGTAAACGGAAGTGTCCACTCAATTCGGACTGTGTGAATAGGATGTCAGTGGAGTCCTCGTTGTGGTAATTTTTCTAGCACAATATCGGGTTCGATGCAAAAATCCATCACAGCACACTCATTCAGGTCAGAGTGCGATTTCGAAAAGTCAAAAGTCTGAAGAGGTTGAAAAGTCTGAAATCTATAAAATATCGGAGAAATCGATGTGTGTACGACAAAGGACCGAATCAACGAATCAGAACAGGACGCGGCTGAGTAGATTCAGATGGTCGCCAATGGAAATTGGTTGGCTTGACAGTTTCAAGAGTGTTTAGAAAGCAATCGGTGGATTCAGAGCTTGCCTAACTGAGCAGGCCGCTAGTTTGGTCGAGGTTTAAAACAGACGGGGAATCAGCCATGGGGATCTCTTCCGACTAGCACACTAGATCTGTCAGAAATTTCGGCTGATAGGCCCTGTCTATTACTGCGAGTGCTTGAGCTTTACGGCTGCGGGGTGGGGAGTGGGGAACAAAATCATCCTGATCGGGTCTGAGTACTTAATCTTCCGGGCAGCATGCTTCATCTGATGAATACCCTTCGGTGCCATTTGCATTTTTTTGGTTTGTTTGGGTTATTAAGTGGACAGCAGTGTTTTAGGGAATTAGATTATCTGCACTTTTGGTCGAATATGAATGTTTGCTTCAGCTGATGACTCACATTTACTGATAACCGCACACTCGCTTGTCCCACTCCCATTCTATCCCCACAGATACTCGGTTATTTTCATCGCCTTGTCTATCATCCACTGTGATGAGAAGCGTAGTCCCCGTCTCCACGCCTTAGCACTTTTGAAGTCTATCTTATGTCCTCTGCTTAGTACATTTTCCTTCTTCCTTAAGAGACGGTAAGGTGAATATCAGACTTGTTCAGGTTAAACCCATGTGTGAAGTGTCTGGTTAATGCGGAATTAAAAACCCAAGGCAAAATAATGAATAGTATTAGCTGACTAGTTTATGTAACCCCAAAAGTGCTAACCTTTCTCGTCAGTGTATGATTTACCTGAGACATTTGCACACGGCACGGTGTCCGTGTGCTCTAGTTCATCTGCGGTAGCAAAGTCGTTGAACGAACTGAGTCCAGGGTGTCATTGAGAATTTCTATACATGCTTCGTGAGATGGCACTGTGTGGGGTTTACTTACCGAAGAGTCCAGCTGACTGATAGCTGCTAGACTCCAGTAGTTACACAATAACTAAACTGATTGACTACCGCCATGAGCGCGGCGAGCTGAACCACCTCCTCGTGGTGCCGACTGGGTAGCCTGGACGCCAGTCTGGGTGAGCTAAGAGTTCAGCAACTCCAGACAGGGCTAACCACCCTGTTTGGTTTCAATGTGCTGGTTACTTTCGACAATGTACACTACAAAACATCTGGCGCCTCCGCACCAGTTCCAACCAGTACACAGGAGAGATTCGTGGGGCTCACGTGTGAGGAATGTGGCAAGTGGTGTAAATCAAAAGCTGGCTTGGTAGCCCACCATCGAGTTCACGACAATGATAGTGTTGGTACGAACATGGTCGCCCAATTGGCCTGTGCTGATTGTTCCCGCCTTTTTCCGACGAAGATTGGCCTGAGTCAACATCGCCGGCACGCACACCCCACCCAGCATAATGCAGATAAGCTCAGCCGAGTGAAGCATTCCGGTGCCCGCTGGTCCCAACAAGAGTCACAATCGCTCTTGCGCCTGGCTAACAATTTATATCCGTCTTGTGAAACGCAAACCGCGCTGTTCGCGAGACTGGAGCAGTATTTTCCTGGTCGATCGGCTATCAGCATCAAAACCAGGTTACGGGTGCTTAACTGGCAAGCACAACAGGACGAATCATCATCTGGTGGACCTGACCAAACCATCGGTCAAATAGCGGCCTACTCGTCAGAAGCCGATGACTATAGCGTCTGGTTTAAACAAACCGTGGATTGCGCCGTGTCACTCTTAGAATCCCATGCTGACAGTTCACTTGCTAGTGTTGACCTTCTGGCATTTGCCCGAGGGTTGCAGTCTGGCATCATGACACCGGAACAAGTCCTCTCGCTTCTGGACCTCCACGCCTCCAGGACATTTCCACACACCTGGAAAACCGTATCCCGACGCCGTCGTCAGTTAGCCCATCGGATGCCGGTCAACCGAAAGCAGATCCGCCGAGCCAACTACGCCGCCATCCAGACCCTATACCACCAAAGACGGAAAGATGCAGCGTCTGCTGTGCTCGATGGGTCATGGAAAGATCTGTACAAAGGCAACTGCGGCCTACCTCCAGACGCCGAGCAGTACTGGAAACAGGTGCTCTCAGCCCCAAAACACGTGGACAGCCGGCCCAGTCGCGTAGTAGTACCATCCGATTGGAGCTTGATTGAGCCCATCACAGGAGAGGAAGTCGGCCGTACGGTCCGTTCAATGGGCAATTCGTCCCCAGGCCTGGACAAGCTCACACCCAGGATGCTCCGCCGGTTCAATGCGAACGTACTTGCTGGGTACTTCAACTTACTCTTACTAGCTGGGGGTTGTCCCCCACACCTGTGTCGTGCTCGTATTACTCTAGTTCCGAAGGTCCCTAATCCGACTTCACCGGATCAACTGAGACCGATCTCCGTATCATCCATTCTTGTCCGATGCTTTCACAAGGTGCTTGCTGATCGCTGGAGTCGTAGATTGCAACTGCCTTCACTCCAGTTTGCATTTCTACATCGGGACGGCTGTTTGGAAGCTACATCGCTGTTACATGCCCTGCTTCGTCACTCTTCAGCGACTGCTTCTAACCTCAGCTTGGCGTTCGTCGATATCTCGAAAGCATTTGATTCGGTTTCGCATGACACAATCGTCAGATCTGCCGAGGCGTTTGGAGCACCGTCACCTCTAGTTCGATACATCGCACAGTCCTATGAGAATGCTGTAGCAGTTTTCCCCAGTTCCGAGGTTCACTGCCACAGAGGTGTGAGGCAAGGAGATCCACTCTCCCCATTATTGTTCATCATGGCAATGGATGAGGTTCTTGGATTGTCGATGCCGCAACTGGGATACCAGTTCCATGACACCCTAGTAGATGGTTTTGCCTTCGCTGACGACTGGGTCGTGTGTGCAGAAAGTCAAGCTCGCCTCAAAGAGAAGCTTGAAGCTGCCGCGGTTGAGTTGGGAAGAGCTGGTATGAAGATAAACGCCCGGAAGACGAAAGCGATGGTGATCTGTGGGGACAGGAAACATCGGGCGACAGCAGTCTCAGTCGAACCATTTTGCTTCGCCGAGGAACTCATCACTCCTCTGGGTCCGACAGACACAGTAACATATTTGGGCATCCCCTTTACTTTCAAGGGGAAAGGAGTCTTCAACCATCGACAGCATCTGCTCAAACTGCTCGACGAGGTGACGCGTGCCCCGTTGAAGCCGCATCAAAGAATGGAGATCACAAGGAACTACCTGATACCGAGGCTGACATATTCGCTCGTGCTTGGCCAAGTCCACCGAAACACGCTCAAAAGGTTGGACAACTACATCAGGCAATCTATTCGCGGCTGGCTACGTCTACCGAAGGATACCCCGATCAGCTACATCCATGCCGGTAAACAACATGGGGGACTTGGTATCCCAAGTCTGAGTGCAACAATCCCGATGCAGCGGAGAGTGCGTATGGAAAAGCTGCTTTCTACTCAGTGCCGTGTACTACGCAATGTGGTCAACGATTCCGCATTTGGCAAGGTTGTTCGGGATCTCAGCCTTCCGATCCGTGTCCATGGTTCATGCGTAAACACCAAGGAAGAGCTGGTGGCTGCTTGGGGTGATAGCCTGCACAACAGCGTTGACGGTCGCGGTTTACGAGAGTTGGTCGCTTCGCCTCTTTCTAATCGATGGCTTGTATTTCCAGAAAGAGTGTTTCCTCGGATATTTATCCGCGGTATCCAGCTCCGATGCAACCTGCTCAGGACGAGAGTTAGAAGCGCTCGACATGGTCACGGTGGCCAGACGATCTTATGTCGTGGAAACTGTGGCCAACCAGAGAGTTTGGTGCATATTTTGCAGTCCTGCTGGATCACGCATGACGCCAGATGTGCTCGTCATAATCGGGTTGCAAGGGAACTCGCAAAACGCCTCCGTCGCCTGGGATACACCGTCTTTGAGGAGTTGAGAGCACCAACTTCGACGTCCTTCATCAAGCCTGACCTGATCGCCGTTCGGGAGCGCCGAGCGACTGTAATAGACGTCAGCATAGTCTCGGATGGGCGCGGAGTGACTGTGTGGAATGAGAAAAAGCAGAAGTATGGTGCTGATGAATTTTCCCTCGCCATAATCTCAGCTCTACGTGCTATTGGTTGTGATGTGGACTTTTTGGTCCACCAACCGATGATCATCTCTTATCGAGGGATCTGCTTTCCTCAATCCGCCAAAGCTGTTATCGGACTGGGACTTTCTAAAGTCACAGTCAGTGACTTGTGTTTGCTCGCCATTGTGGGTTCTCTGCGTACGTACGACACTTTTATGCGTGGCACATGGCGTTGAATGTACATTCTTGCCATTGAATCTCACACCAGACCCAGTATGACGGACACTTTGTGCCTGATGTGCGAGTCTTGACTGTGCTAGCGCTTACCGCGCCTTGAAGAGCATTCAGCATTGTTTGTCCTTTCTTCGGTTGTTAGACTTTACACGCATGTTTCCTTACCAAAATTCTTACGTACGTTGGGATTCATCCTATCTGACTGGAACTGTTGGTTGCATGACTTCAAATGAGACATTTCTTTCTTTTATCTCATATTCTCCTGTAACCCTTTCGCATTCATCGCTTGCATTCACTTTTTATGTCTGTGACCATGCTCTTCAAAAATAAACCATAATTTTGTGTGAATAACATTCTTATTAGACTAAATATGGGTGTATATTCCACTTAGGACGAGTGTCTTGGGATGGTGACCACACGCATCAGCGGACTAGTCTGCTAGTTTTAGGGTTGGTTATCTTAATGTCTCCTAACTGAACCAGGCCTATAAATAGCTCACTTGGCTGGAATGGGCTTTTACGTTGGGAGCGAAACTTAATCCTGATGGTTTACCAACCCATTTTGGAACCAGCTACTGACTTACTCTAGCGCCTGTTCAATGTCAATCACAGCATTCGTCGAAGGATCTTTTATTTACCCAGTAAAATATTTGGGGATATGTTGAACTTTACAAAAAAAACAGCAGTAAAAGCTGCACAATGTAAACAAATTCGGCTGTGATCACGAAAACTGTATGATGCCGTGTATGGGCAGTCAAACACGTAGACTATGTAGACCTTTGACCTCATGCACGGAGTACGTGTTAATTCAAGGTCTACTAGGAAATGTCGGCTAGTCTTGAGCAAGGCAATTATATGATGAAATCAGCGACAAAAGCCGAGTATGATTGATCCTTTCAAGCGGAAATCCCAAATCCACTTGCGTTGTTGCTTGCCGGATCATAATCACTCCGTCACTCATTTCGGAGAGCTTCAGGTAGTTTACTGAGTCCTGACAATCCACGAGAATGATCACTGTTGCTGACGCAATATCCAGCGACGCAAACATGGGCTGTTTCCGCCAAAAATTGTCACATAAAAGCTGAAACTGTGCGGATGGGCAATAGTTCTGAACTGGAGCTAACTACCGAGTGTATGAAATTTCACAATATAACTTTCAAACAGTACACATATGCGTGATGTTCCTTTAGGAAATTATGCTGTGATAATTCGATTATTATGCTGAAACATGCGGCTGGTTTTATGCAGTACAATCAGTTAGAGAATAACACAAACGGGGGATTCAACTGAGATTCAGGTGAGTCTCTCGTCAAAACCAAATTGGTGCGCAAATGAATGCATTTTTGGTAAGTAACCTGCTTTCTCCCGTCAATTTCTTTGAAACTAACGAAAAAATCAAAACTGTCTGCGGAGTAAGTCTCACTCTATTATACATGCAGCTAATATCCGTTCGGTCGTGGAATCGTAACCTAATCCATACTAGAATATGGGTTCTTGTCTGGTGTGATCTGAGGCAGGAGAGACTTGGCTGCGTACCAGTGTAGTGTGTCTAGTGAATTGCTCCACTTAAAGGACTATGGACTGTTCTAAGCAGCTTCTCCTGTCACACTTTGTAACAGTGGGTGGCATTCCCATATACGTGAAGAAAGGTGCTGTCTAACATGTTACAAGCAGGATTTCTGCTCGTCAAGCTTTCGGATCTAGAAACCGACTACCAAGTGACTATCAATCTATCGTGTTGTGATATTCACACACTGTGCTAGTCCCAATCGTGATAGATCTGTCACTGAATATCCGGTCTAATTCTAATGGGTATGATTTTTTCTCAGATACGTGCCATTGTATTTTCGTACTGATCAAATTCGTTTTCTATCAGTTGGCCTATTCTAACTAGTACTGTAAACTTCCACGCAAATGCTGAGACACAACTTGCTTATTTATGTGGAAAAACAACATTTAGTTGTTTGAAACAAGTAGCTCTACTTCGTTACCCCCTTTCGATCAACAATTTAACCAGCGATTCAAAAAATTCCCGGGCCTTTTGTGTTAAAAAGGACTTCTGCAAACAGCTTTCCTCTCTACCTTTCACACTTTGTTTTGTGTTGCGTGTATTTAGGTATGTACCCGGAGGTGTGTGAATGAGCCTCCGCAAAAGGAAAAAAGAACTCAACCGGCTGCACCCAATTAGACCTATCTGAAGGGAGGCAACAGTCAAGGGTGTTCGCGGACGAACTTGGAAACCGAGCGACCGCTGAAAAGTTGCATCGTAAAACTGTTCCATGCTACAACCCAGCAGCTGAAGGATAGTGAGAACAGTCGAACAAGGTAGCATTTCTGCTGTTTGACGTTTTATAAGGCACCACGATTCGGAGACAAATCCGACTTTTAATCGGATTGTGGAACCTAACGGATGGCACGTGCACACCACACACTCGACAGTAACGACTACTGTGCAGGTTGGAATACCTCCCATATTTGTCGATTCTCTGACGGTAAAAGTTAATTGGGTAACCGGACTGTTCGGTAATGCATGATTTCTTAACATCAAAAATTTGCAATGTCTAACAAGATGTATCAATGCTTCTTTAGCCTATGACTCAAAAAGCTTCCCGCTCAGATTTCCTCTCGTCTCGATTTCTCACTCAGGGCACATAAATCACCAACGATTCAACCACAGATCTGTTCAGTACTAGCCTCTTTTTTAGAAACGCTTGTTAGCGAACATGTAGCAGGGATCATACATGTACCCGAAGAGGCATCAACGTAAGAGACCTGTCTGCAGATCCAGACATTTTGGTGGTGTTAGGATCATTTCCCTTCTAGGATTAAGCAGTGTAACAGGGTGGATTTTTCTGGTCCCTTCAAACCCTTTTTATTTTAAATGAAGCTGAGTGATCATCTTCAGCTACCGCTAGTCTTATGAAATCGTTTTCATTCTGTCGTTTTTAACCCATCGTTAGCCCGTCTCCTCGGGATCATTCTTTAGGGTTGCAGCAAGAATATAAACAATTGCTGTAAAAGGGAAATCAGCCTGAACAACAGAAAAAATGCTTCATAATCATTGGCAAACTTGCTATGGAGCAACAGGAACATTAGCCATAGACAAGTCCTGAACGCCTCGAATCATCTACAGCACCACTCCAACTGTCACACTTGCAAACATCGCTACTGAGCCTGAACTGATGTAGACTCTGGTAATCAAGAGTGATGACCCGAAAAACTGACACTTTTTTATTGCTATCAGTGCTCCCGAAACTCCCTCTCTTAGCTACTGAAGCCTCAGTGGCAAATCTACAAAACAGACCTCCTAGTGTAGAAGCTAGGTGAAGTTTAGCATTCACAATATTACGACTATATTTTTCGGCCACTATGAATGTACCCCTCTAATCGGTGAAATAGTTAGGTAAGAGGGAGAGGTGGGGTCTTCTAATGCTTGTCCCAGAAATTTTATATGGCTGATGGATTTGACCAGCTAAATTAAAGATACTGCCAAAGTACCTATGTACTTCGTTCTGACGTCCAGAATTTTCTTAAATGTGCAATGGAGACAGATACTGCAGGAATCAACCTTGTGCACAAATCGATGTGCACTACCAGAGAAGTTCAGCTAAGTTTATACACTGCTAAACGGTGTCCGTTACCATACTTTCAAAAAAATGCATTGAAATGAGCGGAATACTAGTGGATACTTATGTTTTTGCATGCTTTAGGTGCTGGGATTACTCTCGTAAGTCTTTGTCGATTGACAATACAGGGTTCGTCTATAGCACAATTAAATAACTGACAAAGTGGAAGAGATATTTGTAGAGTACAGTGTTTTTGCAGCACAACGTTCCATATACGTGTATCACCAGCGAAACCGTATCAGGTATCCGGCGGCTGGGCCTTGCGGAATCTGCACAGATTATACCTTGGGTATATCTACTACCACCATGTCGGCAGCTTTAACAGAAATCAGAGACCAGGTGAGGCTGCAGACAATTATTTGCGGTAGATGGGTTATGGGGTGGTAATTCTCGAGGGCGCTTATTCACAATAACCTAACGTCCAGGAACAACAATTCGTAAGCCTAGGTTGATGGCTTTTACTAATTAGACAGTAATTATACACCCAAGTATTGATCACTTGGTTAACTCAAATTATTTATCTATTTTGTCTGTTAACGTTCCACGATTTATTTTACTAGGATGATTCGTACCTATCTGGAACAGTTACTCAACACTTGCTGCACACGTAAAAACCAAAGTATGTTACGGACACAGCAGTACCTCCCCTGATTGATAAAATTCACCGGATCGATCCGATTGAGTTGCCTTGCCTGACGTCTTTTGTGCCTTAAGTTTGATAAAGAAAAAGCACTCGAAAAAAACGGACTTGGTCACTGTTTGATTACGCCAGCTAATTTTGTGTCAACACGAACGTGAGTGCGCTTGTCCTGGCTGACCAAGCGCTACTCAGAACACTCAAGTCGGGGTTATCAGAAGGAACTCAGACGGCCTGCCCCAGTTCAATGGGGTTGTTTGCTGACTGGGTTCAGAAAATGTGGCATCTCAACCTGGTCTGTGCCCACCGTACCAAATACCATGTAGTCTTGATCCTGAGGGGACTGCTGCGTGACCCATCTTCCTCTACTTTGACGATGCATATACAAACACACACGTGCGCTCACACAAAGATACATTTTTCATTCTTGCTAAAGGGATTTTGCATTGGGTCGCAACTCTGATGCGTGGTCACTCGAGTTAAGGTCTGATTTGGGCCACAGCATGGTGTACCGGAATGTAATTTTGCCGGCTGATCCAAAGTTTGTTATAACAGACTTTAAAATTTGCTTGGTTAAATGTTGCATAGTTATCTTGTTACTTCCAAAACTGGCCGATGGATAAAAGTAAGTAGTGACTAATACATATTCATGAGTCCATGCAAAGTCCATTACAGTCTGTGTTAAATAAAGGATACCAATGCGATTGCCTAGGAACTGCATGCTACTACACTGTTTAAATGCGGTTTTCATACAATGCTGTGTGGAAAAGATGAAAGTCAATTTCTTATAATACTTTGATTGTTTAAAACATGCGGTACATCTGCTAACAAAGTCAGTTAGATGATCTGTTCAGCTGCGACTTTTTGGATAGAGTAAGTACGACAATAACATCCCGTACTCTCTAAGCTAAAAAAACTAAGAAATCTGTGAAAACCTCTCGGTTTTTCAGCGTAAAGTGATTTCAAGTGAACTAAAAAATTCCCTTTAAAAGACGTCGGCTTTGTGTGCCTTGGATGTCACATTGTGGGACTAACTCCACCTTCAGACGGGCTACCTAGTGGAGTCTGTTCCTAAGATGGGTCCGGAAAGAATGCTTTGATGAACCAGGCGTAGAGCAATTGTCGTCAGCTACCTTCATCCAGATTGGGACGAGTGCTATAACTCCCCCGGCATGTTTTACCATGAAGGGAAGCTAATTCCCCTGTTGTTGAGTTGATTCAGACTATGGTAGTGACAATGGACAAGTATGACAACATTGGTTTACGAGTAAATCATGTTTACTGCTTTTCATCGGATGGTGTTCTCTATAATCCTGAAGACGGCCTTTTACACAATCGAAAGAAAAATGAAGCAGTGAACGAGAACTAACGACCAACTAGACTGATAAGAGTCAAGCCGAGCTTGTTGTAAGTATTGAGACCACCACAAATTAGAAGTTTATATCCCTAATGTTTATGTCACACTTTGTGAGAATATTCCAGTCGGGATCAAGTAAAGGGAAAACCGAAAGGTATAAAGTGCCGTGATGAATTTCTTCAGAAGTTAGTCCTTTGACTCATACTGATTTGCCACAAAAACTAAAGCTTTGATTGTGTTCTCCGTATGCAGAACTTTTCCAACAGAACAAACCACCGTGCCCAGGCTTTGCGGATGATTCCTCTATCCATTACACCAAGAATTGCAATTATCAACAGGTAGATTGACAAATGGGCTTTTTCCGTATGCTGGACTTTGTGCCGAACAAAAGTCAGTGGTGTACTTGATCCAGATAACCACTGTCTATCGGTATCCCTGACAAGAAGAAATAATCATTGAATCGATATACAGAAGTGTGGAGATGTACGGAGTCTATGTTTATGATATTCCGACTTTGCTTAAGTATAATTTCTCCCCTCAGGTAACTAAAGATCGCTACCACCACATACACTCGAATGCTCGCAACAACTGCAAATGCTTTTTATACAATGTGATACCTGCATTTACGGGCGCGCTAGGTCCGCTCAAGCTTCACTGAGATGTACTTGGCACGACCATTCTACCTGGCAGACAAATAGAGGTCATATTCATGGTTATCGGTCTGTCCGCCGAGCTTGGCTGCTGGGTTGCAAATGTTTCACCACCAAACAGTGCACGATGAGTGAGTAAGTTCCTCCTCTCCCGCTTTCCATTGGTCAGTTTTAAATATGAGTTGCGATCTGGTCACATTTCCCTCTATATGTTTAGCTCGCTGGTTACATTTAATCAGACAGACCTGTTCCTCCGTTTTGATTGGTCATATCCCTATACTCAGTCATCGTCTGTGATATTACAGCTGCCAACTTTATCTCCACTGCCTTAAATATTAATTTCTGATTTGTACACAAATCAGAAATTAATATTTAAGAGAACTTCCGACAGGCTGTGAAATTACGCTGGACCACAATCAGCTAGTCATCCAGTCTATATCTTCTAACGATGAAGCAAGTTTTTTCTAAAGGGCATTTAAACATTTATTCGACATATTTTGTTTTGTTCATTTTACATATGCCATCTCCCTGGATATCATGTGATTTGTGGTGCCTCGGCTAGACAGGTCATTATGCAAAAGGGGTCACGTTCGCATCGTTGCATCTTATATAATGATTAGTGAAAACATGACTGCGAAAAAACACTTGTTGCATGGAATAGCGTGAAAACACAACTATTGTGCCTCAACTGCAAGACTTATTTGTCTTCATCAAATTGACGTTTGTGTCGCACTATTTTGTGAACAGTCTCCCCGACCGGTTTCGAAATGTCTCTGTATTGATGGATAAAAAGTCATTCTGTTGGGAGTGCCCACGTGAAGACTGGCAAAGCAATCCTTCGCGGTTCTCACACAGACACAATAAATCTAGTTAGGCAAACGCGATTCATCCAACCTTGTTCTGTTATCGTTTGCTTGCCACGGCGTTTACCGTAATTACTGTGCTACAATGTACGATTCCCTTTACGTGCAAACAACATCCCTCGGACTATTTCTTTTCAGTATTTGCTTGTCGCGCAGTGGATTTGAAAAACACAGCACAGTTCATATTATGAAGCTTTTTTCTACCATCTAGCCAAGAGTTTTGTTCTACGAGTCTTCATAAGTGCTCCATTCATCCAGAGTAGATCACCAAACGTAAACTGGCTAGTTATCACAGCGTGCAAAATGTAAGTCCAGTGTTGTACAATACAAACTGTATCGACAAATGTGCAAACAAATCTCCTTCTGGTGGTGAAGGTCTGTCGTCTGAACTCAAAGGACTACAATTTCGCACCCTCTAGTAGTAGGGTCCGGTCTCGTACTGTCCCGTTTTGTAGAAGTATAAACGATTGAGAACCCTAAATAGGTCGAAAGTCGAGTCTTGTCAGCTCCTACTTGATTATTCTTTCAATGGATATACAATAAAGGGTGCCAAGAGCAAATCAATAGGACATCAACAGCTTCACGGTATGATATTCAGTTGCCTACTGACTGGCCCAAAATACTCAATTCTTCAGGGAACACTGGACGTCCACCCTTGCACAGTAAAATGGATACAAAGATGTGCTAACGTTAGTCCAACGGCGGAGTCCAATATTCAGAAGCGTTAAAGCAAAACAAATACCAGCTCTCAAATATTGATCAAGCTAGATGAGCAAATGATATCTGTTGATTGAGTATTTCTTTTCGTTATTTCATTGTGGATAGAAGTATGCTGGAAGTTTCTCAAGAAGCTATACTTCTCCTTTCCTGTTTTTTCTTGTGATGTTCCACTAGTTAAAAAGATACATTTCCAGAGTGTATCTGCGAATTAAAGTATCGACAAATGTTTCATGTTCAGTTCCAAACCCTAACTACCAGGATGCGTTGTCTGCCTTTCTGAGTGCGCTTTGAAAAAATGTTCCGTCGCAAACATTTTCATCAAAATGGCATAATTATGCTTGCCTGGTTTCTGAAAACCACTCAAAATCATCCCAACATTGATGATCATGTTATGCAGACAATCCCAATTCTCTAGAGTATACGCCAAACTAAATGTGAAAATTTAGATTGCCGGTGTTCTTTGCAGACAAAGAACTCATTTTGAAATTCCAAATAATGGAACAGCTGGGACAATCTCTATAATTTCAGATATCGGTTGATTGGACAAGAAACATTATGATGAGCGAGTGAATGTGCATTGCTCAGAAGACATTTTGTTTACCGTAAATCTGGGCGTGCTAAGACAGATTCTCTGATGATGATGCTCAGAATTTCGAAGCTTAAAACGCTGAAGTAAGCACCATTGCATTGGCAACTTTGCATCATCGTGAGAATTCACAACTGTTTTTTATATTACTGTCAGTTATGATGAGATGATTAAGCTAGTCGCTTGTTTTAGTGAAAGTTGAACTCATGAAATCGTGTGATTCAGATGCGCGACTTAATGAAATGTATGCTGTTGGTCGTTTTACCGTTTAACCTCATACACAAGAATGCGGAATAAAAGACAGAGCAAAACTCGTGTTATCACTTAATATACGTCACTAGCTTTCAAAATGGACTAAAATTTAATAAATGTCGATGTCATCAACGGAAACCACCACTTGAAGTTTCACCAGCTAATTATTACGGGAATTAACTGGGCAAGAACCAACTGAGGATTTCACCTCATTCCTCAAACGGAGTAGTTGCACTTGATGTCTATTAACGCGGTGACCTCCGCATGGACGAGATACATTCACGCACTCTTGGCGGCGGCAGAGGCATTCGTGTGTATTAACTGAAGGAGTTTCGCTGTTTGATATTATATGCAAAATGTAGAAGAGATCATCAAAATAAGGTCCAGGGCAACTGTTGGTGAGCAAATATTAGTGGAATAGAGTTCCCAAAAAATCGGGCTAAAATGTCATGTCATATGGCTGAGAAGTTCTTCTAAACATTTAGAGACATGCTGTCCAGTATGCCATAATTACAAGTACAGGCCGACATTCCTGGCGGCTTATTCGTGCTGAATCACACTGAAGAAAACATCCGAGCTTCTCATTTAATGGTGGAAATTGCTCTGATCCTGAGTGAACTCAGACCATCGCGTTCTCCTCAAATTACTTTGCACTGCATCACGTTGGAGATATTGGCCACTGTATGTTCATCTGCAAGCGCGTCTGTGGTTGCATCATACTTACAAGCAAAGTCGAGTCACAGAGCAACCACCACAGAACGAACCAACCAAGTTGGAACTGCCATGTTCTGCAGATGGCAGCATCAAATTGGTAACTTCCATCTCAGCCCGGCCAGGTCAGCCGCGATAAGGAGAGCTTTGGATCAGCGATGAACACTATCTATATTTTGATGGGTTAGTTGCCTGCACAATCAAAGGAAAAGTATTCTTGGATTGGAAAACATTACTGATATGTAATCCACAGAGAACTGGTGAGATTTCGAAACTCATGAGGTTATACCAGGTCTATTGCTCAAATGAGAAAATCTGCATTGAATTAACTTGCAAAATACGTATTTATTTATATATATAAATATATAGGTATACACGTGTATGTATAAAAATACATACACAAGTATCTATTAATGATTGCCATGCATTTTTACAGTAATCTTGTGCAAAAGAGCGAACTGTGAGTTGAAAATGATCGTACGGTATTTTCAAGGCCCATAACATTAAAGGAAAGCTAGTTAGGACTTCATCGTCAATATCGTAGACTGCAACCCCACTTGATGACACTGGTGTTTCACTACCATTCACACAAATTAAGTTATTTGAATAAAGATTCATGATGAAAAAATTGCTAAACAGCCGAGAGAGTGGGACCTAAGGTCGGTGAGCGTTTTTTAGTAGTGGCCCCATAAATCATATAACCAGAAACTGCGTCAAATCCTTCGACTCCTTTGTTTAACCATTTGGTGGCATTTTCGGCATTTTTAGGATGATGGCCAAACTATCGAATGCAGTCTTCTCACGTGATTGTAAGTGTTCCTATGAAAAAAATTGAACCATTTACCGAG
This sequence comes from Clonorchis sinensis, assembly GCA_003604175.2. Classification (NCBI taxonomy): domain Eukaryota; kingdom Metazoa; phylum Platyhelminthes; class Trematoda; order Opisthorchiida; family Opisthorchiidae; genus Clonorchis; species Clonorchis sinensis. Next base: position 14,504,914 of record CM030371.1, read on the forward strand.
TCACGTGTCATACTGAGAACACTTGTGTGAACGACGGATTTTTGTCCGACGAAAAGTTGACAAATATAGGTAAATAGCAACAAATTTCTCATTACCGAAAAAAATAAAGTGATCTCTCTTAGCAGCCAACAATTGATTTCCTATGACCCGCGTGGTCGTTCGTTCTTACTGAATTACTGCGATGGCAAATAAAACTAAATTACTGGTTACTCATAAGATTAGTAAAAATGCTTCAACAGTCCACGACCGGTTCAAAGTTATCAAGTGATCTCATTCAAATAAATTTGATGGACGAGACCACCATGAGAGATTCAAATGGATTTATTTGAGTCTCCTGGCAAAACCAAATTTGTATGCAAATGGTAGTAGTTGTTAGATTACTGGTGGCTTCAGGACATGTAGAAATTTTGTGTGCTGACAAACAGGATAGAAGGGTGATTGAAACTTCTCCTAGCACCGCGACAGATTTCGCGTGATTAGGAGTCTATCACGCGACTGATCAGACGCTGGTGGCTGAAGAGTTTAGTCTTCAACTACTGGCCGGATGGTCACCGGTTCGAACAGTCCTGGAGATTTGTGGGTTTCACACTGTCAGTTAGTTGAATCGTACTTTTCCACTTCTCAGTAGTGACTGGTTTAATTTGAAGGGTGATATCTACGCATAAATGAGTAAGCGGCTGAGATTCCACTCTACTGTATCGTGTGTTGCACCTTAAATTAGCAAATCTTTTGAAGCTGCCTCAACCATTAGATCGAAAAGTCATAAGGTTTGTTCTAGCGTTCGGTTATTCAACAAACGAAGACCCTTACAAGTAAAATGTATCCTTGCAAGCGAAGCTAATGTATGCTGAAAAACTTATTCAAATTGGGAGGCAGTGGTAGTGACGAAACTCGAGAGTTTTGAACGCCCGACCTGATGATCAATAGCCTAGACACCTAGCTGCTCGGGAATGAGCAGCTGAGCAGCAGTGTGGTTAAGTCGCACTTAGATAAGATAGATTACCTCATTAATCCTTCAATCACAGAATCCACATCACGCGGTCATGTGGCCACATGCTGCCTGACTACCCGATTACCGAAACCGCAGTTACAAGTTTCGCTCGCCGTGTGATCTGTTTTCCTTTCTGACCTACGTAATGAATTTCGGTAATCTGGGGGAACCTTGGGATTTTCAACAGAGTTATAATCTTGTAAGTAAAGAGAAGAAGCGCTGTGCAAAGTCTGTTTTTGTCAGCAGTGCCCATATGACGAAACTCCAGGATGTTTCGCAAAAGCATTTTCCTTACACGAGGAGTCACTAAGCAGGATTCTGTGGATTCTGTGCACGATGAACTGCATGTTTTCAATTTAAATGTGTGCAGTCACTGATGGTCACGATGTGATGAACAATGCTCTAATACAGAGGTTGAATGAATCGCCGGTTGCGATACGTCATCAACCCACTTTGAATCAGCGCGCATATTATCATTTCGATGTGAGATGTAAGAATGCTATTCAAACACGAACAGCTCATTTTTGTCCTACCTCATCAGGGCTCCAAAGCTAAACCCGCTGAATAAGATTGTTTGGTTTGAACTTTCGGGAAACCATCAAAACGTCGGTTACGACAAAGGAATAGTGATTCTAGTGTGAGCAGAAACTGTTTTTTTCATTGAGTCTCCATACTACATGTTTACTGGTGCTAAAATAGTTAGATTGTTAAGATACTCATGGCTGATACTTCGTAACAAGGACACAACAGCTACACAATGTCTCTTGTCTTTTCACCATAGATTGGCATCAATGATAGATGAAACGTCTGTTGAACAGTTGGACAAATGCGCAAAAGCTGAGTAGCCGAATGTAACACGATTCTATGTAATGAGTTTTAATGCTTTTCTGGGAAAATGTGATTGAAAAGCCTACAAGCTGCCGACCGAAATAATTCAGTCTCGAATATGGTAATCGTCATCATTCTTAACTTCCTTCGAAACCTCCTCGCCATCACCCCAAAGTTTGCCGGAATCGTCACCACTACTCTACCGAGATGCAAGGTAATCAATATTTTAGCCTCCTCACACTGCTCGCTCATAGACCTACTCTTAGTTAGGAGTAACGCAGCAGATTTTCAAATTTCAGTATGCCGTTATTTTTATAAAACATTGCAACTGCCAGGTTATGCAAACAGAACTGTGTTTACTTCTGACCTATATCCCTTGACAGTATTATTAAACTTGGTGACGCAACACTGGTAAAAGTCACCTTTTCCACCTATTCGAACATAGAATCCCATCCTACGTTTTTCGAGACATATTTGAATTTTGGGCGGATAATTTCATTTACATATCATTAGGAGTTCGATAGTAATTGACCGTTAAGGTCCTATGCATCTAAAGCATAATATGCCACTGAAAGATCGTGACACAGAAGTAAATCATTTGGCGCGTGCACAACCAGGTTCACGTTCCATTGGACGATTCACCTCAACAGAAAATATGTAAATGATTAAGTAAGAGTGCAAGACAAATCTTTGCGGACAACGTTTGCAATTCCGAAGTTTTGTACCATTCAGACAGGAAAGGGGTAAAACTATGAGTAGTGCATTACGAGTAAAAGTGTTTGCTTTTCAAGTGCGCAACTCTTTCCCAGCTCACTAAAGAAGGATTAAAGTTAATGCTTCAGTCTTTCTGAATCTTTTTGACATTGTCGCAGCAAAGTAAAGTAAAGTGAAGTGAACTTTCACAGTTTGTGCTGTTAAACAACTGAAAGTTTGTTTCATTTACCTTTTAAACGAGAAAACAGACATGAAGTTTGTGTAAAGCTAGTTCTGCAATTAACTGAACCCCTTTGCGCTCACATCAAATCTAGGGGAACAAGCCTGAGGTGAAAAAGATGCCATACACGCCAACCTATCTTTGATCTTTAGAAGCAAAACACTTAACCGACTGCGAAGACTAAGAACACCTGCCCATTCCTGATGAATCCGCAATGTCAGTAAAAAGTGGAGTTCTACTTGAGTCTATCAGATGGCCAGTTTTTGATGATTACTGGCAAAACACTGGTATTATGGAAGACGATGTAGCGATGGCGAATTCTCCCTTCAGATTATCCATACACCTGGATCATCACACACACTCTTAATACCGCACTGACTAATTCTACATATTAGTTTTGCACAAAACTAAGGAAGTGTTTGAATGACCACGTATTATTTTGTGCTCTTATGAGCAAATATGCTGACGTCCTCATGATTGTTAGAATTAAAACACGCACCTACGGTGCTAAACAGACATCGGTTACAGGGAAACCTTGTGTCTAATAACAACTTCTTCATCTTCGTCGTATTCATATGTAATTCGCGGGCTTTTGCACAAAACTCACGAGGCTCACTATTAATTTCACAGAATTTCCGTAAAGTTTGGAGTTCTTTTTCAACAGCTGCAACTGCCGAAACATGTCACTAGGCGCACTCTGTTCTTCTGGTGCGAATGCTGACGTGAGCAGTCAAGCGCTGTCACCTCAGAAGAGTGAACGCAATACACAACCAGTGTGTTTCACTAGGAAGTTCGTGTTTTTCATCTGACTGCAAAACGGAAACAAGGGGTATGGTTCAGTCACCACCAATTTGTGGAATCTCCTGCTGCCAGAAATTTTGGTCAAAACGAAAACTTGAAGGCCCCGATAAAAATAGTCACCATTGAGGATTTCCTGTACCGTCGATATGTAAAACAAATGAAGATGTTTAGGTTTAACATAGGATTTATGAACAGATATATTGCTCTGGTAGCGAATGTAGGGGCTGATTTTTTGCCAGTTTTTATAGGCCTACAGGAAAGCAGTGGAATCACCGAAGGTGGTTGATGAACCAATACTTTTCCGGTACTTTTTTAACTTTCTATACAAAATTCTCGGATATTCAAACGGTCCATATTGTGAATAATCTTTTGTGAGACTCAGTTCCGGATTTTTGCATGGACACCACCAAATTAGTTACTAGCTTCCCTCTGAACATTTTTTACACACGTTTTATCAACAAATGTCTTCAAATTTACTTTTCATAAGGTAAACCACATAAATTAAACAGGATGTAGACTGGCAAATATATTTTAACTTCGCAGAACATCGATCTTGTTGGCGACTTTTTTTAATGACAACCTTGTGCTAATACCAGCGTAATTATAGCCCTGGAAGCTGTCCTGTATGATGTGCCTGAAGTTTATCTTAACTATTGGCGACAGTTGAAAGTGATGCATAACTATCGAAAGCATTTTGTTCTCTAAAAATTGATTTTGATGAAAATAAGTTTTATATAACTTTTTGTGTGATACTCTTTGCGGTCTGCTTAACAGCTATTTTCAGTCTGTATCTATTTCACTCAAATACTTATTAGCGTAGGGAGCAAACTTGTATTTTCCGAATACTTGTCACATGAACCATGCTGTAATCTAAAATATTTTCAAAAGGAATGCACGCAACTCATGTCATATCCGCGGGATGTTCTGTTGTTTTTCTGCCGCACTGTGAGGCTAAGGTAGAAGTCAAATTCTGAGTGGCTTGAAGTGGTCTGCAATGAGTTCTGTCAGTTGATCAGGCAGCCAAAATTATATTGTGTTGGCGAAGAATGCCACGGATAGTCATGGCGTTTATTCTCAGTTATGCAACATTTCCCTGTTAATATTGAAGTGTAGAGTGGTAAGTTGCAGACCCGTATCGGTGTAGCATTTAGGGGACCTGCGGATCCGGCAGTATTTTTTAAGCGCAAATCTTTGATGTCGGATAAATTCAGCGGTTAGTCCTTCCTACTCCAACCAGGTATTTGAGTTTTATTCGAAAGTATGTGAATTTTGGACTAAAATGCGATGAGATTTTCTGTTTTTTGGGGGCGACCTTACTTTAGACATACATAATCCTCACATTTTGAGTATATGAACTAATGGTACGGTGCGGTGCATACCCAGACTGTCGGCCTACATGTACCCAAAAACTCGGATAAAAGTCGTCAAACACGGTTTTATTCTCATGTTTTAACGTAACAACTCGTCTTTCCAGCTTTCATCTACACCTAGTATTTACAGCGTAAAAGCGTATGGAAGGTTGTCCTGAAACGGCGACTGAGTAATGAATACAGGAAAAAGTTCAGGGATGAATTGATGACTAGACCTAAGTTGATTAAGTTTCCTGCAACCCGTAGCTGAATTTGCACATATTCTGTTGTGCGACACGGATATGTCTCGTGAACCAGATACAGCATGACACTTGGTAAGGTAAAGACAATATAGGCTAACACCACAGCAATCAACATAATTGTGATTCGGTGACGTTCACTCACGGAGCTGTGGACAACCAAACCCGCCGTGTGGCCCTGTTGAAAGTGGGAAAGTTTTACGGTAGGCTTTCTGTCAGGTGACCTTTCACCGAATAACTCAATGTTATGGTGAGGCCAAACATTCTGTCTATCAATCCCACAATCATGTTGTTCCATGAACCGCTTTGTTCTAGAAGAACCACCAGAATGCGGCGTGCAAGGATGCTCATTCGTACAGCTGATTTCTCTCGTGGATAAGGCAACATCCGAATGTTTACGCTGGATTGAAGTCTGAAGTGTAGCTTGCACGAAAGATCTTTGAACCACAAAGCGAATGAGCAACGCATTGAATATGATAAGGATGAGCAGGGGCAATATGACCTCAAGAACAACTAAAATCACCGGCCAGCCAATCTTCCTTAACCATTCGGTAAGGGAGGTTAGGATCAATTCATATGACTCATGGCGAACTATCGCTGAATGTTGCATTTCTGTTTCTTGATAACTTGTGGAGTTCGTGACATACTTGTCCACATCAACTCCCAACCAGGTTGAGTTAGATTTTTGCGTGTTGCGCATAACGCGCGAAAACATTTCAGGAATATTGACCAGTATGTTACACAAACATAACACAATTATAATACATTTACATCGTTCCGGCGTGCAGACCCTCCTAGCAAGTATTGGTGACGAAATAGCAATAAATCGTTCCACTGTGAATGAACAAGTAAGCCAGCTTGCTGTATGACTGCACAAATCTCCAGTAGCTATCAGATAGGGGAATAATCTCATGTACGTGTAACTGTGTCCAAATATAGTGTAGATGCGGAACGATATGATGAGCACAATAAGCCCGTAGAGCAAATCACAAACAGCCAGTGCTAACAGATAAATATTTGTGGTGGATCGCATTCGTGGTCGAGCCAGCACAGCAATGTTGAGTATATTCGTGAAAATTCCAGTAATGCATACAATTGGACTGAGAAATTGCGTGCAAGTAATCCGCACAAGGGTATATGTCTTTTGTAGTGAGATAAGGTCAGCGTGTGTGGCGTTGAAACAAGAAATCGCATATGTGGATACATTTGTAAGGAAGAGGAGAAAGACAACCCTTAACATGGCTGCTGACCCCGTTACATTGCGTAGTCCACTGCATTCTCACAACGGTCTAGGTGATACGTAAATATACTAAGGTATGATTGGCTTTCGTGCGGACCAATAAGAATGAAGGAACATTTGTGCAGCGTTTAACCTGACCCATAAAAGAATGAAGAAGTGTCACAATTGATGTATAAAACCAATAGGCAGATGAAAGGTGGAAGGAATAGCAATGGTCGCACGTGTGATAAGAGAATAACACTCACTAGTTATTTTCGAATACCACTGGTTTAAGGAATTTTAGGATTTGCAGAATACCATTCTAAAACATCCATCCTAGTATGCGGTCGACGACTTTGATAAATATACTGTTGAAAGTCCTGTCTTTGCCATGAGACAAGGTAATTTTAGCAAGAAAACTCAAAGGACATCCATCTGTCAGAATTTTTACCAGCCGAAACAGATTACGGATGCATCAAACTACAACTCCACAAAGCCAGTGCAACACGGAATGTGATTAACTGTTCTGTCGCTTCTGACAGCAACTTCCGAAAATCTTCTTAAATTCGAGTCAACGTTCGTTTGTTTTTGAATTCGCATTCATGTGACCCCCGTTTAGACGGTCATCCTGCTCGTCCGGTGCAACTATTTTGGTGAGTCTAAACCAAATGTGGAAAGCACCGTACTCAAGTTTCGCTCCTTTTGGACCTCAAAGGCGGTGCATATCCTTGGCAATGCCAGCTTTGAACTTCAGACATCTGATATATGAAGCGAGCCTGTTACCACTACTGGACGCATCTGAACCATCAGGCCGCCTGAACATATGAAGGCGTTCACGCTTGAGCTATATGATTGGCTGACCCTGTGCCTTGTTCAACGGCCCAGTAAGTGTCCTGCTTGTGTTGCCTCGCATGCCGGATGTCTGGAGTGTCAAGCCCAGCGCGATCGAGGATTTGCACTGCTGAGGAAATCCAAGTTGATTAAAACTTAATTCCAGTATCCCCCTTTTTGGCATGTTGTCACCAGACTAATAACACCAAAGAGAGATGAGGGCTGTTTAAATCAGACTTATGTGAATGCGACGCATTCAAATCTCGCTGCAACCTACAGCTACTTTGGTTTTGTGTTATATTCCCCTGTTTTTTTCGTCCATCATTGTTTTATTACATATTCTCCTTTTCGGAGACCAGGGAATAAACCAGTGACCATAAGTGCTCCATAAGCTACTAACATTTTCCTAAACAGCAAGCGTCTAACTCCTCGGGAATGTTTCATGAGGTGCATGTTTTTGGGAAATATTAATGATCCTGTTTATTGTAATGATATGCCCTAGGTAGCTGTATCATGTATTTGGTATTAAGTATTTGGTTTTGAAAAAATAGTTTGAGGAATCGATCAAGCACCCTGGTTATAAGTATTGAAATCAAGCAAATACTGGATTCACAAACTATCAGTGTATGGCAAAACAGTGTTCAAAATGAACGTTGCCACCTATCCGGCCTGACTTCCCAAACTACCCATACGGAGGTAGGACAAGAATGCCTTCATTTTGTTGACGATTCTTCCAGAACGGGTAGTGTTCATTTGAGACACTAACCGAAGAATCCATAAGGCGCTTCACTGAACACTGAACGAAATATCCAACTGATGTATTGCGAAAGAAAACCCACTCCTGGGGGTCAGGTCAAAAGTGGACCTCACATATTCTGGATTACTGCTCTGTCTTGCAGAATACGAAAATCAGGATTTAGTAAGCTCATTTTAGCTTTGGTTACTGCATGTGCTGAAATGCGTGAACGATTATTTGGGTTACCTCGTCAGCTCCATCCAGGGATTCACTATTCGGAAAAACATTCCCGAAATTTTTCGCTTTCTAAACCCCAAAGTCTTGCCAGCGATGTAATGTCATGGGTCGTTCGAAGATTTGCTGACTAGGTACCCAGATCGGTTGAGTGAATCAAGTTTCCCATAGTTATGTGAAAGCCGCAGAATATGCACCTTTACAAAGGCAGTACAAGTTGGTGGAATGTTTCGGAGGTACCTGCGGAGATTGCATACACCTACCTGGTTCTCTAATTGATATTTTACTGTATGACATATTGGCAAACAGGTAAAGCAAAGCGGGCCCTTCAGTTCATCTAACTGAGTCAAATGAAGCCAGGCAAATGGGTCACTGATAATCAAACGGCCGTGAAGATCTATTCGTGGTCATTTTCAAGTTGGCAGGTTCACAGGTGTCATGATCCCAACTTTCAAGCCCTTTGCCTTTCTATGTGGCATTTTGTGCACGAGGATTCAAGAATATCCTTCCCGTCCAAAGCACAGTAGTGATGTTTTAGCTCGATTTCCAAAACTATTTGCCTTGATGCCACTGAGCTCTGCATCTTGGGTGTCTCCCAAGATGCAGCGGTGGGAAACACTCCTTATTTTGTGAACACAACTAAATAAATGCACACAGAAGAGCTGCTAAAACAAACTCACAATGTATGATGGGTCTGCAAGTTGAACCGATCAACCAAAAAAAACGATTATGCTTGAAGATCAACCGAAGGTCTGGGAACTGATGAACGCAGTTAGTCAACACACACTAACCAATGCAAAGTGGCGTTTCACCACGTGACAACGAGTTCAAAATATCGTAACTGAATACTTGAAATTGATTTGCCTAACTTAGCGAAGAAGCCAGCAACCACGATACGTGTTGAACGAGTATATTTAGCCCATTGGGGAAGACTTAACCAAAAATTGCTTCTCCACAATTTTGGAGCAATTGTCGGTTTATATATCCACAATAATTGTGGGCTGGGGACAAAAGAGCCAGGATGGGGTCTATAGACATCAGATCGGTAGAAAACATGAAAAGGCATGTCGACAAGATGAATAGGCAGCGCATCACGGAGGTTTGTAAAGGGAGACGTTACTCAGGGTTTTGAATATTGAATGCACAAGAGTATTGGAGGGAAACAGAAGATAGAAGAAAAGTCCATTGGTAGATATCAGTAAGAAAATAGGAAAAAATTACTCAGTGCACCGACGGGCTCGAGCTTGATACGCTTGCATTTGACGACGTGAGCGAGTCACGTTTCCAACTGGGCGATTATCGGGTGACAGTGAACAGCCATGTCCATTGGAGCACTATTCAACTGTAATGCAACTAAAATGATGGGAAGGACGACATGTCGAATGGGTAAGGTCTGGTATGCAGATTAGAATTCAAAAGTGATGTTCACAGTTTTTTTAAGGCCATCTCTGAACGGAACTTGTGGAACGTGTGAGAACGGTATTCCCAGTAGTGTGGACCAGAGACGTACATTAGAGAGGAGTTTGGGGAGAACACGTAATTAAGAAAGCAGTAATGGGAATTAACTTTCGCGTAGGCTTGAGTTACAGGTCGTGACACGTACGACGTGACAGAAGTGAGACGAAGGTTGGCCGGTGGAATTAAAAGCACAGGAAACTACGTGTAAATTTGGTAGGCTTGAATGAAGCCGCGAACAAGACTGTTTGCCAAGCCACCTTCTGCTGTATTAAAAATATGCATTTGATACAGATTTCGGAGTAAAAACTAAAAATCTGAGGAGTTGTATTATCCCCAAAAGCGTGGATGCATCTGAAAACAGAAGAGAGGTCAATGACAAACTGCATTAACTATTTGTGAATTAAATGAACCTGTAGAAAAGAGGGTTAGAAAGAGATGGCGGGCAGCATCAACGTTTACCCGTCGTCTGTATACAAGAAAACGTCAAATTCTTCTAACCAATTAAGAACAGATTCACCATTTCAGAAGGGTTTGGTAAACAGTCGGTAGTTTTTAATTGGGCAACGTTTCGCTTTTGACACAAAAGCTTCATCGGGCCAAAAGAACAGGTCAAGAAAGTGGCTAGGAAGACAGAGAACCAATCAGTGAGAGCTCTTCAGATTATCACACTAAATCAGTGTTGAGTGTCAATTAACGGTTCTTATCGGCTAGTGTGGTTGCCAAAATCTTGAGTTGATGGGTTGGAAGAGTTTCATATTAGTTCCGGTCGGTTTTGGTACCTTAATCTTCCACTCCAGGCTGCTTCAACTGATCATTCACCGCGGGTGCCACTGGTAGCTTTACCTTGGGCTTGTGAGTGTTGCGACATTTTAGTTCGGGGGAGGCAAGGTGGGTAAGGTTAAGTGGAGTCCAGATGATGAGTACTCCTGCTTCTGATAATCGTACACCAACAAGTGTCAGCTCGATTGATCCAAGACGGTTTTCCACATGCTTTCAAGTTTCAAGCCTTCTATTCTGTTAACACTGGTATGCTCGGTGATTTCTACCGCCCCGGCTATCAGTCTTTGTGAAGTGGACCGTAGTCCTGGCTTCAAAACTTCAAAATTTTCTAAATCACTTTTGTGTCATGTTTCTAGAGCATGTTCCGCCGTAGCTGAGTCTTTTAGTAACACCCGATATTCATCTGCGTTCCTCGGAGGCCTGTTCTGATATAAGGATTCCCTTTCGTCTGTCCTATGTAGACCTTGGTACAGTCGTCGCATATCATTTTCTAGACACAGTCCCAGGTTCAGTTCAGTAGGAGGTGGTCCTTCAGTTGCACCAGTGCAAAGCGCACAGTGTTTCCCCTAGGGAAAGCTACTCTTATGTTAGCTGTGTTTAGAATGCTTCGAATGACCTCCGATGTCCCTGGAATAACAGTCCTCCCAAGCCATTGCCTTTTGGGTTTCGCCACCGGTACAAGCACCCTTCGTAATTGACGCCCAGTCAAACTAGTCGGATATCCACTATCCCTAGGTTTGTTCTCTACTTCAATTTGGGCCGCCGTCCGATCCACATCTTCTGTGCACAGGGCCCTTACACGCTTAAAAATTGATGAGGCAATACTAGGGAATACCGACTTCGGGCGGGCAGGCGAGTAGTTCAAAACTGCCCCAGTGTCAGTTAGCCTCTCGTATACTGTGGCCTTTAGTTTTCCCCCGAACATGTGTGTCATGCAGTCTAAAAAGGCTAGTGTACCCATGGTTGACTCGTTCTCCATACTAAATCTGATGCGTGGACTCAGTTCATTCAGATAGTTATAAAACTCACTGACCTTATCCCGCTGCATCACGAGGAAAGTGTCATCTACATAATGCCTGTATTAGGTGGGTATGGGAATCCGGCCAAAGCTTTCTGTTCAAATTCTTCCATAAACATATTTGCCAAAGCTTTACTCCTATTCATTGTAGATGTAATATTCGCATTATCTATCTGCCGGTAAGGACCCCCCAGTTAAGTGTTGCTTGACGTTCTGTAGATTATCACTCTTGTTTATGACAATAGTGGCCTTACCCTTATCCGCCTTTGTAATCATTATGTTGTGCACCTGTTTTAGGATGTTTGACGTTCTTCGTTCTTTTGGTATAATATTTGGAGCTCCTGACTGCTGGGACCTCAGGACTATGTCTAGCTGTACCCGTAGCTTCTCCGCCTCCACTGGCGGAATTTTTTGAAACATATTCAGCGCTAATGATTATTTCTTCCGTACTTATCACTCTCTTGCTCAATGCGAAATTCAAGGCCCTCTCTAACAGAGAACTCTCTTCCTCACTTAGCGGTCTAGTTGATAAATTTATCACGCTACAATAGCTAGTAGGTGGCTCAGGGTTTGTCAAGAACTTACTAGAAATTTGAGTTTTAAAACGTTGCTTTTTCGAACTCACGTATTTCTCTCTTCGCAGTGTTGCCCTTGGATGGCTATCACTTCTGTCGCTTTGGTTTGGAGTAACTGGAATTCTGCGGGAGAGAGCACGGTCTGAAGTTCTTGGTTGAACCGACATGCGTGGTGAGTGATATCAAATAAACGCAGAGAACTCAAGTTGATCCTCAGTTCGAGGAATGGCCTGGCCGCTGAAAATGCTATTCGGACAGAAGGAAGTGACGTGTTAGGTGGCTTAACCAGAAAAATGCAGGTATAATGATGTGCTTCTTTTATTGATTATGCGGTGAACCTGCAGTGCCCAGTTGAAAACTTCTGTTTGTTTACCAATCCTCCTGAAATGTTGACTTCCCAATTGGTTTCAAACTTTTTTCAATTGGCTGAAGACATTCACCACTTCTTTTGTTCGGTTATCGCATCACACTCGGCCGAAAGTTCTGTAGTCGTCAAGGCATATCACTATGTTTCCACCTCTTGAGTCAATGGTAGTCGCAAAGTATACGATATGTACTTTACCAGTAAAAAGATGAAGCCTCCGTCCGTGATGCTGAATGCTCAGAAAAGTGCTGTTTACCGGGAAAAGTGCGCACCAATTGGCTAATTTTGATTTCTGAACTTTAGACAAAGTGGAAGCAATAGTGAGGAGGCCTATAAATATAGAGCCTCTGAGTAGCTCCAGAGAAGAGGCGACGGCAATGGATGGAATAATCGGAAGGAAGAGACGGATCAGATTTAGAGCACAGGGGCAAAAGAATGAACGATTGCCTTCTAAAGAAAATTTCATGTACCTGGTTGGGTACAGAGCGTTGTGACTGAGAGCATCAGCCGGCTAAGGGATTGGTGAATACTCGTTCAAACTGGTTCGTAGGACAGAAAAAAGCGTGAAAGTAGAGTCTAACACAGAAATTTATGCGAATCGCCTGGTTTCTTCGTCAATAAAAGGAAGAAATTACATTCCGACCTATTCCTTATACACTGTTCTAATAAAGATCGACCTCCTGCAGATGTGCTATAAAGTTATATGGTCTCGCAACTGACGGACATATTCTTGAGAGGGTTAGTTCACTGAAGACATCTACCGGTGAACCACATGGATAACAGTACACCAGGTCTGGAAAAGTGTTATACCACAGAAGCATCACTTTAATAGAGTAACTCAGTTTTTTTCCGCAAACCCACGTGTTCGCTGAAGAAGCAACAGTTGTAGAAAAACAGGAGGAAGAAATGTTGCATACCGTGTCACTCAGGTGAGAACTTAAGCTGAAAAAATTATAGAAAGGAGGGGAGTAAAAGGCAAGACAAAGTAACTTTATTTACATAATTTATTTGAATCGCACGGTGGCAGAGGAATGAGCCGAACAGGATGATTGACAGCTGATTGCGCGTAGGTCAAGGACGTAGGCCGGGTCATTACGGCTGTGGGTGGTCCGTTTGGACGAAAATAAGATACATGAAATCAGAATTCTGCTTCACGATGGATCACGCCAATCTTGAGTAGAACGAAGTTTAAACGCGATCACCCTTACCAGTATTGTGCTTTTATTGGGTACTAGATAATTATTGAAAGTACTTAGCATTTCTGGAAAACGGGAAAAGTGCTCAAACGTACTCAGACAAGGATGATAAAGAGGAAAGTGTGTGTTCATCAGATGCTACTTTTTTAGCCTTCCGTAACTTTTCCGTCTCTTTTCGTATTTTTGTTGCTGTGTGAGCTCTTTTGCACCGGTAATCAGACCAGTTTTTTGTTGTATTTTGAACAATACAAATTGGTCCAATAAAATAAGAGATTTAATGGGTCGAGAAACAAGAAAACTTAAAGAGGAAATTTTTCACATTGAAAGTAGCCGCTCATAATGTGCATTCTACATTATTCTATTCTATTTTTTTTACCGAAAATGTTCAACAACCAAACAAGTAATTTTGATCTCATGCTACAGCAACCAGCTTTTTGTAAATAACGATTCACCTTGTCCCATAAAACGTTGTGTATTTTGCCTGCATGAACATTCACTGCATGATAAAAATCAGAGAAATCTGAATTTGAGGGTGTCAGTGCATAGCATATTCTGCGGTGGTCGGATGCTTCAAAATAACCAGAATAACAACTTTCTCGAGTGCTGAGAAAGCATGCCAAACTCGCCTTTCCTGAGTGAGCCCCGAAGTCTCACAAACTGAGTCGACCTTCATCTGCAGAAGAGCAGGACGAAAGGCGTTTGTTTCCAATGATTAATCACCCTTAGTCGAATAATGCTTTTCAATTTTCTTACGTTGCGTTTTGCCACTTCGATGCCTGCCAGAGTTTCAAGGTGTAAGGAAAGATTATGATTCCAAAAAGGTGTTGCGGTTACAAAGCTCTATGCACATTTCCGCTTCACATCGACTGAAGTTCTTCAAACGGGTAGGGAGTCTTGTCAAGCATAGACAGCTATTGGTGCAACGCGTTTGTAATTTCGAATGAACTGTGTCCAACTTTACTCCATTTTCTACCATCTATGGGTTTTGTTGGAAGACTAGCTTTGGTCTGCCGGGCAGTATAATGTAGCTGTTAATCTTACCTGAGATTGGGGCTTAAATTAGCTTCATATACCAGTAGATGGGATTGGACCCTTAGCATTTAAACCGCGTTCCTTTGATTCACATTGGTTGGCGGTTGGAGGCTCCTGATAAAAGAAAATTAGCTTGCTAAATGTATTCACTCTGGTCACATGACTCGGTTCACACGATTTCTTTTTTGTAATACTCCTAGTTTTTTCAATAATGATAAAGGTCTTTTTCATCTCCCGTCAGAAACCAAATTGGTATGCAACTGGGTGCAGTTGGCTACCTTCGTGCAAGTAAAAGATAGGGTTGAGGGAAACTTAGGGACTGCGCCCACATGATGTACGCCAAGAAGGGCGAAACCGATCGTAAGCTATCAAAGAATCTTCAATCTTATGAATGATATATTACGTCGATACAATGTATCGCGATATCTCAAATATCACACTAATTGAAAAATGAGGCGCCTGGGTGCAGCATATTTAGTTGCTTGAAAACATCATAAATGAGAAATTCAGCTGGGTTCCAGGTGAGTCTCCCGCAAAACCAACTTTGTACGCGAACGAATCTATTTCGGAATCTCCTTTGACTCATTTATGAAAATGCTTGGGCAGAAAACTACATTCAACATCGATACTAGGCCGTAAATCACTACGACATTGTATTTACCCAGTTTGGGCTTGCGCAACAGTAACGGAAATTAATTGTCCACGACACCAGACCTAAATTATTCTGGAAACAGTCATTTTAGGCACCGCCGCGACTCATTTTTAGTAGTCAGATTGTTTCCCCATCCACCTTGGAAAACCTCTCAAATTTTGGTTACCCTCTGATATGTTTGGGTGAACTTTCTGAATCTTTGACAAAGGTCGACAATACATTAAAACAACTTGCGGTTCCCTGATGCTCCTTGTTGTTACGCATCGTGCCACACAGGTGAGGTTGTCAAAATTGTATCATATCTTTCTGTGAAACCGTTTTTATCCTAACGAAACACAACAAGATCACTATATTTCCGAAGAAATGGAGCACAAGTTTACCCACTTCCTGTAAAATAAATCCAAACACCATACGATGATGCGAATAGGAACTCAACAAGTCGAGAAAATTAGGCATATAAAGGAAACTATGCAACCGCTTATATTCAGCAAGACTGTCCAAAGTTTTGATCACTGAAGCTGTCCATTTTCATCACAAGGTGACAGGCCAAGATGGTGACCTGATAGTCTGACCTCATGTCAAACAGGCGTTTTACCTTAACTGCTGAATAAAGGCGAACAATCTTCCTCCATGGGTGAAAAATTTGGTCTGTTTCCTATGAGAACATCTTTGCATAATAAACGATATTTTCATTATGAACCAATCACTAAAGGGCCAAACACCTATCGTTTTCTCCGGAAAAATTTGGGGGTTTCAGTGTTTAGGCCTTAGAGGTTTTTTAACATAATTTGTGTTCTTAGCTTGATGTAAACAGAAAATTCTTTTCACGAATTTTCAGAAAAAAGAATGATTTTTTCCTACACACTACGATAATTATAGGGTTGATGTCAAATCGAAGACAGTCCAAACTTTTTGTAAATGAGTGCTCGTCACCAAAACCCATAGGACTTTTTATGAACAAAATTGTCCTCTTAATGCAAAAGTCTGTTTGCGCCAAGGGACTACGTAACAACGTTTCTGAGGTTGAAACTTGACCGAGTGCTCGGTAAAAGCAAACTGAATCTCTGTGAACTATCCACTGAGACCTTTTGGTATCCAGTGCGTGCGTAACTGTTGTGGCCTACAAGACAGAGGAGATTTTGCATGAATTTGAGTCCTGTTTGCGGCTTGTTTCTTCTATATCTTAAGAATACTACTAAAGGCTCCTCTTGGGCATCGTTTGCGGTTTATTTTTGGACTGTGGAATTGCACGTCTGCTATGAGGATTGAGTGGAAATTACATATTGCAACGTGTTAGAACAGCTGATATAAACTTTTCTGAAACGGTCGTTTAAAAACTTTTCTCAACCGATTTCATAAAACAATAGATTTATCACCAAACAAAACGGAAATTTTAACTGCCGATGTAAGCACGAACTTTAAGCACCATCATTTTCTTCGAGCGCCTCCCAATGGTGCGTAATAAGTGGAAATAAAGCGGAACGTGGCAAGAAGGATGTGTAGTTCCGTTCGTCGACTTCAATGAATCTCCGCCATTTTGAGATTCGAGACAGCAAAGTGCGTTGTTGTCTCTCAATGCATGCTCAAATGAAACAAGACGAATCTTCGTAAACAAATTAGCAAAACCGTAAATTTTGTCTACCGATCCAAGAAAAAATAGCGGAGCCAGTCATCACGTGACCACTCGGTGTGAATTATGCGTTTGAAAAATGGATGGCGGTATATCTTCTCTAGGCGCGAGTTAATCATTCTACTGATCAGCCGCCCTTGTGCGAACGGTTTAGTGTTCACTGGATAGTCGGGAGACTTCTCTACAGAAAGCTTATATTCAACACAAAGTAAACAACTGCAGAGTGATTCCTAACGTTCCAAACCAGCTGATTTCATTTACAGGACAAAAACTCATCGAGAAAAGTGCAACACTGCCCATAGTATTAACAAGTTCTCAGTAGTTGACAGGAAAGAATAATTCGCACTTTGCATGAACTTTCCGGCTGACATTTACTCACTAACCCCCTCAGACAACATGTGATCAGTCGATGTGAATTGTTACTCTGAAGGATGAGTGGCGCTACACCATGTGCAAATGCGAGTCATTCGCAATGCTGAGCAGCCTTCCGTGGAAGAGCGGTTTAGCCTTCGAATACTTTTCCGTGGTTCTGCCGGAAATCCAATAACTATGGTCAGTGGAATATGCCCAAACAAGCAAGGCACTTAACTAGCAGCCGGAAATTTGGATGAACACAGTTCGGACTCAGAAGTCCGACCATATATTGCATAGCACGTCTTTTCATAAGGACGAGATAAAATTTCAAGACGAAACCCCTTTCCGCTCAGACACGTGCAAAATTACTAAAATCCATCTGATTAGAGAGTGGTCGTCATGATGAGTAAGCAGTAGTAATGGCTCACACCCTAAAATGACAACAAAACTTTTACCGCCATAATGTTGAGGATTGTGCGCAATAGATCATTTCAATTGCGGACAGAATACTGACCTCAGGTTTTCAGAAAGTTTGTCATTTATTCAAAGTTCAAGCATATCACTATTTCACATATTGCAGAGACAGAATAGGACGCTTTTGACCGTGATCGCGTAGGGTCATAGCATCAGATATAGGGAGACTACCTTGTGGGCACAGTTTTGTACAACACTTACGTTAGTGCAAAGATATAAGCCAGCCAACTAGTCACTGAAAATATTGATAGAATTAACATAATCCTTTCAAAAAACTTTTTGTACTGTGCCGCTTTTTGGTTTCATTATGGTGACAACGATTTCCGAAACGTTGCAAGCCAGAAAACAACAAACAAGAAGGTTTGGTTGATCACGAATAACTGGCAGGTTACAAAGCGTTTATTCATTATGTTTTGGGAATTTCTGACGTAAAAATTTCAAAATCAAATGAATTTTCAACTTTTCTCAGTAGCCCAGTTTTTAACAACTGTGAAGCCAATATGATAATGATGCTCTTTAATAGGTGCATGTACTTCAAATTGTGTAACTTGACGAATTGATGAGGAATTCCGAACTTGGATATTCACAACTCTTTCGACTGTCAGAGGAATCATGCCTCTTTTTTGGTTTAAGAGTTTTCCAGACAACTGTACGTTGTCTTGTGCCTGTTGGTGAAACAATATTTTTGAGTTTTGACGAAAAATGACTGACAGTCAGTTTCAAAAGTGACTGATATTGTCTTTCGACTATGGTTGCACGGATATTCCTTAAACAAAACTTAAGTTTCGACTTTTTGTCCTTTTTTCGGCTGTCAATGTTGTGCGGGTAAAAGATATTCTCTAGAGATTACTTGATCGCCTGTTAAGTTTAACCTGATATCGGATGGCCCTCAGTCACCCACTGGGAGAGCTTAGACGAAGCAAATCTCGGTGCACAAAACCATGAAAATGGTAGGAGACATTTGCGAAATACACTCATTTGCATACAAATTTGGTTTTGACTGGAACCCAGCCGAATTCCCCGTTTATAATATTTTTAAGCAACTGAATATGCTGCGCCGGGGCGCCTCATGGTTCAGTTGGTATGATATTTAAGATATCGCGATATATTGCATCGGCATAATATACTGCTTATAAGATTGAAAATTCTTTGACAGCCTACGATCGGTTTCGCCCTTCTTGGGGTTCATCAGGTGGGCACAGTCCCTGGATTTCCTTCAATCTTATGTTCTATTTGAATCCAAATTGCACGAACTCAGCGAAATACACTCATATGCATACCAATTCGGTTTTTGACGGGAGTTGAAGAAGACTTTCACCATCCAAAACACAAGCCTTACGTGACATGTTCAGATAATCAAACTGCAGAAATGAAGAAGCTCGCAGCTACATTATCAAGGCAATTTTGTCTTGACGAGGAAAGCCATTCTCGCAAGAGATGGTGGTCGCCAGTTTCGGTTGATTAAGTGATTCAAGGCGACAAATGCGCAGTTATGGTGAAAATTGAGCGGTGATTTTTGAACAGAATAAAAGGTGTACCAAAAGGTTGGGCGGATACATGTAGTGTGGCACAGTTAGACGAAATTTACAGACAGCCCATTTCTGATTTTTACTTGGTTAGTTTTTGTCCGTGAGGCCTAATCCACGGATTTGCACTTAGCTTGTTTTAACCGCACTAATGTTTTACATCTTTGTAGCATATTGAATCGCATTCCTATCGGATCTTGTTCAAGTTATACCTAGGTTGTATCACACCAGAAAAGTCCAATGATCATGGGTTGAAAGTGCCTTTGTAGCGGATAATAGAAAGTCAAACGAAGAATTTACGTTAATTATCGAGTGAAAAAATTCAATGCCTGCTCATAACATACCATTTACTCAAACATAAGTTATCTGAATTTTTTGCAGAAATACTTCAATCCTTCTGTAAGTGATTTGGAGACAAATGCTTTTAGCATGATGTCTTAGATTCCATCTGCTATTTATTAAAGTGAAGCATTAGGGCGTGAGAATGCACCAAGTCGATGAAAAGCAGATGAATGCGTCTCATGTCAAAACGCGAATAATATTGAAACTCATATTGCAACGCTTATTTCAGCAGCTCGCTAAAATGTGTGATAATACTTTGTTAACTGCGCTTCTATGAGTATTCATCTGATAAGAAAATAGCTTGTGTTAGTTTACTTAAGTCGGAGTGTTTTTTTTTCGGCCAACTATGAAAGCCATTCAGCTGTCTCTTCTCTCAAGCGTGCGAAATTATTTCAGTAGGAAGATTGGTCTGGATTTGTCGGTGAATATTCATATGTTATTGACTAAGAAGTACACCATTTGCTCCGGCACCCGTGAGTCCATTAGGATGCATCGCGTAATGGTCCAGGCGTTTGAATGGAAACCTCGTCTCATACCATAATTCACTTGCACATTAGACGGATGTGGAGACGTTTCAAGATAAGCAGTACTTTTTCTAAATCTGGTCGGTTGAAATGTTGTAGTGGTTTGTTGACGAGTACTTACGCCTAATTTTGCGTTTTTTGTTGTTTCGAGCTAGTGAATGTTGCTGTTTTTGGGTCAAAATGATGTGAAGTCGCTTGCATTAAGGTAACAGTTATTTTAACTGATTTTATGAGTAATGCCTCGAGGTAAACCTGGTTGCCTAGAGATCCTAAAAAGCTCTTAGGACGGGCTTTATCGATGAAAATTGACTGTATGGGCTAAGTAATTATGGTCTTGAATGGCACCTTCCACAAGTGCTCTGGCAGCACAGGTTGTCCTCCGTTTTAGACCATCTGCCTAAGATCAGTAAGAGATACTTAGCTGACACGCAATATCCATCATCTCACTGCGATGGATCAAATAACCATGACCTACATGTGGGGTGAAAAATAAGATCTGCATATTCCTTAGTGTCAGCATGTTGTTTTCCAATCTAGAGACGGAGCATCAGACAGGAATCAAGCTTAAACTGAGAAATGTATTCACGCAGTACCATGTGCGCTACCGAGTTTACCGGGTCATACAGCGCCCAACCTGCGACGAGCAGTTCGCAAGTGGACAACACCATCGGCCAATATTGACAAGCATTTGAGAAACCGTCCTCTAGCGAATTAGCTGTGCTCTTCACCAGAAGTGAAATCGGGATCTTGTTAATCAGGAGGCAGTGGTCCATTTTTAGTCACTACTACAATTAGAGACTGACCAGCCGCCAGTGTTCTAGAGTCAGTCAGATGGTGGACCAGTCACGGATGAAGACTGCCAAACGGCCATTGAAGCAAGTACAGAGCGACGAATACTACTGCTTCTAACCTAATAAAGGCCCACAATTTTGAATTATTGCACTAAGGTTTCCCTAGATTGAAACAAGTGCTGTTTAATATATTTTCAAGAACAATCTTTCCACCGGATGCTTTGTTCCGCGGATGAAATTTTCGGAGTACATTTGGTCTATCCAACATCCCGCCAAACTTTAAACTCACTTTAATGTGGCATGACTGGTCAACGGCGGCTATGCAGTTTTATCTGCCCCTGTTTTAACTCGGGCTCCTTCCAAATCAACAGCCTTGCCTATTGTTATCCTACTGGATTATCCACCGTACTGTAATGTTTTCCAGCCAGTTTACTAACTGGCTGTTGCACCTTGTTTTTTGGAGCCAGTTAGACTAATCCGCAGTTTCGGCTTCTTAGCCAACATTTCTATATTGTTTTAAACCTGAATTTATATTCAGATTATTGGTTCATCCAGAGGAGCAGAGGGGTTTTCATTGTATCCTCCTCTATTAAGAAAAACGTAGATTGATGCACCTTCCCTGTTATCTGGTATCTGCCTGGTAACTGCAGATTGTTATGCTTGAACAACTTACCCACATTCAGCTACCGCAGTTGGTCGAGACCACCGCTAGCATGCTGATATTCACCAGGTCTGATGGAATTTTCTCCAGGTTCTCCCATAGAGTGCGTCTTTTGGCCTATCTTCTACCTTTTTCTAGTGTGTCTAGAGGTGTTTTCGCGGTATGGGTGAGTGCGCCACTGTTGTATGAAAAAGATACAATCACTGCTGATGTTCGGTGAAGTGCCACAGTCTATGCCCAAAGAAACCTTCAGTGTTTGCTACTGTTTAAGTCCAATTTGGGTTGTGTGCTTCTTTTGCTTGCTGCCGGATGTTTATTTTTCATGTATTTACCACATTCATTGTACCACACCCTACCGCTCCTTGTGGTATTGTGTTGTGTTGAATTACAGTGCCTTCCATTTCATCAAATTTTTATTTTTATTTCGTTATTTCTTTTAGAAAAAACCCGCTTTGGTATTCCGAAGATTCCGGATGTTTGGGCTACAAGGACTCCAAGCATGCATGTTTGTGACCCTTTTTCCACAGACAAAGATGAATAATGGCTAGTATCAGCCATCCATAAGTGTCTGTCCCGCTAAGTTTCATAAGCATTTAGTTTTTTATTTCCTTTTTGCAAGTAGGAAAAACGGACATAGCAATCAGTACAATGTTAAAAATATACTAAGTGATTCGCTGAATATATTTATGTGCAAACTAATATGATTTCTATGGGAGGCTCAACGTAATCTAGTTGGGTGAGTGTACTTTGTGATTTGAATATAATTTGGATTCAGTAGAACACAAGGTTGATGGAACACGGGGACTGCACCTACCTGCCCAAAGAAGGACGGCTGGCGTTTCCGGCACGTTTGGTTATGTAAATGCAACGTTTCCCTGCCAAGTGTCGCGTATAAACTGAGGCGAATTCGGGCCAGTAAGACAAATGAATTTGCATTCTTCACCGTCACAGCGTTTCGCTGAAACTTCCGATAAGGTTAGAAACAGTTAAAGAAGTGTCATGGGGAAATAGCAGCCAACTATACAATGGTAACCCGGGAATTACCAATCACGACTTCTGAATCTAGAAAACAATCAGCCAGCTTTAATTGTTTGTCGAGCTTTTGCTACTGAGTCTCAGTATTCGCAAAGCACTTCAAGTCGCCTTATTTTGCGTGGAATGGACGCGTATACCAGGCCACAGAAAAGAATGTCAAACACTAGTTCATTGATCAGCATCCTCAACAGACGAAGTTTCCGGTTTATTTCAAACATCCATGTCTTGTCGTTATTAGAGGACGGAAATAATTCCGCGTGTTTCGTGTGATCAAGTTGCTCCGCAAAGTAGAAACGTCGGCTTGGATAAAGGGAAAAGACAGTGGGGAGAGTTCATTTAAGGCAAATTCCAAACCCTGAGCGATTGTGTTTTATTGACTGGCGATCAGTTACTTGTCGCATGGCCAGCTAGCTTTCAGAAATGCAGAATGACACAGTGAAACAAACCCATAAAATATACAAAATAGGTTGGTTTTCGAAACAATTTTAGGCTAACTAGCAATCGCGTCACATGGCGTCAGTAGCGTCAAGTGCAATCGATTTCACTTCAGTTTGAGTTAGCTCACGAGCAAATACCGGTCGACCATCTCACACCCAGTAAATGCTTTCTAATTAAGTATTCAACTTGATCTGTTGGCTCGTTTTTACTAGGCAACCTTTCGCTGCACCGTTAGGTGCTATTCTTGATCTCCTGCTTCCAAGTTTTCAAGCAATATTACTGTGCCGTACAAATACTAAAAATGGAGGAACACATGCATAGGAAACAGAAGACATTACGACCATTCTTACCCATGTCACTTTAAAAAAATATTTTATAATTAAAACAAGAAAGAAATGAGTAGGCAGAAAGACCTAACCCTCAGTAGAAAAATCTGGATGCAAACTGAAAGATTTAAAACCACTGGCATTGGTTAGCTGTTATATAGTTCAGCGTCTGATACCAACTACTCATCAACGACTCACGAACTTTTTGGACTAACCTTCACTCTCATTGTGACGTAAAATTCTGTCCATCTTCCAGTCTACGCGACCCCATATTAAGTACGGAAAACAACGCTTGTTTTGGCATGTGGTAGCTTGGCGTGCGTAACATCGGGGTCTAGCCACCTTAGTTTGCCGTGCACAATGCGAAATGACAAACACACGTCTCCTCCGAATCTGCTGATTAAATACGTTTTTAGTTATAATTCTGAGACCGATGGTCATAGACCTAAAGATGTCTCAGATCATCAGTCCAAGGTTTCCAAGTCTCGCAGAGTGACAGCAATAAGACCAGGACAGTGGTTTGATACACGCACCCTTTGAGATCCAGCGATATGCCTTTTTAATGCCACAAGCGCCACAAAATAGAAAAAGCAATTCTTATCTTCGAGTTTAAAGCGCTTACTTTTTCCTCATACTACCATCAGAAATAACGCAACTTCCAAGATGCTCATAGCGCTTCAAAACTTCCAGTGCCAATTGTTGACTCCTTGGCTGCATGTTCAAAGACTGTACTTTCCGCACCATGACTTGCACCTTATAGGTGAAAAGCACTTGTCGACCAACTGGATGACACTGCTCAGCTGGTTGAGTAGTGCTTGCGCTTCCTATTCTAATAAAAAGCATGAACAACGTTTTCTGCATATTCCTGGTTGCAAAGAATCTCCCTCGTGGAGCTATGAACATCGGAATTCCAATGCTCACCTCACTAGCTGACCAATAAAGGTATTAAACAAAGATATAGAGGGTGGACATCATTGCCGGGCAATATTGGTTGTGGAAAAGCTTGTGGAAAGCTTCTTATACGCTCTCATTCCCACAAGCACAAGACTGCAAACAAAGCACGTTATCACGGACTTCTTGAACATACCCTGCTGTGTAAGCAGGATGAAAAGAACTAAACAGTCAACAGAACCCAAAGCACTACTGAAGTTAAGAAAAACAGAGGACTACCACTAAAATTCGCCGGACGCCTGCTTTTATTTTTACTCGGTGCTGAGCGTGGCATTCCTACATACTCGGGGTTAGAGTTTGCAAACTCCATCTTACGTGCGGCTAGATTTTAGTAGTAATCCTACGTCTGATTCCGTCACATGTCGTCTACAATCGTTGATTAGGAAAACGTTTGGTCAGTGACACAAGAATCTTTCCTTTATAGCATTAGGATAATCACAACTGACTCGAAAAACCAGCCGTGTTGAAAACTTATCGGTTCTATCGTGTTTGTTCGTTTGCATGCGTTCCGCGAATAGCGGAAAGGAAGCTTTGAAGACCGATGAGACTTGAGAATAAATGGCCCATCTTCTTCTAGCACTGGTCCCAGGGCAGACTAGCCCTCTGTAGGGGCTACTTATATTTAGGCTTCCTTTATCTGCAAAAGGCTTTCTTCCGGGAGCAACCAGCATCATCTGATACTTTGAGATGGTGCTTCCAGAGGAAGATGGCTACATGTTTCGAAATAGAATGGATGCTTTTTGTCACATTCTTGTATTGAGCCTGTGCGTCCACATTTGGTACTGCATCTGCGTTATTACTGGCGATGCTTCGTTTTTATCCGCAGACGAACTTAGCCGGAACGAATTACAGATATCGTTGAATGTGGTGATGGCTGTTTAAACGAGAGATGTCTACAATAAGCCTGAATATCGGTAGCTAGCATTTGTTTACCGCTGGTTGGTCAGATGGTTATTCAGCTGTTCATTCAAGCGGCGGAAGTGATATTTTTCACCGAACAAAAACAAGCGAAGCAGCTAGAAGCGGCTTAGTTGACAAGATAAGCCAGTTGATAATATGAAGGTACAAATTGTTGACAAATTCGCTGTCAACTATATATTTGCAGTGTTTCATTGTCTCCTATCCAAATGCTAAATTTCCTATGAAAAACGAAACATACACAACGTGAAAGAAAACTACGCCTGAAAAATCATCCCCACCACAAGTGAAGTTTCATTAAAGCAAAACATCACTACTTGGGAAAAGAATGAAAAAAAATTCGATCTATTATTAAATGATGATTATTTGGTATCTAAAATACTAAATTACGATCTACAACTCTCAAAAAGTTCGAGGTGTCGCAGGGCTCAAGTTTTGGTAAAAGTTCCTGACGGGTTGACATTGTCATAAACAAATGCTGTTTCTAATTACTGTTTTTCTGTCATTATTCGGTCGTCGTGTGAGTGGGTGTTCCCAGTTAAGATCGACCTTCTAACATATTAAACATCCCGTTATCAGTAGCGCTAGTTTGTCTAAAAACAAGTCCGTTAGTGTCCCAGTTGTACTCGTAAACTTTAGGAACTGTGGAAGCTTTTGAATCCTGTTTGTGATTCGTGGTTTTTATGCGGGTGTGTCAACGCTGACAACGCTGAACAAACACTAAGCAAATTACGTTGTTTGAATTCCACTTATTTCCACTTGGCAGGTGAGTATCCTTAGGCAGGTGTGTATCATTAGACCATACAGCACTGTAGAATAACACAGAGGGATGTGGTAAAGTAAACAGTGATGTGGAGTAGTAGTTTGTATCAGAGCCGTGGAGTGAAGTTTTGTCAACGTTCCGTCTGCTTTCATCTAACCAGAAACCAGGGTGCTTTTGGTAATGTGGCAGTGCCATTTGAGCCAGTCGTGAAACATTCGTTCAAGAGCTAAGAAGTGAGTTAAAAAGCTTTGACGAAAGATACCTGCAGCCCGATTTTCATGTTTGCTTCTAGTTCTAATCACAAGGATTAAATAGGCCTAGGTTTTCTGTTAGGTAAAATTATCAACTTTAAAACAGGTTGTGATGAATCCATGTATAATCAGCATCGAGGATCTTTCCTCCTTGAAATGTGAAGTTTCAGATCAAGCATTGTCATTGCTCATAGATGACTTTGCCTAACCAGTCATCAATTTTTGACTTAAGCGTATCCACGAAACGCCCAAAGGCAGTGCCAAAACGATAAAAACGGTCAGTGTTCTGCGCCGAGAACGACGGAGAGCCTCTCCCTCTGAATCTACACACTGAGCATGCCAAATGGTTTTCAAAAATTCCTCCAGGAATATGACTAATTGGGCCAGCGTAGAAAGTTAAGGGTAAATTCAACAAGCACTTCCTGCATAAACGCAGCTTACCAGATTCAGTGATATCAGGTTGTATCCAAGAAGTAAACTCTCGAGTTGACCCGCAGCAAGCAAACGATCACCACTTTTATAAAAAAAACTGAACTATTTTAAAACAAACGTCACAAGTGAGTGTACCAAACGCTCCCGCTCGTGGTTCTTTTAGACGAAAATAACATAATCCTGAGAAAAGTTAACAGATTCGTATCCCACATTTGTCCCACATTCCAAAGTCCCTCTTTTATCTTGGCGTGGTATTATTCTGATTAACTCAAGCCAACCGCTGGAATCAAGTTTCGTTCTTTATAGAGTTCTTCAGTAGTGTGCCTGCTGGGATATACTGGGTTTATAACTACCGACTACTGAAATGCAAGGCGAAAATTGTACCACTCTCCAAACGCCTGATTAATCACGCCCAAGCAGTGTGTTCGTTTTATTTTAATGCCTCGAACAAAAAGACGGTAACTGGACTGCGTATTAGGAATCGTTACAGCGGCTAATGAGCTCCCATCTAAGCGAAGCTCTATTCCATTGCTCTGTTTTTGATGTTCACCCACGGGGATAATCTCCTCATGACAAGAAAAAGAATATCTAGGAGAGACTGATGTGAGCATACCATTCTGCAGTTCTGCAACAACCTAAAACATTGGGAAGTATTCTGGCCTTGGGAAACCACTAAGGTTTGCTGTGGCACTAGTGATGGACCTATTCAATCCCAGCAGTAGCAGTACTGATGTATTAATTGTTCAGCAAAATGAGCTGCTTGATCGGCACAAAATGACCATGTGAACACACTTCAAACAATCAGAACAACATTTGTATTGCCGATAATTTGCAGAGTAAAAGTGCGTTTCAATAAACCAGCGAATATGATAATTGTCTGAACATAAAGAACAACATGCTCTGCGCCCGGTCAGAGTGGAACTTAATAAACTGGCTACATGCATTAAGATCAGTATCTTGTTTAGCCACTGTCTGATATTTTTTCTTCCCCATTGCTGCCCCTTTTTATGAAACGCGCACTCATTTAGCACTATACAGATCACAAGACTCAGGGCTGAAAGCAACTAGCTAGAAACAAAAGAGCACATGCAAAATTCCAAAGCAAAACAATCTAGGTCCCTTATTTGAAAGCCGACGAGAATTACTGATACGACCTTCATAGGCATTAAGTTGTTTTTTCGTTTTATTTCTGACCCTATTTATTCACATGCTCATATCTAGTTTACTTTACTGTTGGACAGGTAACGCAGATGCAGCTAATCTTCCGTGAGCGGTGGCTGAGAAATAGTTAACCTGAGTATAATCACATCACTGTTTGTTCAGAGTTGTTTTTGCGGAACCTGAATTTACGGTTGCCTGCAACTTCCTGTCTGAATATGACGTGAAGAAACGAACTCACTGACGGGGGGAATCGTGTAATCCATCCTCTGTCTGTGCTCCGCATGCTCAACGGCTTCTACTAAAGTCACGAGTGGTTTCTTTTAAATATGTAATTTGTTATCTATTGACCAGAACCACCAACAGGAGAAAATGTATACCGTTTCCTACTTCCTATTACATTACAGACTTGAATTCGGATGCTCCCTTAATAAGCCATCCAAATAGCAACAAATAACGAGAATATTCAGATTACTCACAAAAGTTAATGGAGATTTTTTGGTACAACAGTGGTATTAGTAAGAAGAAAAGTTAAACGGTGTGATTGGAAACCTGGGTCAATATAACCGCTTCAGGGCGTCTCAAAACGTCAATCAAAATTTAGCTTAAAGGATGTTTGAATTGGAATAGAAGCTACATGGTCAGTTAAGAAACAGCGAAATGATCAGACTGATTGCGGTGCCTGGAATTAACACCGTTGAGTACAGGACTGTGGGCAAAACATTAAAACGGGAATTGGCGGTTGAGTTTGACTCCTGCGCTCAGTAGATGAAAGCAAAGCAGATGAAATCACGAGGACCGTATACCGCGCAGAAAAAGGAAGTTTTGTTACCTTGACCATTGCACAACACACTGCCGTTCACGAGTCCGAACTTGATACAATACCTAAACAACTTTCTTATTTTGGCATCAGACCACTGTTATAAATCCATGCGTCTGTATGTGTTTTTTGGGAAGCCCCAATGCTGTCTGATTTGAGTGTCACGATAACCTAATGAACACACTGTGTTCTTCCATATGGTTGTCCCTGCAAAGGTCATATCACAACACATTTGGATCGAACTGACTGAAAACCCCAGCTTGTCGCTTCATCAAAGGCCAGACATCACTAGCCAACCCAGGAATCAACATTAGTTTGATAGATTGTCAATGGCACGGTAGATTCGAAAGTTCATCCAGGTAATAATAGGAATCAGCAGTTGTTCGGCGTAAATTAACAACTTTGTCTGAGATTTCTGAAACATTCAAACGTTGCTTAAGGAACAGATGGTAAGTGTTGAAACTCCATTCTATTTCTTAAGAACGCAAAATTTGGGAAAAAATAGAAATTGTGGTTTGGTGTGAAAATTCTGATAATCGGCATACGAATAATTAGTTTTGGTGGATTCAAACAACGGGTAGACGCGCTGAAATCGCACTTCCGGTTGTGAAACTGTTCACTTTTGAAATTGTGGATGATGTTTAAGTCTAACATAGGTCTGAGAGGGTACAGAAATTTTTTTATCCATTTTGCGAGCATTCCTAAAAGATCCTTCATCTGACAAAAACTGTCCAGCCTAATGAAATTTTTGGAAGATTACAAGACGAACACGATTTATATGTGGCTCTGAAGTATGACCACAGCAATAAAAAAAGCCAGGGATGGGGATAATTGGTCGTGTAACCCCTGTGTAACAGTAGCTGACCGTCTGTAGGTTAAAATAATTAGACATCCACAAGCGGAATGAAAAGGAATAAATTAGTGAAATTGCATGCTAAATGGCATTTTCAAATAGGAAATTCGGAAGATACAATTAACACCTAAGTGTAGGTTAATCAGAGATGGGACGCCTCAGTGCGTGTGAAATTTATATAGAACAGAGAGAACGTATTAAGATGTTAACGACGAAAATAGCCGCTGCGAAATCCCATACTTGATCGTCTACTTTGATCAGAATTCCTTGTATGAAAGTCGTTGTGTTAAATTTTTCTTGGACCCAAGAAATCGGACACGATCCATTGCATATGCATTTCCCTGCCAATTGCCATTTTCGGTAATGCCATTTTTTGGTTTCTAAACCCTGCTTGATACCCCAACAAGAATATATGCGATTATAATAACGGAGGAGAAACAACTTTCATTATTCGAGAAATATACTCATTTGCATATCAATTTGGTTTTGCGAGAGACTCACCTGGAACCCAGCTGAATCTCTCGTTTGTGATGTTTCAGGCAACTGAATGTGCTGCGCCAGGCCGCCTCATGTTCCAGTTGATACGATATTCAAGATATCGCGATACATGTATATACGTAATGCACTACTCATAAGGTTGCTGAAAATTCTTCGACAGCCCACGAGGCGGCCTGGTGCAGCACATTCAGTTGCCTAAAAACATCACAAACGGGAGATTCAGCTGGGTTCCAGGTGAGTCTCTCGCAAAAAACAAATTGATATGCTGAGTGTATTTCTCGAAAACAGTCAATTTAGGTTCAAGTAGAACATAAGGTTGACGGAAACTCGGGGACTGCGCCTACCTGATGAGCCTCAAGAAGGGCGAAACCGGTCGTGGGCTGTCGAAGAATTTTCAGCAACCTTATGAGTAGTGCATTACGTATAAACTTTCATTATTCTTTGTGCTACAGTAAAAGGTTTACATCAGTTTTTCTTTAAAAAGAAAAATGTGGTACGAGAGACATCAAGGGTGGTCCTAATACGTCTCCCGAATAACCGCAGCTACTTCCAAGTGAATTAGATATATGCATTATATGCGTACGGTGAATAGCGACACTCACAAATGACAAGTGAGGCTACTGAGTCAGAACATCTGTTGGTACAATCGCGTGACTTGGACTGAGTCTAGCCATCATATATGTTGCTACAGCTATCTACAATCTTATTCTTGCCCCGCACAGTTACTCCAGTATGCCCGAAGGCGGGAAGCATCCGTCCAAGCCTCTATCTAGTTGACGCTCATTTGCATCACTTAGATGTGTCTATTTCTCTGAATATCGGATCTGTGAACCGCAAAGTGAGCCTATTGCCAATAATCCACCAGTGCAAGCTGAAAGCACCTGGATTATCACGGACGGACCTCTTCACATTTGTTTTCAGCATCTTGAACAAGGACGCTGTAGCTGTCCCGCTGGTGCCAATTTTTTGATCCACCTATCAGGATTTTTCAATCAAACAAAATCGCATGTGTTGGAAATCTACTGGAAAACCTCGAGAGAACTGTAAGAGTTTGCGGTAAGGAATTTCAATCTTCACTGCGGATCATCTCCAAAAGCCTTGTGTTTCAAAATGATATTGAGAGCACTTCTGGCTATTCCAATGAGGTCGCCGTATAAGTAGTTCCAATGTACGTATCCGCAGATATCTTTCCGTTTTATGGACATATTTGCATCTGCATCTGCAGCAAAGTCGCTAGATCACATAAAGTGTGGCAGGAAATGATATTCGATCTTGTCAGTGTGCGTCCATTGGAATGCCGCTTATGGAATACTTTACACCGGTGTACAAATAGCCTGTCTAGGTAGCTGGCCAGAAGCCTTATATAAATGAGCCAACTAACAATAAATATACAGTACACACAATTGCAATGAGCAAAGTGCGGTAGCCATTGTAACCGTTCAAGCCTCTACCACTTCGTTGTGTTGCAGTCCAACTCTGTGCACGTAGAATCACTGAATTTCAAAGCAGTGGCGTGTGGTCTCTAAATCGTTCGGGTAGGTACTGAGTCAGTAAGTTTATTTGAAAGCAGTTTCCAGTCGGTCCAGTTTATTTGACACGACCAAGACGTCAAGTACTGTTGGAGGGCGATCTAAAACGCGCAGCATGAGACCTTATCCTAACACAGAAGACAGCCGAAGTGAAGTGAAACAGGTTAGTATACGTGTACTTACAGAGTTTGCTTAAAAAAATCTGATTTTTTGGAAACATTGTTGTTAGCTTGGATACAATAGCTGCAAGCGAATGCCTTCAATAAAGTTTCAGCATACTGGTAAACCTGCGGACAATTTACACGGATGAAAAGCTAATCTTTGCTGTTCCATTCGTTAAAATGGGGGATTGATGAATTATTATTTAAGGCAATCAATTGAAACATAGTATTTATTACATTTAAATGATTGATTGAATTCTTAATTGATTAAGTTAAAAAAATAAATGAGGCCTCGTGAACCAAGATAAAGCAGCCTTACACAGGCCTGGATGACTGAAGTCTATGCAGTCGCAATACGGTTGCAATCGCTTGTTCACTTTCTGTTAAGTTTATAAAGAGTGAGCTTCAAACGCTTAGCTCAGCCTTGTTGAATTAAGCTAAAATTTCTAGCTTGACTTATGCTATGTTTTGCGTAGCAATCAATTCGATCGCGTCTGTAATGAAGACGAGACATTCCCATTCGACCAAGATGATATTCCTGGAATAGATAAATTCACCAAGCGCACACATTGTGGGAACAATATAAAACGAGGAAATGATTCAGATTGAGAGAGAGCAGACTGGCAAGCGATTTCTTGATTTCGAACATTACAACTCCGTATTACTTGCAATGAACATTTGATTGTGCTATGTTGGATTTCTGGCCTTCCGTCTGCCGTATATAAGAAAGCTTCTTGGATGCTGACTCCTGACCCAATTTTACTACCAGATTGTTCCGGGTATAAAAAAAACGATCCGCCGATTTTGTCCTCTTAACCCCTGCGAGGCTTGCTGGAAAGGAACCTAAAAGATCCTTGTCCATAGCGCGTGCTAGCGAAACCTTAAGGATTTGTTTATTGATCATATTAAATCATCGCCATGTCTGTTTTGTAATAAATCTGGACCTCCAGTTATTGTCCCGAAGAGATGCTTGAAGACTTCCCTATAAAACCAAGTCCCTTAGCATTACAACCCATTGACAGAGACGCCGAAAGCTGCTGATAACAAAATATCACCAAACTACTGTTTAAACCATAGTGAGAGTTTACTCAAAGAAGTTAAAACGTTTTGCTTAAAACATTATCCCTTCTTCCCTGTAAATTTCGCCTGGAAGAGGGGTAACCAAGATGTCCGCTAAAAAACGGTAATGAGCATAAAGTATTACTGCTACATTGTCCTTTGGTTGGTAATTTGTCACTGAATAAAAAGTAAGAAAATAAGCTGACGAGCAATAAAAGCAATGTTTTGGCTGCATCTGCGCTAGTTGCAAACCTGGAGCTCACAAATGTTGCAAGAAAACTCGAAATTAAAACTCTGGCAACGTTTGTGCGCCGTGAAATTAGGACAGGCCAATCGGGTAGAAAGCCATCTCGACAAAAAGTTCGTAATACTTTCTTCAGCCAACTCCCTCAAAAATGTTTACTTCCAAGGGTTAACATAATACTGTAATTTCTCACGGTTTCCTCTCCCGAGGCTTATAAATCTGAATAAACAATTTTTCTTTGAGAAACCTAAGACCTTGCCGAATGAGATCACCCCGCACGAGGTTCATATCCCCTCCGTTTTGTAGCCAATCCCTGAATGAGCCGTATCCAGAAGAGTCCACCCAGACTCACTCAGTTTCCGAAGTGGCCACTCTGAGAGATATGTATTTAGATAACTTTTTCGTTGAGCAGACGAAGCAGTCTACCCTACCTGTTATTGTGACTGCAAGGTTCTTAGCATTCGAGCCAACAATTCACATAACAAAGTTCCGTGGTAGGGTCTCAGTGATCTGCGTCAGAATGCTTCATTTAAGACCGGGTTTTCGGATTTTCGTGGGTACAGCAGCCTTACTGTTTTCCGTTTCCATGTTGACAGTTTACTTTTGGCAACAATACAACAAAACCAAAACACTGGGGTACTATAGTCTCTACCGATGAGTTTTCGAAAGTGTATGATTTAGATGGGCTGTGTACTCAATTTTGGTCTTCTACGCATGGGTGGGTCTCTCGGCGACGACATGTTTTGCTTCTAATTTCTTTGCATATGCTAGAGTAGTGACATAAGTGGCCTTGTCCATTAAAAATAAAAGAGCCAGACTAAATATCCGTGTCTAATCTGGGCAATATAACACATCGAAACTAAGATGATATAGTGCTGAAAGGTAGTCATCTACAGAGCTTTGACTGACAATACAAATCTTTTGTATCCTGCAACAAAAAAGGTTCGACTTTATTGAGAGGACGCAGGTTTGTATCAGTTTCAGCTTCATCTACTCCGCGGTTCGACTTTATTGAGAGGAGGCAGGATTGTATCAGTTTCAGCTTCATCTACTCCGCTTTCTTTACGTCCCATGTGGTTTTAAAGCCCAACGTTCTGTATTTTGTGACCAAGTACCCAATGAAGTCATTGTGATCTCTCAAGGCAAACAAAGTCAAAAGACATTCAGCATATTTCAAAGTGACTATTTTTTGCCCCATCCACAGTTTACCCAACAAAGTTGATATAACACGCACGACCTGAGGCATGCATATTGGCACAATTACACAGCACTGTTTTTCCACTTTGGCCATTTGCAACCATGTCACGTACTTGGGACAAATGCTGCTTATACAGATCTAATTGTAAATGCGGCAGAGACGATCGGTTTTTAGGCTGTCTGACTGGATAACTGTAACCTTACCGGACAGATTTTTTCATGTGGTCTTGTGTTGCGGGAATAAATAGCAGTTCTGGGTGCTTGTCTAGACGATTTCTTTCAAAGGTGTTTGGGAAAGAAATTGTCGTTAGGAGGGTAGACGGATAAAATATCCTCATGTGTGCAGTTAGCTCACCTTGCGGTGGAATAACCAACCTGATTATTTTACATCTTAATTTGCCAAGTTTACTCCTTCAGTTATGTTCAAAATGAGAAATCTGAGTACACGGAGACAAGCAATCAAATTGAAATTTCAAAATTTCGTAGTGTTTGGCTTGAACATGTGTTATGCGAGTGAAACGATTCAATAGTTTTTTATCGGAAGATTTGTGAATTCGAGACTGCTTTGTTTTGATGCCGTCGAATTACCGAACGAGTGGGAAAGTACTACCATAAGTCTCAAAGACTCAAAGGATATTTCTGGGTGCTTTTCATATACGAAGGTGCAAAATAAAGAAGGGCAATTTTCTGGAGCGCCTTTTGGTTTAACACTACATCTCTTAATACAACGAGCAAAAATTTCTTAGCCATGAAGTCTGGCGCCTCGGAAAATGCAAGGTCTCGACCAGTACGGACGGAATAAACTATTCGTCAGGCCAAAAAGTAGTTTGCCCTTATCAGATAGCCACAGTCTCCAAGATTCCGAAGACTTTATTTTCTAACTGAAGTTCCACGCAGTTCGTAAAATACGCCTATTTGCAAACCGATTGAATTCTACTGGAGGACTCAACCAGATTTCACGTTCACCACCCATTATCACCGCTTGCCAGTTCTCCTACAATTAGTTCACTCTAGACCAAAACACTTTACTACTGACCGTCGTTTCATCGTTGCATTTGAAGCTACCTTCAAAGCTTATTGTAGCATTAGTGGCCTCAACTGTATTTTACTGTATTTTATCAGAGTTTACTCCGGTGGGCATAGCGTGTCCAAAACCTGTGTCTTGGGCGTCGTCACTAAGAACTATGGACTGCTGCACCTATTGACAAAAATGAAGATTTGAGGTTCGACAAATGCTCTCGTTTGCACATTAATTTACTGTCAGCTGGAGACTTACCCGAATCCCCCTGAGTCTATAGCTTAGGATGTTTTTTTAGCTAAATGTCTTACACACGGCCGCCGTATTTTTCATTTGGTACCATATTCGAGATATCACAGTACAATGTCTAGACGCAGCACACTACTAATAAGGCCACTGAAAACGTTCCGATGGCAACTTTCAACGATCCTTGGGCAATTATGTCTAGACGAAGTATGGCAATCTCTTGAATATTGTACCAACTGAAACATGAGACCGTCGTGTGCAGCACATTCAGTTGAAAAAGACTGTCGTAAACGACAAAGGAGTTTAGAGGACTATCTCAAAGAACCAACTTAATTTGGTGAACTCCGACTAAGCTGAAGAAAACTTGGAGACTGTGCCAACCTGACGATTTTCAAGAAGGTCGATACCGGCATTGGAATTCTAAAGAGTTTCAAACAACTGTATGAGTAACGTGGTACATCTAACGTTCCCGAGTTTTTCTGATAATCAATTGTTTTATGAGAAGCAAATCCTAGGTTTACAAGAATATTACTTTGGCTTCAAACATAGAAGTGGAACTTAAGCAAATTATAGGGGTACCCATGCTGTCTTATCGTTGAGAGATGCTTTGAGTAGTTTCTTCTGTCATTCAAACCCTTCAAAGATTAATCTGCAAGACATTCGTAAGTATTTGGATGAATTACTGACCGGCGTGCGACTAATCCTGTTTCAGATTAGACACTTATTTGGTTTCGGGCCCATGGAAATTTGTAGCTTCGCATAATCGATATACTGTAATGATCCGCGGGATGTCAATCGGTTGTAGATGGGAACCAGAAGCTAACTAGTTCAGTACCTGTATGAAGCAGAACGAAAACCAATATTCATAGTCTGAAGAGCGTAAACAGCCAGTGTGACATGTCCGAACTCCATCTCATATATCTGTCTTTGAAAACACGTATGGTTCATAAAAATTTCACTAGAAACCACCAAATGTGATTCGTACGGGATGGAATTGTGTTGTATCATTGTAGGGTGTGGGTAAACACTCAAAGTGAGCACATATGAATGTAAACCGATGCTCCAAAAAGATCGTACTTGAGAATGCTTCATGCAGCTAGTTCACTCCTTGTGGAACTGCACCCAATCATTAATTAATAACTTCCGGTTTTGTTCAAGTCCCTCTTTTGTATTGAGAAAGCAGAGGTATTATTTGCTTCTCGATGGATTAAGGGTAACTTGGATCTCTTTTATTATGGCGCAAATCAGTGACCCCTTATTGATGCGCCTATGGTCGGTTTTAGTCGGTTTCTTTATTTTTAAGGACTCTGGTGTCCGCTAATCCTGAGAGTCTGTAGCTTCGATGGTGTTTATCTGATCGTCACCACATTTACGAGTTAACAAAGCAAAAACCTGACGTACCTCAGTAAATTCTGTTTTTGCCGGCCCTGTGCGATTATCAGTTTTCAAAAATAATACACTTGTAGATACGTGAGTCACACCAAAGTTTGAACTGTGAAGCATCAAGACAAAGACGCCAAAAGTTTTGGTCATGGTTGTTTGAGAACTCGACGGATAGGGCACGGTTTGGTTTGTAGGTTAGTGATCCTGATCCAGCCAGGAATAACAGTGTTTGACGCATTGCCATACTGGAAACATGTGATGCTTTCTTACCTTCTGTTTTCTGTGCCATACCTCTTGTCGACCATCTTATTTGAAGGTAACGCTGACTCTATAATGCCACCTCAAAAACCTGCAGCCAACAGTATTTCAGTCACCGCCATCCATTAAAACAAGTGAGGAACACAATCATTCGGAATCCTCCAGTGGTGTTAGTTATACAAGAAAGGAGCACAAAAGACAGCAACAAAATGCTTCACAGCACACCAACATATCGCATAATTCGTTCAAACAATATGGAGCTAACATTAAGACTGCAAATGGTAGTCCCAGTTTGGCATATTATGTGAAAATCCAAAAAACGACGAGAAAATCACAATATGTTTAATAACTAAGGATCAAATATTTTAGGAAAAGTTAAGATGTGAGGATTTTTAGAGAAGAAACCTTATTAGGATGCGATTCAAAAGGCGTTTGCTGAACTTCAGTTGAACTAGGCTTATTAACACGATTCCAGTTACAGAAGTTTTATTCTGCCCCCATCCTCTTACCAAAAATATGAATCAGCTTGAACATAGCAATAAGAACAAGAAAGTTGCTGGTTTATTTCGTACATTCTTGTGCGCCGCAGTGCATGGTAAATCAACTAAAATAAATTGTAGGGCTGATTGCATCGTTACAATGGACCTAGAAAGTGAGGTGGCCGACCAATACAATCCCAAAGGTCTCCTAAGCACAAAACAGGAGTGAACAAATTAATCAATTTTGCTTTGAGTACTTGAAAGATACGGGAGAAGCTATTTCGAGCTATGGTCTGGAAAGAGAGGTGTCCTGTCCCAACGGGATGTCTATTAATTTGTAATTCAGCTTTCAAATCGATTGGGCATTAACTCGGGTCAGTATGGTCTACGAAAAAAGGTTTGGGTGTGTGATCTGCAGTTTGCATTTTTAATCTTTGCTACGCAGTTTCCATCAGTCCTCTGACTTATCAGCTCGTGAAAATGTGCATGGTTGACAAAATACTTTCATTGGCAAATTCAGATGACGTTAACATGAAACTCAAGTGGTTCTAGTGTCTGCGGCAAAATGTCCGACTTATGCTCAATCTGGCACCACATGTCGAAGTATGTTTCGGGGACGTTATAAGCTATTTGCCTAAGATTTCTTAGTCACCTAGAAAATTAACCTGATCGAAATACGGAAATTAGACTGGCTCCAAAAAACAACGAAACCGCCATATATCCAAGAGCTTTCAATAATCTTTTGAACAGGGTGTCACTCTATGAAAGCCTACAGTAGCATCCCAAATATCGTACCAGAAGACATACATGAGGGCTTTTGTGCAGCGTATTTGCTGTAAGAATACCATAAATTGGAGGTTCAGTTGAGTATCCCCATAACACCATGTTCAAAATAAACGCGTTTCCAAGGTAATTCGCGCTTATAGCGGAGAAATCACTCTTCTGGGAGCCCCAATAAAAATTCCACAATACAACATAAAAATGAATGTTCACCACAAGGGAGCAGGTAAATCGCGATAAGAAATACTAACAGACATTTTCAGTCATCTGAAGTGTTCACTTTCCTCTGCACGTGCTCTATGAATTAGGTGAAAATAACTAAGCAAGATTTCTGGGATAGACTTTCTAAACATATGGCAATGAATCTGGCATCGGGCAATTCGAGACGTCTTTCCGGTTAAATGCGGACTGTCTAGTGGAATTTGGGCAGACACGTGAAGTTTCAAAGCACAGCACACCAAGCGTGTGTGTGTGGACAAGTTGCTCTTGTTGTGATCATTGCCGTGATCTAACTGAGAAGGCCACATTGAAACATGCCTACATTCATATTTGTCTACGCCACTCGACACTGGTTGTGACGATAGCAACACGTGGTATAAAACGCTGAAAATGGTAGAAATTCCTGTACGCATCAACTTCGCAACGATCAAGTCAAGTAGGAGTGGTAGCCGCTGGAAATGCTTGATCTCATAGGAGGAGGTTTGAGAGGTCCTTGTGAGATGGCACATTCACTCCCCAAAAAAGGGGCTCTTAATCTTTGAAGGCAGGTTTGTCGTTGAGTTGCACCAGTGGTTCAGGAGAGGATAACTAACAGTGTTAACATTCAGGGTTCATATTGAAAAGTTGTTCCAGATAAGATGAGCGATTATACACGCTTATTAATTTTCTTATCATTATTGGCATCGGTGTATCCTCGTCTACCATTTTCGGCTCCATTACCAAAGCAAGGTCATTAACCATGATGCAGACGATACAGACAGAGCAGGACGGTCCCGCATGTTTTCACCACTGTTAGACTATTAGACAAAGGCCATCCAGTCTAAAGGTGAATGGATGAAACCATGGTAACGAAGCGGAGTGTGAAAATCCACCCAATTCAAAAACACATATGCCCGCGCTCTCCTATTTTCCAGAATTTTCCGTGTTCAGTCAGTCAGGAACACTTGGTCGGTCGATTCTAATTAAAACTTTCTTGGTCGTGTGCAAAGCCAAAATCATTTTTAGCTATTGGTATTAAGGTTCACTTCATTGTGGCCCATGTGTAGGTATTTTCCCTCGGTGGCATCAGCTAAGCCACTGCCGAGTTTTCCGGATCAAGCTGCATGCTCTGAGGCGCTTCGTCAAAAGGGTACTTGTTAATCCATCTGTTCGTTTTCGGATCATCCGCCAATCAATAAGATGAGGCAGTTACTGCGCTGCTGACACCTGGCCCATCAAGGAACCGGTACAGACTGCTAAATTATCTTGGATCAGGTGCAACTTCCAACAACACGAAAATCTGTCCTCTATTACCTACACTTTCGGCAAGCACGATCACACTGACAAAAGTTGCAAGTTTTGCGTTATAACAATGATGTTTCAGCAATGTAAACTACCCTTATAATTCTTAGTAAGCTCTATTCAAGGAGATGCAAAGTTTGCTGCACCCATGACTAGCCTTCACTTGATGTTGATAAGAGTTCTTGTTATGCAAACTCTTGTTCTAAAACGAACTCAAACAAAACAATATTC
Organism: Clonorchis sinensis; assembly: GCA_003604175.2. Lineage (NCBI taxonomy): Eukaryota > Metazoa > Platyhelminthes > Trematoda > Opisthorchiida > Opisthorchiidae > Clonorchis > Clonorchis sinensis. Next base: position 14,545,002 of record CM030371.1, read on the forward strand.
AATTTGAGAAATACACTCATTTGCATATCAATTTGGTTTTTGCGAGAGACTCACCTGGAACCCAGCTGAATTTCCCGTTTGTGATGCTTTTGGGCATATAATATAATATAATGGACCGCAATTGGAAAACCTTACTTATTTTATCCAGATTTACCAACTAACTTTCGGTTTGAAGAGCTTACGATGCAATTAAATCTGGTAGGCTGATATCTAACTAGGCTGACAAACAACCAGGCATAAAGCAAATACCTAACCTGTCAGTCTTTTTTAGCTGGACCTGACCTGATTCGACCCAGCAGGAAATTTGGCCTTAGTTATTCACACCACTTATTCACTTACTAGATTTACACTAGCTCTCTTCTATGTGGAAGTAGATCAGCTTGTTTGACGTCGCAAAGAGCATCTGATCAAGCGTTGCGACCTTCAGCAAAGCTATCACAGATATCGATCCCAAAATGGTTTCACTAGCGTGGGCCCTTGAACGTAGACGTCCAACATAGGATGCACCAGTGTACGTCAGGGTTTACGGCTGACAACCTCAGCGGCGCCGATATGCTTGGTTCAGTTTGGCAGCAAATAATGTCTCTCCCAATGTCCGTGTTATCTGTGTGGGTATTCCCATGGAACATTTGCATTCTTTGGAGCCTAGCACAGTTGAATGGCAGTCGGAATATTATACGACCGAAGCATAAGATAAAAAAGCGTAAGCAAATTAGGTATTTCTCAAGCTCCAACTAATCAGCCTCGAATATGTCATTACGCAGAAATTTGTTGTCATGATGGCTCTCACATTAGGTGGTTCGTAATCACATTCACCTGGACGAACCACTGCTGTTCGGGAAAGTTTAGATAACGGAGCTGACAATCACACCGGGTTGAACCAGGATGGGTGAAACACGGGTATGTAGGACTAGGGAACATGTGGGGTCTGCATTTCGGACAAAGCGGGAAATTGAGTCCCGCTCCCACGAGGACAGTTGGAAAAACCCTGCTGAAAATTAAATTTCTTCACCCTGGTTGTGATTGATCACTCTTTCGAAAGAAAAGACATCTTTATCCGGGAAAGAATGTGAAATCAAAGTTGTTTCCTGCCCAGTCAGACTGGGCAGAATTGGTTTGATTTTGGATGACTGCTTCACAAGCGCGTATGGAGTACGGTTAGGTTATTATCTATATTTGCTTGACTTTGCTTTCATGCACTGTAATATAGCTTCTGACGGACGATTCCACCCCTGTTTGAAAGATATAGGGTAGACTAAATTTATTATTTAGAGAGAACAAGTTGTCATTTCAGAGGGCAAGCTTTCACCAAGCCCGGGCATACTGTATTTAATGGTTAGGTAATTACATCCAGTGTGAAACGACCAGGTGCATTCCTCAATCAGCGCCTGCATGGTTGGTCCAGTAGATTCGGTTTTCTCCAGCCTATTAATTCGCTGCCTTCACCCAAGTCTGTGATTTTTTCGAGAGTAATTAATGAGTCTGTCTTGTACCGATAAAACGGTCGGAGAACACTTTTTTAGCGGTTGCAGTAAGCGGATGAACGGAACAGTTTATTAATTACTGGCGCAGAATAAAGTCACCGATTGTACCCTAAATCCATTAACGAATGTTCACCGCGTAACTACATAACATGCATCCGCATTTCTCTCACCCATAAATTAGAGACACGCGTGCAGCGTTCTCAGGTTATGTAATGAACGGTACTGGGTCTGCCAAATAATTCTGTCAGGTGAACGTCCTTGCGAATGAAACCGAATAATCTACAGATTCCAATTAGTTTGAACAACCCAGACTTCCGACGATAGGGTAGCTACAGACGACATCGCTGATCAGGGGATGGTCTTGCATTACTTGCTGGTTAGAAAAAGCAATACAACTTGGATAATGGAGCATATTTTATCAATGTTAACGGTTAACATGATGCTTTGCACATAGAATCCAGATGAGGATGCTTGCCTCTGCTCCAATCGTAAAACAGAGTGCAAATTTAATCACAACCTGACCACTGGGTCGTAAAATTCTAAAAGTTGAAGAAGCACACCCTTTATGTCCAGAAGGTTTTCTACTGCTGTTGCTGGGTTTGTTTGCGAATTAGGTTTTCTTCGTCATTGGTAGTGGCTTGTAGGATAACAGTGCTTTTGGTCAGATCCAGTACATTTGAGCTCACGTTAGCAAGTCTATTGCCCCTGCGTAGAACTGAACAACTGGGTAGTGTCTTAGACTTCGTGATTCCTTCTGGTGATATTGAAATGGAGTTGCAACTGAACAGTTCTTATCATTATTTTCTACTTTTGAGCACACTCGCCGTATTGATTATTTCCAGAATTCAGATGGGCCTCGTCGAATTACGCGCAAAGCCCCAGAGTCAAGTCTTTCAAATGGTAGCTTATCAATGAATGTGGTACTATGAGTACAATAATAAAATGACAAAATTGTACAAACCTCAAACCTTGGAACTATGCCGGATTCTGTACACCGGTTTAGGAACCGCCGATAGTAAACAGCATAGCAAAGTTCACACAGACTAAAGGCAACATGGCCACAAGATAACGAAACTCACGCGTTGGTTTAGACAAGATGTACGATGGCAATGCCAGAACACAGTTTACTTTCAGGTCAAAACAAGAAAGGCGGTATAGCCACAAAACGGAGACAAAAAAAGGACGAATGACGTGGTACACAATAAAAATCGGAAAATAGAATCGGCATGCTGGATTGTAAGAAAAAATACCAGTTGTTCTAGATGTAATGCCCTTTCAGTCCCTAGCTAGCATGCTACTCGAAGCAAGCACAAGGAGGTTAAACACCTCCAGGTTGCTCAGGTCTAAACGGAAGTATTCGAGATGCCGGGGTTGAGTTTGAATTATAGGTCTCCCAGTCAGTAATTTAGTGTTCTCGACCTCTTGACAATGACACTGGCTCAATAGCGACGACTGCTGTATGCCCATCGGCAGCCGCCCCAATATCGAACTGGAAATGGGACGGAATAACATTCTCCCCCGCAGTCTTACAGAACCTAATGTGAAACAGGGAGCTCAACTATGGAACTGATGTAGGGAAATTCGCTTAGAGGACTTGGATGAGTTTTCATTCTGTCACCTTATTTCTGGAATGAGTTTGTCATAACAAGTGACGTGAAGCCAGTTCTGCTAGACAACAAAATCGGAGCGAGGGATTTAGCTGGGTTCCAGGTGAGTCTCCGATAAAAAGGAAGTTGGTATGTGGATGAGTGTATAAGTCAAACATCATGCAATATAGCTTCAAGTACAACATGGGGTTGGAGAAAAAACTCGGGAACTGTGCCCGTGTGAGGAGCCACAAGAAAGGTGAAATCGGTCATGGGCTGTCGAAGAGTTTTCAGCAACCTTATGATTAGTGTATACGTCTATAAAATCGAAACCCGTTTACGTATAGAAGCCCTTATCAACTATGTTTTGATCGCCCTGGGGAGTTAACTGAATGGCTGTTGGATGAGGCCAATAAGAAATCTGTATGCCTGACTATAGCTGAGACGCGCGATGTGCGAAGCCTTGGCACAGTGATTTTGTTTCCGAGTACTGCATAGAAAGGAAAAGGGAAAATATTTTTCGTAGTCTGAAGAAGGAGACTGATAAGGAACAACAGCAGTATTCTATATGGAATTTACAACCAACTGACAAATCTGGCATCTTTCTGGTTCCAATCTTCCGTCTAGTAATTTGCAACGCAATAATGGGAAAGCAGCGACTGAAAACTTGTGTACCACATGTTTATATCTTAAGCATGAAACAGAATTTGTGTTTGCACTCAAAACACATTATGGAACTTTTACGATAGAAAAGACATGCTGATTTTTGTTACACGTCTTGCTGCAATCAGGCAAGCAAGTGCTATAAATTTTCGGTTGAAGCGGGAGATCATAACGTGTGTTGTTTGTGAGGGTGACTTGCAAAACTAACAAGCACCCCATTCTGACCGACTCGCGAGAATGGTGCCGGAAGCCTGGTTAACCCGGAGGTTCATTGAATCAGCCAGTGTGTTATGTTTTCGCTGCCGGACGCTGCTGTAGTTCCGGAAGATAAGCATCCGAAATCCAGAGGAGAAAAACAGTTTTGCACAGGCTTGGACATCTTGTCTCTGTGCTAACTTGCAATGGAGTCAGACCCATCCGGCGAATGGTTCGCAGTGGTTTGTTCTTAGTAAATATGGTTGCAGAAATGCTGGTGCATGGTTTTTTCATGAAGTCCAAACGAAAATTTTCTGAAGCTTCCTGGAAGACATACCTGGTAGCAATAAAGACAGAGTACAGCGAACGTGAGATGCAAGTACACAAGTCAGAAAGCGATCTGGTCTTTGAATCCGGAAATAATTGCCCTAACTTGCTTCAAGGCTAGACTCACAATCCTGTTATTTAAACTGCTTTAGTGCTAACATATCTGGCATTTCATGCGGGATCGGTAGAAGGTGCGAATTTGTAGGGAAGCTTCAAACATTTCGTCCTGTTGCACTTAGATGCCTCAAAGACCACTCTGAAAAATATTCACATCTTGTTTGAGAAGTCCAAAACGCATTTCGGTATCGAAATGAACACAAGAGTATCGGAACTATCACACTTCAAAAAAGCCAATTTTTTTTCAATAACCGAGAATGCCATAGTCATCTTAAAGGTACAGAGCCATTCAGTCACCTACATATGACAAACCCAGTGCAGAGCCAAAGTTCATGTTCGATCTTCAAAGCAAGTCAGGTGTCTTGTCTATTGTCCAGTGCGCTTTTAGCGCACTGTTTGAGAATATGCTTTCAATTTTGATAGTTCCCCGTGGCAGACGGTAGGATTCTTCATTAAATCCGATACCTCGTTCCTAGCTATTTCACACTTGCATTTCTTCGACAATTCATATATATTTCTGGTCTAATTAATGGTCGCACTCATTAGTCAGACCACTACCTCATAAGTGTACACTTTAGGGTACACAGCAAGCCAAACGTTTATTCCTTGGAAGGGTGGGCCTGGAGAGCCTGAAGAAAATTAAAGACATGACACGCCTCGTTTTTCTGCTGGGAAAATTTCTTGTCGCACTTTTGCAAACCATAAATAAACGAATTAAATCTGTGTCTTTTGTACGTTTTCTAAACCAAAGCAAACTCGGGTTGGTAAGGAACAGCTGGTCAGTGACGAGCGTCCATCAATACTCAATGAGTTCAGAATCTGAATTCAAGACGACCGTGCCGAGAATATTCGAAAAAACTGCTTGAACTAAAACACCTCTGTGCCTGGTTTGGCGCAGGGTTAATATAAAACGCTCCATAGAGTGTCAAGCAGCTGATCATTTAATCCACTTCTGCTTGCTTGGTGGGCCGCCCATCTACTGGATGATGTCCACCGAAGTTTATTTCGCTGTGCTTTCCCTGGTGACTCTGGGAAAATGTGTCCCAAATCTCCTCCCCGATTTCTGACTAGTACAGACGGTGTATGGTCACTGTTCGAAAGTAGGTTTTGAAGTTCAACTTGCACAGTCATTACGTTAAAGCAGCTATTCAAACTTTAAGTTAATGCACATGGATTTGATCTTTACAAGACTCTGGAAGACTATAGTTGAGAAATGGAAGTAACACCCTATATGATCAGTAAAGTTTAGGTGGCCGTTTGCCCCATTCCTGAGGCTTTGTGCTCCGTCGCTTTCCAGCGGTTGTTTGAAGATGCGGGTGCTTTTCTGGACATTAACTTGCATTATTCTCTAAAATGCCCTTTCATCACCTTTCAAGACCTTGTTGCTTTTAATTTTTTGCAACTACTTAACTAGAAAAATACAGCTTCCGAGGGAAGCATAACTCTCCCTTGCTCTTAGCGGCTTGGGTGTTTAACAATACATTGCGTCTTCTTTCGGTCTTTCGTGTATATTAGACAGTTCATCAATTCACCGGGCTCTTGAATGATAGTTAGTTATTCAGTAATATTTTATCAGCCTCTCATATTCCTGTCCCCAGAACTCCCCCTATATTCAGAATGTTTGTATCTTTGACACGTCCAATGTTTAATTTACCCTTCGACGTTCGAAAAAATTATTCGTAGCTTTTAGCTTTAGTCAACAATCTAGTCACACAAAAACTTAAAGCAGTGTTGCGAATTATCAAGTTATTCGCAGCCATTGTATCCACCGCTTGAGTCTAGATTTATCCCATAGTTTATTCAGGCCCAGTCAAGTTGAATTAGTCGTAGGTAAAGTGTGACGACTTTTCCACTTGACGAAGTTATACGAAGTCTTCTTAATGTTTTCAGTTGGTATTTCATATATTCCTCCAAATTGCAAAAAGGCTTTTATTTTGCTCTCCTGGCCTCAAATTGAAGAGTTTATTTTGACAAAACAATCTTGCGCAAAGCAATTAATGTTACTGGAGGTTTCCGATAGTCTTCAAATGTATGTGCCATATCCATGCTACCGAAGTATATTTTCCTGACAGAACAGACTACTTATAAATTTGTCCAGGAGTTTTCAGCAAACCTATAAATGGTGCGCAAATCGAAATGACTGTTCGGTTCGTTAGATTCTTGGGATGACCTTACTGCTGTTCTTACAATGAGTATTTATAATATAACTGTGCACAAACTTTGCTCAGATGGAAAACTCATCAGTGCCTGTCTGAACGGACTGATCTTGTCCCGAAGGAAACAATCCACAGAAAAGCCAGCAAAAGGTTATCAGGGAAACGATAGATAAATTGCTAATGTTCTGAATTGATATTATATGTATGACTTTGTAAGGAGGTGGTTTCTTTAGGAGAGTGAACATCATTATCATGAACTGATTTCTGTGAAACAGAAACAAGTTCACGTATACTATTTCCGGTCTCAGAAATGACAGAGATGAACTGTTGCAAAAACTTTCTGGCGTCATTTTCGTGATGCCACAGTAAAAAGGAAGACTGGTCAAACTTTTGCCACTTTTGAAGGACTAACCTGCTTTCTGTGGCACCAAACATTGCGGACTGATGGCTGCTAATACTGTATTCGTGTGGTGGGTGTAGGGTATAAGTGCCCCAAATAAAGCTGGAGGTTCACAGGAAATCGAGCATTATGGTTTCAGCCGAAGAGTGGACATTGTCTGGCGGATTTCACAATTAACTACAATAGGCGAGAAACCGTGGTCTGGTATAGAGCATTTGACAAAACGCCGGTGAGTATGAAGATTTTCCCTTGGTATGAATATCGGAAGTTGCCGCTACGACATTTTTAAAGTTTTTCAAACAATCCATAAACGCACACTCAAAATTTACTGTGGGGACCACTTTTACCGTTTTAGCAAATGCAAAACTTCACAGTAACTAATGAAATGGAACATCTGGGCGTATGTACTCATTTGCTCACACTTAATTAAACGGTAGTCACTGCAGCTCAGTCTCACGCAGTCTCAAATTTGGTCACATCGGAAACAGTGTTTTGTCGTATTTGAAAATGCTTAAAACTCACCTGGTTCTCATTTGCAAACGATAAACGCTAGACAGTGATGCGTTAGTCTGCCATTTTCAGACGTCTGGAAGAACAGTGTAGGAAAAAGGCTGTTGAGCACCGGCAGTGTCGAACGATGTGGCTCGACAAAGAAAAACATATTCTTCTCCAAATGAGAAAGCGCAACGGTTTTTCGAATGCGTTTTTGGACTGATTTTGAATGAGCGTACGCTTTGCTTTTGACCAAATGCGAGTATTTAAAATTGATCCAGGTTTTATAGTTCTTCAAACGACTATGGGGACTTCCGGTCAACATTCAGCTGATCAAATTTAAATGGAGTAAAGCCGAAGTTTGTTTAAGAGCTTTCACATACAGTGGCAGGAAACTAAGGTTCGGCGTGCCCTTTTGTTTCTGATTCAATTTTTTTTCTAGTGAGAGTAAAAATCCACGATATTCGCACCGCACGGAGCAAAATAACGTCTGAATTCGCTTTTTCCCCCGTGGACACTACCTTATGGGAAATCGAGGAATGAAGTGTTATGAACCTTCGTTCTGCTGCAAAGGTATTCCATTGATAACAGAAAATCGTTCTGCCATGGGCTAGTTTCTTAGTATTCATGAATACCAGGCTACACAAGTGACATTGCACGTAAAACCCAACCTCTGGTCTTTTTTAAAGCAACAACTAACAGCAACCCCATGCTTGCATGCAATACAGCAGCGAAAATTGAAATGTGAAGCTTGGCCTTCAATGCATAGAATGAGATCATATTAAATAAAGGCTACCGAGAAGAAAAAAAGATTTCGGCCTCTCCTGGAAGATTGTAGGCTCTCTTTTTCTGGAAGTAATTTATCCTGCGCAGTCTCAGTTTTTGACTGTCAGAGAACGCACTAAATTGTGAAGCCCTGCGGGGCGTAGTTTGCCCAACTTTGACTTAGTTTATACACTACCAGCATGCCACTTTATTGTCACGCGTCCTGAATAATTCTGTTATTTAAATGTGTTATGACTATTCGTTACTCGATGGGTTGAGTCTTCTGTTTCTGTTGTTTTGTCATTCTACCCATTATTTCAAATTCCACATTTTTCTCAACATATTACGCATGATCTTTTGCAATTCACCCACAAGCTGTAGATTGTTGCGGAATTTGTACAATTCCTGTTCATGTCACTTTCGTTTGAAAATTCCACTCTTTTTCAGACGCAATTTTTCAGGTCAGTCCACATCATAGGAGAAAGTATTGGACTCGAGTTCCGCCCTAGCTCATCAGCACTACATACCCTCGGCCGTGCCCGGGTTGGAACTCCGGAACTTCTAACATGCGAGGCGAGCGTGATATCAGTGTTCGGCAAGCGCACGCTGGAAGCACGTGAATCATTAAGTCTGAACAGGTGAACGTGTTTACGCTTGGGCGATGTGACTTGTTTGCCCGAAGAATTCCTTGCTCTTCTTTAGTGTAGTCTTACTAGAACAACTGCCCCAGAACGGGTGGAGGACTGTTGAAATGAGAGTGATGTAAACGCGAATTCAGTAAATCCCGTACAATTGATGGAAAACCTCAAGCAATCTTTGTGACCCTTTGGGGCAGTCTAACTGAGGAGTCTCTAAAAAGATGTCAGTCGATCAACCAAACTAAGGCAGTTACTCGGGCGTTGCTTGAGGATTCAGACAACAAGTCACCTCTCTCAAGCATGAATACCTTTGCCTTTTCAAGTGCAATAATTCAGGGGCTTTAAGCATGTATCGGTGGAGTAGTGAGAATACGCTTCCTCGTACTTCACACGTCCGATGTTCAGCTTCTGACACTGCCATGATTTTGCACCATCCATTAGCCGGAATGATAGCGAAACTCAAGTACAGTGCTTTGCTTTTTCGTTGCCGACCAATCCAAATGCTTATGCCAAGGTCAAATTTAGTCTGTTACAACTACTGTAATGTCAGTGTCTGTTTTAAAATTCACTCCATAATCAGTAAACCAAAATCCGTTCACTACATAAGTAAACCTATGGCCCCAGCGGACATTAACCATAGATTATTATTACTTTTTGAATCCGTAAGTATCTCCTAGCTGTTAAGCGAATAATGAAAGCAAGGATCGAGTTTTTCCACGCTTACGTCATCTAAATATCGTTTAAAACAGCAATGCAGTTATCGTAGCAGTTTACGGTAGAATATGCCGGTGATCACAGAAGAGCCAACGAAGGCCAGCTCTTTTAGGATTCCTAAGATGGATGTCCCATTGACACGGCAACGCTCAAAAGTTGAAATTTTTCTCCAACTGGGATATATTTTGTAGCAAATTGCGAAAAATAGTCAGCAGGTACTTGCACAGTTGCCTAAATGATGAGTCCCACCTGGTAGAAGTCATTGGCGGGCTGTTTAAGAATATGCATTAAACCCATAAGCGATTTCAACAGTTTTTTTCACTTGCCACGCCGTTGAAGCGCAACTGACAAATGACATCTAGCTTCTGAGTACAAGGCAAGCGCAAACATGAATGAAGTTCAACGATTCACAAGAAACAGATTCCTGAGACAATGGATCCTGTTTCTTTGTTCTAAACAAAGCCCTCCACATATTTGAACCATGAACTTGAAAGGACAAATAGAAAGGTAGAGTGCATACTCACATGACTCTCGTTAGAACAATTGTCCTCCTGTCCAGCGTGCGCTGGTGGAGTTGTGGTAACACGCTCGCTTCGCATGTCAGATGTGTGGAGTTCAAACTAAGGCACGGCCAAGCATAGGCACTGCTGCTGAGCTCTGATAAAAGCGAAACTCAAGTCCGCCTTTAGTGCCGATTCACCAGAATGACTGCACCATGGGAGGAGGACGATTGTTTGTCATTCTACAAAATCCCGCAACCACCCACACCCGAAATAGAATGGTGATGTCTGACGGGATAGGTGCGCTTCCTATGTTTAAGGTGGTTTTTGGTTTAGCAGTATATTGTTTTCTTCAGCCCACTTTACAACCTTGCATTTGTAAACTTTATAAAACAATAGACCTTGTAAGGGGGCGTCAAACGTGTCTGCATTTTCGGCACATTAGGCTTCCATTGTTTTTGGGTCTATGCCTCGTTCTGGCGGCTGCAAAATGTCTCTGGCTGGTCGTTTTTTCGCGAGGGTCTTCGCGATACAGCTCATGCTAAGTCTGCTGGATTTCATAGGGTCCTGATCGTAGACATTTTGTATTTACTCAGAGACATAAAATATAACTTGCTGTCCAGTACAAGTAAGATTGTTATACATTAGGCACCTTATGGTCTCAGCATTACATCCCATAAGTAGCAACTCGGACCAGGCTGTCCATTTTCGTATTTACATCCACACGCAATCTTTAAATGGTTTGAAGTGAAAATCAAATGATGCCTTCTGCGTCTTTTTTCTTCAATAAATAACCGAGTATCATCAGGATGTCCTCATTAGAGTACTACAGTTTATGAAATACACTTAGTTGCACAACGTTTTGCTTTTACCGGGACACTCAACTTAATCCACCGGAAGCTCTCATTTACGATGCATCTCTCCAACTGAAGGAGCTGCACAAATGCTTCTCATGTTTTAGGTCATAGAATATCCAGGACAACGCATAGTGCTTCCTTGAGGGAACATATTATTCGCCCTTCAAATTTGTTCCACATTTCCCCTCATTCATCATTCTTCCTGTACTAGTGAGCTTTTTCATAACTCTTTGAGGTTTACAAGGGTCGCAAAGAAGCACAAAGTGAAAAAATCGCAGGGGCTTTTATACAGCCAGAAAACCAGTCAGTAGTCTAAAAACCATCATAAGATTTTGAAAAAAGGCAAAGCCAAAAAGGAATCGCTTGGCTTAATGCAGTCAGCAAACTGAAATCTAGCATTTAATCTAGGTTTGACTAACTATGACATCACGTGGTCTAAGCTGTTTATTAACCTGATGCAGGAAAGAATGGATTTGGAAAATCTTGAATATGAACACAGGGGCACATAACGCAAACAAAAAGATAGAGCCCTTAAATAGGACTTCACCCTGCACTTATTGTAGAGTATTCAATATCTAGTTAGTATGAGGTAGGAGAACGTACCACAATCAGGACCGGATGAGTCATTGTACTAGCCTTATGAATTTCTGGGAATCAAAGAAGCTCCGGCAGTGGTTTAGTAACGATAGAGTTCAAAATGTTGTAATGGCTGTCACCACGCAAAATTACAACTCACGACTAGCTGCTTTATCTGCCAGTACAATGTTGACAATTGGTCAATCTGGAATTTTGGTGTATCCCGACTTAACATGTTTACTTTGTCAACGAGGAATAATTTTTTTCTCCGGTAGGCTACTGCTAATACCTTTATTTACTTGTGACCTTTCAGATGCATTGCAGTGATCTGTAGTACAAATATATTTCCATAAGTAATGCAGGTCCGGAATTCAGCACTCAGATATGTTATGGATAGGCCGCAGGACTATGTGGTCTGTAATTATAGGGAAGCAAAACAGTTGATTCTGTGGCGACTGCTTTAATTATTCCATAAAGACTACACACATCGTTCCATTAGTCAGTGTAACATAAGCTTAGTTTTCTATTTCCCCTCTTAAATCCCGAATTTTCCACGGCGGGGGAAAGTCCCCTTAGCTGGAAATCCGCGCGAATATTTTCTGGCGGCATGAACTACAATTACGTGGTACAGGACTGAAACACTTTTACAATGGTAGCTCATACCGAAATTTCACCACGTTCAGAAAGCTTTGTGAGTTTGTTCTTTTTAAGGTTGTTTTGTGGCAAACTGAATAGAGCTTGGCGTAAAAATTGACATGTTAAAACAGACGATCAGTGCTCACTTAAATCGGACAATCTAAAGCATTCGGAGTGTTCATGTGCTTTCTTAAGCCTGTTCAGTAAAAACAAGCCAAGTTCACTAAGTCGGACAACCGCAAATTTGAACAAATCTTCGTAACAGAGGATTGCCATTGTGTTCGTCATTTAAATGCACAAACCAATTTCATTTGTCAGTCGACTTTCGGTAAAATACCGTTAGAATCTCTCTTTCATTCGGTAATCAAGCGTGTAGAATGGCGCACACCGGCTAATCCGTCATTTCCATAATTAAATGCTCTGTCCGAAGCGAAACTACCCTGGGGACCTGGAAAGAATTTTTCCTCGACTAGTCTGGAGGCGAAATCGTGCGTAGCCTGCATCTTTAGTTTGATAATGGAAAGAAGGAAAACTCAAAACACCAAGAAAATGCTCTGCGTGCGTTGATGCGGAACAGATTCACAAACGGTCATCCAATTTGATTTACACTCGATCTCCTTTAGGGTAGTGGAAGAGCATTGTCTAACCGCTTACTTGCATTTAATTGAACTTCATGAGTAGTATGTTAGTAGACTATTATTTTTTATAGGCTTTGGAAAATTGAACGGCAACTTCATCCATCAAAATTTACCTACATTTTCAGTCTTTCAAAAAATAACAATGTATTCCACGACAAGACACATATAGGACAACGAAAACACCTGGCATACATTCTTGAGCCCGACATATGCCTGTTTCGCGTTTCAGCCATGTCTTTGTTTTCACAGTCCAAATTCCGACTGGGTGCTACCTACCCTAAAATAATTCTTCTAATTATCATATGTGAAATCTTCTCTCATGAAGCCAGCCAGTACGTGGTTTCTGCAATTCGAAGATGATGGGTGTTACACCCTGTCTAAGTGAGCGCTGCTGCTCAGCAGCCCGTGACCATGGCTGGCCTCAGTGGTAGAGCCTAACCTCAAAATAAAAACTACCAGATATCCTCCCACTACGGTCGTTTCTTTGTTCTCCTGATAAACACAGCCAGACGGCTCAGGGGGCACTTATCTGACCAGACCTCAGGTCGCTTCGTTCTGAATTACAACAGAAAGTTGCGCCTTCCAAGAGAATTTTGTGCCGTACCAGTTTTTTTTTACTGAGGAATATAATTCTGCTCACTGCTTTTTCGGCTCAATGTTCTACGAGCAGGGGAACAACAATGGTTATGACCGATCCACACCATAAACTCTAATTTCTCAGGCAGTGAGTTGCACTATGAAATGTGTCTTTACAAAAGGATTGATGATTGCAAGTAGAATACCAGTAGTACTAATTGTAGTTTCTCAATCATAGAAACGCACTCATTACTTTTTTCTAAGCTCGTCTAGCAGATTCATTATAATAAACTGAGGCCAGGTGGATACGCGACAGCTTACGTGGAATTTATTCTAGTGAGTTTTAGCGCTAGCATGTACTGCGTTGCTTTCAGTATGCGGAAATATTCTCCACAATAAACAGACTCTGATTCACCTCAATCGTACTAAATGACCACGATTAACAACCCAGAAAAACGGTTGATTTCCCCAGTGTACGGGAGGGTAACCATTTCAGTGTATCCTGATTGCACAATAGACGGCATCGGACGGCAATAGACGGCAACTTCGGAGGGATGTAAATGAGTGTTTTCGACGAGCACCTTTTTGCACACCAATTTGGTTTTGACAGGAGACAAATAGATCCAGCTGAATCTCTTGTTTATGGTGATCGGCTTCAACTGAATGTGCTGCATCCTTACGAAGTTGAATATAAGGCACCCGGGTGTTAACGGCTTGGGATTATTCGCCAGGTAATATCAGAGATTTTCTGTGAGTCATTGGTGAACAAATGTGTTGTGTGCGCTTGTACGTGTGAAGTGGATCAAGCTTCTTTAGCCCGCAAGTTCTAACAAACTCGTCGTCACGGAGTTAGGATCCCTTCCCGAATAAAAAGTGCTGATCAGCAAAATCCTTTCGAATTTTCAGTCTTTACGGGTGTATTTCGACTGCTCCTGACTAGGCATGGGCAACCTGCCAGTATCCAGGTCTTGCTTCCTTCGGGTGGCGTGGGAGCTAGGCACTGGAAGGGTGCTACAGCCGAACCATTATTTGTATTTTCATTTTTCTCCCACCCGAAGCAATACGTCGAAACGACAGACCTCATTTTCATACGGTTAGGCATGAGCCAAAGCAACAGGCGATGACCCTTACTATCAGGCTTGAAGTCTTGACGAAGGAGTCTCATATCACATTTATTTGCTGCAAAACATATTGCACTTTAAAATCTAATGATCATCCATATCATTTTTTGGCGCTGAGCCGATTCTCCGCGGCGAAACGAGTTCTTCGAATGAACGATAAAAGAAGGGTGTTGCAACAAAATTTTCCTGGCACAAGGAGCAGTTTCCCGGTGAGCATCAGGCGGGAATAATCAAACGGGAACTTGCAATCTTGGCAAACTGTTTTAACTTCATTTGAACGTGGCTGATTGATGCGGATAGCTGTATTGAAATGCTTTGAAAAATATTAAGAACTCTAATCAAGCTATCAAATAAATTGTAACGCTCCTTAAATAAGATGGATTCACCTGGCATTCGAGTGGTTGTAAACTGAACAAACCTGGATTAGGGAGTCTGGTTAAAAAAGCTACTGATTCTATAGCTTCTTTACTGGCAGTAAACGAGTTTGATGCCTACAGCCATGGTGGCTCGAGTTTGCATAAATACCCCTTAAAATCTTATAGGTTTCGATTTCTCTTCCCGGCTTGACTAGGGAGGTACAATGCCAATGAACGCTAACAATGGATTAATTGAGTCCAGTGCTTTTCCTGTTCAGTGTGAACCAAACAAAATAACTGAGCTAAAACGAGGGAGGTGTTTAAACGAGATTTATATTAATAGAACTGTTCTGCGGAACTGTACTTGATACAATGACTCGTGCCCATTAAAAGGTTACTATGATTTCATCTCTCTGGAAAGAATAAAATTATGCAGATATCACTGCTCATAATCTCCGTTGCTCGTAATCCGAAACAGTGGATGAAAATTCGACTTTATTTCGAGTGGTACCAAGTGTTTGCATTGTATGAGATGATGCGTACCAGAAGAGGGCCCAGTACGTTTGGGTTAATTCAGGCACGGTGGATTCAGTGTGATGGCATATGAAATTCATATCCTTGACGTTCATTTTCATAACCACTATTATTTTGACGTCCCTTATCATGAACTCCTCCCTATAATTCGTGCGGAAGCAACCTTTTATATTTTTTTGATTTGGTAAACCCTAGTTTCTTTTTTTACAGTGGACAAGACGGCATGTCTGTCAGGCGATTCCATGTTTACGGTAAAAGTGACCTACGTACACCTAGCAAATGCAGAAATATAAGACTCCCCATAACACATGTAATGAGAGCTTTGGAATTCGGAAAAAATTCCACCGGAAAAATCTCTGTATTGCTTTGGAGATCCAAAGAATATTTGAAAGCATTTGTCTACCGAAATGTTTCTTGCGATGAACAGTTTGTTCATTTGTATTTCGGACATTTATTGCAACCGGCAAACTGATCCTCTAATCGACTGCTTAAAAACGGTTCGTTGGACTGCATTCGACATGGTGTATTCAGAAAAAAACAGTTGTTTCGCCAGGTCCATGTGGATGCCCCGGGCGCGATCGTAAGGGGCAGGCGAAAAAATACTGCACATGTTGCTCCATGTCTAGACGATCTTCCGTTAAACCAGGAAGTTGTCTGTCGCCTATCATTCCTCAAGCATGCACCCCGTTTGAATCTTAGAATGATGTTGATAATGGGTCTGTCATTTGGCTTCTAGCCGAACTGTGTGCACGCAGAATCCACAGGTGTTTTTATTTCTGCTTATACCCCAGACAGGTAGTCCACTCAAGAAATTCTGCTGTAATTATTGTACGACGCTCATACTATCTTGCCGAATAGTCTAGCACTAGTCCATTATTGCGGCAAAGTGTCCAGATGAGCAGCGTTCAAATTGCGGGCTTGGTTTTCTTGTCATGTGGTGGACCTGAATAGAGTTGTCCAACTGAAATCCTGCCTACACGAAGTTTCGGGGTGTGTTTAGAAAAATATGTATTGTACCTGCTTTATTTAAAACAGGTGTTCGTCTCGGTAGATGTTTTAATATTTCGGAGATTAGTGTAAAATTGCAAACTTGGAGAAAGGAATCACAAATATATGTTCAGTTTGAATACAAAGTTACCGAGCCACAAAATTGTACAAATGAACTGCGTCAATCAAATCAAGCTTCCTTCCTCACATTGTCCATGGGTCCACCGTGGACCGTCTCTTTCAGTAAGCTACGAAGCAATCAGCTTATCTCCGCACCTTTCAAAATTTCTACTGTAACTAGAACGCAATAATCACACACTGGCAAGAACATTATCTCTAACCGCAGTGCGGAAGAAGGTTTGATTTGCGAGTTTGCAATGATCGGTGTTTCGGTGAGATTTTACAGGATACAAACAATCAAATGAGACTACTGTTTCTTCTTGTTATGCATTCAACTGGGAAACGTTGCAAACGTTGTGTAGAATTGTTTGAAATTTGAAAGTTGCCTCTGGTGGATAGAGACCTTCCTCCTCAGCGTGGGCGTTCTTGGTTGGATAAGCACCGACCATTCGCATTGTAAATTTCTAGGTTACTTTGGCTCTTTACTGAGCCGACTGGTTAGACCTTGCATTCAGAACCTACCTACTAGTGCAGCCTATTTTCGCTGGATAATTTGAATGAAAGATTTCCCCCTCTTTAGCCATATTTTACTGTTTTTTATGTCAACAAGGTCCACCAATACAGAGATGAAGAGTCATTAAACTCAACAAATTATCAGTTCGAGTGTTTTTTGCAACGCTGCATGAATCACAGTCTTGGATCAGGCTACTATGATCCGGAGTCTTATTTTTCGGAATATTTAACCATAAGAGCCGCTACAGAACCAAATATTATGTTGTCAGTTGCATGTAGCACGATCTCACCGGCTAAGCTTTTGGCACGAAATTCACTCGTAAAAGTCTTCTAGCTCGCTTTTGGATAATCACCAAGTTCACTTTGAGTACCTGGTAGTAAGCCAGCACTCAGAGTTCTCGCGAAATGTGACACAAAACCGAATTGGGAATAACCGCGTGTTTTTTCTAGACTGTCTTTCGGGTGGAAAGAAATTTCCGGCTTTTTTCTACTCCGTTTTCATGAACAACTACATTCAGTAATTGAGAAAGGCAATAAAAATAATCCTACCGCCTTTTTTGGAAGCAACACCTTTCGGGAGGGACTTTAATTAACGTGAGGGTAGGTTGCAAGCAGTGTGAAAAAATGCAACCAATTTCGGATAATGCATTGCCATCTGAGTTATAAACAACATTTCTTCGATGTCAACATAAGAACCACCGGACAGATGCATCGGAGTAAAAGTGGAATGATGGTGAAAGATATGCTTCAGTTTGTGGAGAAACGGCGAAAATTTTGTTGGAACACAGTTTAGCGCTTGAACGGCTGAAGTTTTTTATCAGAACGAGCACAAAATATCAACAACAAGGGATTCAGCTTGGATTCACTTGTGCCTCCACTCAGAACGTATTGATGTGCACTGGGGTGTACGTTGCGACTTCTATTCAATGTGGGTTTTAGATCATAAATTTTGAGGGAAACCCAAAGACTGTGCATAAACCATGAGACCCCAGTAGAACTGCTGAAAAGCACTCCGTAGTAGCGTTCCCTCAGTACAATATACTCGATAAAATACTTTAACGTATCTCTTAGACTGTTTCCTCTACATCCATCCTCCAGGTAGGAGTGACACCTAAGGAAGGTCTACTTCAATATATTCAGTCACAAGCGGTCTCCAGAAAGGAATACTAGCAAGAAAACAAAACACTGTGAAACACTATACACCCGACAGGTATTGGGTTATCGAAAGTTGCAGTTTGGATTGCAACCCACACTTCATCTGACTTCGAGTGCCTATTCAGTTTGAAAGTATCGGCCTGACAATGACCGGTTCAGTCCATGAAAGTTGACTTATGTTGCGAGATAGCGTGGCACTGTGGCGTCAGTTGTTTTTCCTTGAGACGGAGCCGAGTGTTATGCGGTAGAAATTGCCTTCTCTTAGGCTTACGAGCTTTACTCCCTCGGAGGGACTGCAAGTGAAATTTCCTTTTCAATACAACTTTCTCTTGTATGGTGAGGAGAAGTGACTTTTGGGTAGGTACGATCCGTGTATTCCTCCTCAGGTCGGCGCGTTTCGTTTGCAATCACATTTAAAGCATAGTGACCCTTACTAAGTACCCAGAGAAATTTTTATCCCACCCAGGTTTGGTAACTAGGAAAGCCTTAAACTGATGTCAGCATTCTTGAACCATAATGCATCTTATTTAATGCATCTTATTTAACAGATAAAACCAAAACCTCTCTCTTCATTCGCAACCTGTCTGTTGCAGAATCAAGTCATATCCAACTGTTCAAATTCCATTAAATTTAAAAATGTACTAACGATAATTTGACGGCGAGTGTACATACACAGCAGCTGTTGTTACCAATCAGTTGAGTTTAGAATAACGTGTTACAGGGACAACTTACATGTTTCCAAATAGCAGTAATTTTGCCAGCGAAGATGATTTGTAGTCCCGCAGCGCTAGACCTAGCAGTGTATCCAACCTAGTGGTTGTAACACTCTGACGCCAACGTCTTACAGAGTGTGGTGCAATTTTTGCGACTTGGTTCCCGGTAACTTATTTTTGAAAACGAAGGAAATTCTTAGAAACTGAGAGGACTTTGCTTGCTAAATCTTCTTTAGAATGACGCTAATGCCGATTCAGCGTCCGTAAAACAAAAAAAACGATGGTAAGAAATTTTATCCGACCTTCAACCCTTCCACACTGTACAAAGCCACCTGCTTTACCAGTCGTGAAATACATAGGCAGTGGAGACCCCATGAATCCGGATGCCGTTTGAAGATCTTCTCGTCTAGATGTAAGTCAAACACTGGGCCCTCTCACTACGGGCGGCCGTCCATAATATGGTTCTATCATACACTCACCTGGAACCCACCTGAATCTCTCGTCTGTGATGTTTCCAGGCAACTGAATGTGCTGCACCAGGCCGCCTCATGTATTTATCGAAATCGGTCCAATTTGGGTTCAAGTAGACCATAAAATTGACGGGAACTCGGGGACTGCGCCTACCTGATGAGCCACAAGAAGGCGAAACCGGTCGCGGGCTGTCGAAGAATTCTCAGCAACCTTATGAGTGGTTCTATCATGTTCAGAAATATTGTGATGATACTAACCGTTGGAAAAAGAAACAATAAGTTTATTCCAAGACCCTGTTGATCACCAGCACAGGCCGCTATGATGCCAATTCGAACCTACTAGTCCGGTAGATGACTTGGACTGCGCAAAGTTTAATTAAACTATACGATTAGGATGTTCAGGTTGATCGTTCAAATAATTTCACTTCGCCACAGCCGTCCTCAATGCGTGTGTTCACTTTCATTGTTTTTCATGTTGGCCTGTTGTTCCAATTTTGATTTACTTCCAATATCAAATGCCGTGTGTTTTAGCTTTAACGGAATAATACCCGCAAAACGAAATGACATCATATCTCGGTGATGCCTGTTCCACTGACCTAGAACAATGGACCCCAAGGCAGGAGAGGTAGTGCCACATTCCTCGCTGGCGGTCAACCGGTACAGTCCCAGAAAATAAAACCGGGTGCGAATAGGGGACGGTAGTAGTGTCGTTATTTGCATGCCCATCCTTAGCTATGCGACCTGAAAAATAGCCAAGCGGTTGAAAATTATGATTGACACCGAAGTTAGTCGGAGACAAAACTATGCCTAACTAGTGCTTACCATTCTGAAGTATACGCAGGTGATCATGACGGTTTTAAATTACACCTCTATACTCTGTACAGCTCGACTTGAATTTGGGCTTACCACTCACGTATCCAACTGTGGACAAACTCATTTTAACTCAACTGAACTTAGATTTCACATAGGTCGTACCCACATTAGATCTGTGTAAATTCCTATAATTATCAACGAGTTGTTTTGATTTGATACTCGAGCATTTTACACGTAATCATAGAGTCACCCCTCTCTTTCGACCCACTAGTGTCATGTATTGCAAACAAATGGTTTAAAAGATAAGGAAAACATCTAAACATATGAAATCACAATCAACAAAAGTTCGTGAGCAGCTTCACTGAATGTCACACTATAATCCGTCATGGGTTTTATCAAGAGAAGTTACCATAAACTACACCCACTCAAGCATGGTTAATCATGGAACAGACTGTTTCTATTTGACCGCTCTTCCTTGGGTTCTTCCACAGTCACAATTTGCTTTAACTGGAATCACACTGCTTCACTTAGGCACTCCAACTCACTACATTCCGGCGCTAATTAGGCATTTATCGTAGAGGAGGCAAATCTGTCCCTTTGATGACTTGAGAAAGGAAAGCATGACTTCCCTCTGTATTGTAAAACCCTGAGTAGGGTCCGCATAGATCATCATTGATGCTTTGGTTCGTTCTTCTGCAGATTGACCACAAGCGCACTGGACGGTATTTCTGAGATTTCTCGATGGCCAAAATGCATAAAAACAAAGCCTGCTACGAGGATGAGCAGGCGGATTACTTCAAAACGTGTTTATTTCACGTCAGTGTACTAGTGGAGATGTGTCCGCGGGATTACAAAAACCGTTATAGTCGTCCTCAATGCAGAAAGGTTAACCGCTTTATGTAAAAAGTTACCAGTTGCAAGTAAAGAATGTCGTTCCTATTCGCCTTACTCTAAAGTGAATGTTCACCCACCTCTCTCGGCGCAGGACAAGAAAGCAATAGACTCATTATCCGCTCTTTTTGAAGCCGTGCGTACGCCTTTTCTGCGTCAAGATGTAAACTTCGTACGCAGTACGTGCATTATGGGCACGCATGATACCAACAGCTTCCAGCGTACTGAGGCGCACCCAATTTAGCAATCGTGATCGAGCAAGCGTATTTACATTTAGGCGGTGTAAATGGGATGTTCAATCTTCCGATGAAGTAACCTGCATACTGAAGGCTATGGGCCAGTTTCGAAGTGGAATGTGGCCTTTAGTCAATGGTAGCTCAGTCACAGTATAGATTTCACAAGGGGTATTTGTTCGACCACTTCTGAACCTGCAGACCAGCGCTGTCTGCTTCTGAGCAAGCTTTTCGACTTACCATGAAGCATAAGAAAGTGTGTAACCTCAAGATTTCTGGAAATGATAATTCATGCAGCAACAAAAGTGATTTTATCCCCCTTAAATCAGGTAAAGAATGAGGTGAGTAAATTAGTCGACTGTTATCCCTGTAGGATTGTCAACAAACTTTTGCCATGTGCAATAATGCACCAGCAAACTAGCACTGAGCCAGCATCACAAAGAAGACACCTTAGAACCCCGCGTCAATAAAACAGTTCGTTCTCGCTGAAGCACAACCAAAACCCATTTGGAGCGTCTGACCTATCTTTATGCTCCATATCTGTAGCTGCTGCATCAATTATTTTGTGCGTCACCCACTCTGTTCAACTTGCGAAGAACTGTGAGCTAAATTAAACCGTGGATTTGTGTGACGCACTATACCCAAACAATGTTTCTCAGTTTATCACAAGTGATTATCCCAGTTTTCTGCTTCTTCGTCGACCTCAGACTGTCACTACTTCGTTTAAATTCCCGGCAATTTGAAGAAGCGCATTTCAGACCCCTGGTGGACTGGCATACTATCTTCCAGTTCGAAGAGCGCTGGCTCACTCCAGGCTCTGCCAAGTGAAATGGACCGTCATTTTGGGAAGCACGTCTATCTCTTACAATGACGATAATGTTTTCCATGCGAAAGCCGACACAGGGTGGTCTCTATAATGGAACCCGATATTGTGGGCACCAAATGACGAAACGCTGAGTGCAGTTGTAAAATTTCGACGATAAAGTAGCCTAAAAAGTATGATCTTTGGTGTTATCAATATCTAATCAAATGGAGGACCCATGTAAGAGGCTTAGTTATGTGAATGACGGCTGTCACCTCTTTATCCGTTAGATAGATTAGAGTGAACCAGTTGCGAATTTCTTGTTTGTAGGGGTGACAGAGAGGAAATGCATGCCCGGGAGCTCAATAAGTAGAGCATCCGTCCGACAAGAGTTCGAGAGTCTGAGTTTATTCACAGACGTGTTTTTCTCTGCGCCATTCAAACAAAATCTGCAGGAACCTTCAGAAAATGGGAGACACCCAAAATACTATAAAAGAGGTATACCGGATAATGAGACCAAGAGTAGAATATTCCGCGTTTCTACGTACTTTCAGGTGTGCATAAGATGGCCGCGGATAACTAGAGCCATCTAAGACGTATCAACGTCCAAGTAATGTAGAAAAAATGGGGAGTTCTTTTCAGTAGACCCTAGTACTCAACCAACAACGCCTACGGACATAGCAACTGAATGAGAGGAAACAAAGGTCTCGTCTTATGTGAGTTCATCTATCATTTTGTTGATACAACTTTCATATGGTAACGGTTGCTGCACCGTCTGATGACCGTAGAGTTCTGAATGGATCGCAGGAAAAGTTAGACATCCGCGAGATACTAAACCTGTGCTTGACCACACACTCTGAATTCAACGGTGAATAGTTCAAGGGACTGAAACCAGCGCCAGAGGGGCTCCTATTTTTACAGCTGTTTGCAGAAATCATACTGCAAAAGCTGCAGCCGAGTCTGTTACCAGAAATTAGTCAAAATTATCGACTTTTTGCATGAATAACACTTTCATCTTCAGCATAAAGTGTGAATTAGAATAAACAAGCCATTTGACAAACGGAATTTTTAATGGCAACAATCCCGTGTGGAGGAAAAAAACGATGGCGCGCGACCTTCATCGCAAGACCACCAAATAGACAGACACAGAGGATATGTAAGAAAGCCATAGCCCACAAAACAAATGTAGATCTACCACAGAGACCACCAGACTGTTTTAAAATTCGCTGAGACGACTCAGCTCAACCAAATCAGCAACTTGGAGATTAGATAAAAGAAACACACTTATATTTCCGAAACCATCGCCAGAAAACCAGGGGAACATTATGTAATAGTGACCTATAGACCAACGAACACACTGTGGCGAACACTATGGAGACCAAAAAGATAGTCAGAAACTGCAGTTACAATCACTGTCGTCTGCAAAATTCAGCAAGAGGATTGTGGTAAGTACTATGTGGGATGAACGGGTAAGAATCTACCAAACTGAGTCCAGGAACCTACACATGCTACTAGCATACAGAGTTCCTTTTCTGTCTTCTTCCTACGTGGAAACCAGGGGCACACAAATCCAACTAAAGCAATGCCACATTAGTAGGTCAAGAAAGAACAGGCATTAAATGCGAGTTTGTGGTGGCTGGCCACTCCAACGACAAGCACTCCAAATTAACACAAGACCACCCTTAAACACTGAACCGTACTACGAAACGAAGAAAGCAGCAGACTCAGAATCAGACGATAAGCTAACCGGACCGGATAAATGGATTCTAGCATCAAGAATAACGAAAATCTGCAGCTAAAAGAATCGAACAGACTAAAGACTAGGATCAGTCAAGAAAGCAGCTGTGCGATTCAATCACTTAGGTGTGAGAAAAAAAGCCGCCAATTGGAAATGGGCCAATAAGAATAAAGGACCAAATTTACCAAAAATAAGAGATGGACAAATGATCAATTAGGCGACGGGAACGCTGAACACAACGCAAAACAGATCGCAAATTGACTAATCGATACTAGCAAATATTGAACAAAAAGGACAGTGCCCAGTGGAATGGGTGAATGCAATAACTCTAAAGACCCCCGAATTCTGCAACTTAAGTTGTTTCTAAGCCATGACATTTTCCTGCAGAGTGTCAAAATTGTTTAGTCCTCTTAGGTCGAATTAATTGTTTACCAGAGTTAAATGGCTACGGTATGAATTCTCAGTAACGGAGATAGTCAGGCGGAAAATCTCCAGTGAAAACAGCTAGAAACTAGTAGTGAACATCAGTGGTGTAAACACGAATCTGCTATGCGTAATTCGACTTACTTAAGATCAGTAGGATAACGCCAAAACGGCGTGTTTTCCCTGTGTAAAAACTAAATGCTTTTTGCTATTTTTTACCTGGTAAGCAGTAACAGGACTCTATTCTGTCAGACTTTTAGTGCTAGTTTTATGGCAGGTTAGTCACTAATTGACACCGTTTCGCAAAGTAACGAAAGGCTTTCCGAAGGCAATACACTTAACGGTGGAACTGGAACTTTGGGTGATGACAAAGTATGGTACTGGTGTAGCTGCACAACCAAGACAACCCTAGTACGCGATTCTGTGAGTAAAGCCAAACCCTATCAGAAGATGAACAGTAATGCTTTATAAGAAGCACTGTATTCCAAATGTGAAATTATTTCTCAATACTAGTGAAGTATTTGAGATCTTTTGATCGCAATAAAATGAGGTAGCATCAGGCTTCATCCACGACTGCTAAAAGAAACAGACTGCAGAGAACGCGTTACTTGCCAGGTATAGCTAACCGACCTATGCATACTTATTTGAGGAATGGAAGCAACCAGACAAGCCCACTGCTGGTTACAGAGTCAATCAGTAGAGCACAGAAAAAATGTGTTCTGTTACCTGAGGAGAAGTCGCAGGAGAAGGTCGTTTAACCTGATTTATTACGTTTGGTGTGACATTGTCTCTCTGCTCAAGGGTGTGGACATCAGCTAGCCGCCTGTCAGGATACCGCTTGGCTGGATGTACAAGCTGGGTGTAAAATTTGCCTCAACTGACTGGAAGCACATTTTCCACTCGTCATCTGTAACCATGCTTCCAAATAAGGGTATCAAACCCTCCCTACTGCATGTTAACAATGTCTGTGATGTCCTTCGGTCTACTGAACCCAACCCAAGCGTAATCAAAGAGAATCGACAACTTCATGAAAAACAACTTAAATGCACTAGCGTAGAGACAGACTGTTACATTTAGTGCGCTAATGACTTGAAAGGTAGGGCTTTGGAATCATTTAAGCAAAAAATTAAATACAACTAGGATACGTGGCAAGACAGACGCTGAAATAGGGACTCGAATCCGTGCTCATCCATCGACTAAAACGTTGCAGTTTCAAGTAATCTGCCGAGCTTTGTCCTCTTATGCGGCTTGTGCGTTGTTAGGCCTTCAGGGTTATAAGATGACCACCTTGGATGATTTACAAACTACAGATAATGTCTTTTAGTTGATTTTGAAGCAAACGCTTGGTGCGATAGGAATAATTTTGTCTTCATGATCTCAGGAATAACGCATCTCATACATGTTGAAATTATTACATCTGTTTTCATCAATTTCTTGCTTAGTGCATTAACTGTAGTAAAAATTGGGGTTCTGTTAGTTGGGACCAGTAGTTTTTTTTCTTAGACCAATTACGTTAGTTACCTGAAATCTATTTCACTTTCTCCCTTTCCAAAGTATGTTCCTTCGAACTTTGACCTTCGAATTCTGCTCACCCACCCACCCACTCACTTACTCAGAAAATCTCTACAATCTCCAAGGTAAAACACATTGTTTCTAGCTAAATCTCGGATTGCACTGCTCTACTGGTAATACGAAAATGCAAACATGCGGTAATAATTCCACCATGCACGTCAATACGGTTAACAGTTTTCTGTAACCAACTTTCATAATAAGATTGTCAAACTACTATTCTTCGTTAAAAATTATCTTTTGCGATAGCAATTGGACAAAAACTTCAGTGGCTATTTTTGGAGAGATTTAGTTTCATCCATAAAGGACAAACTAGCCTCGTAATGAAGTCTGAATAACAAAACCATCCTGCTTTACGGTAGGCAAGATGGTGGAACAATTCCGGTTTTTCGTTGACTGCGCAAGAGGTGAAATCCATGAATGCATTCCATTGCTTAGCAATACAGCACAAAGATAAATTTTGAGAAAGAGGTGCATTATGAGATGCACATGAATATGCTAACTGATCAGAAGTGCATTTGGGTATCAAGCACTATCACTGCTAATCGCCATGAAGTCCGTTGCAGGCTGCATCGCACAAACACAAACGTGTGTTCCGATCATGTAAATCAGGGGCTTCGGTCCCTTGCACTGTAGTTAACTGTCAAAAGAGTATAACTCATGGTAAAAATAAATAGAAAAGATGCTGCGGGATGCCCTCGATTTGGATCTGGACGGACAACAGAATACAGACCATTATATTGGGTGGGTTGAAACAAACCTATCAAGGCAGTCTCAATACACGCGTCACGAACTCGAACACCAGCCTACACAAAAACAAGTTGACATAACATCTTCCTGAAAGTGATTATTCTACACAGCAATAAAAAGCTGCCTTTCGTTTAACCTCTTTGAATTTTTGCCGGGACAACTACAGAGTGATCTTACATGCATTCGTTTGCAACAAAGGAAGCGAATATATCTTCAGTTCGTTACCAGTATTCTACAGAACTTTAGCACTGATCGTTAATGTAGTATCGTTTGATAGTTGAACCCTCTTCAGCAGAGATTTTACTCGGAAAAGAAGAACCTTGTGATAGCAAAGAGCATATCCTATCTCGTGAGCGCGTCACAATCGATCAGACTTCTGCCATTTGGGTGAGGAGAACTTCATACATTTTCCTATTATTTCACTTTAATCGAAGGCTGACGGCCAATTCTGACTTACTTGATGCTCGTCTCAAAACCAGCAGCTCTAATTCGTGGCCAGCAATATTTGTGTCACTGTTATATTTCCTCTGCTTTTCCTTGTGTGCTGAACGCGCTACTGGTGAACAATACTCTGATGTGCCTTTTACGAACGACCATTTCATCTGAAACTCGGTGAAGCAAGTTTGCCTCACCTATTTGGACACAGTTACATCAGCAAGGACACAGTCAGAAACACCAGTATTTTTGAGATCTTGCAGCCCGGTCAGTACATACGTAGCGGTTAAAACAGGAACAACTAACGAAATGAACCGGTAATATTGGTTATCAGATTAAAAATTCCGAAAGGTAGACGTAGTGGTTAGCGGAATCTAAGTCTAATCCAACTGGATGAGTAAGTTTATCTAAAAGGCCGTTGATTGGCCAGATCCATCGATGCGTATCACATGACTCCCCTATTCGCTTAACAAGTTGTCGTGCCACGCGTCCAACATATTCTCCTGAAAAAAATGAACAACAATTTTACTGTTTCCTTATAAATGAAATCAACAACCGGTGCGCAACGAATCAACTATCAAATACGGTTGAAATAGTAATTTCCGGGATTTCGGGCAGTAGTCTGCCTGACTAGTATTAGATCCTATTCTAGAATGATTCTAGCTACAAATATGTCACTGAACGAATAGCTCTACATTAGTAGTCCCCAGTAAAGACAACGTTTCTCCCATGAAGGTGCAATTAAGCGGCTCCTGGATTGGTAGTTTTAGTCAGGAGGAAACTATCAGTCCTGGGTGTGCTAAAGTTTGCAAGAAAGTCGGAAGCCTTGTTGCTCACCTTTATGTACAAGTTACATTACGTTCCCGCACAAAAAATGTACATCTGTAGCAACGAATTCATGCATAAACTTAGATTACCAGTATTGATCAGTGTTTCTCCCTACTCTTTAGTAATTTCTTCTTATGTAAGTGTCTCTTGGCTAGAAACACCTGGTTAAATGAATGTCATAATGTGAGAGCATTGGTCAACATGATGAGATACTCTCACAAGATGACACCAGTTTCCAAGTGAATGAGAAACGTGAAAATTCATTTCTAAGCTTGCCTGGGAAGGCAAACTTATGTTAAATCGTTTTCCTTTTTCTGGCAGTAAATCGCAGTGCCGGTCCCACGAACATAGAGAACAAATCTGGCCAACAATCTCTCTGTCAGATTTCAGTGGGCACATAATTGTTTATCACCAATTAACTGGACCTGAACTTTTAGACGATGCCTCCCTCGTCCCCACTCAAGTAGCTATTGAGTATTTCAGTGCTGCTTAACTCAGCTGGTGCCTAGTAAAGAGAATTCGAGGCCTGCGTCCGCGAGAAAGACCGGACGCGCGCTAAACCATCAAAAAACACTACGCAAGTATTTTATTACCGTTGAAACTCAGCATTAACATACACCTCTCAGGGGAAACTGTCCAGATGGAAGTGGAAGTACTACTCCTTGCGGTTGTTTCAAAGCATGTTGTCTTATACTGAGCATCAGCTCACGTTTCAGAAAAGTGTCCCTTTTCTTGCCAGCTAACGTTAACTCGATTCGTAATCGTGTTAAATGACCGAATATAGGGGCATGAAGGAAATTAGGAGGAGAAGCAATAAATATCTGTGGGTCCACTTTTGAGCATATTATTGAGACTTGATTGAATCATGCGGATTCGATTTTTCCAAAATTCGTCTCTACCCTGTTTTTAAAAGAACAGCGAACTCCGTCTTAGTACTATGGGTTTTGCTTTTTTTCATTAGGAGTGGGGCTCGCGATTAGACCAGTCCATTAGGATAATGGGCGCAAACGCAGTCAACTATCTGATGCAATGATGGGTTCTCAGTGGTGCATTTCTAAATGAAATTTTTCACCATCTCCCTAATCCTGGCAAAAAACACCAATGACAATCATTTTATGTTTTGCACGTGCACATATATCTTGATCGTGTTATGGTTTTGTCAATAAAACGCCATCCTAAACCAACTCTTCTGAGCGAGAGTGAATTTTTCCACCAGCAGCGTAATCGTTCACTGGCATCTGGCCCATTCTAGGATGAACGTCATTCAGCCTGGCACCTAGACAACAACAATTGAGATATAAACATGTAAGTGAAACCAAACCATCTTGGGAAGTCAGAAGCACTGTGCGGCTGTTATAATAAATCATCACCGGTGCGCATCTCGATAGACTTTGGGGCCATAATTTGCTGCAAATGAATAAAAAATACTTGCTGATTGCATACCAGAAATATCTGGGTAAAAATGGCACAAAGAACAGTGGGTAATTAACCGAAGCAACCAGCAGACATATTAGTTGAATCGACACGATGCTTGCTTAACCGTCTGGGATCATAGGGTGTGACTTATCCAAAACAAAAGACCGTATGAAATGTCAGACTTGCAGTAGCGTGGCTGATATCCTTAAAAAAAAACAACCGCCGCCGGTGAAGTTCTGAAAACGACGAACAAAACCCGTGTTCTCAGAAACCAGACCAGTCATTGCTATAATGGTTTCTTCAACTGCATGTTTTCTCCACTATGTTCAAGAAAATCCACCCGATAGACTGAAACTTGATGGCTGTCTTGCTTCCCTAGGTCAGCCAGCGGCTTATCTGGTTTTGATCCTCTGAAAGGCCGCAATGAAATCCATTTATTCTTTTATGGATAAACCCAATATTATGTGGCTGTCAAAATACTGGCTGTTCGGGTGCGCTTACTGGTTGTTGCTCAGATGGCTGTTGATCATTTCGATCAACTCCATAATTAACTCGTGAGCGTTTCGTCACCAGATGAGGTTACATCATTAGCGCACAGTTGTTTGGGCGCTTACACTTTAACTTTGTGTGTTTATACGGCACATAAAGGGCATTTTTGACTTCTTGGCATGATTGGCTAATTGGGAGACAGGCTTCTCTTGAGTTAAGTGTTTTCAATATGTGCTGCGTTGTGGTCCGCCTGCCTTTGGTTTCAGTACCGAAGCCTATCATTAGCAATTTTCGTTCCTAGTTTTGACTGGGCTCTTTGCTTTTCACTGTGTTCTGATCTTCTCAAGAGTGTCAGGCTGGTTGCAAGTGCTTCTTTCTCCATTCTAATAGCTGGTGTCTTTGCCTCTACCGGTTAATTTGGTCCTTTGATTTATTAGCTGAACGTCTATTCCAGTCATATTGATTTGTGCGTCCATATTAGACTTTCGTACCTTTTCTGTTTGCTTCTAATAAGGTGTGTTGCGCAGCTTTGGGGTCTGTATTTCTAACGTTCTATTTTTCTTAGACGTTTGTAAATTGAGTCGTTTTGATATGCTTGTTAAAGGCTTCTTTCAAAAATTCCTATACCTTCTTTGTTCTTGACTATGTATGTGTAAAAACGACTTTCAGTTCGAAATCCTTCCAAATCTCTGTGCACGGAGATGAGAGAAAAATGCCATGCCTTCTGGAAGCTGGCTTGTGTTCATTCTTTCTGATGGACAGCTTCCTTCGCCTTTGTGCTATATATCGTTTGTTGCATTGGATCCTGTATATGATATTGTTCTTCATCATTGGATCTAACTTCACTTTTGGTCATTTTATGATGAAATAATGTTACTACCTGACCCAGCAAAATATCTGACAGTACGATTAGATAATTGGACAGACAATCAACAAATTTTCAACAGATTTGGTGACTTTAATGGAGATTTCGTCTTATAAGTTAGGCCAATCTATGCTGAATAAGCAGAGTAGCAATGTACAGCTATTTATCCCTAGTGGGAATCAGTACAGTTGCGCGTCTCATGAAACTTTTGCACCGGTAAAAACTAACTGCCGAAATTGCCAATGCAGTAAAATAAGCTGTTTGTAATTGTAATTAGGAATGAACATTTGACCATATCTTGGAAATGGTCCATTACGATTTAGCAGACTGGTAGCGGTAAGCAATTTTCCCTCCTTTCTGTTTCCTGCTATACAATTCCCCGTTTATACCGATCGCTATTTTCGGTTTGCGATCATGCACTTCGAGAAATATCATAGGTTTAGGGTGGTCAGGCGTTGATTCTAAACGTGCAAACTATTTTGTGTTCTGCACATGCCAGTCTATGTTTGTCGTACTTTAGCGTCCTTGATGAAAAGGTTGGCAATATTGATTCAGTTATGAGAACAGTGATCAGCCTGGTGCATGGGAGATAAAAATCTTATGGTCTTGCAAGAAAAACCCACACTAACCCAACGAAATCACAGTCGTGGAAAGCTTTCGGTGCGTTGGGTATTAAGACACTTCCGTTTTGGAAATTTATACTCAGTTGAATTTAGAAGGACATTTCCAAATTCCGAATACGACGTCATCGAATCCCGAAGGTGGCAACCTTGCGCATTCAAGTTAGCAAAAATCCACAACTCCAGAACAATTTTCGAGACCTGAGGCTTCATTTGTCCGTTTTGCTGGATAAAAGAAATTAGGCCAGGTCAATATCATCAAGCGACGGTACATATGGCATGACATGACCAGGATAGTGACTGGCTGTTCAAACTTGGATATGAGGACGTAAGGGACGGTGAACTAAATGGTTTGTGTAGATGACCTGATCTCACGGTAGCAGACCAGGTATAAGTCTAGTACATAGGTCCAAATTTCATAGGATCGTTCACATCATATGCTAAGTCTTTAATAAGAATAAGAAAATAATTGTCTGACCAACCCAGCAATAACTTTGGGGTGACTTCAATCCCCGTGTATTTTTTCAAGAGTTTTCAGATCCAGCTCAACAGTACGATCAATATTATTCCCCATATAATTCCCTTTATACTTGAGCTCTGTATCAAACCTATTATATTTACAGCGACATTGCATGACTGATTTGACGACGGCAAACTCAGAGGCTGATTTTAGAAAATACTGAACCAGAAACATCAAAGCTGATGTCTCAGGTGCAACCACAAGTTTCAAGGTATGAATCGATTGAACGGAACTTACCACTCGCAACTTATTTCGACTTAGCAGCAGCCGCATAAGAAGGTCCCAGGGCATTTTTGGTAAAGCAGGTGATGGCGTCATATTATTAGTTCAGCTGCGGTGCTTATTTCTTGGTTTGTTCGCTTGCAAAATATTCGTCATCGCTACCACAACTAATCAGATTGCCAGCTGGCGGCTGGATGGTTAAATCTTCCCTCTTCGTTTTCTGCTTGTTTGGCTTTCAAAGGCTACCTATTGGCTCTAACGTGACCGATTGGTCACCACTTGGCTAGTGCTAAAATGAGAGTCTGAGATGTTTTGCCTTTTTCCTTTGCATGCATCTGGTTGGTTCGCTGGACGCGTCCAGTTCGACATTTTTCTTCGTTCTATGTAATTGAGCCATTTTATTCTTGCAACTCCGTTGGTGTAAGTCTGCCTGGCTGCTGCAGTAGTTTAGAAGCTGCTTCATGCGTCTGTCTTTGTGGTAATCATCGGGTTATATTTGGTCCTGTGATTTACTTTTGACCAGCGCGTCTGTATTCTTCCGCTTTCATTGTAGTTCCCGGGTACACGTTATTCAGCACTTGGTTCGCTCGTGGTACTTGTTCTATGTAAAAACAGGTGTCATCCACATTTCACATCAATAATGTTGGTTTGATATTTGGTAGAACAACCTGCTTTTTTACATTGAACAATCCGCAGTGAATCCCCAGATTGGTGATGTCAATGGCACTCCATAATGTCTTCCATTGGAACTCAAGCTCAGATCCCGTAGCTCGTAAAGTTTTCTCCCAAACATTTGGTCGCCGGGCTTTGGTTGTTACAAAAGGACGAAGCGCAAAACAGTCCAGATCATGCAGCCCTAGATAAGCCATCACCCCTACAATTCCTACAGATTTTTTGTAGCCCACATGTACCGATTTATAATCAACACCTGTCCGACTCTACTGCTTAATCACCAACAGTTTTCCGACCAAACGCTTGTTGTCGGAATGTCCGTTCACACATAAATCACACGGTACACGGAATCCTTCAAAGACCATTCTGATGATAATTTATCCGAAAAATCTTTGCTATCTTGTTGACAGATGAAGAAATCGATGGATTAGGCCAGCGTCTTCGTACAAAAGAACCATAGTTGGTACTGCCTAGGTCAGCCGCGGTCTATCAGCAGATATCTGCATTTTTGTCTACCGATCTTATACTGTCTGGCTTATTTGTCATCGGCGGCTTCCTTATAGTACCCTACTGGACGACGCTTACAGCGCTTGTGATTTAACCACTATGAAAGGGAGCCCATTGAATCAACAACCATTGACATGCTGGTTGACAGTAATAGAACAAAAATTTTACCCCCACAAATTTTTCACTGGTAAAACGTAACTGCCGAAAGTGCCAGTACGATAAAATGAGCTGTTTGTCCTCTTCGTACTTGGCTCGCAACCTATCCCAGTGGCGCAGATGCCGTCACTTTTCAACCAAATTGACTAATTAAAGGTCACCTGTGCTGTGGGCGTGAGACAAGGTCTGCAAAAGACACGCATGGCAACCCAATGGATATGCTGCTCAGACGTATACATTTTTTTGATGTCCAGATATGGAAGCGTCTGGTTCTCGACAGTTTTAATTAAGGGCATAGAGCTATTTCGCACAGAGTCTCTACCTTTCCAATTTCTGACCAACCTTTACTAAGGCTTTTTCTGCCTCATATGTTTATGGCAGTTAAGAACCTGTAGGTATTACCAGTGCTTGCTGTCAGTGACGAGGATGATAAGTACAAGTGTTTGTAAACAGAATATCTCAGGCCTTAAGCTCAGGGACGTACAAGGCTTTTCCCAGTCTGATGTGTTTCTGCCCCTACCGTTCACTGGATGTAATGTCAGCACACCAGTGTAAAGCCGAACAAACTAACATTCAATACAGTTACTATGCAGCAGAACTGTTTTTTCTCCACAATCGTGACTTGGTTTTCAATCCTAACAGCAGACTTACCACTATCCCGGATATGGTCTATAATCGCTTCGCTCATGAGTACCTGCATCTCCACAGGAGACTGTTCGAACCGCGGATAACCAAGCATCTACCCCTGAACGAAGGGTCATGTTTACCCGTCTGAAAACGGTTTAAGGCCATCCTAGCAACCAACGTCCGTGACATGGCCTTAGCCTTTGAGATTTTGAAACACGTCCGATTTCCAATAGTTCCAGTTTACTGAGTATACCAGCACTGCCAAATAAAAACCCGAAGTTTTTGCGCCGACAGAGAGAACGTTATATCCCGATAAAATGAAGACAGATATATTAATCGTTCCAGCAGTAAGATTGTCAGCTTGTTAGGTCATCAAACCCAATTCGTGAGACACACGTAATGATATGAACTGTTGTTCAAGACGGCAATATTTCACGTTTGTTAGGTGAAAGTGTGAACCAGGATATACCGAAACGTTTCACATTTTTTCACGCCCAGCGACGAACAGTGGCAAAGTACCAAGAAGCAGGTATGCTATAATATAAGTCCGCAGTAATCACCTTTCCTTAGTGATCGAATTTGAATGTAAGGCATGAAGACTACTTCCAGCACACCTGGCAACCTCTAGAGCGAACTATGTGAGAATAGCACCGGCCAACTTTTGAGGCACACCACTTCTCTAATATCCCATTCTCGTAATTCGTACGAAACAGATTTTCGTTGAAGAATCCCAGGGATCGACTAAAAAGAGTATTATGATGGTGTTATTGTGGATGATATCTCACAAATATCAAGCTCAATCTTCGATATCATCGATAAAAACGCTTCTTTTCTTGAAACCTAACTTACACGTACGAACGGAAAGTGAAAACGACACCTACAGGCCAATACAGGAGATAAAATGCTAAACCAAATGCGGGAATCGTATGACACAAAGCTTTTGTTTAACTATGAAGGGTGGATAGTCAGTTTGACCACAGTCACTTGCTGTAAGAATGCAAAGAATCATGACTTGACTAGTAAGTCAAACGTTAATTCCCGATAACTAGTTTCAAATGCTACTGTTTGAATGCTAATCAAATCACAGTGAACAATGAATCTCGCACAATCGTTGTGAATACAAATGTTATCCACCATTCTGACGGCTGCTAAATGTGCATTTCTTTCTTCCGTCTAGACACTATCGTTTGTCGCGTCGTCGAGGTGGACACGGCTTGAACTACCATAAGGGCCATTTATAAAGTTAATAAATGAAACTTTACTGAAAGCCTTCTATATTGCCTAATTCCTCTCCCAAACACATCTCATTGTTTAAGGTCACCATATCAGGGTAAGTTACCCACGGTTTCATCAAGTCACGTGAAAAATTCGCTCCTATGGCGGCAAGATATCATTCGCGATAGTTGAGCTTAGTGAGTACTGTGCCAAATACTAGACACAAAATGATGCCGCACAACCATGGCTGTGTCCGATACAGGGGAAAGAAAACAGCTACGAAGGCTGCTACTGTATTAACTACAGCTGGCCACTTAGGATAAAAATGTTGCTTTATAATTAATAGACCGACATTCAAGCGGCAATTAAGGGCGGCGCACTCATTGTCTGAATTCTGTTTTGGACCAGGCACTCCATCCGAAATAACATTCTATTCAGGTAGGGCCTTTCCCATTTTTATGATTGGTTATCCATTACGAAACTGTATTGCTACGCTGAAAATGATGCCGCTGATCCACTCAGTTCGTCCATTTTCTGTCGAAGCTCTTCAAGCATACTGTAACATAGCAGCATTTCCACGAGATATTCGCTCATCAGTTGGTGACACGAGAAACCTATTTGTAGTCACATAAAATGCATGTACCTTTTTCGAGTCGGTATTCTTCCAAAAGGGCGTTTAGTTCGCCGGTTTTATGCCTCAAATGAGTTTAAGTCGGAATTTAGTTGTACTATCCAACAAGCCTAAGGAGAGAGAATGCAGACTAGTTGCGAGTCAGTCATGTGAGGGTAGTACCGTTGGTCATCGAATTGGTCTAGTTCAACTGAGTTTACCAAATCCCCCCACCCAGCATCTGATCCAGTGGCCAAATGGCAATCGTTCACGCTATGCAGTCACTGAATTATACCGAATATTTCACTGGAGTGACCGGAACTATGCCGTTACCTGAATCACAAACCCCGAGGAACCTGATTGATTTGCAGTTTTCGAAAAATATTGGTAGCTGTGATTGTAATAATGCTCGAAGGTATTTTCACTGGGGTGGGTAATTTAGCTGCAAAAGGCGAGTTGACATAAACACTGTGACGAGTGAAAATGCGTTGCGTTTGGTCGTTTGCGGTTGCTACGCGTGCATGGCTTGACATTGGTTTTGCCCACCTCAGTTGATTGCCGGAAGCTTGGATGAAATTTGGGACAGATTTTGGACGTGCTTATAGAAACATATTTAAAATTCAAGGGACAATGAGCCAAACAGCTGAAAGGAACTCTAGTGGAATAATTAGTTTATGGACTCATCTCCAGAGCAATAAGGTGGTAAGTGGACCGTCAACAAGCCGAAGCGCCGGTGCTCTATTTGGGGGACAAGTTCTTACAGCAAGAAAGCAAACTCTCTGGTAACTCTGAAGGAAATGGAATTGAAAATCTGCTTGGAAATTTCATTTGAGGTCGCCATTCGAAGAACCCGTCAGCAAGTGGCTGCGTGATATGAACTATGTCATTAGGAGACAGGTGGTGCTAATCTCGTTGGCGGTCAGCCTTCGTGACCGAAAGGTGTACTCATAAGCTGCTAACTAAGATGTTGCAGGTTTGAATCCTCTTGGAGATTTCTCATATGCGTACAGTTGAATGAAACAACTCTAAAGTGCTTGTCAACTATTTGACTTAAGTTCGCTTAATCGCGCGGAAAACCCTCTAAAAAAATCTTCGAATTTCATACTATCAGCAAAGAGTACATCACGTTTAATATGCACTTAACTTACTGAAATATTAAACGAGCCTTTTCAATACATTAATCATTCAGCACATTTTACAGGGTTTTAAAACTTTGGAACGCAACGTACTCAAATTATAAGACAAGAGGCGACTGCACACCAATGAAACCTCAAAAGTTGCTCACGAATTTGCATTGCTGCTAATATATAGCATCTTGATAGAATATCAATGGTGTGTTGCTCTCAAGATACCACCGATAATGATCTGAGGAAGAAAACTGCTGAACAGTCACTTCTATTTTCGGATGGTTGGATCAAAGAATAAAGCTTATATTGCAGCTCATAATTGCAGAAGACGTTGTAGAATCGTCCGATTTCCTTGTTAATACGACGACAAACAGCGGTCCATGTGGCCAAACTCCGTCGGGAACGCTCAAAATGATCTTGGGGAGGACAGTGTGAGAAGTTCCGTGTCGATTTACGAAAAGGTGAAGTGACACGTGTGTTCAAGCAGTGGATACTGCTGTCGTGTTCTCCACAATGACGATGGTGCTATGACACAAAGCCGATGGCTGGCGCGGACCTGAAGGCTTTTTAAATGGGGATGAATGTCGCCTGAGTCGAAGTGTACGGGACAGTGGTTTTCGTGGCCATTTAGTTAAGTTCCCTTTGACTGTCTCCGTTGTGCCATCGTCATTCAGGTGTACGCGTGTTTCTAAAAGGTGACTTTGACGGTGGGTATCCAAAACTGCACCACGCATGCGAGACTGGTGGTAGCGTCGTTTGAGTTCTGCCGTAACCTAAAAGACAAAGCAAAGACAGATGCCCGTGCTAGCAATGGTCAAATGTAAGTACTATCGGGTTAGCGGAAAAAGGAGAAAAATGAAAGGCAAAATACATTAACTGATAGAGTTGGCTTCAGAACTTTCAGAGACTTTTTATTCTGCGCAGGATCTGGTGTCTAAAAGCGTAACCCAATTTATCAGTGTCCTTCAGCGTCGAATCGATATCCTATCAATTAGATTGGATATCTTTCAATTACCGCAAAGTTGTTCAAAAATTTGAACATATTAATAGAAGGGTGTGTGAAAACGGATCATATAAGAAGGGAACGGGGGCTACCAGTCACAACGTGCCACTTGAGGTAGTATGAAAAATATCGAAAGAGTGAGTTGATACAGCAACTCGGTGTATACGAAGTTTGAGGGTAATTTCAATGCTAGCCTCGGTCAATTGGCTCGTCGATTGAGCATTATGTTACTGACTTCCGGCTACTTGAAATTCTAGAGTAGTTAGAGGGAGAATCACTTTGCGCAAAACTAAACAGTGCACGAAAGCTGGTGGTTCTTTGGAAGGTTAAACTACCTAATAAACGGATTCGGGCTTCGAGATCTTTAACATACCGTACAATTTACACGTAGCCGTGGGGTGAGAATACGAAGTGATTTCCCCAGCTGAATAATGCTACTGACGACATTTTCGGAATGTCAGATTACTGAATGAACACGGATTTCACGAACAACGGATAATGGCTGTTCAGCATTCGTCCAGCAGCGCATCCTTATCTCCACACTATCAAGTATCATCGTGATCTTTACCTAGTTTGCGTCCCACGTTAGTGCATCACTCAAAGTGCCTTACTCTTGTGAAGTTCCGAAGTTCCACACTCTAAACAAAATAATAAGAAATCCGAGGGGTTTGATCTTGATGTGTAAAAATTTCACGTCACCTAATTTTGTTTAGTTATGTGAAGATATGTGCATACGACGAATAGACTGATAGTTTCGTATGGTTAAATAGTACCAGAAAAACTTTGTTCCCTGGACTACGTTCTGGTCAACCAGGTGTGTGTGTGTGTGTGCATCCTCGTACACAAACGTACAGGAGGCTTACGGATTTGATGCAATGAAAAATTTACCCACTTTGATGAGCTGAAAGCTTTTTAAAGCATCCAACCATATTACTGGTCTTGCTTACAAAAGCAAAACATTGGGCTAGCTGAAGAAAACTGTCTTGGTGAATCACCAGAATCTACCGTAAAAAAGGGAGCCATTGAGGAAGCAACCGCAATGTTTTGAATCCGAGTCAATTACTTAATTACTCAATTACTTGGTAACGCATT
The DNA here is from genome assembly GCA_003604175.2 of Clonorchis sinensis. Taxonomy (NCBI): domain Eukaryota; kingdom Metazoa; phylum Platyhelminthes; class Trematoda; order Opisthorchiida; family Opisthorchiidae; genus Clonorchis; species Clonorchis sinensis. The sequence goes on from CM030371.1 coordinate 14,583,914, forward strand.
TTCTTGAACGTTTATTACGGAGAGTAGTGGACAATAAACAGCACACTTCCAAGACAATATAGAACGCTTGAGTCAACGGTCAACTTAGCTCAAGTCCACGGCCAGTGTTTGACAAAATTACTTCTACACGAAAGAATTTCCACAGCTTTTACGCGGCTGCATCAAATTTTTTCTCCCCAAACCGTTTTAACCTGCAGTTTCAAATGCTTGAAAATGTGAAGCAAACCACTTGTGTGTGACGATGGTTTGAAAGAAATATATCCGACTACTCCAAAGTGTGACCCATCGTTTTACAGTTGAACAGTGTGCACATGTAGGTAGCTAACGACCCTAAACCACAAAGACGTAATTTTTTATAAAATCATTCCCTTGGTGGCCGAGTTTGACGATGCTGTAACTATTTCTGCGTTGCCACTTTAAATGTTTTTGTGCTTAGCAATATTCAAAAATGGGCTATTCAGTTTGTGGTGTCAACAGTTTGCCGGTGCATCTGCTCACACCTACAGGGTAAATTTATCACAAGTTCACAAACCATATCACAGAATTTTGGGTCTAGGCAGTCAGATGGTACTTAAGAACGAAAAGCCAGGTTGTTTATCCTATAACAGACGGATCTCAACCGTCCAAACCCCTGAACCTGCGCAACACATTTTTTTCTGTTCGCCGAGCTTGGCAGATGGATTGCAAACGTTTCATCACCAACCGAGGTGACATCATCAGTGCGGGGTTGAGTGGGTGAATTCCTCCTCTTCTGCCTGTGCTTATATGGCTCCTAAAACAGCATCTGGTAGTTCTGAAGGGGGTCTTCGCCTAGTTTGATTGGACCCTTGTGAATCTGACCTGTATAATAATGCCTATATAATGCCTAAGAACAGTGGGGCCCGAAATTATAGAACAGCTCAGTGAAGCTATAGACCGTAGAGTACAACATACTGCGGAGAAGAAACGAGCCACACTTGAGCGCAAGTTTTACAGACTAGTCAAGCCAACCGAGCACACCAACAACGAAGCATGGATCAGAAACCTCTCCAGAAGACAACTCACGGCAGCGGAGGAGAACGTGCTTATCAAAGGGCTTAATTTTAATTTCAAGGATGCTGGCAATCTGGAATATTTGGCCAGTCTCGAAGCGGCCTTCAAGTCCAGCGGCCTCAATGAAGAAACCCAGCAAGCGATACGTCAAACCGTGGTTCCGGCTATCACGCGAAACACAACACACAACGCTTTATCTACTGAAGAAAAAAGGGCACTAAGCAGCCTCAGAGCAGACGAAACCATCGTTATTTTGCCAGCTGACAAAGGAAGAATGACAGTTATTCTGGAGAAGGCGGAATACATCGACAAAGCCAACGCTCTACTCAATGACACAACCACATACCGCCGTCTGCAGAACGACCAAACCGCAAAACTTACAAACAAGATAAACAAAACCCTGAAGAAACTCAAGGATCTTCACAAAATTTCAGAGGAAGAGTACTGGAGAATGAAGGCTCGCGACTCAGAAGTTGCCCGATTCTACGGACTTCCAAAGGTTCACAAAGAGACGGTACCATTACGCCCGATTGTCTCAATACCAGGAACACCCACATACAACATTTCAAGAGAATTATGGAAGCGGCTGAAATATCTCACCAATGGGTCCCAATATTCAATCAACAATGCAGGACAATTTCTGGAGAGACTTAAAAACATAAAAATTGAAGAAGACGAAATAATGGTGTCCTTCGATGTAACCTCACTGTTCACATCAGTTGATTTAAATGCAGCGAGGTCAACGATTGCTGAACTCCTGGACAACAACAACCGCGAAAACATCAACGGAACGCTCGGGAGAGAAGAAATATGTGAACTACTAGATCTGTGCTTGACGACCTACTTTGAGTTCAATGGAGAATATTATGAACAAATCAAGGGAGCGCCAATAGGGTCCCCAATTTCAGGATTTATCGCGGAAATTACAATGCAGGAACTGGAGCGGATCGTGCTACCAGATATCAAACCGAAAATATGGGTACGATATGTGGACGACACATTTGCTATTGTAAAGAAAAATGAACTAACACGAGCGAATGAACTGCTGAACAACGTGTTCCCCGACATCCACTTCACAATGGAAACGGAAGAAAACAACAAATTGGCGTTCCTAGATGTGCTGATCACGAGGAAAAGAAACGGCCAACTGCAGACTGAAGTATACAGGAAAGAAACACATACAGACCAGATTCTGAACTACTACAGCAACCATCCGAACTGCCACAAACGGAGCTGTGTTCGAACCCTATTCAAGCGGATCGAGACTCATTGCAACACAACAGAAGCGAAGAAAAAAGAAGAACAAAGACTCTACGAGACATTCCGAAATAACGGCTACCCGAAGAATTTCATACGGAGGTGCTTACGAAACCACCACCAAACGGATTTGCCAACACAATCAGAACAGAAGAAGGTTACGCTGCCATACATCAGAAACGTCGCGGAGATGACTGCACGACATCTACGGCAATATGGGATTACAGTCGCCTTCAAGCCTGCAAACACGTTGAGAAGAACTCTCTCGAAACCAAAGGGAAGTTTGGATGCAATGAAGAAAACGAACGTGGTCTACAGACTTAAGTGCAACGACTGCGACAAACACTATGTTGGCCAAACTGGAAGAAAACTGGCTACCAGAATACACGAACACAAGCTTGCCAGCAGAAGGCATGACCCAATGTCACTTGTGTCAATCCACGAAGACAGAGAAGGACACAAGTTCAATTGGAACAACGTTCAAATACTTGCTCACGCAAGAACAAAACGGGAGCGAGAGTTTGCCGAGGCGTGGTACTCCACACAAAAGTCGATCAATAAACACATCGACATTGACCCCGTCTATCAGCCGTTACGAGCAAAAGAACTACACGGTCACGGGACTCTGGGCCACATGGACAATCAAGAAACCTAACGACAACCAGCGGACAAATGGCCCCAAAGGAAGAAACCCACGAAAAACAAGACCACTGAATCAACCAATCAAGGAAACCAATCCAGACCTCAAAGCAAGAAGAAAACGACCGAATCACAACAGAACAATCACCCACAAAACTGTTGAATTGAATACGCCCAATGAACCAAACAGACACAAGAGATTGACACCAGGTCAGATTCACAAGGGTCCAATCAAACTAGGCGAAGACCCCCTTCAGAACTACCAGATGCTGTTTTAGGAGCCATATAAGCACAGGCAGAAGAGGAGGAATTCACCCACTCAACCCCGCACTGATGATGTCACCTCGATTGGTGATGAAACGTTTGCAATCCAACTGCCAAGCTCGGCGAACAGACCAACAATCAATCAGCGCACCCGAGCTACCTATATTCCACAACACTGCCGATGTCTATCTGTCTGTCTGTCCATCGTTACTAGGCCAACATGCAAACAAAAACAACGCAATTCGGCAACCGGACATCGTACACCATGGTTCTCAAGTATACTTCTCACAAATAATGAAGTTCTTTGTGCAGTAAGGTGGGAAGCTGATAAGTTTCTGCAGTGGGTTCTTTGGCATGTAACCATGATAGTTTATGAGAACAAGTCCTGAGGACACTGATACCCGGAGCTGTACACTGTTCTAAGAAATGCTTTGTATGTAGTTCAACGTAAATACTCGCTTGCAAACCCAAAAGCTGTCACAGTTTAGAAATATTCACGAGCACCGGTTCATGGATTAATTTGACTTTCTCGTACGTGAATTTCACCAAACATTCCTACGGAAGACCGAAATTGGAGTGAGGACTTTTGAACACTAACAAAATGTGGGCACTAATGGCGAAGTGATTTCAAACCCAAATTTTTTCCCTTACTGATTGTATAACCTCTGAATAGCACCGTGATAAAATCTTAAAAACTATTTGTGGCAATGTGTAAAGAATCACTAACATTTTACGACGCCAGATGCATGTTTCGATTACATAGACAGGGTTGGCTATTTATGTTTTCTCGTGGAGAGCTTGGTTAGCTGTTTCTACCGGTGTACTGCATATGTTTCCGTCCCTGAAGTCCCTCGCTGTCTGGACTAGCGGTCAATTTTCCTTGTGTTGGTTCTGCTATCATTAACATTTTCCTGGTTGTTCAAAACAGCTTGTTCGGTACTCTAACCGCTGACCGAATTTCAGTTATTATACTTTTAAACACCTATAAGCTAGCTGTGTACTAGTGTTTTTCGAGCCAGATGTTCGGAAAATATGAACACAATTTGAGTTTTCTCCCCTGCTGCTGGACGATAAAATAGAGTCTGTCGAACCGAAATAAGCCTTTCAGTTTAAACTGAAGAAAAAGTTCTTTGGCTGTCTATTTCAGGTGTCGTTCGATTAACCTCTTTAGAATCAGTAGACCTTTGATTGGCCAAACCCGAGGACCTACAGGCAACAGTGGAAAAAAGGCAGGAAGAACTTTTTTGCCATGATTTTTTACGGGCTGTTGATCACAGAAAAATATCATCATGACGATGCGCGGTGAAAACAAGAAAAATAAAGAAACCGGAAGAGGTGAAGAATTTGATCAAATGTATTTGCACCTTACCTGAGGCAAGTTTTTATGCCATCCAGGATTGGATAAGGAGCATATACCAATAGGTACCTTGCGATTTTGCGATCGATCAGGTTTAGTGGATCGCTCCCTTTCCCACAGTGATGGTCTCTGTATCCTGACCGTCACTGTTTCTTTCCCTGATCATTGTAGCTGGGCTCCTTTTCCAGGATAATTGTCGTTTAGTGCATAATGACGGCGGTTATGATACAGGTGTCCATGTTCAGACTACAGGGTTCTCCCGTGTTTTTTATGCTATGATTTGTAACAACACCAACTACGCTTTAACTAGGAATCCGATATCCTTACTGTTACGGTCATGCTTACTTTAGCCAAGATGCTTTACCATATACTATAGCTCAGGCTGTCGTGGACAGCCTGAATGGTTCACCTGCATGCAGCTCGAATTGTTTGGTCTGAGCTAGGAGTATAACAATATGTAAAGCTCTTTAAATGGATATTTCTTTTATTGTCTTCTGACGATGAATAAACAGGATCAATTATTCAGTCTATCAGCTTGTTAAGTCACGTTAACACAAACAAATGAGGAGACGGCTTTCCAACTGCCGTCAAATAGCGCAATAGTCGTGAATGAGGACTCTCTTGCAACATGCAATGTTCAGTTTTATTCGTTTGGTTTTGAACGAGAAAAGATACTAATTTCATCAAGAGGTTTCACATGTAACTCCTGGTGGATCATTTAAAAGTGGTTTTGACTTTTCAAGGATTTATGTGTCACTGTGCGTTTCCTTATGAATGAACGCATCGCACTTCTGATAAAAATTGCTTTCCTAACCAATCGGCCTCAACGAGTTCATGAACTGCTCAGTGAGGGTGAGTAAATTAATTGGTTACATACTAATTGGTGTGACTTGGGGATTTATCACAAACTCGCGTGGAGCTCTTGTGAGTACTGCTCCCAAAACAGATGATCACGTCAATGACCGCCCCACCGGGTTCGATTGTTGAGATATCGAAATAGCCCTTTTTGTTGGCTGGCACTGTGAAATATGTTTGAAACCAAATTTTTCAGAACAACTTTAGCAGCACCTTGTTTAGTGACCTCAGGCTGTAATAATCTCTAAAAGCATTTCCGAACAGCGTCGCTAGTTATACTACGTTTGGTGGGTTGTTTGTTGTTTTGGAAATGTTTGCAGAGTCTCCTTACAACGACGAGCGGTGACCTGTATATAAACGCCCAGAATTGCTGGGGGGCTTTCTTTATTTAGCTCAGTCAGGTATCTATTGATACTGGATTTAGGAAGATACTGCACTTGCAGGCAACTGTCTCCTACATTAGCGGTAACTGTTCTACTAGCGCATGCATGGAACGAGTGAACTGCAAAGAGGCATCTTGGACTGCGACATCACTAGACACAGAGCCTGAATAGATCATATATTCCGCATGTATTTCATGGAAACTGAACTGCACGACCTTTATTGAAAAACTGGTGTCATATACTGCCACGAAGATACTGCACCTTACCGCGGTGTGACGGTTTGTGCAGTTCCATAACTCAGCAGGCTGTATTGGGGAGGATGTGTGACACTTACAGGGCTTCTCATACCAAGTTAGTTAATGGGTAGATGTCTGACCAGTACATTCTCCTGATCCTCTAGTTTGGGGGTGAGAAGATGTGTATCGGCTTGTCTTGCTTCTGTTGGGGTTCGCACTGTTTCAATCCGCCGATCTGAAGTGTCTCTGGATTCCTGTTTACGGTTCATTTGGCAACGTCTGAACCCTAAACGGGCCGTTATTAGCTGCCTGTTTACTGCATCTGCTTGACTTTTAAAGTACTGCAGATCTGCTACGGTCAAAGAAAGTCTAATGACGCTTCAGGCAACCTATTGCGGCGGGCCAAGAGACCAGATATTATTGCGGTTTCCGGGAATGTTAATGCTTATGTAGGTTTGCGCTGCTGAGGCTCATTTGAGTAGTCGTCAAATCAACACGTGCGAACAACGGCAAACCTTTAATAAATTAATGTACTAAACTCATAATGTTTCTATGCAGTACTAACTTCCGAAACAATTGAAGGTACTTGGTCACATGGCGCTCCCGTGCGAAGTCAACCTCCAAACTTATAACCTTTAGCTGTAAAGGGTGTGGGCCAGTTACCGACTTTCGCTCGTTCTAAAACACCTGTATGGATTCGTATCACATCTTAGTCTGTTGGTGCTCTTCTTTGCCCTCTTCAGGTGCGCGCAAGATGCTCACACCTCGCCTGGCCATTGAGAAGCTCTCAGAACCCGTTGTAAAGCAAGCCCCTTTCGGACAAGACATCTCGTTTTAACTCTTAATGAAGCGCACTGTCCGCACCTCTGCGAGGTTGTGGGGGCCTTGATTATGGAACACTTTGGCCGAGCGGATATAGGCCTTGGATCTCTCATTGCTTGTCTAACCCATACTTGTACACACTTGCGCAGAATTTCGCAAATATCGTGCACTGTTTGTAGTCACATATTTCTTGGCGTGTGAGAGCGAATGCTGGACTGTCCAAAAGCTTTCTTACAAGCGGTAAGTTTTGACAGTGATATCCACTCTCCCCATATTTTTCAGTTTCGTTATTGATCAGATAACAAGGCGAACAATGGTGGGTCATCGAAACCCCATTATTCCTATCCCTGCTAGCGAGCGCTCTGTTAACCTGCAATGTGCCGACGGTTTTGCTCCTATTTTTGAAAAGGAGCAGAAAGCATAAGCATTACCTAAAAAGCTAACGAAATTCATCCAGGTCTTCAGCGTGTGATTCCCGCCCACGAAATTCAAAGTCATGCTGCAGGAAGTTCGATGTTTGAACATACAACTGAGAGTTCAGAAATGACGACGGAACTTGTGGAACTCTACATATATCTTGGGAGTTCCATCAGCTCTAACGATACCGTTGTAGGAGTGAACGCACAGATCTCGAAGGGCAGGAGTACATCTGCCAATTTGCGCTACTTGTGGCATCAATAGGGCATACCGCTAGGTCTTAAACAGCGTGTGCATCACACCGCACTGCGGGCTGTATTGTGGTATGGCCGCGAATATTAGCCGTTCTGTGCGAGGAATCTGAAATATCTCGAGGTCTTTGACTACCGACGTCTCAGAAATATGGCTAAAATGGAGTAAAATGGGTGAATTTGAAATAGGTTGATCAGGAAATGGCGAAGCACGGGGTGTGTCTCTCAAAGCCTACATCCAGCGCTGCAAGCTAGGTTGGCTTGGATGAGTTTCCATCTGCTGAGTGCAGCGCCGATTTCCGTACCTAATTCGGAATGGTGAAAACCTAAATATGGACAGAATTCGCTGAAGGCAGAAAGGAGTAAAGGGTTTCACGATCTTTTTCGGTGTCGCTGGTTCTGCTCAATCGCCTGGGGCTCAACCCATATATACCATAGATCGGCATGTTAGTATCTGCCAGACGGGCTAACGGGCTAACGTTTTCCCATTGTTGCTCACTGAACTCGCTTTGGACGGCGTCAACCGAAGCGATGTCCCAATATTTCCACTGCAACGCTAGTTGAAGGTGTTTGCTCGTTCGCTTTTGTGACAGGAGGATTTTTGGCACAAATTTCCCACCCTCTCTCTCCTTAGCCGATTATTCCCAGATGTTGTATACCGCCGGTTACTATCGATGTGCTCCCCTCTAGGACAACCAGAAAGCCTGGGAAAAGCATGGGCTTTTAGAGCTAATTGGTCTGCTGTCGTGATTAGTTTGGTCAACCGACCAGCCACTAACTAGGCGACTGGCCCAGGAGCGGCGTTAAATCCAATCTCCGCTTTTCTAATCAGAATTATCTTTTCTAATTTACTTATTCCGAGGCCACTTGGCAGGGGCGAAACAGTCGGAGATGCTGATTCGTACTCCGCCAGGCCATAAAGAGGGTGAGATAAAATATTCCCTTTGGGAGTTAATGACCGGCGCATTTAAGGTAAGTAGGTTTTGTTATTTTTTAGAATAGGTTTTGAAATGGGAATTGCGATAAAGTATCCGTGGTGCTCCATTTTTCCCGAGAAACACCTCTTGGGGATTGAAAAGTGTCTAACCGAATTGAGCGACGCCCCTTGAGAGGATGACTAGGAATCGCCACACGATATGTACTCTTTACTGTGGTAACAAACTCTACTTTGCGTCCTAGCGTTGTTCACCAGCCTTCATGAGGCTGCAAGAAAACTTTCCAATCATGAAAGAGAAGGTTGGTAGTTAGGCTTGCTCATTTGGTGGTCAAGTGAGTCGTTGAGTATAGCGGACGTTCCACCAACCGAGTCGAGTGATTAAGTGGAGCAGAGATCTACATTGACGGTTTTACCAGCCCAGATTGATGATGAAAGGTCTGCAGAAAAATCGCCAAATTCATAGAGCAAATAGACTGCTAGCATGCAAGATCTATTCTGATCCTTTTCACTTAATTTGAAAATTACCGGTGACATTCTTCTCTAGGTGAACCCATACACGAACAAATAAACACAAAACACCGCAAAATGGAAACATTCTCAGTGGGCAACCGAAGTATTTTACCCATCTTTAACTCGAGAAAAACTGAGTTATAATGATTTTTTGTGTACTGTCGTTCAGTGTGTTATCTTCAGGCGAGAAATGTCCCTGCGTATGGTGGTGTGCAGGTTACCAAGTATAAATTACCGGTTAATGCTAAGTACACTTTGTGAATACGGCGGACTGTCTCTTCAGCCAAGCTTCTACAAGTATCTTTTGGTTAACTAGCATGTAACCATTTCTGTGTGGTGTTACATTCTGTGGATTGCAACAGCCTTTCTTCATTTCTGGATGGTTCCCCTCTCAAGCGGGCTAGCAGACAAAATTATTTCGCAGGTTCAAATCCTCTCCTCGATGAAGGTGTTCCTATTATGAAATTTCCTCTAGGAAAGAGAATAATGCCTATCTATGGACCATCATTCTATGCGTCATTCTTCACCATGGGACCAAGAGTCGGAGTTCTCGAGTTGAACCTTTCATAATAGTTAGGAGCGGATTTGGAAGTTGCATCACTCTAAGTATTACAAATTTCAACATTAACTTAACGAGCAACTGTCCAAACAATGAGTACAGTCCAAAGTCATCCATTCTATCTGGACGCCGCAATAAAGTGCATTACTCACTTCTTTGTTCATAAAGCACAGGATTAAAGCTGCACAGAATCCCTGAAATGTAGAAAAAAAACAAGTAGGCCACCGAAGACCAGTAGGAACATCAGTAAGAATGGAGCAGTCATAGAATATACGAGTGCGATTTCCAAATGGAACTATCAACTTCCCAATTCCTTTCTGTCATTCAACTGGTCTCATTCACAGAACGTAACCCTAATCTACCTGAATTGCGTTAAAATGACTGTGACCGAGAGGAAGCGCTATCAAACAGAAGGGTGGACCCTGAAAGACTAATATAACCATTATGTATATATTAAACACGCATTAGCGAAATACACTCATTTGCAAATCAATTTGATTTTGCGAGAGACTCAACAACGAGATATTCAGCTGGGTTCCAAATGAGTCTCTCGCACAAAACCAAATTAATTTGCAAATGAGTGTAGTTCGCTAATTTAGTGCAATTTCAGTTCAAGTAGAACATGAAGTTGACGGAAACCCGGGGACTGCGCCTATCTGGTATGCCCCAAGAAGAACGAAACCGGTCGTGGGCTGTCGAAGAATTTTCAGCAACCCTACCTGCATTGTATTAAACACGTATGTTTTTGGCGAAGTACCCTCATCTAAAAGTTACGTTTATGCGAACCGAGATACGAGTAAATGCCTCGTTTGTGCTCTTAACCGAATGTGCTGCAACAAGTACTTTACTCCAGAAACCAAACTATACATTATCGACGGAACGCAACACACAACGGTGTTCAAAATTCTAGGAACTTTTACTGCAGATCTTGCGTTTCTTAGGCTTCATGTAGAAATAATTTTCTTGTCTCCGTCAACTCTTTGTTCTGTTTGAACTCCAAACTTCACTTAGATGAGGAAGTACACTCATCTGAAAACTGCCTTTCTGTTAACGAGAGACAACTGAAACTCTCGTTACTGATATTCTTCGACTGTATTTGCTTCAAAAAGTTTCAACTAGCAAGGCATTCGAGACATTAAAACACATTTTCTTGCGCGGTTGTGGAATGTTAGTGAGTAACGTGTTGTATCAATTGTTTATTTCGTGTGTATTGTATTTTATTGCAAATACTGTTTCGGATTCCACTCTGCTTCATTGCACTTGTGGTTATTTTACGTATATGTCTGTTAATGTGCCTCCGAAACATTGTGGGGATTCCGCAGTGTCAGGCCTACAGCGGTGATAGATGCTACCCTGTGTGGGCTCGATTGGGGAAAAAAGCCGAATTATGGCTCACACTAGCTCACCATCAATGTCCTCTCGATAAGTCCCACGAATGATTCCAAGCACCGTAGATCTCAACTGTTTTCTTCACTTAATTTTACAAATATGGGCAACTAGCTGTGAATGTTGGTAACTTCAAAACTTCTCCCTGCTGCTCACAGGCCCATGTTATCCCCTACTACGTAAATCGAGTATACACATGCGGCTCGGCGCAAATCCTAAGTCTATCTATTATGCACAGGAGGCCATCTGCCCACTCATTTGTGACCAGCTTATTAGGAAATGAGTGCCAGCCCACCACATCGGACGGATAGCCGCATTTGAAAGAAACGTAATTATTCCAACTTAAGCAAGGATGATTACTGAGTAATTATATCAAAAAACATGATTAGATTAAATTAACGTCGTAAAATGTAATAGTATTTTTCATGAAGACAACATGTAAAGTTAGCTTGTTCAGGTTTTCGAATATTTGATCACGACGTGTCCTGAAAGGAAGCAACTATTGCTTCAAGCTGACTGTAGAGTATCCCAAGTGGTGTCTACTTGGACATTATGCAACTTCATAAACGTCACTCCCTATTGAATGATGCGTGTAAATTCTTAGATTCCCATTTAAATATATCATCACAGAAAAGGTAAGGAAGAATTTGATTTATAAAACAGTTCCATTCCAAGGAGGAAGTCAACAGGTGAGGCCGAACGAAGTAGTTTGTTCGTAAGCTGATCTGCAGTAGAAAAGTTCAATTGCTTCGCAAGAGAGCTGTTTTCTACGAGAAATTGATGTGGGAATCAAGTTTGGCGTGATTGTTCACTTGGATAGAGTTTAGATAGTGAGAGGTTCTCTGATGGGCACCAGCTATCCGAGCCGTTAAACTAAAATAATTATACCACTCAAATGCAGGAGTTTGGGCGTGGAATGGTTAGAAACATAAGGTTAAATATAGTACAAGAAATAATGGGCAGTGTTTATGTGATAATCAAGGTCATCTACTCTCTTTTGGAAAAGAGTATGCCTTGAACCATATCTCTCTCAAACAATCACGTCTAACACTACCCAAACTACTACGGAACGCCTCCGCGATCGGAATCCGATGGCAAGCCCAGTGGATTTGCCTCACAAAGGAACGTGTGTAAATTCAGAACTTGGACTTCAAAAAACGGTCCCAAACTCTTCGCTGTGATTGGCCAAACTCACTTTACTACATGACTTATTAAACGTATACCTCCCCTCCTATTCCAAACAAGGAATAGCCACCCGTGATTTTTTCGTAATTGTTTTACGTGATTTCTGGGTCTATCTAAACTTGTGATATATTAGCCTTGAATAGGCAGTTCTCTTCATGAATCCAGAGTTCTGAATGTACCATTAGGATTCTTTCTGTTTGGTCAAGTCACGTAGTCTGTGTGTTCTTGGTGCGAAAATTGAACAGAGCTGTCCCGAGCAATCTTAAAAAACCGCTCTAGTCACCGCTATACGAAAGTTTAACTTCATTTAAAACGACACTTCACTGCCTCATAGAACGAGGATATATATGGTAAATTTCTCTGTTTAGTTCCATAGTGCGAAATATTTGTTGAAGAGAAAACCCTGGTAAGTTTTCGAATATACTGTACATGACTTGTGTACTGGCGACATAGGGTGTTGCGTAAACTGCACTGTAGAAGGGCATACCGAAGACCGGCTGTTGTGGAAATATCGGCGTTACAGGTGCTTACCTATACTCAAACATCTGAGCAGCTTCCTAATACAAGAACCCAGTGGGTCACCGTACATATTGTCCAGTCCGTACATATTGTCCAGTCGAAGAATGACTGCTTCTCCGGGAAACCCCAAACCAATAAAAGCATTTGATCTGTTGTCAAAGTATCCCCCATCTTTTCATCTGATTTTGTTCTGAATAGTGTCGAGCGTTTTTTTTTTCAAAAAATAGCCACCTTTCCTCTCTAAACAAAAAACTTTTACAGCCCCTCTATGGGACAAATTCTTCAGGACCGGAAATAATCATTTATAAACCCCACAAAAGTTTGTCATCTGTTTATTTGATTAATTTAGGTACTATCAATAACGAATTCTAATTACTCTCTTTTTGCTACCTGTATGCGTAACCGCAGATTATTTGCGATGCACTTTCACAACAAAGTCAAAAATTGACTCGCACGCTGAAGTTATACCTGAAAGAGATATTACTTAAGTATAGTATCCAAGCAAGCATACTTTACAGATTTTCTCCAAAAGCGTTTTACTCATTTTTCATGCACTGTACGAGTAAGTACAAATAAAAGATGCTATTTCACGTGTACAATTAGTCCGGCTGGACTTTGTTCACAAATAGAATTGCAAGAAACTTGCAGGCTTACTGGACGGCATCGGAACATTGCGTTAACCGAAGCGGTCATGTCATCCACAATCGAGGTCTTGATTTGTCGAGTGAAGTAGAGTAGCGTCAATCAATTTGGGGTCAAGTGGTATCGTTTATAGATCATAAGGAATGGATGCTGTGTAGGTTTATCATCAGCTAGTTCCTCTTGGTTCGTTAAGCAAAATCAGTGGGCTGACTAACATTTTCCGCTAATCAGACAACCTCGAAAGCGTGCCGTTCAGGCAACTACTTCTAAGCGTTGTAGCATGTTATAGGTAAGGGACCATCCTGGTACTTACAAACAGCGGTAAAGAAATGAAGACGACTTGAAAGCAAATGAATGCTCGTCACATAACCTTCACTACTCCACGTGCACCTCCAGTTTACCGCATCTCTTTTTGGTTGTAAGAAGGCAATCAAAAAAACGGGTTTCAATCTGATTTAGACAATGCCTGACGGATAAAAATGTAAAGATGTAAAAGGAAGTTCTTCTTCTACGGAACGTTGCGCTTATTCTACGCTGTTCGATCACGTAGAAGTACTGCAATTCATCATGAATAACTGAATTCCGTCAAAAAGTGCTTTGCGTGAAACAGTCGAAGTCTTTTTGTGATATTTTGTCGATCCGTTTCGAGTTTCTTTCTAGAGAAAACTGAAATTCTTTTCAGGTTCACCGACCAGTTACGTGGACCAAAGTGTTCGCAAGAGTAATTTATTTAACGGAGATTTATGAAGAAGTAAAAATTAGAACATCCCGTTCACTAATCTGTATGAAAATGAAATTCAGGATTATTATAGTCATTTGCTTTATTGTACTCAACAGCAACTTAAAAGCTCAGATTTACCTGAACAGAGCATTTTATTAATGAATGAAAGATCAGTCCAAATGAGGAATGTGTTGTATTTTGGAAAGACCGGGTTGCGTTCAGAGGTTGGTTAGGCCACTGAATTTTAAATTCCGAACTAGAGAAAGTGGAGCATCTAAAATGTTAAATCAGTTGATACAGGTAACACTGATCTCTGAGGAAGGTTATGTTAACAAGTAGCTCAACAAGACAGTTTGCAAATCAGATCAGTACATCTAATGCAAATTCACCTTCGGTAATAAATGTCTTAGTATAAAAAAACCTCAGTTTGTACCGACCTGAAGTCCTTCCATAACATGACGACAATAGAGTTTAATCATTTCAAGTTGTTCAATGCCGTAATGTGCATGCTGCGACTCCATCAAATCCAGCGGCAAGAAAATCAGATGGTAGATTCCAAATATGAGAATAAGAACGCATATAGACTTCAAGAGGGTTCTGAAAAGATCAGATGAAAATGAAATCAAACAATGTGGTTTCATAAGAAACTGAATGGAGATCGCTGACCATAAGCAATTAATGCGAACGATGGTCTCCCTCTCTGTAAGTGGGATTAACTTCGGATGTTTTCAAACGAGATGACAATTAGCGAATATACCAGGATGAGGTAACAAATGTGTCTGACAGACACAGTTAAATCACATTCGTACTTGATCCCAATTGAGAAGACAGCTACTAAATTATTTTCTATTTGAGAAACGTCGAGAAGAATATTTGTCGTCGAACACAGTTTGCACTTTCGTTCCCGTGAACCAAATCTGACCTCATCTAATGAGTAATCATTCACGTTTACCATAGAATTACCACTTAGACGATCCATGCTAACCATGGCCTGCCGTTTTGGACTGCCTGATGCAAGGTTAACTTCTACAGGGAGGGGTGAAACTTTAAACGGATTTTGATTTCTCATTGCGGCAGAGTGTTCATACATATCAGAAGGGTCTATCCATAGATACAGGCAAAAATACTTTTGGAATAGCCTCCACCATTACGCAGAGAAGGGAGGATGGTCGCATATCCATCTGGTTTAAAAGACAATCACCGGACACAAGCGATCCGCGCGTTCTGGACAGCATATTTTTGGCGCGCCAACAGAGAATACTACCGCGATTAGTAGTTTTGGGTAAGTATTCCCCTTTACATGAAACCAATACTAACAATGTCATCTAGAAACTGGTCGATCATCACGTTCTCTGTTAAATCCACACACCCACGATTATGTGGCCATGATATAAGTGGTAATCCCACTGGCTACGTTTTCTGTAGAATGTCAAATTTTTATTTTTTTTACAATGATTTTTTAACTTTTAATGAAGATTCAAGCCAGCACGCTCTGTCAGATATCAAGAAGAAGTTTGCTGCATGTAAAGCTGTCCAGCTCTCTTTTCATCCATTTTCTACTTTCCATCCACTCGGTCTCAGGTAAAGTAACAGGTCTCTAGACTACTTGTCAGTAGACAGTGTAAGTCAGCCAATGAGTTTGCCAAAGGAAGCCACTTCCTTTATCTGAAAGGATATAAAAGCTTCTGAAGAATGTCTTTCTGACGTTGAGTCCTGGGAGATTAATATCACTGTGGTATTAAAGACTATAACTGACAACATGCTCCATGAGTTTTCTTTCTGGGAATTTTACTCATACTCGATAGAAGCAAGTCTTGTAGGCTTCCACTAGATATTTTCGAGTCCAAAGCAATGAACTGTGTAACTGTAGACGCCTAAATATTTTATGTGCGCTGGAACAGATTCAAAATGGTGCTGAGCTCAAACGAATCTATGTATTGAAATCATCTGTTATTCCGTTTAAGGTTAGCAGTTAGAAATATCCATTTTCCTCAAGTTACACTGATTGTGCTTCCGAAAATTTACCCTTAGAGTTCCCAACGAAATCAAATGATTTTGCCATTTCTAAAACAGTTTAATACAGTTGGAGATAAAACCGCCTCTTGACATAAAGCACCTGTAGTGGAAAATTTGTCACACGTCCATTGGCTTACTTAGGATCTCAACTGGTGCTTTCAACCACCGTAGGTCATGGCGCATTTCACAAAACCGGTATAAAGTGGGAGGGTTTGTAAGTGGGATGACGGATACTTTCTCAGGGGACTAATGAACTTGCAGATGCAAGTATGGATGAATAGACAAGCGGCACGGTTGAAACCCGAGGTACGGTGTGTACGACGTTTTTGGATTGTAAACAACTCCATCCCTTCACTACATGATGAACAACATTTTCCACATCGTTCGGTCTATGGGGAAATATCGGGAAATGAGTATTTCCTCTCTCTACTGGGCGACAAAAATAAAAATCTTTTGACTCGGTCCTCGTTTCCCTGGCCAGTTTCTACGCAAATAAACAGAACAAATAATCTTTTGTAATCAAAGCGGTCCGTGTTAGTGTTAGACCTGTTATCAATCGAGGTAGGCTTCGTTTCCTCGTCACAACAAAAATATATTCGCAAAAACAATGCAGCTTTCAGCAGTAAAATTTAAATCTCAATATGAATGTATGGCACTCACTCAATTCCATATTAGTGTAGCCAGTCAAGTTTAGTACACAAGAGACAGGCAGAATTATTTTGTTTGGAAAACACACATGTCAATTATACATAGCTAGTGATTGCCTTGGTTAGGAGTTTGAGTTTGAAAACCAGAAGATTCTATGGATAAACGCTTTAAACAGCTGATGGGTCTGATTGACTGCTGACTAGTTTCTTCAGTGTCTTAGGTATACAGGTAATATGATAAAACCTTTATACATGACATAATTTTCGAAAGAGATAAACCGGGGATATTCATTCGATCCTCTCGTCCTATGAATTAGGCGCAAGAAATCCCATACTGCTAGAGATATCGGTTAACAGCGTTGGGAGTCTCTCGCTATCGTTACTCGTATGAGTTCAGCCTAAAGTCTTTCATTTAACGTCTTAAACCTCACCCCACCCCTCTTAATAGGCCTAATCCATGGAACCTTGATGTATGGTACTTTGTAGTAAGCAGCTCCATTCTACTGTGACCATACGCCTTACGGGCTGTCAAACTCCACTTGACGTTAACGAATCAGCAAAGCCGTGCTAGCTTGAGTGATATGAAAATTTCAGGGGAAAGAATAATTCATAAGAACGGAAGATCGCAAATTTTTCCTGAATTTGAACTCAATCCAGTAAGATCAAGACGCTTCAGCGTAACCCATTCAATAAAAATTTTTCGATGATGAAATCCAGCCTATTTCCCACATGTTTTTTTCGAAACAAGCGGAAGAAGAGGCTTGATTCATGAAGCAAAGCAGAACTCACTTCACCCGAGAAGTTTCACCTGACGTTTGCGACTTCATCTTCACTAAGACCAGGCGGAAGACGTTGATGGAAAAAGCCAGGTTGAACTAAAAATCAGTCGGGGGAATATAAATCACTCATATGAAAACAGGAATGTTCCGCGGAAAAATTAATGCAAGCGGTTTCAAAATTTCAAATGAGCTCTGTTGGCTTATAGCGTGCTTCTTATATTGTTAGGAGTCTGACTACGAGTGGATAGTTTAAACTGCCGAGCCATGGAGGTCTTAAAATGGGAGACCGCAGAGCAGGTCTAGCTTTTCCTGATGGCTACTCACTAGTTTGATGTGGCGGGATTCGATAGTGTGATGTACAGTTTCATATACCATACCCACAACTAACCGACATTGCTGCCAGTTTTGCGTAGAGTATAAATAAACAGAAGAAGTCTTCTTCTGGTTTACCTACATCAACCTGACAAGGACCCGATCCAGGACCAACCACACTTGTACAGATATTACCCGACACCCGACAATGAGTTTTGAAGTAAACGGTATGGTGATGGAATATAATTTGGGTCGGCAGAACCTCGCACAACCTTGCACAATGGAACATCTTGCAGCACGTGTAGTATAGTCTAGTACATTATGGTTTTGTGCATCGTGTAGTGTTGTACAGTAAAATATGGTTTAACGTAGAACAGTATAGGCACAGTAGTATGGCATGTCGTGATGTATTACAGCACAATATAGTGCAGGATTGTACAGGATAGGACAGCGCAGTATACCACAGTACACAGAGTACGGTACAATTCCACATAATATAATACGGTATAGTACGGTGAGGTGTGATAAATCACAATACGATGTATTGTACATCTCAGTAAGAAATCTTTCATACTTAAGTCTCATATGGATAACTCCCACAAGGTGTAGGGACACTCCATCGATGCAGACGGGGAATCCGATGCAAAACTATGCTGAATTTCCATGTGGTGAATGTTCTTCACTTAGTGAAGAGAGAGAATGAAAAGCTTTATATGCTCAAACAGCACTCTAAGTATTGAACTTGACAGTAAACTCTTGAGATTGATCGCTGAAGGTAGCCGACATTATCCTAGGCTGATGGGGCTTGCTTCTATCATCCAGCGTCGGCTGAGTAAAAATTCGTATTGTACCAACTTTGATATTTTAGCTTAGATCTTGTCCTGTATGTTCTCAGAAAGTTAAACTGGGACATAAATCCGGCCAGTCAATGTAAGTACTAGAAAATCATGGTTAGTACATTCTTCCATATACGACATGCATGGAACTACAGTTTGTTAAATGTGTTCACCGCTGAGACGAGAACTGCATCAACATTCGTGCAGAGCTAGACTTGATCAATGCAAATGACTACACAATTGAATCTGATCGTCATCCTGTCGAAACAGGAGTGATTTGCGGACCAGTTAAGCGACCATATAGTCAAGTGTGAAAATTGAATTAATCGAGCAGACAACTTGCGCAATACCAAGGTGAAGGATGTCCCCAGGAACCGGACGGGACCTTTAGTCTAGAGTTCATAACCACTAAAAACATATCAAGTTCTCACGAAGCACTCCTGGACCTTTTTATTTAAGGGTCATTTTGCACAACATCCGATATCTCAGACAGTTCT
The DNA here is from genome assembly GCA_003604175.2 of Clonorchis sinensis. NCBI lineage: Eukaryota > Metazoa > Platyhelminthes > Trematoda > Opisthorchiida > Opisthorchiidae > Clonorchis > Clonorchis sinensis. The sequence continues at coordinate 14,602,973 of CM030371.1, forward strand.
GTGCTGTTCAGCCCAATGGATTCTCAACTCGGACCGTTCGAATCTGAGAGAAAGAAATCTTTCAATCGATGTCTTTCCATCTAACAAAGTCGCTCCATGCCGAAAGCATAACAAATAGCTGTTTCACACTTATTGAAAGTCATCAGCAAAACGCATCTTTGGAGCCTCCAAGGAGATGCAAAATCGCACTCAGTCGCCTAGTGGCTAAACGCCAGACAGTTCGGTTCTGAGTGGTTGATAAGCAGCGTGGCTGACCTATATTTAGGCAAAATATAGCTCCACTCATTCTTCAGTCGCGGATTTCGCCTTACACGGCCACTAGCAATAAAGACTGGAAGTAATTACCAGAAACTGTCTTCTCGAAAGCAGCCACGTCATCTACAGCTGATGTTAGGATTATACGGACAATCGAACGTCTGCGAATAGAGCTCTGGTATTTTACGACGTTAACAATGGTGAACCCATACGTTTAGATCTTTGGATAAGACACTAGAAATATTGTCTAACAAGTTTTTCTCACGCCGAATAAGACTGTCTTCTACGTTTATATTTAGTGCGATCGATAGGCAACCGGCTTGAACTTACCACCACTTTAGGAGCTTGGGAGGAAATTTTCAAATGTAGTTCATCAAACATTATGATAAGCTTACTGAGGCGGTAGAATTGCGCATTTGTCTTTGATAGTTAGCTTAGAGATAACCACTACGTTTAGCACGGAGGAATGTCGTGATTAGTAGTACTGCTCAGTAATACACGTACAAGTCCAACAAACCTATTGGGAAACCACCCTAAACCGTTCATACCTGATGCAGCTCACTATTTGAAGAATTATCTAAATGCGGTATTTCTTGTGAACAGGTTTTCCAGAAAAGACAGAGGTATTCAGTCCATAAATAGCATGCAAATGATTGCGTTATATAGGATATGACCGTACCAGGAGCATAACCACTGGAGACAATGAAAGGAGTAGACGACTCGGACTGTGTGGGGTGTCGTCCAGTATCCAACATGTTGTGCCTGTGGTGATGGTCAACCGTAGAATCACCCAAACAGCGGTGAGAATGACTGGAGTGACTGGGTCCAGATGAAAAAAAAAGATTGCGGTGTGAAACATTGGGAATGAAACATTGGGAAGAGTGATTTGAAAGGTTGTGACAGAAACGTTTCACCTGGTGAATGCCGCATGCATTGCCGAAGTACCGCAAGCATAACAACAAGACGTCAGTACTTTTGAGTAGTGCTCATATGGAAGGGGTACCATTCTTGCCAACTTCTGTTCGATCCACATAATTGTGACGGAAGCGGTTGCACTAGTCTAATCGGTCCTCTAGCATGAGTCTGTGAGACAGTTGGAATGTACCTCGCTCGTCTGAAACCTACTTTGACAAACTTCGAAAACCGATTCGACATGAACCTGCAGCAAACTCCGCACTTATGGACAATAATTTTTATAGTACGATGACCACCAAAAATTATAATAGCAGCTAAGGATATTTAGACTATTTGGCCAAGGCATGTCGAACAAGACATCATAATGGACACCAAATTTTCATAATGCTGACTAATCCCTACTTATCTCACGTTCAGAATAAAATGATTTTACAGTTATTTGATGCTGAAAGCGAAGGAAAGATGACCCAGTTAGTGAGGTTATTAAAACATCACCATGAGAATTTGTGATATGAATATTCTGGGTAAGGGGCGCCTACACGAATACCACATTGTCTTTGCTACCTTTCTGGAAAAGTTTTTATTCGAAAACCCTATCTGAAGGGAATGTCTGTACTGCTGCGATGTTTATGAATGTGAACACTGCTAGGCTGATAGCTTTCGGCGGGCATTTTTCCATGAACTAACTTATTCAAGAAGAGAATTCTAACGACTCCAGCAAGCCTCATAGTCCAAATTTTCTGCGTCTATCTGTTACAAAATGTGCGAGTGGAGGCCTTTAGTATGACTAGCAGTAAAAAAACAAAATTAAGGTAACAAATTGCGGCATTTTCACATGCTTTCACCCACATATCGACTGGGCTTCCGTACACGGACTTTCACTAAATACTTATCGGTAAAGTGGTCGGGTAAGTTGAAGGTGGATACGACCACTTCCTCGTAGTCTCCAGGTTTTTTCTTCAAATCACCCAACTATCCGTCAAAAAATACGGCTGTGAATTTTCCGGTACTAAGATGTTTGCAATGTATAGTTTTGCTGGAAATTCTAGCTATTCATAGCTTATCATGAAGCACCTATGGCGTCGTTACAGCTAACGTCATATTTCTATAACGCTCATACCAACCATTCGAATTCACTCTCTTTTAGCCAGAGATTTAGACAGTCATGAAGAAGTTTTACCTTAATATAACGTTCTTCCAAACATAGAAGTCATCATAATCCTGATTCTTTGAATAAGTTTTCTTCCAGCAACGAGTACTTGATGTCCATTCTTCGGTGCCAACAGTTATTTCTCTGCTCTGTGCTCGACCGTTTACTTGATTGACCGACTACTGTATGGGGCAGGCTTGTGGATGACTATGTTTAATCCACCTATATTTAGCCGTTGGTGTGAAAGGTATAATATTACAACCTACAGAACTGCAGCGGATAATTGTGCTGACCAAGCCGGCAGATGAGCAGCTGCTGTATTTGGCAACTCAAACCATCACGCGTTTACTCTCGCTGATTCGGAGGAGGTGTGACCCCGAGTAGCACCCAAAAGCCACCGTAACAGGCCGACGACAAGCTGGATGAGGGCGGATACACGTAACTGTGGTCAGTCTGGTTAGGCTAATTAAGACTGGGTGATAATGGCCACTGGAACGATGAAACGGCAAAACCTGCTGTGGGGGAAGAGTAGCAAAACCCTCCAAACTGGCCAATCTCATTTGATCCAGACGGAATTCTTCAATAGCTGATTGACCATGAGCATATTTCTTGTCTCTCATGGTTCCCCTTACTTGGGTGAATCGGTGCAGTTGGGGTACCTTTGATGGTTTTTTCGCAGATCTATTGTTATGATGACTCTGCTAAATCTTTTATATATCGAGTACAGTAAGGTTCAGGGCTTCCACACAAAAAAACAACCAGATCCAGCCTTGCTTCTGCAGGCGCTGCAACCAGCGCGAAACCTCAGCAGTGGTGACATTCGGAATCCGGTCAGAACAGCTTCATCGATCCAAACTGGCTGATGTGGAGTTTTACTGTACTGAAATTTATCATCTGGGCATCAGGTACCACGGTCTAAAGCCATGCCCTCTGTGCTGTATTCAAACTTTGCTTGTTTGGAATAAGATAAATGAATCCCGATTGTTACACGCATGTGAATAATTCCCCAAATGAGGTGCCTGGTTTCATTGTACACACTGTAACACAGGGCATGTTAATGAAAAAATACCGTCAAACAGGATCGTCTGGTGTGTTTTCAGACATGTCTATCTACGGACTTTGAAGCAAGAAAAAGACATATCACTAATCTTCACTAATCTGATTTTTGCATTAGAAAGTGGTGGAAACATGCTTGTTTCATGACCCATAACATGTAAGCGCAACATCCTCGTGGTTGACTAAAATAAAAGATCCGATCCCCACTGGGATTCTTCTCCCAGTGTGGAATAACATCTGTTTTCACACCAGTGTGCATCGTGCGGTGAGGGTGAAAAAATGATTACTCATGTGAATAATACGACATGATCTCGTGTTATATATTTTTAATGATCTGTACCAATACTAGTCAGTGAGCCATGTTTTTGGTTACACCCAAATGAAACGTTATTGAATGGTCAATGGTGTTTAAGGTTAGTATGCATACGATAGACAAAATTATCAACCCTAAGCTACATTAAACTTTTCGGTTAACATGCTTCCTTTTGTTTTTGAGGGAATTTCGTGCTTCTCGCATCAGTATATTTGTATTAGATGACACGGAAGTCTGAGCTTAGGTGCGGTCCCGCATCGTAATTGCACATTGATTTTAGTCAGGCTAGTGGAGTTCAAAGGCGTTCATGAGGAGACTAATCCATATTCGGCAACCATGTTGCTATGCAAAACATGAAAACTAGTTATAAATGCTTGCTGCCAAAAGCTGGTCATTTTGTTCAGGTGCTGACACTACTACTGCGCTTCGCATAATCCTGCATCTCATGAATGGCATAGTTATTGCGCAAAACCGCCTTACATCAGCCGTCGTAAAGTCGAAGGTTTTTTGTTTTTTTGTTTTCAAGTGGCAGAATTCTAACTTTCTAAAACAATACGGCAAAATGCGGAAAAACCATTCACTTGATTTCTTCAAGCCAACAGTCTATTTCACTTCCAGTAGATCACATGATTTTTAAACCAGCAAAACGGATTAACGTAGCCCTACGTAGTGCTCAGATTACGCAAAGTTGCTTGATGATGGTGTAAATGGGATTCAATCGACTTTTTTGAAATGCACCATACGAATTAACCACCGAATGCTGAAATGAGGTGGAAAGCTCTAAAGTGATGATACTAAATGAAAATTCACTACGAAACTCCACGATGAAAACAAGTGATAGTAGTGTCATTTGAATATTGATCTATTGCTCATTAAGGAACTCAAATAGTTGACAAAACTATCAGAGTCTTTCATTCTGTACCACTCTGTTCAGGTCAGTTCGACGGGGCTAAGAAATCTCTTGATACAGTGGAAACTGTCGAGTGCGCGACTATTTGCAACAACCACGTAAGACATCTTTGTTCGGTCCGGTATTACTCGTGTCACAGTATTAATAGATTGAGTTACCAACTTGAGGAAAACAATCAAAGATATCGCAGTATGTTATCATAAAGGAAACTATTCACAATTTCGAAGAATACCCTTCAAATGTCATGGACCAGATATTCAGTTGAGTCTCCCTTGAGAACCAAATTGCTACGCAGATAAGTGTATTTGTCGAAATCAGTTCAGTTTGGGTCCAAGTAGAACGTAAGGTTGAGGGAAACTCGGGGAATGTGCCTAACTGATGAGCCCCAAGATGGACGAAACCGATCGTGAGCTGTCGAGGAGATTTCAGCAAACTTGTGGGTAGTCTTCTATATGAACCCACGCTATATTATTCAGCTGACTACTGTCGTCACACTATATATGGGTGTTACAAAACACGTCGTAGCCTTATGTCGATAGGCACACGATACAGTCGCAGGGCCTGACCAGGTTACAGATGACAAGGTTTTAAGCCGGTCGATTATTTCGATAACAGACACATTCCGTCACGACTATTTGGTAGCTTAGTCTACTGGACAGTTTTTATGGCATGTTAGTTTACCAGACATTTTTGGATTTAAACAGATGTCACTAGTAATTACCTACTTTTTGTTTAATATGCAGTCTATTGGTATCATTGGCCTGATATAAAACTTTACTTTTATCCCTGGGGAAGATTTGCACAGCTTACATAAGAAAAACATACCATGGATAGTCTTATAAACAGTTAGAGAGTGTAGCGGTGGCTCCGTGTTCGTACATATTTTTGCGTCAGGCCTTGAGAATAGAGTGAGCTACTACGCCGAAGAATTACATTTCTACGGGGGATATGTAAAAAACATCTTTGTAATTTTCAAAGGCACCAAACATGCGCACCCACGCAACACACCTCCTTGCAGCTGGACACCAAAGATGCTGGATTGGGTGATTTCGAATTGTCCGTTGCTGTGATTCAGTTGCAGATGGTTTATCTCAGTAAAAGACAGCCTATAAGCAACATTAAGACGAAAGTGACAACATCAAAACCAAGTAAAACAACCGTTCAAACTAAGGATTAGCCATGAATGCTGCACTGTTGATGGAATATTCGCTTTCCTTCAGTTCTCTGACCAGAATACACGGGTTCACAAAATTTCTTCTGTTGAGTGCTAAAGCGACAGAAACGATGTAGTTGGAACACTATTATTCAGCTGTTTCTCGTTGAAAGAGTTATCATTGCAGACAGTAGCTCTCAAGCTCGTGGGGACTAAAAATATGACCACACAGTAGTCTAGTATAGAGGACAGTGTTCAGACACTGGTAATTAAATGGATAAATGTTGTGAACTCTTTCAATGGCGAACGCGGAATCAAAATGCACCAGTCAGGGATGTCCGTTGTAGCTAAACCAATGCGCATGAGAGCACCGAATCGCAAAACAGATCCATGAGGACACCAACCAAGTAGAGTGTACACAGTTATCAGCGAAGCCGAAATTATCGGGCCAAGAACAAAAACAATTCTTCTGTGTCAATCGACTGAAGCAAACTAAGAAAGAATCCATCAGGGCTGATAACAGCAAGTCGGGGAAAGAATGTGATTGGTGACTTTTCGGGATTTTGATTAACAGAAACACGAAATCACAGCTGTGTGGCGCTTGGAACAAAAGTTAAGATTCGAGAGATACACTCATTTGCATATCAATTTGGTTTTTGCGAGAGACTCACCTGGAACCCAGCTGAATCTCCCGTTTGTGATGTTTTCAGGCAACTGAATGTGCTGCACCAGGCCGCCTCATGTTCCAGTTGCTACGATATTCGAGATATCGCGATACATGTATATTCGTAATGGACTACTACTACTTAAGATTGTCATTCTCCTCGTTAGAAAATTGTGTGCCACACGCCTTCCAGATTGGTGTGCAACTGGGGCAAGTACTTTTCAATCGTTCTTAGACAGAGTGAAAAATTTCCGACTCTCCATAAAAACCTAGGGTTTATTCAGAATTCTCCTCATTTTCTAGATAACCAATTGAGTAAGGTGGTGAACTGATCTTTTTCCAATATTAGATGTTTACGTTTTCGTGACTGTGTCTACTAATGCGCAGGAACAGGCAAACGTTTCAACAATTCACAAGAGAACATGATGTTATGAACATCTCCTTCGGTCAGTTGCGGATGAGGCACAAAATGATATCCCAGCTCAGACCAATTTAGCCGGTGAGCCTGCTGTTATCCGAGCCCAAAGAATGTTTCAATCCGACACTGCCATAATTAACCGACCACTGACATATTTGAGCTGATGTTGATTAAGCTTAATGGGTGAGGCTATTAACTCAGTTACTCAAAGCGCACTGTGTTTCCTGCGGCAGAACGTCAAGATTGTTAAGTGGTTCTGGCTCATTCCTCCATCTCGAAACAGAGCTGTTGCCGCAGAGACGCAGAGATTTTGGTTTGTGGGCAGTCCTACACGTAACAATACATAAAGTACTTGCAAGGCAAAACCTTTAGTAAAATTTCAACATCTCATTGTACCATCAAACCATAACTTGCCTTTACATCACTCTAGTTTGAGCAGTTCTCCCAACATCTATTGCAATCATTCTAAAGAGTGAACACCAAAGAGATGATGCACTAAACTCGAGTTTTTCAGCTGTTGCTAATCAGCAGCACAGACATCTTGCAGGAGAGGGGCTGTTCAAGGGAGAGCATTGCCGATGCAAATTGTACAAATCCATCAACCACCTGCATACAATTAATCTGCTTTGAAAAAGCAACACTCCACATGTTGCATGCGCCTTTCATTTGAGAAGTTGTCAAACAAAAAGCCAGACAACATTTGATCACGTGAAGTGAACTGATCAACTGAAAAATGAGGATGATACATCATTTTAAGTGCGATTTAATCACATTGCTGATCAGTCAAGCGCTGCCAGACCGTTTAGTCTTAAACTGCTATTCGGGAGGTTATGGGCTCGAATCTCCCCAGAGGTGCATGAGATGCTCACTGGTGATGATTCCAAGCATGAACAAAGCAAGCGTACTGTGCTTTCTGGTCTCTCCGAATAGAAATCACCACTGAATACTCAGAATGTCCTCACATTTCCATCCGCTCAAAAATGGTTAGTCCATTTGCTCACATAGGTTTGTGCGAGTCTATACAAAGCACCCATTGGGTGTTCGGGGATACATTAAAGGAGTGAACGTTAATTGTTGCCGTCTCCCTGGATGAGGACCACAAGGTGAGGCACATCAATGGGTAGAAATCTGTCAGACCTGTCAGCGCTCTTTTATTCAAACGCTCGTCTTCAATACAAAGCTACCCTAGCGACCTCCCTAAATGAAATTCCACAAACACTTCTGTATTTGCGCCTCCAATGCGCCATCCAACCCATTTCCCAAAATCACTGATGAACGAAACTGTGTTAGCTGGGGCCACTGTATACGCCATTACATGGATTTTACAGCTACTGCTGACGACAATGATGATGGTGATGATGCAAGTGAGGCAATCACCTCGTGTAATGGACAATACAAATATGAAAGCTTGGGCCCACTTGAAGCCTTTCAATTCATCTCAGGTCTTATTCAAATGGATTTTTAGGTGGGCACTTTGAGGTCGGCACAGTTTATCCAATTTTTTAACACCTGTGCGCACTTGGATAACCTGAATTCTTATCGCCTTCTGAGACTGCAGTAAACTTCGAATCCCGTCATCAATATAAATGCAGAATAAAAAACGTAACGAATGTATTTATTACCCACCTCAAATGTGGATGACATGGTGAAACAGGAACTGTCACCTACAGCAACCTCACTTTGCAAAACTGGGCTTACGGTACTTTTCAGTTGTAATACTATGCTTTCTCCTATCTGTCTCAGAAATAACAGCCATTGCTTTTCAGTGAGCCACTTTATTGTTTGACTTAATGATTTATCGTGTAGTTTCAGATACGCAAACACCAATCTCCGAACCTTGATGGGAGGGCTTTTTCGACAAACGAATCTCATATACTGTCACCAAAATCATGAGACATTTGCGAACGGCTGGTCGCTAGGAATGCTTATGTAGGCAGAACCGGAACTTCTAATCTGTGCAACTTTACACCTTCAGATGTGAGGAAGACCCTGGATAAATACCAGTAGCACCTTGTTTGTAGAAGGAAACCTCGCCAGTAACATACACCATAAATTGTTCAACAAAACTTGGGAGGCAACTGTTATCGGCTAGTTACAAGACGCACGCAACTAGTCCTTCATTACAATGAAACAACTAGAAAAAATAACGTCAGCAAGACAAGCATCTGAGTACCATTGAACTATCACAACCGTTTCCCTTACTGGTAAGAACCGGATAGCTTTAAACAACGACTCACGAGTGTGTAACCTTGCTCATGAATAATAAGGCTGAAAAACATTTGGCCCATTTATTAAGACTTGGTAGATATTGAATGTGAAACCAGCTTGGAGAGTGAAGCCGGTTACAAAATCTGAGCGTGTGTAAACTTCATTTGAAGCATCAGACGAGACATCAGTCTCTTTATTTAAAATGTGCCCTTCTGAGACGGCTAATTCATTGACAACATCATAGTTGTAAACTATAAACCTGTGAAAAAACCTATAGATTTGTCTGCAAACTGTTGTGTGGAGCACAGCCCAAGAGGTACCAGGGAAAGCGGGCATTGCAAAAAGCCCCAAAATTAACTTTTGGCAATTGACGAACCACTGATTTGTCGTGCACCTCGTAATATCACACTGGAAATCAGTTGGCTTGTCTTCATAAGGCGCATTTAAAATTATCATGGCCTTAGGTTTTAATTGAGGATGAAATACGTCCAGTCTGCAAAAAGTTGAGAAAGCCAACAGAGTGCAATTTAGAGTACACTGACTAAAAGAACATGCTGCATCTTGAATCAGTAGGTTTTATCGGAATCCTTCCTTTTCTAACACACCGCTAGAATGAGACTTTTTTGAACGGGTTGGCTATTCAATCTTACACTCATCTTAGCACAATGCAGCTCCGTAGCAAGAGATTTGTAATCTTACGGCATCCGTACCTAACTTCTTGTGCTGCCGTTGTAACGGAAAGATTTACTGATCTCTTATGTACGTAAGGATGGCTTGTCATCTGACATGAGGGCAGATTTTGCCTCTCGATTTATTACCTAGTAAAAGGATTCCAAATTAGCGATTGGCAAATCCAGCCGAGAATATTCGCTTAGAAAATTAAGTATTGTAGTGTACTTTAGTAGTGTCTGTTAATGAATGCATTCATGTATTAGTTAGGTAATGACGGTGCCTTCAAACTTTAAGCCAGGAACAGTAGATGCGGAGATACACACCTAAGTCTATTCTACTGACAATGGGGACTTTTGTTCCTTGGAAATCCTGTATAATACCCTATGTAACCATGAGCAATCAACAGTCCCCACATGTTGTTCCACATCTTTGAGAGGATCAGACCAAAATACAAACCATTTTAGCGTGCATTCAGTAAAGCTTTGAAAATTTCACATAGTTGGCTTTAAGTGTAGAGTCCTGTTTTAGGAAAATAACACTGCAAAATATGGTAACCTCCGGTTAACCTCGGAAAGAAGCAGTTAAGCTCCAGTTCTTAAAGACGAATCCAACAGATTAAAGGAATTTTGAAAACCGGAATAAGGCCAGTCCAATTTTAGTGACTAGAGGAAGCAAATGACAGAATGGTCTCAGGAGTGACACTCATCATAACTTTGTTGGATATGTTTTCCTTGCGATCTGAGATGGCGGGATAACTCTGGATTAGTGAACAAATCCTCTAGTCTAATTGAGGATGCTGAAAATTTGGCCAATACATAAACAAGAATGAGAATCGACTGAACTTTTTTTCCCAGTGAGGAACTTAGCGTATATTTACACAACTTATTGCACTATGAAAAAGAGTGCTGTCGTGTGTACACAAAAACAGTTCGTTATAAAGATTAATGAGGCTGCACTAAGCTGTACAACCTAATGAAGAATAATCACGTGCTTCAAAGAGGTATCCTTCAGTGTTGAAGAACCTCGTCACGAGTGTTTGTTTGATTTTGTATTTTAACGCTTGTGGTAAACCTATATAATTTATGGAGGATTTCGGTGAATACGACCTCAACTTAACACCAGAACACTTGCAGTTTACTGCTAAAATATTTCCGTTTCGGCACGCAAATCGTTCGTCTAACCTCGCCAACTTTACATGGAATTCAACCCGTGTAAGATAGTTGAATGCTGGTGGGAACAGTCAACGTAAAGACCCCCAACAACACTGATCCTGTAATAGTTTTTCAAGGACTGTTCTCAAAATTAAACTGACGTCAACTTGACAAAACGATTCTGTATGGACTTGTGCGTCAAAAGTCCCGGTCGGTAGTTGACAAACTAATATTCCGTGCTGACATTCTACCTTCTGGGCTTAGCTATGTCCTTCAGTCATAGAACTTAATCAGTGCTCTGTTCACTTAGGCCAAGTCGACGCTTTGAATTAGCCCTACCTTTTGATAAATTGCTTGGCACTTCAGGCCAAAGTCTTGCGGTTTGTATAGTATCTTTAGCACCCAAAGTGTGTGAGCCGCAAGCAAGCAAAAGGTTAGCCACCGGTGTGGGAGCAAGGCCCATTACCGCAAAGCTCAGTAAGAACCTCCACCAAGCCAGTCCAACTTCTTTGTATGGCCAACTAGTGGTGGTGAGGAGCATTAGGTTAAACTTGGATAAGCCGATACTACGACCGGCTCATTGTATGACTCTGTCTGGTCTTACTGGTTCACTAACCAACATCCATTCCCCAAGTCTGACGCCGAGGCTGGCGCTACAACAGCTCATGTAATCAGATTTGGTGAAGACAGCGAGGTACGGGCCATGCAGTACTACCCCATTTTGCGATGCAGACATACGTTTCTACCAACCTTAGTCACCGAACGTTCTGAACTGTCCGCCGGATATTTAACCACCCCATATACGAGATGACCGTATCCTTGGTCACCAAAGACACACGCGTTAAGTTATGTGAAGCTTGTAATTAAACAGAGGACGCTTTTATTGCCACTACTGCACGTATCAAGCAGTGAAAGTTTGGTGATGTACAACTCAGTTCTTCTGTTCCCTTTATACACAATGCGATACAACAAACCATTTTTGATTATCTATTTGTCAGTGGCAAAGCAGTCAAACCGATCACCGTTCGACCTCTTCTTATTCTTCTCCATGTGTAGAAAAAGAATCATATTAGTTGGTTAGAAAGTGAGCGAAGTTCAGTTCTGTTGGGGCATTGCAACGATTTGCCTACTTTCTGGAAAAACGTCACAGAATGTACTAGAGTTTATTGTCGGTCATCAAGGTGAATAACAGTGTTCCCTAGCTTGTCTGCCAGCCAGAACAGACGAAAGATATGAGTTTGCTATTCTTAGTTTTTAATGGGCTTTTAGATGTAGATTTTAGACGTAGATTGGTTCATTTCTCCCGATCTGCGTACTCAGAGATTTTGACGTAATTTTTCTATGGATGAACCAGGCGTGGGAGGCCTGTCTTGCTGTCATTTATTCCAGATGTAACACAGCATGCACACATACTATCTAGAGTTAGAACGAGTGACGGTACTGACAAGGTTGCATATGCGCGGCAGATTCAGCCCGCACAATGTCGGAAAACTTCAAACGTTTGAAACGATTGTCATCATAGGGAAGACGCTGGCGAAGTCTAAAATAGCTTTAGTCCGAACACACATATACCATCATTGCTCGAACTGCTGCCCTAATTTGGCCGGCTGATTTACCTAGCATGAAATATTAACACACTGCGGAGGAGTTCAGGTAGCCCAACCGTGCTCCCAAAAGTTCGTTTCGAGCATATTTTCAAGAAAGAAACTGCAGTGCCATTTGATGTGCTAGGATAAACCAAGATTTATATTCACCGATCATCGCGCGTCGTGTTTCTAGCTCGGCTAGTGTATACTTTGATTGGTAACATTTACGGGTACTAGCAGACTTTTCTGACAAACCTAAGTTCCCTTGAGGATCAATGTGCCCGGGGGCCGCTGGTGGTTTAGTGGTCTCAGCGTGCTACATTATTTTCACTTCCGAATCGCCACACGAATAAGTATAAATGGAGGGTTCATCATGATAAATGCAGTAATTTGCATACCAATTTGTTTTTGACTGAAGGCTTACCTGGAACCTAGCTGAATCTATCGTTTATGATGTTCTTAAGCAACTGAATTCGCTGCGCTACCTCAAGTTTCAGTTGGTACGATATTCGAGATCACGTGATACACTGCATAGCCGTAATACACTACTCATAAGGCTGCTGAAAACTCTTCGACAGACCACAGCCGGTTTCGTCAAATTTGGCTGTTCTACTTGAACCCAACTTAGACGGATTCTGACAAATACACTCATTTGCATGTCAAATTGGTTTACCATTTGGTTACCGTTAGGTTCAGCCTCACTGAATTTACAGTCGGTCGACGTGAACCTGACACATTTTTCTCCACGTTAAACAGTAGGCTGGATTAATTCTTCAAGTGAGCACTTTGCTGCAAACAAATTATTGAAGTTGCCACGTTGGAAAAAGCCCAGAGTAATGATATATTTTGGTTGGCGTGCGTAACATTAGCAATCATTCAAAGCAACTGCGCCTACCTGATGAGCCCCAAGAAGGGCGAAACCGGTCGTGGGCTGTCGAAGAGTTTTCAGCAACCTTATGAGTAGTCCATTACGAATATACATGTATCGCGATATCTCGAATATCGTAGCAACTGGAACATGAGGCGGCCTGGTGCAGCACATTCAGTTGCCTGAAAACATCACAAACGGGAGATTCAGCTGGGTTCCAGGTGAGTCTCTCGCAAAAACCAAATTGATTTGCAGATGAGTGTATTTCTCGATAAATGCAGACCGTTGGTTTCTTTTCGACGCGAAAAGATTTCATCACCAGTCCAGTGATATCCTCAGTGTGTTGTGCATTCATGTGCGTGAATTTTTCTTACAACAGATTCCACTCACACTGACTGAGTAATTGTTAGTCGTTGGGAGCGAACAGCCCCATTGGGTTTTTAGGTGGTGGATGTGTAGATGTCCTTAAGACTTGACCTCTACTGTCCTCTACTCTAAATCCAGCTTCGTCGTCGTTTGACCTCGTCACTGGGTGTTACTCAGTGTTACCAACGGTTTTGTGTTCTATGGCTAGTTGTCGGGTCCAGGCAGGGGTGATTTCATTGTGCCAAATTATCGCCAAATTATCAGGTTATCATGTTTCTTGGAATTCCTTTCTGCCTTATATTTCCACATCTTAAGATATTTGAGTATTTCACTTTGAAACTGAGTCCTTCTTGATCCTTCCTCATGTAAATAAGAGTTGGTGGACTGTCCTTCAATTGCTGTGTTATTTTTCCACCAGTGTGGGAAGTCCTTTTCCAGTCTACGCAAGCTAATTTCGACACTACTAGTATAACTTAACTTTACACACCACTGTCGTCTGTGCCGTATCTTATCGGTTACAGTCCGTGCAGGCAACTAAAGATACGGCGTTCTTCTCTGTGCTTTCGTCTGGCTTTCCTCAGGGTAGCTGCCAGTTTGCGCGACACCAAGATTTTTCTTCATGTCGTCGTCTTCCTCTAATTTCGGCTGGGATCTCAATACGTAGATGGAACCTCCGTTCCGCAGCATTCCAGAAAGAATTAAAATTTTGACACACTTAAATCGACCCTAGTTACATGTCTCTACGCGCGGAGGTCATTCAACTCGGTTGGAGCTCTGCGTCAGACCCAGTCGTCAAGCCAGTGGGCCACGAAGTAAGACTTGGTGTGGAATCAAACGAACAAAGTCGCAGGAAAACGGCCGAAGAAGTTTATTCTCATGGACTCTCAGAAATCTAATAATTAGAAAATAAACTGATTGTACTGTGAGGAGATTATCTAACGTTGTACTGTTCCTGAGGCCAGTCTATGTTGAAAAGATCAACAGAACTGTACAACTGTTTCATTCTTATTGGGAAACATCAGCAGTGCGTAATTCACGAAACTGAGCTAGCTTCAAGCTAGTGTTTTTCCATTGCCTCGAGCAGCTGGACAGCAGATTTCGTGACGTACGCACTCTTGATGTTTCCCAATAAGGACGAAACAGCGGTACAGTGTTTTTTGGAGTTTCAGCATAGATTTGTCCCAGTGAAAGGAGGAAATATCTATCGAATATTACGTAATTTCTCCTCACAACGGCCAGTCTACACGTGGCTCAGAGGAAGAATAAATTCACGAATGAGTGAAACTTACTTTAGAAAATGTAGCACTCGAGGAACCAGTGAATGCGTATTCACGTGATGCGGTGTCTCTGAATGAAGGATGGTCGGCGCTCTATCCTGTCTGAGTGAGACCGAATTAAACTGCTGTTCAGCCACTCGTGGCCGAACGGTTATGTGTCCAGCTACCGGCTGGAAGGTCGATTCTTCTAAACTATCCGAGTTTCGTGAGATGCGGACTGCTGGTGATCCGCAATATAGATGAAACAGCTGTGAAGTAATTTTCGGCTTTTCAGTATAGATTAGCCACACCAACAGGACGAAATCTCAAATGAATTAAGAAACAATTCCATCCAATATGATACTCAGCCCAACGACAACATAGGCCTGGGTAAGTAGGACTGATAGCAGCCGTTAAAAGCATCACATCTATATACCTTTAAGCCCATCCCACTTCCACTCACAAAGCACTGAAGATGTCATCTGGTGACGAAGCGTTTGCAGTCAACTAGCAGAGGTCTGTGGACAAATCAAAAGCTATATCACGGTCAGAACTACCAGTATTTTTTTCTATTTGGATCCACTGTATTTCTTGCACAAACTCTTTTTTAGTGTAATGCACAAAATCCTCACTGATTGTTTTTATTATGAGAAAGATTGCAATACTCAGTTTACGGTACTCAAATTAGATATGTGATTAGATTTCTTAAACATGTAACGTAAAAATTTGCTAGGTTATTTAACTCGATATTTTTTCTTGTGAGCGCACCAGATCGGCCGTTCAAAAGGCCGCATTTGGCTAGCTATTCTATAGGGGTAGATGAAACGAAGCAAAAAAAATTGAGCATAATTTTGCTAGCTACTTACAATGACAGTTGCCAAACTGGATTTTGAGGATTACATTGTGAAGACCGTAACTGGATACGTCGTTGTGAAAATACTGTCGAACCACTTAATGCCAAAAATACGGTATTCTAAACACTTGGTATTCCTGAGAAATCGATGCGTGCAGAGCAACGTGGCCTACACCTTCACGGTGGAACAAGCGTTTCACTCATTATCATCTGAACGGTACCACGATTTCACAGCTATACCACGGGATATTTGTAGAAAACAGAATGGTATTTTGAACCAGTTGCAGTGAAAGAATTCAGCCTGTTATGGAAAACCCAAAACTCAGTACTCCGAATGATATTCAGCCTAATTCCTTGTGAGTTTACCAAAAGAAAACACACACGGTGAACAATATCGCAACGTTGTACGGTCCTTAAATTTTGCAATCGATTGCAGAATCCAGACAGCAGTGCGTTGCTTGGGACTTTGTTGTAACTGACTTTGTTGTAACAATCAGGTGTCCTGTATTAACCCATTCCTTTAATTGAAACCGTTCCAGTTAACCTGGCTTTTGCTTTGGATGAATTGCCACGCAGCAGTTCTAGTCACAAAGGTGAGTCAGTCAAGTGGAACCAGATAATTGCTTCAAATGAATGATTCAGTAACCAACTTATGGAACAAAATTCGGGGCACTAATCCTTATCTCTTCTGTACTGTAAAGGAATCATTCGTTGAAGGTCCATAAAAACCAAACTTGACACTTTCTAATTGTCTCCACCACACCTGGGGCAGAATTCACGGTGGTGATTTCACAGACAAGCCACTCGAGTGCGCATACATCATGTAACTGTATACTTTCATTGTTGGATTAAACTCCTTTGTTGTTTCCCCAAGATCCCATACGAATGACAGAAATCACCTTCGATCAGTTTCATCACACCACAGTCCATTCCCACTACCCAAGATTGTGAATAAACTTATTATTATTAGTATTATTATTATTATCAGTAGAGCAGTATTTCAGCCAGTGGCGTCAAAACCTCTTCGCGCCTAATGTTTGATGCTAAACGTTTTTGATCCACAGTCATATTGATTGTATCCACGTAAACATTCAAAAATATCATATTGTCTCGCTCGGCCCCATGTTCTCCAGTGACCAAAGTTCCATTCAAAGATATAATTATCATTCAGAGTGTCTTTGTGTTTTTTCTGAGTAACTACCTAGCCGGACACCCGCAAATGTCCTGCGAACATCAGTGTCCTAGCTGATCACGGGCAATCCTACGATAAAACCACCTCAACTTTCTGGCTATATGTAAGCAGCATCTGCTTACGCCTAAATGAGATTTTTAGGAAAGGGCAAGTATCGTAACGAGTACCTGCATACTATGCGTGACAGATTTAACAACTGAGAGCTTGCTGTATTGAGGGGGTACACCAATGCAGAAGCCCCAAACGATACTATGGATCGCCCCAAACCAAGTTATTAGGCATTTCCTAGTTATCTCCCCATGGACTTATCTGCCGCCCAACAGCCCAATAAACGTTGCGTTTGCTTCGACAGCAACATATACGGGATATATTGCATTCTTTAAATAAAATAACACTCTGGATTGACACAACTCCGTTAGGTTACATACTCCGGCCAGCACGCCCCAGCTTACCTGTCTACTCACAAACCTAAAACTCAGACTTGACTGTTCGGCAAATTGTGATAAAGCATTCAGCGTGGCACATCAACTCTAAGTTAAGTGCATTTATGCCAGTCTATATCGTGATACAAGCTAAGGACCGCAATCTTGATACATGGTGAAAACATCTCCGCATTACTCACCGATAGCCAAAAGGCAGCTGCTTCTTCACTCAAAAAAACAGTTCATTTTCTTCTTTTATCTTCCCCACTATACTGGAGTCTAAATGAAGACGGGTACAAACACCGACCAATCGCTATGTCCCACTGCGCTCCCTAACAAGGCACTGATGATGTCACCTCGACTGGCAATGAAACTTTTGCAATCAACTTGCCAAGCTTAGCGAACAAACCAACGACCACAGATTAACCAGGCCGGCTTATAAACGCGGCCATCACCCCTCTAGAGTGGGGTCACAGTTTCTTAGTCTCGGCAAACTGAACACAAGAGCAAAGCTATTCTCACTATTCTGTTAACAATCTTTAGCTAGGCCATTTCTGCATTTAGAGTACCTAACGACACAGAATCTATACAGGGACATTTTAATTCATAAGACGTGTGTTGTTGTGGCAATCCTTAGCGTGTAAACGTATATCGTATGAGCGTCCTAAATCATCCCCCCGATAGTCGACTTGAAAGGTTTATGTGGTTCAAGATCGTCCAAAATAAGGGAAACCCAAGAGAAATTTATGAGAACGTGAGCCAATACAAGTTAACCCTATTTTGAACAGCGTCTCATGACCCTAGGATAGTGTGCTAAATCTCCTTCCCGGCATATCCCGTCTTCGAATCTTCCTACAGGTTGTTAAGAACCATACTCCAGATATTTCCAAGAAGAGTGAAACGGCCGCAGAGGGTTTCTCCCCAGCATAGGAGGGACAGTGCAAATAAAAATGTATTTACCAGTCAGATACTTATAAATTAATCTTGTTCATATCCATCGTTTACCGCATTGTTGTTGGATAAATTCCAACCGAATGGCAATCTGGTAGTATACGACTAGGGCTGTATCACCCTAAAAGAAGCGAGCCATAGTTAGGTAAATCCAACATATTCGTTCCTACCGAATCACAGACTTACCCCATCCCGTTATGATGTATCCCACGATGGATGATACGGCTGAATGAAAGATGTGAATCAGGACCGTGTTGTGCAGGTATAGTGCTTCGACAAAGACCCAAGAGTGTGTGGCGGTCACCGTCAGCGTAGTCAGCGTGGTCAGTAACCGACAAAACCACTGCCATTGGATGGAAGAGGAAGGCGAAAACATGAGTTTGTCTCAATAAAATGCCATGCCGCTTACACTAAGGAGAGAGATTAGCATATACCAGCTGAACAGATGCTTGTGACGTGACTTGATGCAACAAACCTTCATTAAAAATACACCGCGGAAAACGTGATATCCGCAATTAAAGAGCACGTGTGTTTTTTCCTACCTCATCATCTTGAGTTATACAATTTTAGGTCCAAATAATATACTTGACAAAACGATTGCTTTAAATAAGTTACGCGAGTTCATACATGTGCATCCAATTTAATCAGAGGGAAATTCATGAAAAAGCTCTCAAAGACCAATTCCTTGAGCTGGGGTTGTGTTTGGAGACGTCAAGATAAGCCACGGAAGACTTAATCGACCTAAATTAGTCTCAAATTTGGATGACAGTTCTCATCGAAATGACACTGTCGGCTGATTAGTCGTATATCAATTTAAGATGGCCACTGTTCCGATCAGAAAATCGACATTCAAACGGCGACTTATCCCAGGATACCCACAAATCGATGTCTGAGTAGGGGTAATCTCGATGATTATTTGACATCTAAGCCTGGCTGATGAGCCCCAAGAAAATCGAAACCGATAGTAGGTTGCGAAAGTTTTTTACCACCCTTTTGCGTTTGCTGACTAAACAAAATCATTTCATCACTTATTCCCTGTGGATTTCGGAAATATTCGAGCTGAAAATAGAAAACAACACTTGGGCGAGTAAAACGGTAAATTTTTGTATACGTCTGGTGGTAACTGCCGTCATTTGAGAAGGACATGTTCGCAAACTGCTGTTCCAAGGTCAGAAAGCTCATTTAGTGATATGGTCAACCAAGATGCACAATAAGACATCGATCAGAAACTCATTCCGACGTGCAAACTTGTTGCTGAGCAACCAATCTGTGCTTTCCGGCGAATGGACCTCGAGTAACTGATACAATACGAACTCTGTGCCGGAGAAAGGTCAAATAGGGACAAATGCATGTCACGCCCACCCGATGTCCATGGCGACATGTGAACTCCGTGCACAAGCGCACAGACGGCCATCTATGACCAGGCGAGAAAAAGGAACTACCGCTCGAGAAACGGTATGGACGTGCAGGCGATACACTGGTTGCTTGAGAACAGATCGACCCTCAAATACGGCCATAAGTGAATAATAATAACATATCATAATAATAATAACATAAATAGAACGCTGGCATTGCATTAAGAAACAGTTTTTTCTGGCTGCCTTCGTGTCCTCTGACTGTTAACCCCGTAGCATCATGGAAGGTGAAGGGATACAACAAGAGCATAAGGTGGGAGCCGTATTGTTGGGTGCTTAATCTGAGCTGGCAAGTTTCAAACGACACCCAGTAGTGTGTCAGTGATGCGTGGTCAGAAATAAAATAGGTGCTGACTGAATAAGCATACACATAACAATGGCTTATCGACCAGAATGCAATTTTCCGGATAATCTGACCGCAAGATTAGGATGGTCCATATTTGTTATATATAAAAAACGGTGAGTTTCTAACTACCGGACACTTACTAAACTGTTTGATTAACGGAGGGTAACCGGACCGCTGTTTGTTCGCTGGTCTAAGTAGGACCCTGTTCAACAAAACTTAGAAGTGTAGGAATACATCAGGATTTTTGTTAACAACCATGCAATGACGCCAAAGGCCGTTGCTTAATCAATGTCCTCTTGTGCCCGCTAATATATCCATAAGCACTAGAGATTTTGGCGACTAACAGTCGTCTTTGGAAAGTTTCACTGTTCGATGCGCTTACCTTTGAGATGCGCCATTAATAGGCTTGTTCCATGGCCGTTACGGCTTACACATGATGGGGCAGGTATGACTGAAATTACGATAATTACCTTCTCGCCTCGATTCGTCTGACTCCTTGATGTATACCCCACTAAGTAACAGGATTTCTATAATTCAGAGTGCTTGTTGAATGATCAGAAATACACCCTTGGGAGTGGACTCAAACTGCTAAAGATCACCTCACTGAAGGAGTTTGCAACCGGCTGATATGCTGAGGGCGCTTTAAGCTCACACACCTCAGCTCAGCAGATTAAAAATTGACATTTCCTCATCGTCAATGAGTGAAATTCTTGCGCGAATTCCGCAGTGATCCGGAGGTTGATATCACCCAGATATCCCTAGGGTATTGGTGAGGTTTATGGTAAGAAAATCAATACAGGTACCACGAGGACAAATGCACACTCGGTGATTGAGTTGAACGACCAACGAACAATTGCCCTACCAACTGAGCCACTGGGGATACCCACTCTTCGACAGCCTTATGGAGGTGGATTTCACATATGATTCGCCACACCACTGCCTAATGGAATGACGGTAGACAACTGTCAGCGCTGATAGTGAACTATTTGTATGATTTTCGCAGCACCTCAGACAATGTCCAAACTGTTGACAACCGTCATATCCAGGGGACTTTATGGCTGAAAAGCTAAACGACTAAACATGAAGTAGCATTTCAAAAGCGCTTTTCTGCGCAGGACTAAATTTCCTCCCATGCGGCTAGGGTTACCAAGCGGATGAGATCTTGAACTATCACTACAACGGTCCAGGCTTGACATCCATCCTACAATCTTGAACAAACGTTGTTTAAGAAATAAAGGAATCAAAAGAAGATTTACAAGTAAGCTGTTAGAGCCCATGTGCATCAAGACCATTGTAGAAGAGAAATCCTGGACAATATGTCCAACAGTTAGTGGCTTGGTTGATCAAGTTGCGGTTTGCCTGATAATGTTTTGCTCACTGACAGTCTCCTCGTTTGGTGACGGAACGCCTGCAAGTTATTTGGCAAGCTCACCGAACGGATCCACTACAAGTCGACCAAAAGCTGATACAGTAATTCAACCGAACACCGAAAAACCCTCGGAAGTAAACTTCCAGTAATTGCGCTTAGCAAGTCTGCGGATCTCAAAAGCACACTCTCCAACTGGGATGTCAAAGAGGGTAATATCCTCTAGGGTTCGTGGTCGCACAAGTCTCTAATAGCAGCAGGTGGATCAAATAAAACGGAAAAAGGAACAGACAAACTTGTGAGTATCTGGCTAACATCCATTTGCTGAACAAATTCGTGCTCAATTTGTTGCTCTCATCCTACTTGTGTGTCACGCAAAGCAAAGCTCACCTGGATGTTTGTGTCAAGTGTTTTCTGCATGAAATGTACAAGACATCGAAGAAGAATGGCGGAGAACAAATTGACGTGGATAGTATTTCGCGTGCAGCGCAGTCTCCTAAAACGAAATGACTTTTTGGTTCATTTAATGGATGTGAAATCTAGCAATTATTTGCTTAGTAGAGTCCATGCAATGAGATTTGTCAAAAAAATTTGCTTGTTTTAGAGCAGCCAAGTGTACCTCTGAACTTTTTCACAATCCTTATTCAGAATCTGCGACAACTGGATTTAAAGATGTTAATTAGTCCTGGAGAGCAATACGTTATGCCTCTTGTCTTGGTGGGTGTAACACGTATTCCCGCTTGGTAGCGGTTCTCACTGATCGCCGCAGTGCCCCGTTGTCACAGTTGCTTTTTACCATTAATTGCTTGTATCCACATTGGGGCGTCTTTGTCACTAGTAAATGCCCACAAGATGCAAGCGAGTGATAGTCAGAAAGTTTAGAACTAATATGAATGCCTTTATCAAAACCTGAACTGCACACTTGTTTTCACATTGTGTACACCAATAGTGAACCTCGGGTCACTCTGGAGAACCTCGTAAATTTAAAATTATCACCCTTGTTAACGAACATTCCTCTAGAGTGAAGCGCTCGTTAGTTGCAATATCCTACCAAGACCAACCAACCCGAGAGGGACATTGCGACGGACGATCTAGAATAGCTAGCGCTCCACTCTCCTAAACAAAAGGTACAATTCCAACTTGCCAACTAAATCTTCGGTGAGGTTGGGCAGAATTACAAGGAGATGTTCATTAGGACGGCCACCTGCCACATTATTCTTGATGAAAGTAGAATCGCATGTATGCAAACTGCCGTTGCACACTGCTGTGACCACAAGCGACCACCGTCTTTCACTTTATCGGCACTCAAAGATAGTTCAGAGTCGAATTTTCACCATTGCTTTGTCAATAGCCGTTCCACTGTTTAATCCAACTCCGTATACCCAAAGCGGACACGTGCAAGCATCACAATTAACCCGTTCCTCCTATTCTTCTGCAAACAGCACTACACACCTCGACCCGGTAACACAACAATTACTTCCGGACCAATACTGTAGGCCATGAATTCGGGCATCTTTACCGGTTAGTTGTCTTCTGGTTATGGCAACAGATTTTAGCACTGTCTTTCTTTTCCTCTTTTTTAGCAAACCAACCATTCTGAACTACAACCGACTGCAGGAGCACCGCCGAGACTAAGCTAAAATCACAAGAGCTGGAGAACAACAGTTCACACAGTACTTAAGACCAGTAAGCAGAGGAACAACATCCAACCATGAACAAACAGAATACAAATTCTGTGACTTTATCAACGGACTAGATTCATTCTGCTATTGCTAAACGACAGCAATCCACCGGGTGAAACTCCACCGAATCAAAACCACCTCAACAACACCTTTCTAGCATTTTGGTGGTGAAGTAATGAAATGAAGATTATCATATCGAGCAAGAAGACTGTTTCACTGTTATGAATAAGAGTGTGAGGGTCTTATGGCTTGGGTTTATAATCCGTTTGTATGAACACATAATGTAGGTTGATAAAGGTGGCTTCAAAAGTGTAAATAAATTTCACCCTGTGTTATCTCCTCTTTGTGTTTATTCACGGGTCCAGGATAACGGCTTTTCATTTACGGTACCTTCAGGGGTTGAGACTGCTGAGTGAAAGCGTTTTCAGTGTATAAGTTGGCAAAATTCATTCTATTTTAAAAACAGTAGGAGGAATTTCTTCTGTTTTCAGTTGGGATCACAGCCTGAATTGTCTAACCATGTCAACAACGGTCTGAAATCCACGCACGCGTTCGTTTGCGCTCCACAACTCATGTCATTCAGATTTATCATGGGGTCTCCGGCGGTATATCGAAATGCTGGTGGCTCGAATACGTTAAGTTATTTTGGATCAAGCGTCTTTTGTTCTGTTCCCCCAGCTTGGCACCGCGCAACCCAACGCAACCGCACGACAATGGTGCCCCCGTGACTGATGACGAAACGTGTGCAGGCGAAATGCCAACCTCGGTGAACAGATCTACAAACATACGTGGAGTTTGGTTAGCGTTTTTCATAGGCGAGCGGTTTGCTGACATGTTTCGTCGAAGGAACTCGTAAAACTTCAGGTGAGGTGGACGGTTTTATTCGCAGATATAGGGTATTTCTTGTCCACTACCGTGGATACTTCTCGGGATTTACGACTGAGCGACATTGTTATCAACCGGCACACCACAATCCATATGAGTACCAGCAGTCAAACAGGATGACTGCAACAAGCCGACGCACACATGCGCAGTCAAAAAAACTCATTATACATAAAGTGTTGAAATTACATTAACGACGCTTGGTGGACTATTGACGGAAGCCAGTTCATGCTGTAGATGCGTCAAGGTTTATCACCTTATCTACTGTCTGTAGAAAAGCGGCAAGGAAAGAAAGACAATGAGACAACCTACATTGGGCGTGGTAGAACATTGATGTGGGTTTTGGAACACGCTTAGGTTTCCGTATACAGCCTTTTTCCAGGTAGTTACATCCAATCAGATGGGCCAGGAACATTACAGCTGGAGCGGTAGGGTCAGTATCAACCAGAAGAATAGATCAGACATATCTGAGGCTTATTCAGGAATCAAGAAAAGCAAACACTACTTGACCCTACAATTACAAACGCCAAGTTCAGTGTCACTGGTTACCTTTCATACTCATTCCTGATGACAGCTGAGTTGCAGGTACCTAAGTGATCCAGGTGTAAAATGATCACTTGATGATGGAAGAGATAACCCTCTCCATCAAAGGCAAAATATGTACAATCCACTTTAGTCACCTAAGCTTGCTGTTAAAGACAAGCGAAAGAAGAATTACAACTACAGCCACAGCGTTGCAGCTACATCTTAAATTGGCTTAAAAAAATGATATAGCACTTTGACTGACAACTGGCCGTAGCCTCGAGACGCGGATTGCCGCCGAGGACTACCCATGGATTTTATAGTACTGCCTGAATTTAGTAAGGTTTAACCAACCAAATGTAAAATCGTAAGTCGGGCTTTCATTCGTTTTGTTCGACGTCTAAAGAGTGCTCATAAATATGGCCTTTTAAAAGGGTTTTTTGAAGAGCATATCCTGTGACGAGATCTAAGCTAACATTTTAAAACGGAAAATTTAGCTTTGCAGGCAGTCAAAGGGGAAAACAAAGGTACCTGTTCGGCGCTGAGTGATGGACTACAAAATCACCCCAAGCGAGTGGACGTAGCATCCAGTCTCTAACTCTGTGGCCACGCTTACGAAAATGGTCTTCTGAAATCGCATTCAGGTATCCAACACTTCGTTTTCATGTCGACACTAATTTCAAACAAACTTTCTATACTCTCATGTACCCTGCAGCCTTACTGCAGCACTACTAAAAATTATGCCATGATAAATTACTTCAGTTCCCGGATATGTATCACCTACAAGTATACCCCATCCTTTAGGGAACACGGGTGGTAGATTAGCTGAGATTGACTTGTATGTCAATCCCAGCTAATCTACCATCCTATCAGTCCTTTGTTCAGATGATTACATGGGTATCAGGTACCATAAACTGGTGTGTGACCATTCTGGAAACAGATTAAGCGTCGTTTTTGAAAAAGCATTTCACATAAGGCTGCAGTAAGATACCGTTGCATGAAACAGATGTATTGGATCCGTTTGTGCATATCAAAACAACAATTTTAATCGTTCATGTAGGAAGACCCGGTCCCACAAATCGACTCCAAAAGCAGTACGCCGTTCCACTAACTTCCGATGAAGTTCCACGGGTCTCTGCTGGGTCCGAAGGTACCCAGCCCCCTAAAATAATAGATAGCCTTACTTGTGAATAGAAAAACCAGACTTCGTCTTTAGTTTCCCAAGAAGAGATATGAAAGCATGTGTTTTTTGATCCAGGACAGTATTGTCCTTCAACATTATTCACCCCCAGTGGCGACTTGGAAGTTGGGATTAGATGAGCAATGCTAGTGCACAAAAATTTGTCTACACCCATGTGTTTCAAAGTGTGACTTACCTAAAACGTACCATAATTGTGATAGCGAAAACCAACGACAGTGTGGAGATGGCGTACCCCGCCGTTCCTATGTGGATGAGTATCTTCACGTGCTCCTGCAGAGTTTTACACGAAATAAAGAATGATAAGCGCCTAGGAGGAAGCTCTTGTGTTTTACACCTAATTCAGACGTCAATTATTGTAGATGTGGGCCGCAGGTTCCAATTTTGCGTAGAACGAGTGCCCATAGCAACAGAGCAGACCGATTCTAACGTAGAAAAGACATTGAAGGAAAGTTGATTTGTCCGTTTTTCTCACTCAGGACTTACCACGACTGGAAGGGATATCATCCGACATCAACCATAAATGTACGATAGAACCAGCGTAGGACCAGTATGGACCAAATTCATGGTAGTTATCTTCATAATCTTGCTCAACCAGGATGAGTTTATTTTGAGCCTAGTGGGTCGCGATGTTGATTGGTCATGATGGAAATTCAGTGAACCCAGAAATACGACAATCCCATACAATAAGTCCTCGAATAAGAATTCTCCAAAAGACAACAATAGCCCTCGAGGTACGCATAAACTTAGGCTCCTTCGTCATCATTATGTTGATCTGGGCAACATCATCGGTCGGTGATTGACAAATATTAACCGACGTAGCCGAAAATTTGGCTTCGTTTTCTTTGACCAAAAATAGTGCGAAAACCGGTTACAAATGTGACGATTTCCCCAGATTTCTTTCAAAATTCAGCAATCCATGGGTTTCTCCACAATAACCTATGTCCCACAAAATCTCAAAGTCCTGCTGATAAAAGCTAGCTGTGATCCAAACAGACTGGTTTTAAAAGCATCCTCAACAGGTAAGTAATGTTGGCTAGGTTTACTTGAATCTGAAGCTAGTGAACAAAACTCATCATCCTGATTCTGCCGCCGTTTTAGAGATGGGAGGAAATCCGGTTGGCGCAATATGCAACATGCTTCCCCTGATTGGCTGACATTTTCATCCTAATCGGATACGGTCACCCTACCAGCTTTCGAAGCATGTGAGGGACATTTGTGAGACAAAATACTTGGCCTAAACAAACTACATTCATGTGAAAACTAATTTGGTTTTAGCGGGAAGCTCACCTGAATCCCAGCTGAATCTCTCGTTTTCTTATACATGTCACGCAAATGTGCTGCACATGGGCGACTCTATGTTACATTTGGTATGTTATTCGAGATATCGTAGCAAATTCTGTTGACTAGTCAGACGCTTGGTGGAAAATTTAACAATTCGTGACCACTTTTGTTCCACGTAGGACTCATCCGGAAGAAGCAGTCACTGAATTTTGTCATCGCCATGTGCTGCTTGAACACCACGTGGTGTAATTTACTAAAAAATTCCTTGCGAACTTGTCCCAGTCTTTCAGACACGCCGACGCAAAAGATGGGTTTTGGCAAAACTTCGATAGATGATCCATTTTAAACGGACCGCGCAACCACGGTAGCTGGCTAAAATACACTAATTTCAAGACATTCAGCCGGAGAATATCATAAACTGGAGATTCAGCTTAGGTTCGGATGTTCCCAGTGAAAGCCAAATTCGTTTGCAAATGAGTGCTTGAGGCGAATTATGTCCAATTTAATTTCAAGCGGAACATAAGATCGACGAAAGCTCGGAAACTGTTTCTACCTAGTGAGCCTCATGAAGGACAAACTGGTCATTGGCTGTCGAACAGGTTTCACGAAACTTACTTGTAGAGTTCCATATTCAATGCGATATTCCGAATAGTGTACTAAGTAAAATTTGGGATTCAGCAGGGGTTCAGCTGAGTTTCCAGATAAAATCAGATTAGTTTGCAAAACATCACTATTGGAAATAATTTTAAAAGTACACCTGCAACAAAGCAAGCAACTAGTTTCTGGGAGACTCGCCTCGTACGGGAAAATGCCAACATCCCGTGGACAGCCTAGTACCGTTGCAGGTTTTAGAGATTAAAATCGAAATATTCCTGGAAAATACGTCCAAAACGTGACCGGAACAAGGGTCTCAAATAGATTTTAGTTCAGCCGTGTCCAGCTGTGTAGGAGCCAGGTACCCTTTACAGTCGGGGCTGTGGCTTTACCAATGGATGGAAAGTCACTGTATACCATGGGAGTCTAGTTGCGGCTGCTTGCAATTTACTTCATTGTTGGTGGTGCACATTTGTTTTATTCGCTATTACAAAAGGAGAGCGAGTGTGGAAAATGGGTGAAGCTTGCAACTTCTTTTGTAGTAACATGGAGTGCAACTACTACATACGAGAACATATTTCACATAACCGATCCCCAGTATCCATCCTGAAACCAAACCAGTTGCATACGGTTCTCAGGACAGGTTAAAATACCTATGTACTTAAACTCCTTATACTCGCACTAAAGGTCAAATCCAACAATGGAATGAGAGCATTAATGAATGTATGTCACGGGATACAACAGTAGCGCCTGTTTGGTTCACAAAACAGTGAGCAACTGTTATTATGTGACGGCAAAATAGTTGGATCTCACCGTAGGAAATGAAACCGAACTCACTGAGCTTGACTCAACCACCGCCAAACAATCCCGAAACTCAACGTCACTAAATCGCCAATGACCGACACTACCGTTAGTCGCCTCATCAACATTGGAGCTCCAAAAGCACCGTCTCGAAACTTGTCCGTGTTTGCGAACACCTGGCACGTAATGCGGACAAGGCATTGTCACAGTGTGGTTGCCAGGTGTGCTTGGCCAGCAGACTGCTGAAGCGAATTCGGCAAGACAGAAATCTTGATTTCCCCTCATTGCTTGCTCTGTGAAGAAGAACAAAATTTCGTAAACAAGGGTTAAACTGGTAACTTGATGAGGAACGCTACTGAGCGAATGGTACTAGCAGATTTGTCATTTAATAATCAGTGTTTTCTGCTCCCATTGATGCGTCAACATCTATCACTGTGAAGCTGATTATAGAGATGTTTTCAGGCAACTGAATGTGCTGTACCAGGCCGCCTCATGTCCCAGTTGCTACGATATTCGAGATATCGCGATACATATATATATACGTAATGCACTACTCATAAGGTTGCTGAAAATTCTTCGACAGCCCGCGATCGGTTTCGCCCTTGTTGGGGCTCATCAGGTAGGCGCAGTCCCCGAGTTTTCGTCAACCTTATGTTCTACTTGAACCCAAATTGGACTGTTTTCGAGAGATACACTCATTTGCATATCAATTTGGTTTTTGGGAGAGACTCACCTGGAACCCAGCTGAATAGTGCATTACGTATATATATATGTATCGCGATATCTCGAATATCGTAGCAACTGGGACATGAGGCGGCCTGGTACAGCACATTCAGTTGCCTGAAAACATCTCTATAATCAGCTTCACAGTGATAGATGTTGACGCATCAATGGGAGCAGAAAACACTGATTATTAAATGACAAATCTGCTAGTACCATTCGCTCAGTAGCGTTCCTCATCAAGTTACCAGTTTAACCCTTGTTTACGAAATTTTGTTCTTCTTCACAGAGCAAGCAATGAGGGGAAATCAAGATTTCTGTCTTGCCGAATTCGCTTCAGCAGTCTGCTGGCCAAGCACACCTGGCAACCACACTGTGACAATGCCTTGTCCGCATTACGTGCCAGGTGTTCGCAAACACGGACAAGTTTTATAGGGAGTTTTAAGTGGAACTTCATTGTGTTGAGGTTATCCTTGGATCGGTCACAAGCTTTGAACTTTTTCCTTATGGCACCACAGAGTTCTCGCCAACAGATTCTATGAAAATACGAGGTACGTTTTGCTCATGACCAAACAAAACCCTGTACTCTACTATGTTGAAATGGTCATAAGGTTTACCAGGTGGTTTCTTGCTACCTGAATGGCGTATCAGTGGACAGAATCTGCGATTATTTCTTAGTTCTCATGGCGGTCAAGCCCCTTAGCCTAAGGCTTCGGGTTGACCATCACTTCATTCACTTCTTCAAAATGCAAGAAGTATTGAACCGACACAACCTAATGGAAGAGAACATCACACAATCCACTCTCTCACTTTCCTTACAGTAGACAGGTACATTTAAAAGCCTGGAAAATTTTACTAGACGACTAGTTATCGTATGATTTCCCACCTGCTAACGTGTATAGCTTTGCTCTTTTTCCTTCAACCCAGTACAACTTCACTTTGCACACGTTCAGCGAGAACATTGTCACTAAGTATAGTTGTCCACAAATTGCAGTCAAGTAGCGCACCAAACGCTAGCGTGATATCATACATGCAAACCATCAATCAGCGCTTGCATTATTATTGATAATACTCAAATCGGATATCTGCTGGGTACCAAAAGCGCATATAAAACGTTTACCCTACATTTACACTTGGATGATGAAAGAGTGATTTACTTCGGTGACCCATCAACTGCAGAGCATTTTTAAGTCGGCATTTGGACTGTACTACATAGGAACCCATGTTTTACGAGCAGAAGTTCTTGTTGTTCCTTGCATTACGAATTCGGCGTTTTTTCGATTAAGAGCCTACTGTACTGTCTTCCATGGATAACGCATATTTCGATTCACTCTACTCGTTTTTGTGACAGATTTGGGCAAGAAACATGTTTTGAGTCAATAAAATTTAAATTCATCCTAAAAATGACTGAGATTTTGATCAAATTGGACTGTACCTCCAGTGTTTCTGGATTTCAGAAAAAAATCGTGTGACCTTGGTGATATTGGACAAGTCGTATTTTAGACAGACTAACAACCAGTGTCTGCTTTGCACAAGATTAGACTGGGAAACTTTTTGGACTGGGTTGCTATGGGAGATATTGTTGACATATCGAAAACCAAAAGCTTACTATCTCAATAATACATCACATTCAGTAGTCTTCGTATGAAACTTATTCTCGTCCGTCTGCGTTTAAGATGTATCCGAAAATATTCATTCCATTTCCTGGTCGTTACTTAACTTTACTGCTTTTTTTAGAATTGGCTAAACCTAGGTGACGTAGTACCGGATATCCAGTTTCATCAAAATGTTAGAGATTCAGTGACCATGGCTGGAGATTCTCACTATTTTCATGATTATTGTGACCTTTAGTATAACGGGTCTTGAAACTGTTCGCAGGTGTCCTGCATCAACCTCCTGTTTGAATCAGTCCCTTAGTATCTTCCATTGATTTTTAATAGAAATCTCGGAAACAATGGTGAGATTCGTTAGAGTTGCGTATGCGGTTGTCTTCTGAACAGTGCACATAATCAATCGTGTGCCGATTAATGCAGTATCCACAATGATTTGCGTTTTCTTCCTCCTGACTGCCCGACTGACTCCTCTCCCGATCGACTGCTTCGCGTGATTTCCATCTCAGTTATGTCGAGTTTCCTTCAACTTGACCCGGTGGACCAAGCCTGGTGTATGGTGTCATTTGGAGCATTTAGCACAAGATTGCAAACCTATAAAAATGTTGATGTCCTCCTTAACCAGCGTCTACTGCAGGGTGTAACTTATGCCAGTGTCATTGCGGCTGCTGCTGCTGCTGCTGGTTGCTCTGGCGTCCGCAGTCGACTGCACGTTTGTTAAGCATCGAAATTCAGCTTGAAACACGTTGATCGATGTCTGATCTAACAGTAAGTAGCAATCTGATTAGTTATTTAGACTACTGTACAAATCGCAGTTAGTCAAATCCTGATGTAAGCAATGTTTTCCCAGAATTGAATGCGAGGATCCCATTTCGTCACATATCAAACTTTCAATCGAATTCTGAGCGACGACACAACAACTGTTGAAGAAACCGGACTTCTAAGACAGGTAGCTGAATTCACTCAGCAGAACCAGTTTTATGGCTCGACTGAACTTTGTGAACTGCGTGGATAGAACATTTGAATGGCTCTAAACTTTAACCAGATTTGAACGGATGTTTCAAGTAAAAGAATTAGGCATCGTAGAAAAATGAACTATTGAAACCAATGCAGGGTTTTATTCTTCATTCATGCTTCACTGTGTGGAAGATTTAGGAGCTTTAGACCTGTTTGCCGAGAGTGCCAACAGCCGTTCGAGCTCTTGGTACTCCAGTTATTCTTAAACTGACTATATCGTAAATATTGATGTGATCATTCAAAAACCTAGTTGATAGAAAAAGTAACACCCAAGGTTTTGAGGTAGTTTTATTTATGATCAGTTTGTTTTGCAACTGTGCGCAGCTACAAATTAGAGGTAACAGTAAATGCCGATTTTTAATAGGGCATAAGCCCGACTGCTTGGTGTATCCTATTCACGAACCAGTTGCCTTGTTTTTTCATCTTTTTCACAGCCCAGCTATGAAAAATTGACACCTTGTAGAGTTACATCTATACTAAACTGGTAAATCAAATTGATGGGTATGCTAGACTGTATTTAACGGTTGTCTTAATGTTAATTTTCAGACAATATTGCCCTATTTGTGGCTAATATTCCCGAAAGCATATCCTAACTTCTGGCTTCGAAAACAAAATAATGGAATTTGCTTGTCATTGGCTGCATTGAGTTACCTCTCATGCAGTAGGCCAGATCGACTAAGCAACTTGCCCTGATGGAAATGACGTCAGTTTAAGAATTTCATTTTATTCTAGCATCAGACAAATGCAATTTATGCTGCCCAACAAAAACCCAATTACACATCTCAACTTCCGTTTTGATGACGACAGGTGATTTAGGTGGGTAGATCCAAATACGGCTAAGCATTGCGACCAATAAGTTACAGTAAAGCGACTATGCAAACAATTCACTTGCTCCCATACGATCGTCCTCAAATGAAGCTTTAATTATCGGAATTTTTCGTCGGCTATCGAGCAAGAATCTAACGTTCCACCTAGCAATTTTGTATAAGCCAACGGAAAACTGTCGCCATTTCCGGACTGTTCCCGATACTGTTTCCGTAGGTCTGGATACATGTCCTATGATATCTCAAGTGCTGGCGCCATTTCAGGTCGAATAAACTTCCACAGACATGTCTCGATAATCCATATTGGATATTTTTTATTTTTTCATCCTCCTGTTTGGCGTGTTCCCGCACGCTTGGTTCAAAGTTCCTTGGATTTTCACCTGTTTTCGCGTAATCAGCACCTCCAGTTCTAAGCCCACTAGCTGGTGTCTGTACGTCTTCAATGTGCGTTCCTTGTTTAATATTATGGTAGTAGGACAGCGGATGCCGTGAAGATGCATGAAAATTGCTTTACAAGCATTGCGAGAATAATAAAATCACTCCAAAGCTGTCCTTCAGACGCCAGGAATTTTTTCCGACTCTCATGTATACAACTACAGCGGAACCTCTCACTGAGTGCACTATTCACATATTCAGCTTTGTTTTGTAGTTGTCGTGGACGTAATAAATTAAGAAGCACACCAAAAAAGTAATGCCTAGGAGAAAAAAGGCAATTAATCTAGCCAAACGAATTCTGAAACGAATCCAGGGTGTTGAAGACTCTATTCAGTGCATCAAGAGAACCGAAAGACCTGGTTTGAGGCAAAAGCAGGAACTGATGTGTAAAATTGAAAATACCCTTTGGGAGTTGTACAGTGTTTGTCATAAGATGAACTTAGTCAAACTCTCCTCAATAGATTGCCAAAAAATAATTTCCTGACGTTTCGCCAGCATTTTGTGCAACTTTCCACGGGCTAACACCCTAACCCCAAAAATAGATGCAAGGGGGAACCCCAAGAAAGATCAAAAATTCTCCCACCCTTTCTGATGTTTGTTCGGAGATGCATCCTATCCTGTGACATTATATGGGAAAGATCGAAAATTCTCTCACCCTTTCTGATGTTTGTTCAGAGATGCATCCTATCCTGTGACATTATATGTATCAAGACTTGTTACGGGCTATTTAAATCGACATGTGTTATGTCTGGTGAAACTGCCGTCACGGCTACGTCAGCCATGAGTCTGAAAGAATCATCGAAACTATCCCATGAAGGGAACTGAAAGTAGGAGAATAACGTTGTTTTCCACTGACCATTCCAAACCTACTGAACGAAAGTCCAGTTGAACACTCGTAGGAACACCTCTTGCAAAAGTCAGCAAGTAATCACTCTTTCTCATTTTTGAACTACATTAATTAAATCTAACCCGATTAGAATTATTTTGAGTTTTTGAGAATAATTTGAACCGGTGAATTCGTCTCTGGTCCAGTTGGTTTTCGTAGTCTTGCTGATCGGCGGGAAAATTGCCTGTCAATCAAAATGACTGGAATTCAGTGTTTGTATCTCTAGGGATGACAACCCAGCTTACTTCAAAACTCAAATTCTACCTTCATAATAACTGCAGAATCCAATTGCTGAATTGGCTTACCATCGATTGATCGATTTCTTAGACATTCGGCTCTAGCCACTTCGATTGCACGTAAACTTTCTTCCTCGGAAATGACGTGAATGGCGGAACCCAGCTAAAATGAAAGGCAGGGAGGTAGTGACAGTGACCTTGAAGTACGCACAGATTAAAGCAGAGACAGAGGCATGTGACGTATACTGCTTCTAGAATAAATTTACCTCAGTCATATTTGAAAATACCTTGAATTCTCATTTACTTTGGTTCACTACCCCGAAGACATGGAGGTCCTCTCATCCAGTTGGTCGCAGTGGAAGATTGCACAACGTTTATTCCAACAAAATTTGTATCCTAATGTGCAGTAAAATCATCTGTTGATCGGGTATGCCGAAACTATAAGTTAGTCTTCTGGCAGCACACTCAAAGTTGTCTGAGGTGGGCATGGAGATAGTTTTTTGTGAACGGTCTCAACAGAGTCAGCGTGTAAACGTAACCTATCTGAGAATATCCACGAAGAACCAAGAGTTACTCAGCGGATCAAAATGTAACCAGCTATATGGCTATTGGGTCTGTTGGTTTCTTCTACTTACCGTTTAACCACCACTTGATATACCCAGTAATTTCACACACGAAACTGAAGGCATCATCCAGTTAATCAGTTACTTTATTCATCTTCAACCTGACCTTCAGTCTAACTCTCCTCTGTTTATCTTCCCCTCCCATTCCATCATTAAAAGCTCCTATCTCAGTGGGATCAAGTGATTACTATTAGCACTTTAACGGCAGATTAACATCCTCTGCGGCTTAAAATGAACCATCTCATATGCAGATGCGTTAGTTGTTTGAAATCACCACGGAACTAGCCGAACTGATGTCAGTAAAGGAGCGTGGGACAGATGAAAGAGAACTGATACCGTTTAGAAAGCACCAGGTTCTGGAACCAATAGGAAGATTAGTATCTAGCTAATCTGCAGTTCAAAAACAGTATGAATCAAACACCTTATTTATTTTGGAACGTACGAATCCCGTTATGTTTTGCTCGCCCCTTTCCTTGGACACAACCCTTTGATTATGAGGGAAATTTATCTCCATTCCATCTGCACTTTGCCTTGTTTTAAGTCACTGGCTTTTTCAGATCTTACTGGCTCCCGTTCGAGATAAGTCTACAAGGTTTCTCAACATCCGCAGCACACTAGTGAATAGACCTGAGTACGAAAAACAACTGTGAAAAAATCGAACAAACACTGAAACCGATGTCATTCACCGACTTTCGCTTATCTATTTCGATCTTGCATTTTGACTGGGTAGGGTACATCTAGAATTGGTTTTGGATCTCCTGAGACTTACTTTGAATGAGTTCAGTGTCACGTAAGGTTTTGTTCCTCCCCTGTTTGGTATAACAACGTTCTACGTGCCATTGGGACTTTTGTGACTGCGAATTTCACTAGTGTCGGTTCAACTAAAAACCATACAGATAGAATTTCACTAGTGTCAGTTCAACTAAAAGCCATACAGAGTGCTCGGTTTTCGCGATGAGTACCAAAAGGATACCCGTCCTGCTCAGATGCAGAAAAGAATTTGGACTCCGAAACCATTTAAAGGATAAGAAAGACAGTATTACTTCTTCAATCAGCAAACTTCTTATTGCACAGACCAGAGATACTTAAGAAGGACAGAGAACACTGTCTCACACTAGTTGGGTAAAAGTGCTTTATGGTGCGCTTCGCTGAGGCTACGACTCCTCGATAATGGCCACGTTTATGGCGCTTTCCCAGTTCAAAATAGTAAGATAACACCCAAGAGCAAGCCCTGCATCTGCACCATTTAGAAGTTTCATTAAGCCACCTGGACAGTCCATTATTAGTTTCGCAGCTGTAGGGTCAACAACGCGGCTAGGTCTGTCAAAGGGAAGTAAGCTAGAATTCCGAGAATTTTCTATGAACAGGCGTCTGGCGCGCGGTTCTGATCGAATACCACATTTTCCTGTTTGGTAACTCACAAACATCAAGTCTGCTCTAAACAAATATTTGACCGTGAGATTTGAAAAGAAGTTACAAGCTGATAAATATCATTACATGGATTTCATTTAGCTGCACCGCTCGACTACCAAAAACTAGTTGGTATCAGTGACCACCAGTCTTACATTTAGCTAGTCATACAAGCTTATAAAAGCTCAACAAGACGAAGAAAGATTCCACATAAACCGAAGCCAGCAAACTTTTCAACAACAAATTCCAAAACCCGCAGACAAGCCATGAATAGAAAGGTGAATTCACTGGTTAAAAACAATATTGCCGACTGTTATCACTAGGCCAGTTTAGAGGGTATGTTCCAGGCCAGTTTAGAGGGTATGTTCCAGGCCAGTTTAGAGGGTATGTTCCAGGCCAGTTTAGAGGGTATGTTCCAGGCCAGTTTAGAGGGTATGTTCCAGGCCAGTTTAGAGGGTATGTTCCAGGCCAGTTTAGAGGGTATGTTCCAGGCCAGTTTAGAGGGTATGTTCCAGGCCAGTTTAGAGGGTATGTTCCAGGCCAGTTTAGAGGGTATGTTCCAGGCCAGTTTAGAGGGTATGTTCCAGGCCAGTTTAGAGGGTATGTTCCAGGCCAGTTTAGAGGGTATGTTCCAGGCCAGTTTAGAGGGTATGTTCCAGGCCAGTTTAGAGGGTATGTTCCAGGCCAGTTTAGAGGGTATGTTCCAGGCCAGTTTAGAGGGTATGTTCCAGGCCAGTTTAGAGGGTATGTTCCAGGCCAGTTTAGAGGGTATGTTCCAGGCCAGTTTAGAGGGTATGTTCCAGGCCAGTTTAGAGGGTATGTTCCAGGCCAGTTTAGAGGGTATGTTCCAGGCCAGTTTAGAGGGTATGTTCCAGGCCATCTGCTTTACTTACGACTATTAGTAGCTGAAATTATCGCTGAGACAAAAATCCCATATTGTGAGTTCCAGCTATATTGCTCATGACATTTCCGGACTTAAATGAACCCTGAAGACTGCGGACTGAATTTCTATGACCGCTTGTTCGTTTAAGTTTGTGTGTTTCCTTCTCTTTCCATCTTTGTCTGCATTTGTGTAAGATGACCTAAGTTTCCAAGCCTTTGAATAATGCCTTATAACGTTTTCAACTGTTTGCTTGCAAAAAACATGAAACACACTTGGTATATTGAAATGCTGGTAACTTGGTTGCATTAATCAGTTGTGAATCAAGTGTCTGTTGATCTTTTCACCGAGCTTGAGAATTTGCTTGCAAATGTCTCGTCACTAATTATGAAGGCATCATCGGTGCGCTGTTGGGTGCGTCCGTCCTTTAAGTTTTGTTACGAAAACCATACTTGTGCATTGACTCACTTCCAATTGAAATCAGACTTGAACTGTTGTTCTTAAAAAATGTTCAAATCATACTAAAATTGAATTCATACCTCTTGCTTGCCTCTACAGGTATGCCACCAGATTTGTTGTATTCTAGTGAGCCCTGCTTATGAATTCAGACAATATTGAACAAGGGACTGTCAAATCTCAGTACAGTACTTTTTTAGTGTTATAGAATACATGCTAATAAAGAGGCAGTGAAAAGCACTCGTGCGTTGTATGTCAAACCCTGATAGATAGCCAATACTTTGATACATCCACATATGACGGGTATGTCTGGAAACTCAACCGTAACTGTGAATGGAAACAAACACTAGAGCTTTATGATTACAACGGCAACACGTGCCAATGTTCTCGTGGGAAACCGTTGAGGAAAAACTGGTGAAGTGCAGAGTCAGCCGGGGATAACAAAAACGACTATGACGACCCGTAGAACGGAAGAATACCGAACACCAGTCCTCAGTTACTCTACGTGCACTTGGATGGAATAATCAGATCGATTTTGCTAGAACTCACATTATTCATTCTGATTTCAAGGAATGTCTGATGTGTCTGTACGCTGAAACCTTAAAAATTAGTGTGCGTCCGAATTGTATCAACCGCAATGACGGTACCAATTTCCCGTGCAATTACAATGACTCTCATTAAGTGCATTAGCAGGCTGGGAACGAGGAATCTCGAAA
Organism: Clonorchis sinensis; assembly: GCA_003604175.2. Lineage (NCBI taxonomy): Eukaryota > Metazoa > Platyhelminthes > Trematoda > Opisthorchiida > Opisthorchiidae > Clonorchis > Clonorchis sinensis. Next base: position 14,641,235 of record CM030371.1, read on the forward strand.
ATTACACACAACCTCAGAGGAGAGCTTCCGCGCAAACCTGCCCACCTTCATTGTCGCATTCCACTGGTATGGCCAACCAAGTGAAACGCACGCGCACACACACAGATATGCCTAAGCAGCCTCCATCACTCAGAATTTGGAGACAATTCATCTGTCAACCGAATGCTTTCATCTGGGCGCATAAGGCGCTAGAAAAAGGTAACTCATGCTAGCTGAGACTTTAGGACCAAGTCGAAGCACAAAGGTCCGAAAAGGATCTCATATGGGGTCCAAGCATTTGCACATCCGAATTTCCTGGGTTTCACAGTACCTAAGATGCTTTGGATAGAATTCCTCGTAAAAGAAAACGACTCTTGTCGATAATCTTCTCTACGAATTGGAATGACTCCATCAGTCACATAAATTTAACACCGAATACGTAACCGAATAAACGAAAGGACACAGAAGAACAAGTCGACTGAGACTCTTTTGGCAATTACAAGCTACCGAAGGTCAGTAGAGTGATACGTGTTATCATTTTATGTCTGATTTTACTGGTCTTCCAAAAGTAACCATTATAAATGTCTTATTCGAGATGACGTTGATGGGTGTTTTGAAATCGGTTTGGAAGGTCACTGAAACGGTGACTCTTACAGGTACTGTGTCCTGGTCTTCATCGATAATGTGAACTGCATCTAGCATGTTGTCTGCGGTAACTTTTTGTAGGAGAGTCATCGTATAGTGCTCCCTGGTCGTGCGCAGCCAAAAAACGTTTTGAAGAAGCCAAGCCTGGCAAAGAAATGGTCCTTATGCAGCAACAAGTTACGTAGGAGTTTTATGATACAAACTGGATGGGAGCAACAAGAAGGGATCAATCTAAAGGATGGTCGCTTAAATTCAGAAGGCCGTAGAGTGGCGCGTCTTACATAAGAAAGGCAAAATACACTATCCGAGAAAAGCACCGCTTCATTTAGTACCCACTCACACCCAGGCTTCGTGAAATTACCTTATAGTTTCTACGCACAAAGAACGTTGCTATTCAAGGTGACAGCGTGAAGGGAGTCAGATGAAACTGGAAGTGCAGTTACATATGTGCAACTAATGGTTTACTGTGTTCAGTTGTCAAAATCTGTGTCGTTATATTCTAACACTTTGAAACGAGGAGTTTGATATTGATGCATTCGGTTATCTTGTGTGAGATCGCCACCTATGCATGGGTTGTCACGAGCGAACAAAGTAGCATTAGGAAATTACTGTGAGTGGTACCTAGTGCAGCCTCGTTCCAGCTAAATCTCCTCTATACTTGTAAGTAGTCAGCAAAGAATCGAAGTGCATCGTATTTTGATTAGGATCCATTAAAAACTGCTGTGCCTTTGAACGTCAGCCAATACTAACGTTGTTCTCCGAAAAGTCCATGTCTTGTCCATGTCTTTTTAGAGCTCACACTACTGCTACTATACCATACTATAAACTATGTAATATATACTGCCATATTTTATCCTTGTTATTATTGCTATGATTCGCTGAAAGTGCTTCAGGTGTTTTGTTTGGGTCAGTACACACGAAACAGAGTTCTGTATCAAGCCTGCCTACCTCTGATCAAACAGAACAGTTTCGGATACTATAATTTGAAATTGTTCCTGCAGACAGGACTGATTCGTAACTGATTCGTAAAATGTTTACACAAGTGTTGAATATACTAACTTTATTCCTAACACTTTTGTTACACAATGATACCAAGGTGATGAATTGAAAAGTCCAAAATTTTTTGGGGTGGCTGGTTCCTTCAACTCACTTCGGTTCCGCCAGATTATTAGCTGACGTACGCTAACCGAGTAAAAACAATTTGAGAACTACTTGTGACCAAGTGGCTTGGCGGAAACACACATTTGGCCATAAATTATCAAATGGGTCGCGTGCCCGAGAGAAATCGGTTGAAATATCTAAGAATGGTAAATGTAATTATATTTGAGAGAAACGTTTGAAGCACGTATACCCCGGAAAAGTAATTTGCGGGGAGCAGAACAGCAGGCTTCGAAGTCTAAATCACCTGAAATTTCACAAATGTGGTACTTAATGGGTAAGATAGCGAAATTTCCACATTGAGTTGGCACCATTTCACCTCAGTTCGTTTTGCACCGCATAATTCTTTTAGTTTGTCATGAAATAGGCGGCCTCATTTGAGTTTTGCTGCCATCGTCCGGTATTCAGAATAACGTAAACGCTACCCAAAATCTCCATTGTTGAATGGGAGAAGGAGAAAGCTCCCAGAATAACACAGCCGTTCTAGTCATCTTTACAAAGATTCCAATTATATAAAGGTTTTTAACAGTATTTTTTCGACCAGTCTGAAGAAACATGGTCGAATGGTTAAAGGTTATCTCTTCTTAATCTCTTCTTACCATAACTATTTTCCAAATTTCCAACTTCTTTAGGCAGATACGCACAAATACGAGCCGACTCCGGGTCATTGGATCCGTCACTTTGAGTTAGTGGCCCAATATTTTCTGATTTTGCCTTTCAGAAACTGATTTTCTCGAGAGTAAGATGCACCAGACATCAGGATAACCGTAAATTAAACTGTACACAATAATGAAGACCAACGCCATACACCAGATTCACCATAAAGTTTGTGATCTATTGACGTAGGGCAAACACGAAGGAAGCTTTTTATCAGATTACACGTACATCAGTTGTTAAAAGACACGAACAATTTTCACTCTTCTCAGAGTAAGATTATCAGGACGCATCCGGATTGGACTGGGACAACGTCCGTCTTCTAGTCCAAACACGAGCAGAGGAAGAATGTGAATACTCAATGAAAATATTCACCAACAAGCCATCCGCTGAGGACAAAGGATTCCTATGACCGCAAGCCTCAAAACTTAACAAGAAACCAGAAGGGACACACCAAGAAGGAGTAGACGGATCCTACTCCAAGCTTACCGGAATAAAAAATCACACGAGAAGTCAAAGGAATAAGGTCAGTGAACCAAAGTATGGAGTGACCTTTGACACAAAAAGACAGATAACGGAGCACAGAACCCTCCAAACACTAGAAGAAAAATGATCTAGAAGAAGTGCAGGCGGTGAAGCGAAGCAGGGAAAATCGGACAGCAACTCAATGGAAATGGAATCAAACGAATCAAAGGATGAACTAGAAACACCGAAAGAACCGATCGTAGGAAAAGAAGTCATAGGAAGTCGTAGGAAGTCAAAAAAGGTAGGAAGGTAGTCAAAGAAGTCGTAGGAAAGAAGTCAAAGAACGACGCAATAAAAAGTAAAAACTGGTTAATCGGATCAGGTGCAGAAGTTTGCATAAAAACATTATTCAATGCACCAACGAAATGCAAGTCATGCGGATCGAAACGCACCACAATTCAAAAAGGACCCGTGGGATTCAGGGGAGGATGTGTTGCAGGTAGACAATCAAAGAGCTAGATGCCAGATAGTCTTTGAAATCTATACAAACCTAGTCATGCATCGACGGCCTCTCCTCGACTGGTGACGAAATGCGTTTGTAAGCTAACTGCCAAGCTCGGCGGACATGTCAGCAGCCACCTAGCCAAGTATCGAAACTTGGTCAGAATGCTGTTGCAACAAGGCTTGAAGCATTATCTGTATGCCGATGGTAGCTGATAATGCTGACGATGGTCAGACTACTCTCAGGCTCCATAGGCTTTCGACGGCAGTTCGACACATCTCATGTACGCACATATCCGGTTACTGGTAACCATTATTATTATTATCCATTAGTATCTTGGCATGTAAAGAGATGGTTACAAACGGAGGGTACGCAGCATTAGGATGAGCGCTTGTGTAAGTGTACAAGTTACACGTACGAACTAACTCCAGCTAAACACTTGACAGAGTAAAACATATGGTATTACATCGCAGCGAAACGTACTAAAATGTAGTACAGTGTATAACCATCAAATATGAGGTGGCGGTGGAAGAAAACGGATAAACCTTTCATCCAATTCAGAAGCACCAGTTAACCAGCGAGTTAGGCTTGAATGGTGGTACACTTCTAGATGGCAGCGAGGGATTCATACCACCCATCTCCTACCGCATAATGATTTATAGTCAGAAAATAGAAGGTTAAATTTTGGATGAACTAAGTAAAGCGTGTTTGTGTACAAATAACTAAAAAAGTGCTTGACACCGGAGGTAGCGAAAATAATTTTGTCTGGTCAACATTTAGTGTACGAGCCACTGGACGCAGTAGGACAACATAAGCACCTACTGCATAACAAGCTGATCAAACATCAATGCATTTATGCAACCTGGTCTCATATTCAGCCAGGCTACAAAGGATATGCTTGGGCGACAGCTTTTCAGGCTATCATTCGCTGACTTGCGAGGGTTCCTGCCCAAGTCATCGGTCTAGTCGTTATGATATCGACGAACTAGCAGGGTCGCAACTTTCTAAGTGTTTCGTACGATCGCCACCTTCCCAAGCGTAAGTCCCCCGCCTATGTGATGTCTGTAAACCAAGAACGAGTTTGATGAGAATACAGATGCGGCTAATTTCGCGGGTAAAAAATTGCAACCAGATTGTTTTGGCTATGCGGGATTCCACTGATGAGCCGAAAATGTGTGAGATCCACCCTGAAGTCCGACAAAAATCGGTAGAGTTAGGTGTCAACCGAAGGGCACAAGATAACACACTCGGCAAATACGAGAGCCAAGTGTCAAAAACGGGGGCAAAACGTAATATGTTACTGACTGGTAACTTCAAATCCAAGGCCTTCATTCCACCTCGAACGCTTGAAATGTAGGTTTACCTACTGCTGGCTCATTGGGACCTTACTTTTTCTGATTACTACACATACTGTTTTTTATGGCTTCTCACACACACATGTCCCCGGCTTACATGTCCAGCGTACACATGCACACTCCAAAGGGCACACCCATAAGCCATAGTCTCCGTTCGATCAGCCTATCACTCGCTTTTAAACTCTCATGATATTCAATCGCTTTTTGACGGCATTGAACGACTGACACCTGCTCTACGTATAATCGGTTGCTGACTGAGTGCAATGGACCTTGTTGAAGTAACCTAGCCCTTTAGGACTTCAAAGTGTGGCTAACATTTTATATGAATTAACATGTAAAGCAAAGAGTTTTCTTCTGTTGAGTGCACAATTTGATCTTTGTTCACCTGACCTGTCATGTTTTATAGTTTGATGAACCTAACACCCAAAACTTAGGTCCTTTACAGAGGGTTTACCCCAAGGGTAAACTAACTGATTGAAGAACACCGTTTTAAATCGCCGGAGGTCCTTGTGCTCAATATGGACACCAGAAGAATGAATACCTCCCAGGTATGTGCTGTGTGACTCAAAATCAGGACACCAGTGGCCTATTTCACCCATCTACGTTCAGTCTTGTGGATCCTCAACGTACCCAAACCTGACTAACTTGGTTCAGCTACCATATTTGTTGACATAACAAAACCTCTTGTCGAATGGCTGTGGGCACCGACAAAAATAAGGTCGTTCGAGCACATCCTTTACTCTCTACATCTAAACAAGCGATTCAATTCAAAACAGTGAATAATCGATTCTAACGGGCCGATATAATGCTGCACCACAGGAACTGTGATGGTGGTGAAAATGTTACACTTCAAACCGGTGAATTCTGAAAAGGGGTTATCATGCTGCCACAATATGTTTGATGGATAGATTTAGTATTCGGCCTGTAGCGAAGGTCGTTTGATGACTATATTGCATGGAAGCGATTTATCAACCACATGATGTATTGCACCGCCTGTGTTAGTTAACGATCCATGAGCCTGTATTACGGTCGAGCGACTTTTGGACACAGGTGCTGTACAAGTTATTCATTCATCATTCATCATTCGAAACACACGATTTGTTGAGGCAGCTCAAGGATATGACAGTGGACTGCGTAAATAGCTGTCAGCCCAATTTTGCCTGAAAGCCGGATGATCTGCTGCTGCTGCTGCTAGGGAACAATTGCAATTAATCATTGTAAATGAATAACAAATACGAATTCTTACAGTGTTAGTGACAAAAATGAATACACTTAAGTTCTCTACCTGATCAGTAGTAGCGAGGGATATGAGTTTGAACAAGGCTTCCCAGCGTTACTTGCCTCTAATTATTTGTAAGGATTTCAGCTGTTCCAACTATGTCAGCTCACAGTGCATGCACTCAGTGCAAGTTTAAAAAACTGCCAAATTGCAAGAATACTCTACAACAAGTAAATATATGACAATATTTCTATCATGGCCTTACACTGGACACTGTCGTGAGTAGTATTTGCATTGTACCGTATGAACACATTATTGTTGTGTGAACTATTATTACCCATGGACCACAGGGGTACAATAAGTTTTGGTGTATACAGTGGAACTATTTCAATCATACAACAAGATTTAGATCATAGTTCCGCAAAGAAACACACTATGTAAGAGCGTTTTTGTCCTTCCTCTTCGGGTTCATCTGGTAAGGACGGTTACCAAGTTTTCGTTATACTCAAGCGCTAGTTTGTACTTAGCGGGATACATTGATTCATTTAGATAATATCACAAACGAGAGACTCAGCCAAGATTCAACCGGGTCGCCCATTATTACAAGTTTAACTTGCCAGGGTATTTTGCCCTTGTGAATGCAATTCGCTCAATCATTTAAGCAACTCCTTTGTAAAAGTGTCCAAGTTTTGTCTGAGAAACCACTTTGATCCAAATACAATAGCGATTTTACCAAAAGGCTTAGTATTAGCGGTACCCTAATGTGTTCTCTCTTCTCGGATGATCATGGAAAGGCACGACATTATACCAAAACTTAGAGTTGATGGATGATGCCGACGCTTAAGTGCTACGTAGACTTAGGGACAATTCTCCAGAAAGACTTAATTCGGAACAAAGTCCCTATTTGTCAGAACGGTTCCCTGTGATCCCAGTTTCTACAATGGAACCTTCTGTTAAAGATAAACCAATTCACAATACTTGGAATAGTTTGTTTTGGTCTCTCAATTGCCCAAATGTTCATTAAGCCGTCCCAATTCGCATTTTCCTATCCCAAACAGGAGAGACTAATTACCCTTTAGTTAGGCTAATCGACCCCTCAGGGAAAGACGATACAGTCGTGTGATTAAACAAATTAACTGGAGAGAATGCCAGTAGCTGACTTAATGTCACTCAGTAAACAGTGGACAACACCAGGACTGGGGAGTATTGTTGACGGCAGTGCACGCTATTATAGAGAACGGTAATCATGATGTGCTTCTCATCATTTAGATAGATTGATGTGGTGAGACTTTAATCTTGATCCATATTGATGAATTCGTTCATCCAGGCCATCCACGATAGCCGAACGAACCTTTCCTATAACTGATCAACTGATAAATGGTGGAACACGAAATAAACGGTTCTTTTTTTGTGTCGCTATCTCAAGCTGCCAAAAAATAACGGATTTGCCGTATACTTTGCTTCGTGATATCCATCAACTTCACTGCAGTTCCGAAGAAACTAACATAAATATAACCTGAATGCAAATTTACCAAAACAAGGACGACCAGTTCCTACAAAAAGAAAATGTTCGGCAAGTTTTTGAAGTGACCAGATACTGAAGCAATTAACCTCAGATCAACTTCAACGTAGACTTAACACTCTCCAAAGTAGTTTAGAACGCCCTGCACGCGGGATATAGTTAGGTCGTTTCTTGGTTTTCGCCAAGGAACCCTACTTAGTACTGGCATTTAGCTGTAAAATATTATGTTTGGCTCAGCTGATGACAAACAGCTGAAAGCCAGAGTTAGCATTTAGCGCCTTAAATAAACAGCACAATATTCCGCTCCCCGCGAACCAACTGTAACTTAACCTATGCGCATTCATCCAGTCTCTCAGCCTATATTGGCCGACCAGTCCGCCTCAGACGCCAGCCAACTGGCTTATGATCAGGCGGTTGTTATGGAATGTAGCATTTCTTAAAACGTTCTTCCGGATAAATAGACTCGGCTAAGTCTGAGTTCGACATAGAATAATTCGGGCATGAGTACACCAAGTCTTACACTGCCGGGAATGGGGAGAAGCAGACCAGACTGACCTTATATGAAACTGGAAATCCAGTCACTTGGGGTGCAGTTACAGCTCAACCGCATACTTTGGTGCACTATCCGCTGCCGAGACCAATACAGACTCTTATTGGACAAGCAGTTTCCGGCCCTCTAAGTTAGTGGTAAACAGTGAACAACGACGTGACTTTTATCGAAGGTCGTTACACTCCAAAGAGACATTGTTTACGTTAAACAAATGGTTTGTGTGGGGTTGAGGCGAAGGACAGGCATTGGACGATGCCAGTGGTTTCCGTTTGCTGTCTGGAATATGCTGTACAAGCGGAGAAAATGTTTCTTCGGTTTGATACAAATCTGTCTGTCACTTTGGAATGTTCAAACAAAATAGCTTTTCTCCAAAAAAAGTAGTACTAAAATTATTTTTAACCAGCCTAATTTGTGCTTGAAGTAGAATTACAGTTCAAATCTCTTCTCTTGTGAGCCTAAGTGAAATTTCGCAAGTCATCTAATCTACACTGATTAAAGTATTCTGAATCATCTACTTACCTCACAGTTCTCCCGTGAACAGAGGGTAAACGAATCAGAGCTGTGTGCGCTGATACGCAAATAGGCAACAAAAGTTAGATATCAACCAAATTCTGTCAGAAGTGGAACAGTGATGTTCTTTTGCGTTATTTTTTGCCGTTCATTTTCCATTAAGTCATATTAATTCGTCCAATGTTTAGGATGCATTTTTCTCGTTTGATAAAGGAACCCTTTGATAAAAGAACCCTTTCATCAGTTTTTGTACCCCGGTGCACTGGAAGTCGTCATAAAACTAAATATTCTTCACACCGTCTGGCCTAAATAGACGCAGCACCTAGTGAAAAGCGTAGATTTAAAGCAATTGTGGGAAGGAGAACGCGTGTAACAGTACGGTGGCTTTTTTATACTGTGAGAACTGATCCATGTGTATCAGCATAACGCACACGGTCCCAAAGATTGACCACATTTTACTCATTGTCAAAATGCCATATGATTAAGCTGGTATCACAGGTCGTGGAAGTAGAATGACTGTCTTTAAATTCTGTGAAAAGTTTACTCTTTGTAGGCTATCTACGATACGTTCAAAATCTTTCCCATGAGATGAGATAATAGTTGGTGAACTCATTTCTGAAATCTTGAAGGACAGGAAATTCAGTATCTTTCCCCCAAAAGATAATTGTCCCAGAAAAACAAGCTGAGCCTAAACCAGCTTCACGAGTATCTTATTCGTTAGGATCCGAGCACAGATAATTTCTAATTGACTTCACTCCTTACTTTATGGTTTGCAGTGATATCCGTGCCGGATAAATGAATCTTTTGCTGTTATACCAGGAGAAGATTAATCCGAGAAACCAGTCTTGATTATTTCAGATATCAAACTTTTGTTGTGCGCAAACCATTGGTTATTTGCCTTGCCTTGACCGGAATAACTAATGAATTCCGACGAAAATATGACTGCTGATTCATTCAGCGAAATCAGGATCCCACATTTTCACCAACCTTCATTCGCAAATGGACGACCGACGAACTGAACGAAATCCTAGTCTATTTCTGAAGGCTTCCCAGACAACAGCATATTACCAAGCGTCCAAAACAATTTCTAGTGGCATTACATTTGTTTCCTCCGCAAAAGTAAACTAAACGGACTACCGAACCCTTTAGAACGATTAATTAACTTGCTTAGCTCTGCGGCTGATTCTAATAGTCAGACCTATCGATTCCGAGGTCTATTACTCTAGGTTGATGTACGTCACTGAAATTTTTGGCCTACTCCGTGATGCCGCATTTTACCATTTACGAGTCTTGAAGTAAAAAGTCGTCGTATTTAAAGACGAGTCTTACTTCTACTATTTAGGAATCTCTGCTTGCACGCACACGAAAAGTTCCCTCTTTCTACAATGTGGGCACAGCAGTCTTCGATGGGTTTGAAATTTTGTATAAATTCATTGTGCACGAATCTGATCAACACGGAGACCTAGATCTGTGGGAGTAAGTCAGAAAAACTGGTTCCCATCGATCAGGAACTGACAGACATATAAGAATCCCCTTGTCAAAACAGCATGTAAAACTATCCGAAATAGCTCAATAAGAATAGAGCTAGTTTAATTCATTCATTGGACAAGGGTTTGGGTTAGGTTATTGTAAATCATCCAGGATATCACAACAATGTAGTATACCAAATCTTTTGTTGCACGAACCTTATCATGGGTTCAGTAGAGAACGATGAAATAGTTGAGGCTGAGTGTATCACATTTGGGTTAAGCAGATCCATTCGTCGCATAGAAGAGGCGGACCAAGGAAACATTCCAGTTGAGAGCATGGGAATCTTCATACTACCAAAAACCCACGAATCCGGAGCTTCTCCAAGGCCGATTCAGCGCCAGTTGGCACCTGGGTCTATGCAATGGGCTGCCTTCACGAAAGTTTGGGATTTGCAGACGGCATATCCAACTACATTACGCCCGAGGAAACAGCAGTCTCGTTTGAACTTCAGTCCTTCTCCACAGGCGCAGGCATTGGGCTATTAATCCATCTTATTGGCCAGTGCAATAATCGCCAACTTTTAGACCTATCAAGAGATATCTGGTGTACCAAATTTCCATGTCAAAAAACCTTTGCAATAAGGTCTGTCAGCCACACTAGATATAACGTCGACATTGAGGTCACATTTGAATCCGCAAGGTCAGTGGTGACCAAGAATTTGTGGAAGGTGTGTCCGATTTTAACTCAGCTTTGGCCACACCAGCTTCTTTCAGGGCACTCGGGAAACCTAGCCTTGAAAGATGCGGGGTAATTAGCAGAACCCGTTTCTATTAGCTGATCATTGGTAAATCCAGCGCAGACAAAGACCAAGGAACTTCACTGTCTGGGACGGTCTGTTATAAGTTATTCAGACCCGAAAGAGGTCCTCGAATTCAGCTTATGGGGGTCAAGCTGTCAGTGTCAGCCCTCTCATGAGACTTCGACATCGGTGCCTGCACGATCCCCCTGATTTGTCGCGGAGCATAATTTGAAACTTGTGTTACTTGATTCCTGTTTATTTCATGAGTAATAACTTTGAAAGCGGAACCATGAGTTCTTTTGCTTGAAATCTTGTCTCTTCCCTCCTTACTACCTATCTGTCCCCAGTCTCAGCGTTGACTGCAAATTTCAGGAATGATATTACTGACTGTGGAAGCCATTCTCCAAAAACACCTAAATGGTTGGTGCTCATTATCCTGAACACCAGACTAACTTTCCAAAATTCATTGTCTACACTAATGTCACCAGTAATAAGTACAGGACACATGAATAAATGATTGGACACGGTAATTGATATGCCCAAAAATAATTCCGAATGAAGCACCATGTCTACTCAGTTGGCGTACATTCTGGTTAGCGATATGGTACAACGTAGACTTAGTAACAAAACTTCCTGCCTTCAGAGATGTTTGTTCTCTCTCGGATTATGGCTTCTTCCGGTTTACCTTTTTCCAACGGTAGGCTTGCTTGAAGAAGTCCATTGGAAGTAGATGGGGACATCCCTTTGGGATACTTCAACCCTTGTACCTCATCCGTTTATTTGGATCTCTACCAGGGTACAAAAAATACCATATAGTGATCCCATACCACACAAGTGGCAAGTAAAGCATATGCTTCGTTTAAATGAACTATGGCTCCTACCATCCTATTGACGCAACGTTCGATTTTTTCTTCTACTGAATCCGCATATCTTTGGTCATTGACTGTAATTATGGTACATGAGCTATGAGCAGCAAATTCTCGCTGATTGCATTACGATGGACCTAACCATCAGCACTAGGTGTCGGGCTGTTTTTTCCAGACGTGTGTTCGACCAACCAACCCCATAAACCTGGAATTTTGCTTGAAAATATCTAAAGTGCAAGATATTGAGCACTTGTATGTGATATGGGATCTCCGAAGAACTGCAAAAGAACTGCAAGCAAAAACACTGTTTTACACGAGTGCAAAACCACGATGCCTTTTCCGACTCCTGTCGGAGCGCTTTTCCATTATGTGATTGTTTGGATAACGGGCGTCTATGTAGTTTCATACAAGCAGAACCTGTTTTTTACCAAGCATTCACATGTACAACTGGATGGCGAATTGTTAGCCAAACGCTCTTTTCATAGGCAAACTTTGGCAGCACTCGGAAACGGAAACGTATGCACCTAAAAATCCGTTGATGAATAAATAGGCGGAAGTTCTTGTGAGTATCAGTGACACGTTCATCACACGTGTATTACTTGTTTATTCGAGTTCATCTTCCTGAGACATACCAAGGACGTTTACATGTTCAGCTTAAATATATTTTGATTTAATGGAATATTCCCGTGATTTTACCTAGGGTCTCTCACCAAACTGTGTTGAGCCTCAGGTGAACTGGGATCTTTGAGGCTGTGTTGCATCGTCTCGGTTTCAGCATGTCAGGTTTATGTGGGTAGTGTGAACTGACGTAGCTGCTGATTGGTTGCTCTTGGCCGAACGGTTCTCCTCAAGCTATTTCCTGGGAAGTAGCTGGTTCTAGACACTCTTGAGACTCTTAAGATGAGCACTACTGATGACACTCCCAACAAGGACGAAGCAGATCTGTAGTGTTTTCTCGGCTTTTCAGCATAGGTTTGCTATACTGACAACACAAATCCTCGATTGAGGATTGCAAAATATTCTCAACTACCAACATTGTATGCTGAATCCGCCATGGGTGTCACGCTGTTAAAGAAGTCTATGTGAGGCAGAAAACTGCCCAGCTACATGAAAAAGTTTCTAACTAACTTAACGGTTAATTACTATTTCGCATCAGGTCACCGATTTTTATTCAGCCTTCAAAGAGTAAATACACAACGACTTGGGATCTCGTCAACCGGTGCACTTCCTGTTCAGCTGATGAGATATAGGCTAGATCGTATCCGCGTTTTTTTTGTATGATGGTGAAGAGAAAATCCGAATCTTATACCGTGGATGGTGAAAATGCGACTGACTCATCGTAACTTTTTCGGCTACAGGAATAGATAATCGAACTGGGATGACGAATAGTTGCAAACCAACGTTCCTCGTTAGAGTTAACCTAAATAACAGCAGATTTATTCGGTGAAGCTAAAAATACAGTAGGACACCGTATTACGTTCCGTAAAACAACTGCACCGGATGATGACTGTTTGATTATCTGATGATGACAATGTTGATGAAAACTTTATTCAGCTGGCAAAGACACCTGTTCTCTGGGGTGTTTCTTTGTCAGACAGGTGAGGATGTGGGGTCCCTATAACCGACTGACACGAGCTCAGGCCATTTTCCTTGCATACACTTATTTGCAGCAAAAAATCATTAGCTACGGACAACATCGTCATCAGGCGCAGCAGCAAACCAAGGATAGGAAATGGGCTCAACTGTCATACAGCCACAGGAGGAAGTAAACAGACAAAAGAAAAGAGGCGTGGGGATTCAGCTAAAGCCCCATATATCGCCACGGTAACATGCATGCGCCTCCTAAATTCAGTGAAATGAACGCACCTGAGATCACGTTCGTGCAAGAGGCCATCTGTGGGATTGACCCAGAATCATTTGCAAGGCCTGCTCAATACAAGCCTGTAGCCCAGCAGCAGACAGGCTTTAGATGGTCAGTTGGACTTTGAAATGACAGCGCGCTGACAACTGGGATCGGCTTCCGATTACGTTCAAAAGAAGTGGATGCGCCTCGTCCGGGAAGCAAGGGAGATCCTGAAGCGCAAGGCTTGTCAGGGGCAGTGAGGTGAGCTTGGTGTTACCAGGGCTAATGTACCTTTCGGGTAGCTGGAGTAACAAGTGTGGAGGGACTGGAGCCTGTGAACGGAGAACAATTGACGCGTCTACAAGGCGAAGGTTATATCTCAGCAGCATCGGAGGATTGATCTTGTGTAGGTCCAAACTTCAGCACTTGAGCGTCTTTTCCATACCAGTCTGAGGCAGATACATAGTGTTCTCCAGGCGGAACGAGTGCCGGACACGGAGGTGCGCATCGTGACGGCTGATGGGTCTGTAGCCGTCACTCACTAGATCACCCGTCATAAACACTCAAATCACGTAACATTTCCTGTCCCACTTGCAACTTTAGCCGACAACATGTACACTACAACTTCCCATTCACTTTTGTTTATGCAGCTACCAATTGCGTCACGCGCCAGGCCTACGAACTTCAACCACATCAGGTCAAGTTGTATTCACGTTCTTGCAATTACCAAACACGAATGGACACCCCCTCTCTTCACACTGGACACAATAAATAGGCATGCAACTCGGCCCAAAAACACTCGCACGCACAGGACAGGAAGTCAACCAAGCTCCACAAGTCTCCACGGACAATTACGGAACACGTGTAGCAGCTACACTACGGAGAAAGGCAGGTCTCGTGTCCGGAACTTCACTCAGGAACTCTGAACAAGTGTCCTCAAACGATAAATCACTTTTTGGCTCATTCCCTTCTTGCGTTTTGTTTATTTTTGTCAACTGCATATAACTTTTGTAATCATCATCATTCTGGTAAAAACAGACATCTGTTAGTGCTTGTTGCCTTCTGATAATCAACCTAGTTACGTCACAATCAGGTCACTAACAGGTCATTATTACCGAATGGGTGGGAACAGGATCCCGGAACAGCTTCTGTGTGGCCGGCAGAAGACAAAGAAACAGAACCGTGAAGGACGAAATTTGCGATATCTGGATACCTTGACCAAACCTCTCAAAGCTGCTGGCATGGACCCAGTCCAATGGGAATCGCAATCACAAAACAGGATGGTATGAAGGGAAACGTTGCAAACAAGTTAGTCAGTTTGTTGAATCTTAAATTCGAGTCAGTGTCGAGTTATTCCGTGTGCCAAGCCCACAACGGTGCTATGAGTAACTTTCAGCACTCGTCCTCCTCCTCATCGTCATCAGCATTAGCAATGTGTGAACGAAATTCGCCATGTTTATCCTCTGTACCCGCTAAGAGGTATTTTGAAGCTGTTCACATTATACAGTGTGCTAACCTGCTCGACTGTATTCAACTGCATAAAAGTTGTTTAGGTAGGATCCATCATGAAAGGGCCGCTCAGACACAACGAAACACACTTTACGCGGTACCCCATTCCAAAGACATCCGGCCACACAGGCCAGCACACACATAAACACAAATGCCAATGCACACTTATTACATGCTGATCGCAGCCGGCGAGTTCATTTATTCACGTTGGAAATTTTTTAAAGTCAGTAGTTGGTTTCAGGATAAATAATTGCCGCATATACATTTAGGCAGTGATTTTTCTAATGTCAGCCACGTTTTTAGCACGCGGCTTTCAAGCGGCAGAGAAGCATCAGTGTTGAACACTGATGTCATGCTGTCGATGATGGTGATGATGATGTGATCAGATCCTCACCGATATGGGCTTTTTGGTTGAACAAACTAGTCCGCGAAACGAAAAGGCTTAAATGATAACTGTTTCACAATTGGAAAAACACCTGGATTAGTTTACAAGAGCAATTTTGGTAGTATGGCTGGCGCTTGGATTGCTACCAGATGGTAAGGTAACGCCACGAAAGAACCAAGCTAACTTGGCTTGATTTTGTATGAAGTTTACATTAGCCTGTCTACTGCAGAGAAGTGAAACCTATCTGACTTACCAACTGTTTTCTTTTCGCTCACCCCGCGAGAAATTCTGACAAGGACGGAACTTCTATCCACACTGACAGAGTTTCTTCCTCAATATACTCAGATGTTGCATTGTTCATACATTTCCTTATGAAACAGACGAGCCAACTAGTTGTCGTTTTAATTATTTTGGGAGCAGATAAGTCGGTTGGAAAATGGTCGTTAAGACCAATATGAATCAGACTTACCTACCCAGCTAAATCATGCCGTTTTAAAAAGACCACCACCCTGGAATGACTAGATCCGTTCGGAGCTGACCAATTACTCTCATGGCCCTGTTCCCGTGAGCGACTTTCTTCCACGTCATCATCGGGTGTACCAATTCTTTCGTACGAACAAGCCTCGGCACAGATCTTTTTAAGTGTCCACATCTGTGGTGCGATTGTTTTGAGTAATTATGAATGGGCGCTAATTGCCCCATGTCGAGCTCTAAATGCAATCATTTACAAATAACTTACTTAACTTCCCTTAAGTGTATTTTAACTAAGAAATACTGTTATATAACCATCATAAAAAAACATGGCGTAATGTTTATTCTGAAGATGAGGAAGTAGACATTGGTGCTGTTATCTCTGATGGCGATGACGTACTATGATGGCGATGATGTACTATCGTACACAAAAGATTCAGCTGGAATTCCCTTGAACGCCTCATTAACATTAAAGCAATTTCCAAATCAGTGCTTTTCACCACTTGAGATAGTATTTTAAACAAAGTTGAAATGTACTTGCATTTTGAATTAACACTGTCCGACAGCTCACCAACGTTTCGCCCATTACTTGGAATCTGAGGCTAAAATTCGAAAAGTTACAACTACGAAGGCACGTCATCATCAACTGTTGACTTTTAGCTAGCGAGTGCGCTTGATCTGTGGATGAATAGCTGATTCAATAGAAGATTGTAGCCCCCTGGAAACACATAGCCCAATGAATCAGGCCTCACCCAACTACAGTAATTCTTCAAGACACCTAATATGACAGCCTGCAATTTTTGTCCGGTTCCCAGTTCGATGCCTAGATTCGCTACCCAATTTACCATGTGCATTTCGGCGCGCTACGTTGATCCCATGACCTCTTCTAACTAGCTTGATCAACTGCAGATCCCTTGCGCTTTGCCCCTGACTGGAGGGAACCTTGTGCTTTCACTGATCAGCACTCGTCTCGCATATTCCCCAAATTTTGTACTCAGAATCTGTTGCAGATTTTTATGTGCTTGTTCAGCGAACGGTCATCTTCTTCAGTCGTTTCGTCTAATTCACTCGTCCAAAAGCCTGCCATCAAGCGAGCTGGCTTCTCCGTGGAAAGATCATACAGAAGGTGGGGGAGCCGTGAAAATTTCTCATCGATTTTTCGATGGGGATAATTTCTAGTCCTGGAAGTTTTCATCATAAAACTTAGTCGGCGCTATTTTCTTGTTAGTCGGTAAAGTACGACCTAAAGGCATTTTTCTGTTTAAAATGCGACTTCAAGTCCTCTGGCGGTGTGCGTCAACGGCTCTACCAAAGTAAAGGGAACAAATCACTTCTGGTAAAAATTCAGAGATAGACAACGAAATTTGCCAATCGTCACCATATTTTGCTCAATGACACTAGCTTTCTTATCAGACGAGGTGTGACAGAGGAGCATTCAGACTTGTGCTTAATACTTGTGTTGCAGAAATATGTTAGATGTGTTCTAAACCAGAAACTTGCTGAGAACCAGGAGAAATGATTGGCGTACATGTGATTTGGAATTATCCTGTTCCCGCGGCACCTCGTATAGACAACATGAATTTTAAAAAGCATGTCTCACTGAGTGAAAAGATCGAACGCGTCTGAGGAGAAGATATAATTCATTGTTGTCGACCGGAAATTACTGTCGGGCGCCAAACCAAGCTAAGTATGAACAGTCTTGGAAGTGACCTGGTCTTTAAGTTAAGAAAAAGAAAAAAAAGAAAAAAATTTTGATCGATATTGATGAATGTTTTTTTTGGATGGTATGTTGCTCATTTTTGCACAGACCTGTAGTTGCACACAAACTATCAATGCAAATATTTAAAACGATTTTCTGGTCTTGTACTTAGGCTGGGGCCTAAATGCATAATTTGAAATTGATTTCTTGCTGCAGAAGAAGATAGACCTCTGTGGTTTCCTAATATGTGGAACATTACCTCACTTTCGCGCAACTGATCCACCGAAACCCAAGGCTTGTAGGCTCAGTGGAGGTTTAGAACAAGTTCCTAAGCATCATGTTTTCTGTCTTGTCAAACATGTGTTTCAGTTTGACATAATACATTACCCATAAGTTTGCTAAAAGCATTCCGAAAGTCTACCACCGGTGCTGCCTTTAATTGGGCGTTCCAGGTTGCCGTAGTTCCCGAATTTTCATTGATCTGGACGCCAAAGTAAGAAACAATATATTGCGATACCTCAGAGGTCGTACCAGCTGAAATATATGGAGGTCCCTGTGCTGGATGTTTCTTGGCAATACATCACAATCGAGAGGTTTAGCTGGGATACATTTGAGTCTTCTACTAATACCAAGGCATTTCACTGTTTGCGGACAACTTAGTGTTCAAGAAGACCACGTCTGACGGAAACTCGTGGTTGTGCCTATCCGATGATACCAAAAAAGACGAAACTATAATTTAACTTTGGAACTTCTTTCTTATGTGTAGTGTAGTCCGCCAGTCAGTCAAGCCTACCATGACATCTCGCATATTGTACAAGCCGAAAAAGGAAATGGTCTTTGTGCGACACAATCAGTTGAAGAAAATCAGTAGCGAAAGATTCAGCCGAGTTTCTTGTCAACATTATGCAAATGAACGTATTTCGCTAGGTAGTCCATCTATTTGAGTGGATACGTTCAAGCTGTAATTGTGCCTGTCTTCTTAAACCTAGAATTTAAAAATGGCGTTTAAACCGCTCATATGACATCATTCCATCGAGCATGATGCATCCTTATTGGCCGAAAGGACTCGGAGAGCCATCTAAGATTGGTAGGTTACAGAATTCACAAAGGTAGGAAAATTCAAGAGAAACTTCTACGCTGCAAACAAGCCCAATAAGAATCAAACACAAATCCTATAATACAGTGAAGTTTTTAAGCTTCTCCTGTGTCAAACGGTCTAAAGCTGCAAATAACCATCTCTCTAAGAGCCAGTGATCGACGCGACCTCAACATGTCAACTCGTCAGCTGCAACTCAGTGGAATCAGTCCGAAGTAGCCAGTAGCGGCCTACTGGCAGCAAGCACCTTTGGTCAACCGAAACCCTTTAGGTGCTCACATAGAAGGTAAAATGGAGGGAAAGTCAGATGATTAGTGTGCAGCTCTGAATAATTACTGAGTCCTATTCTAATTAATTTTCTATCCTTTCACACAGTCCGTTTTCCTGATAAGAATAACCGAATTTGATAAACAGTCTAGTAGCCGTCTCATTTGTCTATTAAAAATACAATTGTCGAGGCAATCTGGCTAACCAGTGAATCAATAAGTCCAGCATTCTGACACTACATGACGCCGTTATTTCATAAATGACGTGGGAAAACACTAGGGACTTTCAAATTAATAAAGTATTTGTTATGTCAGTACAAATTTCAGTTACATTTCCCGGGAAGTAACTTAACATCAGCGCTCACAAATGCGTTAACAAAGTGATGTGCTTAAATTTGCATTTTCCACCAGTAATCAGGAGGTTTGTAAACAACGAAGCGAAATGAGAATTCACCAAATAGTGGACGAACGCGGGAGGAACTGAACGAAAACAGATTACGTGTGACGGACTTGGAAGTGAACTGCATGAGGGATCCTATTTTCCTCTTCCGAGCGAATAACACTAAAGGTTGCCTGTTCTTGCACGCCACCGTTACCGCTGTCAGAATTGATTGTGTTGCACAGGAAACCTGTGATATTTTGCATATGCTCTTGCTATGAGAGGTGATCGCGCGCTCTAGGTAAAAGTAATGCCTAAATACTGTCCAATGTGACGGTGAGCGAGGTCAAACGCACTAGTGCCGTGAATCATGCTGAGACCAGCTCACCCAGTAGTGCTGATGTTCTGAAACAAGCCGTCCACCAGCTGCATAACGTGATCTACTGATTACATTCTTGATGGAACAAATTTCTTCATGATTGTTTTGGAACAAGAGAAAAGTTCGCTGAGTAGCAATGATGGTAGCTTACGTGGGTGTATTGCGTAACTAGCGAGGCTAACCATTTGGTTGAAAAAAGAGCTTTATATTCCATTGGGTTTTAAAGAGCTGTCTAAGACCAAAGTGCATTATCCTCAAATTAGTGCATACCGGCTCTTAAGCCCACTACAACTGCCGGGTTACACCCACCAGTTACTTCCGAACGGTTGTCCAATTTGAACATACTATTGGTAGCTTTGGAGTTTATAAAATTTTCCCTACTGTTGGAAAGATTTGTCTTGTACGTCTCCTCTCGCATTTTTTCCAGTTTCTTCTGTGACAATACCATCTGGTGCACTTTACAAACAACCACGAAGTTGGGTATCGAAATCATTGTCGGCTTTGGATTAAACAAACAGCACTCTTGACAAACACTTTAAATAGAGCATCAGAAGTGCGCTTTGTTTCGGCATGCAGTTGACATTTTCAAAATACAAAGTTCTGTTTCAGGATCCTCCAGTCCCTCAAATCGCCTTCAGTCTTTGACTGATAAGTTTGGGTTTCATTTTAGGGTCATAAATTTTTGCATGTGCTGGATCGTGACGGAAAAAGTACACACACAACTGAGCTACGACTAATACTTGCCATCTTGTGTCACTACTGGATTTAAAAAAGAATACCCCTGATGATGTAGAGCCGTGCTGTAAGAGGATCCTTGTTTCAGTGCTGTGAAGCTTGTCCACTCCTATCTGAATAATTCAAACTTCAGATATTTGACAACAGACGTCTTTGTAATGTAGCAGGCAGCACCATGTCGGTGATGAATGTGTTCGTAAACGAGTACAGGGTAATGAATCGAATTTATTAGAACATCAGATAAAACTTATCAGGTTGAGGTGGTTGGGGCGTGTCATACGTTCACCCGATCAGCATTTGTCGAAGAAAGCTGCGTTGATGAAAGGTCCGCAGAGGCAGCGTGAAGCGAGAGCGGCTGCTGTCAATCTGATTCATGTGGGATTTGCGTGCCTTTTTTGATGGATGGACTCCACGTGATTCTGCCTGCACGTAGCTGGAAATTCTGTGGACATATCATGTAACAAATCCCAGTGGTGATTACGCTCTCACTTTCCACACGGACTGAGATTTACCTGTCGTTGTCTGCTGAGCTCTTGTTGGGGATTACAACAGATTCTGTGGCCAGTGGCTTCTTTCTCGAACGTATTACTCAGGTGCCCTTAAGTCAGAAAGTTTGAAGAGGATAGAATACCTGCTGTGAACCCGGGAACATCGGGATTTTTCAATAACTTTCCACATATCCACGTTCTTTTCCCTCTTCACTAAAATCTCGTTCCTACAAGGTTTTCTATGGCACCTAACCACCATTTTCTACTTGCTATCTGCGATGGTGATGACGGTGATTTGGATGATCGAAAAATCTCCCGCCGAATTTCATCCACCATGTTGAGCGAGTATGGACAAAACATCTCTTAAAAGACGGAAGGCAAGGTGTACCGTGCAACAGAATCATGCACTGGGACAAGTCGGTGCATGTCCTGCTGAAACGACCACCCTTGCCTGTCCAATCAAAACCATCTTATGACAAGTGTATAGTCACTTCCCATTTTTGTTAACGAGCAGTTAAAACAAGTATGCCCCATATCACCGGTTAAACGTCATACAAGAAAGTCAATGTTGAATTCTAAAAGTCAAGCCTCTTGAGGCCTACTAAGTACCAACTGAAACCAATCTGATGAACGGAGGTAACGTCCATCACATTATTTCAACAATGGACCGGATGCGTGCAGGTCGGTCTTCAAGAAATAATGTACTTGAATTCGAAGACAAGGTCCATTGTTCACACAGATGCTGACCTAGTCAGAATAAAGGCAATAGATCTTTTGCAACAGTGTCTGTCGGAATTCAACCACCTGCGGCTAAATTGACCTGGCAGTCATGTCCGCCATAAATGACCAGGACACGTTCTGATTGTGCACCGAAAATCGGTTTATTCCAGCTGAGTAAACAGCCGGTTCATACCAACTGTCACGCATCCGGCTATATTGCTTCATCTTAAAAATAAACTAATAAAAGTGGATGTTATTAAGGTCTGAAAATCAAACCATAAAAAGCAACAGGTTTAAACTTGTGTCGTGAATTTTCCCACCACCCAACATCATCGGCTTTACCATAGAAACCTACGTCTCAGAAGGATCATGTGGTTCACGCGGATTAACTGCAAATAATTATTTTTCTAAACGGGATGGCTGTTTATCTGTATAGTCCAAAATCAGGCAAAATGACCCACTAGACAAACCTGACCAAGCCAACTGTGGCAAGAGAAGAACTGATTCTAGAAAACTTTGCTGGTTAGATGAGCCTGAGTTCCCGCCTCCACAACGACGCGAAAATCAATCAGGCTAATAAAATGGTTAATGGGACATCGCTGTGCTCTGCCTCATGAAAGCTTGTGAAAGTCATGACTCTAGTCTGGTCCGGGCTAGCCAAACTCAGGATATGCCATTTTCATGCCCGGCTCATGTAGTGGTTTCCTTGCTAACTTAACGTCGTTTGCTTGCATACGAGAGTTGTACACACCTACAAACCTAGATATGTGAGCAGACCTGAAAAATGCTCATTCATTACGCATGTGTGAACACCAACAACGCTGTTGATAGCTTTGAGGGTTCAACAAAGTTTCTGTCAGAAAAAAAACAACTCAAAACCAAACAGTGTAGTTATTTGATAAAGCACGCGCCCAAAGTGTCACATAGATATGCCCAATCTCTGCCAAAAAACATCATCGCTGTGAACCCATCCGTGACAAGTAGTTGAGTGAGTACTCATAAAAGTCTGGGTTTCATTTATTCAAAAAAAGTCTCCATTTTGATAACGGTTTGGTACATGTGGCACAAACCTGTCCAGGAATTCGCCTCTGAAATAACTGCATCTAAAGTCAAGGTAAGTCAAGACATTTGGGCTTATACATTGTGCAAAAACAAGTTACACTTCTGTGTGACTCTGATGATACGTAAAGGAGAGCCAATACGCCTGTAACAGTTAGGATATTTATGGTACGTATGCGAACTGGGATTGATGAACATACCGAGAACTTTAGGCAAAACCGCCACATTGTATCCATTTCTAAACAACATTTAAATGCTCTTAGCAATTTTCCAGAGTACTGGAATCTTGGGTGCATTCATCCAGCTTGACACTCACCCAAACACATAACGAATGACTGAGAGAATCACCAAGTAGGTCGCAAATTTCCAGGTCCATCGAAGAGGACGCAGTCTACCGGTTATAGTGAATTAAGCTTTTGGATAAAAATTCCAAAACACAAATTCGTTTCAGGAAGGCTACTTGTGTTTCCACCAAGAAGTGGGAACTGCACTCCAGTTGAAACACACTGTCGTTTGACGTCCCTGATGACTTCAATTTCCGATAAATGTAGAAAACAAAAGAAAACGAACCAGGGTCAGACCGCCAAATAATGAAAAGAAAACATGAAACCAGGGTTGAAAATAGATAGCCATATGGACCGCATTAAGAACCACTTCAGCAATCTTCAGTAACTGTCAAAAATACTGCTGAATGCGGCATTATTCGGGAACTTTAGAAACTTTGACAACGTAAAACCTAAATTTAGAAAGGAAAATATCCGATCAAAGCCTCCTAAAATCGTTACCCAAAAAAAACTCCCACTGACGCCTTGGAAAATGCAAGCTGATAAAATTCAGAACAAATTGAATTACCACATGTAAAGAACATTCCAGAAATGGCCTGGATAACCCAATATAAAGGTGGTCTAAAAGCTTACAACCGCACTTGGGAATCGAAAGGATACGTGAAACAATGAGCTGAAACATTGTTCTAGACAATAGTTACTGCTAAAAATGTAACAGATATTACGTTTGACTAGCAAGAATGTCATACATAACACGGGAAAGATAGACAGTGAAATTTTCCATAGGTTTTTTGATGAATGAAAATAGTGGATGGGGACAACTAAAAAAAAATCCATGTACTTTCGCAAACGAAAAATTAGGGAAGAGTAATTATTGGGGAAGAGGCACTCAACCGAGATAATCACTGCCAAACTCAACACGACTGATCTAGTTTGTCAAACACTTAGTGAAATGAATCCGAGATGACATAGCACCGCAACTCAAAACAGAAACCAACAGAAGGAATTTAAGTCATCCATAACATAACCAGCGGGTTAAGCAATCCGACGGAAAGGTACGTACAGTGAACAATAAAACAAGGAAGCAAACAAAACTACCAAGTGGAACCGATTGAAATGGAGATACCATATAAGCCCAACCAAATGAAAGGGGTTCAACAAAATCAAGAAACACTTTTGGGAAAGATTAATTACCTCAACGGAAGGAATTCGTTAAAATCAACGGCAAGATGGGATACACTAAATTGCAAATCACAAACGGGAACAAAGATAAAGAACTGCTGATACCCAGCTATTCAATACACTGATGAAGCTTGTGGACACAACACAACGCAAATGGCAAATGGACTTATGACGTCACAAAGGAACCAGAACTGGAAAATCGGATAAAAGTTGTTTGGTGTTGCTAATTGACTGAGTGAACAGATAGTGGAAGGGTAGAATTACCTAATTAAAGGCGACACCTCTTCTGCTAGCGTCAAATGTTTCCCAAGACATTTGCTAATTTCAGAAAACAGATCATCCATCTACTTGTTACTATATAACACCTACAAAACCATTAATCTCAACAGATTTTGCTTTGCCAAACAGATTTTGTTACAGTTCCCCATGATGCACAAAGTTTATTCCAAGTTAGATTATATTTTTAAAAATACGCGGATCTGCGCAAAAGACCGGTTCCGGCCTTTTACCCTGAATTTTCATACCCAGGCTTTCTGTAGGCGCCATGAAACCAGCCAAAACTTCAGAGGATCAAGGAGCAATCGACTGCAAAAGATTACACTAGAGGTACAGGCACGTGAACGAGCCACTGCCAAACGAGTAAACGGTTATTGTTGGTTGCTGACAAGTCGGTTTATCCGGACAGAGGACAAGACAGAAGACTGTCAGAGAGAAAGGCCTGTGTCGAACAAAGACTGGCTCTGTAGTCCAATCTTCAATTTGCATCGTACAACGGTCCCGTACTGCACTTCAGCTAACGGAGAACGTTGTTAGAAGAGGACCGGATATGCACACACCAAAATCCTGTGTTCTGCTAAACAGTAAGATCCGGAAACAAGCGTCACTCGACGAGCGAATACGATACATAACCAGAAAGTCAACACTGATTGGTATATAACTGAGAATTCCACGCTTATTTAAACCGACACGTCATTCACTTGTTTGGCCAGCTTACTTGGCTATTGGTTTCGAAGACATCGACTCGCAGAAACTAGTCCTAAAGTCACACGTGGTATGTAACAGAAATGAATTCAGTCTGTGAACGCCCTTGTGGGCTCATATAGTCAACCGAAGATATTGGTCGATTCGAAGGGTTGAATACTGTGAAAATGCCCTGTCAAGACGGTTCACGCACTTCCACACTTTCTGTAAGCAAAGAAGGAGCGAATTTCGAGCTTTAACCTCACTATTGAGTAAAAGAAAATCGGCAGCCACGACGTTGCAAAAGAAGACTCCAATAAAATAGGTGTAAATCTGTCTCAAACTCCCCGTGTTACTAAATTGAAACACCAAGCAATCACGATCCGCAGTAACGATGATCAATGACTAGCCTGTCCTAGTCATCCTTTCAAACGAACTATCGTAACTGAGCTAGTTGGTCGCAGGTTGTCCATAATCCTCTGTAAAACTCACCCAAGTTGCCTATGCGCCTCTGTACGAAAGTCGCCTTTTAAGGATGATTTGATTAGCTCAACTTCATGTTCTCTATGTTTCTTTAACCCGCAATTTTCTAATCTGTAGGACCGAGATAGTATCTCGGCGGTTTACAAATCTCCCAACTACATAGTGTATGTACTCCTGAAAAAAAGTCACTTGATACTCCATTTGAGAAGTTGCCACTGGAGCAACCAAGCAGTATCAAGAAACTCAACATGAACTTCCCAAATGCAACATAGTGGCGATATATTATGTTTATGTTTAGACAGAGTAAGCCGTTCGTCAGCCAGCCTTAACCAAGTGGCAACGCTCTACTTGTATCAGGTAGACTGAATGTTCAAATCTCCTCACAGTTCCGTAAGATGTTCTAACTGAACTTTCGCAGTGCAGGTCAAACAGCTGTAAATTTCCACCCCGCCTTCCAGTGCAGGTTGGTTTCGTTATGTTCTAAAGCATTCGAATTTAAATCTTCGCTATCTCATTTGGAACCAGTCACCTTACCGAATACCTTCTGCGTGACAGAACTCATCGATTGCCGCTTCTCTCCAGTGCGCCTAATGCCATGGGAACAAGTCAGGTTACCTGTATTGTTCTTTATAACTGAGCTCACACGCAACACAGATAGCAGTAACTATGTCCCAATTCTGCGGTCGATGCTCCAACAGATAACAAATTAAAAGGAGCACCGAACGTTAGAACATTCCCCTTCAATTATTCCAGGAATAAACTACTCACCTCCTCCATGCTTCCCTCCTCGGGAAATAACGCAACAACCATTAGAAGTATTTCCAGATGTCTATTCATTCGCAGAATAGTGATATCCACAATTTGAATGTGAGCTTAGAGGCGAGCAGCAACAAAGCTGTCGACAGTGTTCACGTTATTTTTTAGTTCTACTCACGCTGCTGAGTGGTCCAATCGGATGGCGGCATAATCCTGTATTTCTATTGGTTAATTGGAAAATCTCAAAAATATCTGGGGGTATTGCATGCATTGTAGCGTGGTACCATATAGTCCTGACCAAGGAGTTCTGCAGTAACAAGGCGTGACCAAAAACAGGGATTAACAACAACCGGATTTAAAATGGAGTTTTTTGGTCCGAGAGATCAGCCAAACGGAAATAGGACGGTCACAGCGGGAACTTAATACCAAGATCCACTTTCTTCAAAGTGCAAGTAGAAGAATGGTATCTCGGCAAAGACAGGCCTTTACCTATAATATCTGACCGATTGGATAAGATCTGACTTCCCTACTGTTTTTTATATAGCTACAGAAGCAGGATATTATAAAAGGTTTGTAAACAGTTTAAAACCGGCTCCATGATAACCAGAGAGACGGTGGAAGTATTTGCAAGTGCACAACACAGATCGAGAGCAAAATATCTGCATTACATGATGATAAGTATGCAAAGGTGTTGCCTCTTCGGCATGTATCACAAAGGATATCTCATACCCTGAAATGTATTATTTTGTGCGTTTACCTTCCATCGCCCTTAGTAGTGTCTTTAGAGCTCTGTGCATGTCAAATTGGAACTAGATACCTTGGGGAGGAATGCTGAGAGATACAAAGTTCTAATTTGAACTGGGAAGGAAAAGATCGGAAAAAACAGCTGGCCGTAATAACCTTTTGCACGCGACACAAGTTGTCTAGTGCAGCATTGTAGCACGAATCCTCGCTGGGATTATATCAACGAATATCATGGCGTGAAACCTGAAGAACGCGAGCATAAAGCCAACCGATCAATAAGAGCAGGAAAAAGCTAGCCTAACAACCATTCGACTCTTGATCAATCAAAACACGGGATAACCACCGGACCAAAGAACAAATACTAGTCAAACACCTGCCGAGACAGACAGCACTTATAGCAACGCATGCGCACCACCACACAACGCGCGAGCACTGATGCATGACTGCACTCCGCTTTCTAACGACGATTTGATGTTACGCCAATCGGTGTTAAAAAAATTTGGCAGTTTGCCCAACTCAGCTTTCTAATGACTCTGGCTCAATTCGCTGGAACCTAATTCCTTAGGTTTTAGGCATGTCTGAAAACACCACGGTAAACGGTCCGATGAATAGTAATGACGACTCTGGCTCAATTCGATGGAACCTAATTACTTAGGTTTTAGGCATGTCTGAAAACATCACGGTAAACGGTCCGATGAATAGTAATGAGTACCTGTACCAAGAAAAGTCGTGTTATGTGGTGGTCTCGGGGCAACTTCTTACTGTTTGCTACGACAGGAATGTGAGATCAATAAGCAGTCTCCCTCAGGCGGCCAGCCTGCATATTTATGGGAACAGAAGTCCTGCATTCTCCCGATGGAGGACGGTTTAGGAGACGTCACTCATAAAAAACCGTACACTAATCTTTTACTGGTAGACCGTCGAATATCTCATTCTCTTCCTCCACGGTGTGGACAGAAAGGAGAAGGAAGACGCATCTTGAAACCTGAGTCGTGAGAAACGTCCTCAATAGATAT
The DNA here is from genome assembly GCA_003604175.2 of Clonorchis sinensis. Lineage (NCBI taxonomy): Eukaryota > Metazoa > Platyhelminthes > Trematoda > Opisthorchiida > Opisthorchiidae > Clonorchis > Clonorchis sinensis. The sequence goes on from CM030371.1 coordinate 14,669,383, forward strand.
GTAGAACACAGGTCCAAAAGGCAAACTGCAAAAGGACTCAAACGGCACAGACCTTACTGAGCGCATTGAGTCCAGGCTGACTTAGTAAAGGGAGCTTGGGATTCTGGCTCACTTCATAGCTTCTACTGGAGTGCAACAAGGCAAGAGCACGGTTTCGCATTCGTAATCACAGATCACCTGAATTATAGGATAATGGACCAATCGCATTGCACCAACTCGGAATCCCGAAGCCCTCCGACTCCGGTTGACGAGGTCAAGGCTGTTCACATTTGTTAATGTCTACGTTCCCACAGTGTCATATTCAGATCAAGGAAAAACCGTACAACTAGTGATCGATCCTGATCAGACCTGCGTGGATTTGAAAAGATCGAGAAACGTGGAAAAATATACTTGGTCCGTGTGGACCAGCGAATAACAACATTAGAAGCCGAGGTGTGTAGAATTCGAACACTCAGTCGTAAACACATAGTCCGACTTTAAACAGATATGGTTTGCCACGTAGCCCTATCCAAAAAGTGGGCACAGACACCTTATCGACTATACCATCATCCGGCATTGCCACCCCCTAATGTGCCGATTACTAAGAGATGCGTGGAGCTGAATGCAACACAAATCACTCCTAAAAGTAGGCTAAAGTACGCATCGTCCTCAAAATTTTTCACGTCGTGGATCGGCAGAAAACTTGTTGGAGTTGGATTGGAATTAGCTGAATAACCGGAGAACTGCCTTGAAGTTTTGGGAGGCTGGAAGATAATCGATTCCCAAGTCCTTCCGGAAAGCACTAGGCCCGAACACATATAAAGTCAGCTGCTGTGGACTTTCTGTTGTGAATACAGCTGGACCAAAGCAGGAAAGAAGGCGAGACTAGTTCGGTGGGAATGACTCATCAACATCCACCTTGATTCAAGAGAAGAATCTGGCGTTCGTCAAAACACCCGATTACTGGAAAAACCTGGAGGTCCCGAAGTAAATCAGAAACGCCATGAAGAAGCTTCTGAAACCTCCTTGAAAAATAAGAAGTTGATCATGAAACAAACAAATCAAAGGGCTCCAAAGGTACAATGCTGCAAAAAACTGTGTACCAAGCAGAAGTAAATTTACGGACAAACATTCAAATATTTTCACCTTCTAAAAGTTAAACAAACTAGAGGGAGACTAAACGAGTCCGGCGAAATCCTGGCAGTTTGGAAAGGTCATTTTTGAATACTGCTCAAACAGCCAGAAGATATCGTCTTGAATTATGTAGCTCACCTGCTATTTTATGATTGATATAATTTTTGAATCAACCGCTGTGTGTGGAATCCATCAAAGCCTGTGACCCCGTTAACATACAGGCATCGTGGGTCCTCCTAAAAAGTCTGGTTGTTCATACCTATTTGTCAAACTCATCAAAGAATTTCACACTGAGGTAAAAACCGCCCGCGATCCTGCGCAACCACTTCTAACGGGTTTTACATCGGTTCCGATGTAGAACAAGGTTTTCTTCTCACCCCAGACTCTCCCGCTCTTTACTTGATGGCTGTCTACGCCGGAGCGTTTTCGCATTGTGAAAGTTCTGCTTATATTCACTACTGGTAGTCTGTTCACTTCGCATTGTTCCCTGACCAAAACACTGCTTTACGGGTCAAGTGGTCACAGGCTGCTGTTTGCACAAAACACTGTCTTATTTTTGCATTCCGAAACGGAGTTACGTCGGTTGCCTACGTCTTCCGATTCGCGCCTCGCTTTGGCTTCATACTACTGATACGTTTGTCTTGATCAACAGCACTGGTGATTCAACATTAGACACTACATATTCCGATGTATTCCGGATTTCTGCTATCTCGGCCTGACGTCGCCTACAGGCATGACGTTTGTTAATGTAAGGGCCAGCACGGCATTTCGTCACCCTGAGAATCGCTTCTGGTGAATTCATCAGCTGCACACTGAGACCAGTATTTCATTTTTGTTCTATCTTCGCTACTGTATGGCAGTGAGACCTGGACACTATATATACGACATGTGCGGCTTCTTGACCGATTTCACTTGCATTGTCTACGCACGATTTTTCGGATCAAATGGGGTGGCAGAACCCAAAAAACCGATTTGCTTCGAAAAATCAACAGTGTTATAATTCACCGCTGTCCGTTGCGAAACCAGCTCTGCTGTTTAAGCCAGGCTAAACGAGTGATCGAAATTCGCTTCTCAAGACACCTAGTCTACCGTCAGCTGAACAACCAAGTTCGAAATCTCGGGCGCCGTAAATTTTTCTATTCGGGCAACCATCAGGCGGTTTGGAATACTTGCGAATTGCATTTTGGGTCTTGGAGGACCTGCCGTCCTACCTGTTGAAACGCAGAATGATTATACAATCAGACGAGAACGAGATAAGTTTGGAGACGAGTCAAGTTGTAGTGTTGGAAAATAGATGAGTCATTCGAAACGGAGTTTAATCTTCGCACTGCAGCTGAGTCTATGCGGGCTTCCACAATCTGGGGACACAGGGGTCGTAGTAGGATCGACCTTACGGGTCACTAGCATATACATCGGTCCACCTACTGTACATAACCATCTGGAATCCAGCTACATCTGTTCCACTTTCTAATGACTACCATCCTGACCTTGTTATTCTAATAATGACAAGGTCACTACCCACGGAAATACCGCCAGTTTATCCCATCCCACATTGACTGTGTATTGATGAGAGGACCCAGGTAATGCTTGCATGGTTTTATCCTGTGGGAGGTAGAATGTTACGTTGAAACCTAAAGGATGATGCTGGTATATTGATGACAAACAGGTGACCGGTGCAGATGCCCATTGCTATGTCATTTTGTTTACGCCGACTAGTGGTCAGCCCGCCCATGTTATTTCTTCGGATTTACATTCGGGTTGCCAGCAACGCATCATTAGGCTTCATTCAACCTGTCTGTAGCTTTTTGCTGTGAGCTGGGTCCAATGGCTTGACTACTTGTTATGTCTCCTGATTCGCCAATCTGTTGTATCTGACTGCTGACCCATTGGCTAATGCCGAAAAAAAGACTCACAGAAGGGAACACAACAGCTATATTCCGAACAAGCGAGTGCGAGAGCGTGAATGTGTGCGAGTGCGAGAATACAACGGTCTCAAGCTAGTTATTGGAGGGACATTGGCTAACTTGGTCCAATGCTGACGCACGCGGTCTGGCCTTGGTACAAGGGCTGCGACGCACTGCATATTGCGGGGGCGTTGTCTGACCTTGATCAACGCTGACTCGCGCTGCCTGGGTTTGATACAAGGCTGTGAAGCGCTGTATATTGAGGGGGCAGTCTGTCTGGTCAACATCTAGCAGAGCTGGGGGTCTCAGTAGATTTCGGGCATTCAGTGGTTGCTTTCAGGAATCTGACCTTCCTGACACTACTTTTGGCCAGTAAATCTGGTTTGGATGCCATGTACAAGTCATATACCACTGTAGTATATCTTCATGTGCATACCACCAGTGAACAGCCCGTGTGCAATTTTTTATCGAACGATTTTAGATAAACTGCCGAGTACTTTTGCGTAGATCTCTCCCCTCTGTTAAATCCTCTGTGCAAGTTTTACATATCCTTGAGAAAGATTTGGATGCGGAACAATCCGAAAAAGGATATGAACATCCTATGGACAAGCTGAAGGCTACTCACAACCGGTGTGTTCACTCTGTTCATGGATAATTCTTATGGCCTGTTTTCCACTAGTGTGTAATCTGTTGTCATCAAGTGGTTTTCCACTCCTAACAACTGCGCTGTTTATGTTTGAACAGTCGCAGAAAATAGTCTGAGAGTGTGGTGCAGTACCGTTTCATCAAAATAGGTATCTTGTCAAGACGTACTCATCTATGCAGGACTTCCAAAAGAGAAACAACCTGGATAATCCCAAAACTTTTCGTTCCTATGGAAGTCCTTTCTGCTTGTAACAAACCCTCCACCTAGAAAACAGTTTGGAGTAATTTCGTTATCAAATATATGCTTGATTATAGCTTAAGTAGGAAACAAACTACCGTAATACGGGTAGCTGATAGCTGCATCCCCAAACTCGGTGTCACTCTATTTGCTACGTAAATCAGAATGGACCGAAATAAAGCAAGTTCCAACAATTTGTTTTTTGTGAGTGGATGCATCTCACTGCTTGTTATCCTGTGAAATAAGAACGTGACGTTTGTACTCGTGTATAATTCGCCGGAAGTAACACGGTTAAGCGCTTTAGCAAAGCAGGATAGAGCAATCGAGAGCTGTGAGTGCATGCGCTTTTCGCCGTTATCATGCTAAGCGCAAATTTCGTGGCGGGTAATGCATCAAGGGCAAACAGGCTAAAGGCATGCTATGAGAAAGATGGTTTACGTAGAGTGGTGCCTAGTTCCAGGCTTATAAGGAAGTATCACGCGACGTTTCATCCAACTTGAAGAGAAACGTATGTATTGGATCCTTAAAATACTGAAGCGCTCATTTTAGTCCATCTTTGAGTGTATTACTCCTAATTAGGAATTCCTGCGCTCCGAAAGTGTTGGATTTATTTACAGAAAATGGTCAGTTCACGGGATCTAATAGCCGCATACCACGATTTTAAAGACGGACACGCATCACACGCATTAATTTTAATCGTTCGATCATGCCAGTGATCAAGCCTTCAAATTTAGATCGGATATTGACAGTCACATGAACACTGAGGTCAACAGCCTGTGAAAGACTCGAGTTCATTTCAAGTTTGCAGTTAACACGTTAAACTTGTGACATTGGGCGATAACATAAGCCAGTAATTATCCGCTTAGTTTGAGTTTACACAAATTGTGTTCGTAACGTCAGCTTGCAGCAGCTTCGGTAAAAACCTGAGTAGTTCGTTTGTTTTTCGCTGTTGCTTTGACGTCTGATGGATCTGAATCTTCTTTTAGGTGTTTTTCAGTCGTCATAGTAGAAGTCAACAGCAACTGAGCCAGATGATGGTTCTGAAATCTTGAAGCCATATTGTTTGAAATTCAGATCTGATGAGTGATTTGTCTTCAGGTTTTCCCCACCTAATGGTGAAAAAAGACTCGCTCGCTTTTAGTTTTGCCTGTTGTGCTCTGTACCACGTGTTTTGATGAAAAATGACGCTCAATAATACGCACTTAATTTGAGGCCGAGGTCGATTATTCTCTGCTTGGCAAGTTCTATCACATCGGATTTCTAGAAACCAACTAACACAAAGTTTATTCAAAATCAGCTATAAGTCAGCTGCCCGAGGAAGTCACATGTGTCATCGTACTATATGTTCTGGCATGAATTCTCGTGCTTACACTGATGGCGCACATCTTCGGTACTATCTCCTGTGCTCTTCCAGCATGACTTTCCAACAGCAGGTATACAAATGTTAGGTAACATTCACTGCGCTATTCTAAGGACATCCGAGTGAAAAACAGTTATGTTGTTGTTACAAGCTCCAGTGAAACGGAAATGTTTACCATGAATGATAAGTTGTCAAGCCTAATGCGGATGAGATACTGCAGAGAAGAGGACATGATATGTTTTGTGTGTCCAGAATTTCCTCATCGAAAACAGTATACCAGTTCATACAGAATGGCGGAAACGACCTTTATTTGCCAGGAACCAGAAACGAAATGCAAGGCTTTGTATTCCAACTGGATCTCAAGAAATTGGCCAGTTAGAAGGATTTAAAGTACAATGTCGGCATCGACAGAACGAGGGATAGAAAAATAGATAGCTACTTAGATAGATAAATGGATAGGCAGAGAGATAGATAGATGAATCAATCAACAAGACCTAGTATCAACTGTTGTGCCAGCTCAGCTTCTAATTCGCATTCGAATCAGCTTGGGTGGCAACAGCTCACAAGGATCTGAGCTGCGAGTGTTGAATTTTTCTGGGGAGCGGCACCGCCACGACGTTAAAATCAGCAAATGTTTACGGAGTTTGAGTGATGAACCACGAGGTCTTTTCAACGGTGCGGTGAGTGGGCATGATGCTGTCTCAGGCGACTTGGGTTACGAAAGCAATTTGGAGTGTGATAATTTCGCAGTCACTTTCAAGTAAATTGGCGTTTCTTAAAAAAAAACTGCACAGTGCCGATTCTGGATAAAAAAATACAGTTCAACTGCGTAGTTAGCTCCTTACAAATGACAACCGCTAAATCTTAGCTGTACTATTTCACTAAAACATGGTATCGTGTCACCTCATGTACTCAATCGCCCTTGGATCCTCCTGGTGACTAACCCAGTGTTTCTTTTCAACACCTCGTTTATCATTAAAGCGTCCAAATTTGTCAGGCACTGAGGCTTTCCATCGGGATTTAGTCGTTTTTCGGTTCATTTACGGACTCTTTACAGGATGAAATTTCCAATCAGAACCCCTAAATCCCCCCACACTCCCAATGTGTGAATCCGAAGATAAATAATTTCACACGACGAGTGAACCCCCTTCTGGGAATCCGCCACTCATGAAGCCAAGCAGTACGCGACTACGTGAAGTGAATTCCGTGATTTAGTGGCGCTATACCCTGTGTACGTGCAACCAGTAGCTGACTGCCGAACGGTTTGGTCTTCAACTAGCTAGGTGGATTAGCTGTTCGATTCTTCTCGGTTTTTCGGTATACAAGGCCACTTCTCAACGAATAAGCAACAATGTAGGATTTTCATAGGCCTATTATGCAGTGCGACGTCAGTGCTCTGAACTGACCGCTAGCCTGACTGTATAAAAAGGAAAGTTGGTTTGGGACATTTGGTGACTATGAACGACGTTTCATAACCTGTCGGTCAGGATATCCCTAAAACAGTTATATAAAAATCATTGTGGATTGAACAGCTTTCACAGTGTTATGTTTCACTTAACAGTGCTCCAAATCGCCTGTTTAATTAGGACAGCATAACCAATCAAGCCCTGACGAAATTCGATCAGTCATTAGGTTTTATCCCCTGACATCTAGCTACGTCTAAATGATTACTACGAATTTGCCCATTAGCAACCCATGGTGGGTAGTCACATGCGCTGCCCGGTAAATATAAGCGTGTACTGAGCAGTAGGGATAGGGAAGTTGTTCTCAGTAATGACAACTGACAGGTGCAAGCTCTCTCCGGACGAGTTACTAATATCACTAGATTACATAGCTTCGAACATTAGGACAGCCACGGACTGATAGGCTCGTTTGATTGTGCAGGTCCTTGGGCTGGGCTCATATTTGTTGATCGGACACCCTAAAAAATGCGGAATTCTAGGCATACTCATTATCGACGGTTCGCCGTAACCGAACTTATCTGTTTGTTTTCTATCGAGCGTTAGCTCTGATCACACAGACACCGGAATGCGCGTGCCTGTTGACAACTAATTCAGCGAAACTGGGTGTTATTGACCAATACACAGTTTGAGTTTTGCGGTCTTGGGTCATCCTAAGTCAACAACGTGCCATCAGGCCTGATTCTCCATTTGCATAAGTGCTTCCGACAGGATTTGGGGTAAACAAGTACACAATCCGAGGGAGAAGTGACCAGTAAGGAGAATCAGCTGATATTTGGTAGCTCAGGGCTCCTGATGCATTCTAATTTGTGAATACTCTCAGCTGTTAGATTTTTGAGCATAGTTTTGATAGCATCCGTTCGGTCAAATACATACGGAATGGGATTAAAAAGATGCAGAAGGATAAACAACTGACCTGGGACAAGTTTTTCCTAGCATATTTGTTGCGGACTGCGACTGGTCGGTCAAGAAATTTTCCAGTTAATGATGGCATGTTGTACTAGTTACAGGCGACCAGATGTCCGAGAAGGTAAAAAGACTTAATGTCAAGTAGATTGTGTTCGTCGCATATTAGCCGAAGGAAGCACGGATGAAGATGAGAGGATAATTAAGCGAGCTGTCCTAAACAGCGCTAACACTGAGCACGCAAGCAACTGGAACCTGTGACGTCGGAATCAGACTGCCGTTTTTTGGGCATTTCTCGTACTCCAATCAACTGACACCTTCTAAGAGATCAATCCACATACACTGTCACGCCGAGACGTGAGGCTGCTGAACTCAATGACTTTGTTATTCCCTTGGGTCCTGAATATGAGCGACTCAGCGAAGACTAAGCCTGATCCAGTTACTGCAAGCTGACAGACACAACCCACGTTTAAGCATTGAAGTTGTGGTAGCGAGTAAAGTAAGCAAGGTTACTGAAGTTCAGAATAACAGAAAAATGACTGGTTACACTATTTTCAGTGACAAGAGTTGCGCGGATTAAATAGACTAATTAAGGGTTAGTCCGGCTAGCATTATAATCATATGCAGCCTGAACGAAGGGACAGCCCCATACCTTTCAAAGACTCCAAAATAACGAACAACTCAATCCATTCAAGCAATATCACAACCGTCAACGGTCCAAAGCAGCGACGGTGGGGCTTTCCGCTGAAGGATAAAACTGTACTCACAGGACTTGTCAGCCTGCGTGAACTCGCATTTGTGTTCATAAAACAGATCCGGTAAAAAGTGCTGCAATCTGCCAGCCAGTTTCGAAGTTGACGGGGCCGAGCCCCATACCTTTCAAAGACTCCAAAATAACGAACAACTCAATCCATTCAAGCAATATCACAACCGTCAACGGTCCAAAGCAGCGACGGTGGGGCTTTCCGCTGAAGGATAAAACTGTACTCACAGGACTTGTCAGCCTGCGTGAACTCGCATTTGTGTTCATAAAACAGATCCGGTAAAAAGTGCTGCAATCTGCCAGCCAGTTTCGAAGTTGACGGGGCCGATATACGACGTGATTGGAAATTGACAGGACTGACAGGAGAAAATGCTTGCTGTGTAACAGCACGAGCCACGACATCATCGCGTAACCAGCATGACATTACATGGTCACTATCTCAACCTAACAGCTGGTATGTCCCAAACCAGAAGAGAAAATACAAATTTCATAGAACAATCGATTCACTGGCGTTTTAAATGCAATCAGAATAGAATACATGAAAAAATAAAAACGCTTGGACCACAGCTCAGCCAACAGTGGACGTAGACAAGCTGGCAGATGTTGTTGGTGCTGCATAGTCCATTGAAACGGGCATGGCGGCAGCACCGACGGCACCGTAATAGTAGGATGCATACGGATCGGCAGCAGCAGCTGCAGCCCAAGCAGCATCCTGCACACTTGCATTCAGATGCTGAAAGTAAAACAGATGGAAGGGAGTAAACGTGTGTTTAGCTCACACGGTGGGCACACCAAGGTGACACAAAAGTTGGCCAAAAAGTATGTCAATTTAGCCAGAATCGCCATCAAATGAGGTGAGGTTTTATCTGAAAGAATTGCGCTTCCACTACATGGAACACCAGTACATCAAACGGATGGCCAGTAGTTCGAGCCCATCCTCAGGTCTACCTTTTCCCTCATGATATTTAGACGGACATTACACTTCAAAACTTAACAAACACTCAGCTGCCTTCTAACACGGACGAAAATAATTTATACTGTATATCATGTAACAAAAACTTGACTCAGAGGAGTCGTTTTGACAGACCGTAACATGAAACAAAGAAACCGGATGGTTAAAAATTACTTCAGATGTGAAAAATGAAAATGAGTGCCACTGGGATATTCCGTTAACAGATTTAGAAAGCTGTTGAATATCTTGTATAGGTAACGGGGAAAGTGTCACTCGGACCGACGAGTTACACACTGGTTTCTTTAACTATAAAAGGATATCCTGCCGTCACCCGTTCACATACTAGCAAACCTCGTCCTCCACTTGCTGATGCTTGAGATTATCTACATTCAAAGTGAGTGGAGAGACTTGTTCCAAGGAGTGAATGCGGCCATAAAACACCCTTGTACAAGAATGTTGCATTTAGTTGGTGAGAAGTAAACACCACACCTACTGACTTCCAGAATAAAACTAGCGGGGTAACTTGGACGACATTCAGATCTCCCATGCACAGGAGCACATCGGCAGCACTGTCGAGGTCCTCAAGTGCTCTCCCTAAAGGCAAGCCACATCCACTACAGAATCAAGTAAGAATTGCGATTGTGAGAAACCATGAAAAACATTGCTAGTGATTCGGAAGTCGATGCTGACTCTGAGTACCTCCTGTCGTCAACAAACTTGCACATGGTTCTTAAGCTATGGTCAGAATGACATAAGGAAAACTACGAAGAGACCATACATGCCTGTATGCATGAAACTTTACGCCTAGTGGTAAAACAAAGGATTCACGTTGGAAAATACAAGCATTGGTATTCTCAAGTATACCGCAAGACTCGTATTACACATACCCTCCTTCAATAAAAAAAGTCGATGCTACGCTGTCGTTAGAGTTACTGGATACCTTAAGGTCTTAATGATCCGAAAAGTTTTCTTCATTTATACAAGCTTAGTGTTGTCGTGGAGAGCAGTCTTAAGTGCACATAAAGATAGTAGGTGGTTGCACAAACAAGCCAGATTATCAAACATCTTGAAAGACCGTCCATACATTTCAAACATGTCGATACATGTCATATCATGATAAGTTCCAGAAAAACTCCGTAACATGAACGCTTTCGCTCGTACTGACGCTCATCAGTAGGAGTAGATGGGATCGGTCACTTGACGGTTTCGTTAGCAGTTGGAAGTCTCAGCATCACGAGTCTACTAACCAGTCTTCAGAAGCCAATGATTTGGATTTGAAGGTGTGATTATCAGTACATCTAGCTGTTGACCTCATCGAATGAGGTGACTACTCGTAAATAAACCATGTTGTGGACGAACGCTGTTCAGACACTAACAGCTATTAACTATAAGGGTTACATGACCCGTCAATGCCCATCTGATGAGTTCCAATAACACAGGAGCCACTGGAAAGCGACGATAGCTTATCGGTCAAACCCAAACCAACAGCTCCGTAATTATGAGCTACTGACGAACAACAAGAAATCCGGTTAGAACAATGCCAGCTACACCATGATCAGTACCCAGCGGGGACAGCTTCAATGCCTTTCAGTCCGAACGCTCTGCTACCACGGGTCAGACATGAGCCGCGTTTGAGTATAGCATACTTTGTATAATTCGGAGTCAATGAACCCCAGCGGAACATTGGCGCGTCCAGTTAAGGGAGAATGAAAATCGAAGTACTATGATATTTAATCCAGGAGCAACGCAAGCACCTGAGGTAAGACATATACCTAAAATAAGGTGTGGTCAAATGAACCTTACCATAGCGAGCGCAGGGTTCATGAGCGGTATGTTGGTCGGGGCTGCGGGTGGTAGACCTGCGACGTTTCCCAGTGCTGCGGCCAAAGGCTCGTAGGCTCCACCGGTGAAGTAACCTGCGGAAGTGGAGGGATCCGGAGCCGGAGTGCCCACAGAAGCAGCAGCCTCTAATGCCGCTTGATCAGTGTTAAGGCAAGGAAGACGAGCAACGGGGCCGGCAGAAACCAGAGCATCTCCAGAACCAGCACCAGCCACTGCAGTCATCCTAGCAGACGCAGACGGAAGGTTGAGCAGATCCGGAAGTGGGTAGCCCGATGTGAACCGCGTTGTGCCGCGAGCCGCAGCGGCTGCAGCCACACCGCTGTTCACGGCCTCGCAAAGACCCAAGTATTCTTCATAAGCAAGGCACAAACTGAAAGAAAAAACATAATGCAGGGTAAAATACAGAGTTCAGAGGAAAAACTGGTGACGTGAAAAAGAAACAGGAAACAAGGGATTTTCAAATCAAGAAAGTGAAAACAGCGGTTTCGTCAGAATTCTTCCAGTTTAATATCACAATACCGACAACAAGTTGGACCATCAAGTGAAGTTGGAAGATGCGGAGGAGTTAGCTTGAACGGCAACGATCGTTTCCAGTGAAATGCTTCCTCTTACAAAACAGAATACGCAACACAACTTTGACGCGCAAAGCGTTGCTGCTTTCTCCCGTTCGAACTTGATGAAGCGACGGTGGGCATCCAAAGCGAATAGTCAAGTATTGTTTTACTGGTAGTAAGAGGTTGAGTGGTTTTTCAAGCCTGATATCCAGTTCCAGAACTAATTTTAGCAGCTGGAACCAATGTGCCTACGGTACACGGTTTATACCTGATAAATTGAATTGAACTGAATTGCATATTACTTAACAAACGCCCAACCCAACTCTACTGCCATCATCATCAGCTCCCGGCCGTGCACATTTTGCAATGGTTATAGATGCAGCAGTTTCTTTCGACAATGCTCATGGAAAATTGGAGTTGGTGGCTACACAGAGAATGCGGTACCTAATATCACTGATACATGAATAAAAGAGTTAACCGTCCGTCTTTACTGGAGAGACCTGGAGAGGGAGCGATAAGGACACTCTTGGAAACAGGATGAAGCGAACCAACTGATCAAGTGACCCATTTCGACTAAAAAATAGAGGAGGAGGAGGAGGGGAAGCAATTTACTTCGGGTCACGAGATCAACCACTTACCGGGACACATCGGTGTCGAACTCTTCCAGAAACTGTAACTTGCGTTGACAGAACGCCAGTTTGACGGCAGCTGGTAGCATTGAGTCGATGGTAGCTGAATTGGTGACCTCAACAAACGCCTCAATATCAGGCGGGCGACGCTGATAGATGATATCCAGTAGATGCGCGTACAATCGTTCATTACGCTGCAGAGTTGAGGGGAAAATAGAGTATGCACTTAAGATGTACGTTTTCATGAAACCTCGAAAGTGCATAGATTCAAAATTTGAATGAAATCCAGAGGTGGTCGGAATCGATGCACCTCAGAAAGTGTAATGAATGGGTAATATGCGCAGAGAAGTTATCGGGCAAAGTTCGAAGGCACTTGGCAAGTTCTGCTTTGTACTCTCTAGCAAACGAAGCACGTGAGACAGCTTTCTGGTACTGTACACTCGTTGACGGTTTTTTTAACCCATTTAAGTACTGGTTGATGCACAGTTCCACAAAAAGACTTATGAGTCTTCCCAGGGGTGAAACTTTTCGTTAGAACTGTCACAGAGCACCAAGTTCGAGGCTCAAGTGATTCATAAGGTCACATCAAGGTTGACAAAGATGTTCGCACTCACAGCTATTTACGAGTCACGATAGGACACTCACGTATGACGACAGTGTCAGGAATACATCGTCTGTAAAGTGGAATTAGGATTTCCTTTTGCCAAACTTGAGTTCGACCACGCGGTTCGAACCCAAACCTAGCTTTTCGACCGCTCCTGTATGGATTTGGGCAACCTGGCAGTGCTTCAGGCTTCATGCCTCCCTAGGGCCAATTGGTAGTAATGCACTGGTTGAACGACTACTGCTTTAATTATCGAGCTGAAAATGCGCTACAGAGGTCAATGGAGGTTAAGCGGAAGGGGATGGGGCGGGTCTAAAACGAAAGTTAATAGCCAAATATCAGGCACACAAGAGCGCTAAGAGTAAATATCCAACATCGCTCAGCTGTAACACCCTTTCGGTGCCTAACTGCCATGCTACCCGAAGGAAACACGAGGGCTGGGATACTGCAAGGTTGCCAAAGCCTAGCCAGGGGAAGTCGAGAGGCAGAGGTCGGGTTCGAACCACGGACCTTCCGGTCAGTAAATTCTTGCTCTAACCACTTGAACCATCAACATACTACTTCCAATTGCCATACCGGCCTGTCCAAGAATCTACTTAACTAATACAAGAAGTATTACGGTGCTGGCTTGGTTCCAAACACAAAATTCTAGTTAACATGACTGAAGACCAAAACTACAACCCTATCTCACTCCGGATATTAACCTGAGAGAATATTTTTTCGAACTCACGGGATCATATTCTATCGCTTCCTTCAAAATCCGAATGGCTGCCTCCTCGGGCTTGAGCATTGATTTCTCTTCCTCTGTGAGTGTCTCCAGAGGAGGTGCATGCAGATGAATAAGCCGGTGACGTTTGTCCAATAAGCTACGAATACGCTCCTCTTCCGCGGCCGCCAACTCCTTTTCCTTTTTGATTCGTTCTTCTTCTGCAGCCCTCGCAGCAGCTGCCTCGTCTTCCTCTTCTTTCTCCTCCTCAGATTTGACACTCTTCTTTGCCCGTTTATTCTTCTTGTTCTGACGCCCTTCTGAATCGGTCGTTACATCTGCCTTGCGCTTCCCGTTGGTTGCATCAGGACGAGTAACCGGAAGAACTGGAGGGGACGCAGAGCCATCCTCCTCAGGTTGTTCTGAATCCGGGGATGCCTTTCGCTCCTCGCCAACTGGTTCTACCTCCCCATCATCATCCATAGATTCCGCAGAGCTAGATTCATTACATTCATCCTCCTCGTCTTGACCTTCATCCATAGCTTCGTCCTCGGAGTTATCAGATGCAGAACCCTCTTTATCTGCCTTCATGCTGCCGTCCATAGATTCGTCCGACCCTGGTTGTTTGGCTTCTTCACTTTCCGCCTCCTCTGGCTTGATTTGTTCTTCCTCGACTTCAGGAACTGGAAATATATCCTCCTGTTTCTCATCCTCTCCTTCATCATGTACGGTGTGTAACAACAGCATCCACAGCGGAACGCCATCCGCCGGAGTGACAGATTCATCCCGATGCAACAGACGCGCCATGCGTCCGGCTAGAACACCAGCCCCAGCACGAGCTTGCGCCGCGGTCGCCAGGGCTTGAGCGACTGTGCGTGATGCCGTAGGACCAGATAAGGATTTGGCTAACTTGGTTTGTTCTTCTGCCAGAAAACGAAGTCGGTTTATACCACTTCGGAGACAGGCAATAATATCGAAAAGCTGCATGAAATGGACAGTAGAAAGTAGTTCAATGACCATGTCCAAATATCCACACAAGAAAATAAGGAAATAGTGGTTGGAAGACAAACTCGATAAAAAATTTTGTTTGCTAGGTGGCTGAATACAAACAATGTTGGGCCATGTAGAAGAAAAACTAAAAGCTGCGGCCAGGTAAGACGACAATGAACAACTAAAAGAGAGATGAGGTTGTGCGGTTCAACACCACACAGAGCCCTACCACTGCGAGGACACTGGTCCTTATCCACCAATTAATCATGTCAATTCCTTCACACAAATGTTATAATCGAAAAAAACAGCATATTAGAGTGAAAAGGATGTAGTGTTAGCCGCGTTGCGTACAACCCCAATTCCAATGGAGATTGACAGCGCAAAACACAACTGACTTAGCTGTCGGGCATGTCTTGTAGCGTCTCCAGCCAAGCGCATGGAGGTTGTCTGGGAATCTAGCCTGTACGATATATAAAACTGACAGCAGCCACAATTCTCGTGGCCCCTTTCATTCCCTTCTACATATCATGCTTTGATTTACGCCAATTATTCTGGCATTGAAACAAAACCGCTGCGCATTCGTGGCTCGTGCGAGAGGTTAGAAAGATAAAGACGCAACGTTTGAAAAAGGTCTACATCAACCGCTGAAAACATTGGGCAAGACGGCAAGGCAGCAATACGTCATCACTAATGGGAAGCTCGCCTCGCTACTGCTCAAGACAAGATTGAACCACTGAGCTACTTTATCGGCATGTCCAAACATTTCGATACTCCATTTTCGCTCGCAAGTCCAGTTCCAAAAGAATTGCGACATGCGACATTCTCAGCACCTTTAGTTAGCTGAGAATAAACCTCACTCACCAGGACCTTCCAAGTGTTTTATTGCGCGCAGGTCTGTTTGCTAGCACTAAAACGGACAATCCGGTGACAAAGCTGTCCTCTTGCTTACAAACATTACGGTCTTCTAAAAAAACGTTTAGATGTAGCATCCTTTCGTTGCCTAGCTGCCATGCCACTACAAGGAAGCCGGAGGACTGGGATACTACAAGTTTGCCTAAGCCTAGACAGGGGAGGTCCAGAGGCAGATGTCGGGTTCAAACTACGAACCCTCCGGTCAGTAAATTCGCGCTCTAACCACTGAGCGATCTTCTAGGTCCTTCAGGTATGTGAGGTACATGGGGATTAACTGGATCCCATGGATGAAACCATTACGGATTTCGAGTATAGAAGGACGTGGAATGTCAGGGGTGGATCGATCAGACGAAAATAACTATCGCGATAGAGAACGGCCTGAGTAAACCCTGAATGAGCACCGAATTAGACAGTGAGGAAACACCAGTAGAAACCATGTATCATTATCATCAGCGGCAACATTAGTGTTCTGCTGAAAAAAATCGCATTAAAAAACCTGAACGTGGCGAGTGACCGGGTGTTGGTATACTGCAACGACAGTCATTTCATGGCAAACAATGGTGCGATATTTGAAAACGGTTCTCCAATAGCCACAGGAAGATTAGGGCAACTACCCGTAGAAAGCGATATGGGAAGACACCATCCCACAGGAGTTGGCTACTTTATGGTAAGTTCAAATGACGGTTAAACCTCAGGCTTTCTGTGTTATTTATCACAGTGAGCAAAAGAGAAATTTCAAGCTTCCCTCGAGTGCTCCAAATCATATACCAAGCGTTGTAAAAAAGGGGCCCAATTTGACTCTGCCGGTTAGGTTAGACAGCCCTTTCAATACAAGAAGAAATCTCAATCAGGACCAAAGCAGAGCGCTCCCTCATAAATTGAGAGACATATCAACTCTCCTCTGTATATTCAGATTTTCCCGCGATCAAATATTGATCCGGGGATTGAGTTAGAACAGAATGGCGCGTCCCTTGTTACCAAGTCGGCTACCCATCACAAGTGGAAGTGTATCCAATCGACTGAAACCGGCCACCCAGTTGAACTGCACTCACATATGCTTAAGCAATCCATTACTGGTCTATCGCAGTTGCCACAAGTTATTTCATCGACTTAGAGCGGATAGACCGTACAAAAGGATTGTACTTTCTTGTGCTGTTTAAATGCATAAAACAGATAGATAAGGTCGTCAAAATTATATCCTCAGGGATACAGATATTCCGCCGTAACACCAAACCCGGATAAAGAGAAACTCACTGGTTTCTTCGCACGACGCATAGCGTCCGCCCGCCTGCAACAGACCAATGCACTGTCCGTCATGCGCGCTTCCAACTCGGTCAGAATATCCAAACACGTTCGGACTGGATACGTTGGTGGTGTGTCCAAATTGGACGGGTATCGGTCTTCGAAACAACCCCAGTGCCAGTGAATGGTTGGTTTGTAGCGCAAATGCAAAGTGCATGCACGCCGCCACACCTCTCGTGCGCCTGGGATGTCACGTTCAGTTATCTGCGTAGAAAATTTGGAGTGGCAGTAACTCATGCTTCTCAAGCAGCACTCCCACAGGGATACATAAAGACATTGATCTAATGACTCTCTACATTTCGTTTAATGAAAAACAGATATACAATCACGGACAGAACTATAAAGTGGTAGAGAGCCTGTTTACGAGGCGCAGGTGGGCCACTTTTAGAGCGGTTTGGGTCGGGAGGTGGAATAAGGAACACCTTATGGAAGCATCAGACAAGCGACTTAGGACTCAACGATATGAGTTTTGTATCCGATGAAATTAGTAGTTTTTTAACGACTTTGTACCACTAGCTGTGGAAGAAAAATGGGGATGGAACTGCATCAACACTGATGAGACCCACACCTGCTCCACGAACAAAAACACAAGCACAGAAGTTATCCGTATTCGCCACACTTGGATAGTGCGTATTTGAGTTGTTTCTTTTCTGGGAGTAGAGTTACTTCTAACTAGCCTAAGTTTTGTGAAAAATATACTGAAACGTGTAAGGTCGTTTGTGTTTTCCGAACTGGACAACTTGACTGCAAACGTTTCATCACCAATCGAGGCGAGATCATAAGTGCGGTTGCAATCAAACTGTCCAGCTCGGCGAACAAACCAACGACCATATACGCGACCTGAACTACCAATACTCTCCTCAACAGTGAACAAAAGGCACCTTTTAAACAAACCACATCCAGGCAAGCAAAGGCTACTGCAGCTGGATGTGACACAGCCAAGGTGAGCACACAATTCACTATCCATGTTCCATACAAGTTTGTCATTGTCACCCGCATGTTATCAACGGACAAGTGTTGAAGTGCATCATGGAATCGGACCAAATCAGATGTGATGTCTTACTTGGCGCAACCCACAGAAATGACAGCAACTGACCGACTTAAGTCTAGACGGGGATATCGAGAGTGGCAAGATGGGTGGTTTTTCAAACTGCAGCGGCTTAGACGCTGCAGATGGAAGCTTCAGCCCGTCCGGTTGGGAAGAGACAGTAACTATATGCTACTTGTGAGATTCAAGTAGCTTACCAAATGAACCAAATGTCACTGGCCCCTTTCCTCCTGTGACCCAAACTAAGTGCCTCGGGTTTCGCTCTTATTAGAGCTCATCCGTAAGCCACATCTTCACTATACTGGAGTTGGAACTCTGGCGCTGTGGAATCCAAGACCAATTTAGTTCCCCACCAGCGTACACTGGAAGGCTGAACAGGCGAGAACATTCAAACTAGTGCAGCATGCGCTAACTCCGAAGCCTCGATGACACAGTAAGCGTCTTCATTCTACCGAACTACGATCCCTACTGAATTAACCCTCTGGACCAATCAGCGTCAAGGTAACCTGCAGATATCTAAAAGATTCTCTAGTACTCGGTGTTGAAAGTTACGCGATCGCCTGATTCTGTAGTTACATCACTTCCACACGAACAACAAACTTTCTCCTGTACTTGGGCAATCATCCTGATTAGTTAATCTTGGTTTACTATTAACGACGGGATCATGCCAGTGACCGTACCTGGTCGTTCGGTACGGCTGAAGATGAACCCTGTCGCTGAGGTTTAAAGCAGCAAAACTAAGGTCCAGTACCTACTAGATCAACTAGATTACTCACAACAATTGAATCAGTCAATGTTGAAAACCCGAAGGAAAAAGCGTTGGCAACTAACCAACGTAAGAAACTATAAAAAGACGAGAAAAATTAAATACTTCAAATTATGCGACAACTCACCTCTAAATAGCGCGCATATCGAATCCAAAAGTGTTCATACAACGCACATGGGACCAGACAGCGTTCGTACAACACCAGGACGCGGCGTTTGGCCAGCTCTCCCGTATCCGAGCTGGCCACGGCATTATCAAGCTCTTCATCAGACATTTCTGGATGTTGTGACTTTAACTCTTCTCGCAAGTTAGCACAGACGGCAGCTGCCTCAGCTTCTTCGAAGCTCAAATATTCGGCCCAGTTAGTGAGTTGCACTTCCTCTAGCGGTTTGACGTGAAAATACGGACGACGGATCTGACCAGATAAGGGGACGATAAAGGGGTACATTCATGCATGTTTTTGCCGGGTAGAAATCATGTGGCATGGGTACGTGCTGCTTCAGTTTCAGCGGCTGATGATAACCAAGAATACCAGTCACAAAACTGTCACCCCAGAAGATATGCTTCAACAGACAGACAAAACAATGGGTTCAGATCAGACGCAGTAAACATGATGGACACAGAAAAGAGAGTGTAAAGGTACTACGTTCGGTACAAAAAATGAGAAAACGCTGGAACCAACCTTTTCTTCAAAGTACCAACGTTTCATAATTTGCGTATAGGTTGCCTGGTACAGTTGTTCCCGAGAAGCTATCAAAAGTTCCCGGATGGCAGAGCGAGCAGTGTCCGTAATCTGCAAATATTGTTGCACGGAAATAAAACAAGCGAAAGGACCGAAGGACCAGACATGTTCATATCCCCTAGTGAAATGCACAGACGATGAGAGAACTCATATGGATCTGTTCAATAAAATCTCGAGAAACAACTGAGTTCCGTCGCACTAGAAAGATGTACACCCCGAACTTGTATTGTAAAGTGGATCGTTACAGGAGGGTGTAAGGTAGTGCGGAGTACCGTAATAGATATGTGGTGCCTTCATCCAAGCTTCGCGTGGGTCACAGACCGAAGTCCTTGAGACCGAAGCACTGTTTTACAGACATACAGTGCTCACTTCAAAGTCGTAACAATAGCCCTCTTTCAGTTTAGAGGATCAACTAGACAGGCTACCTACTCCATATACATGTTCTGCTATTCTCTCCACGTACATACTTCCAGTCTTCTGAATTTACAGACAACCGAAAAATTTATTTTATTGGCTTAACACGTGCGTCAAAGTAGTCGGAATTGTTTTTAACTGTTTACTACCTTCACACCGTGGATATGACGGTTGGAAAGCAGAAGTGATCAGGTCCAGGAAACTAACTCACTATTGGTTTTGTCGTGATTGGGACCGATCCAATGAATGCAACAGGGTTCTATCGTTTGACGTTCTGGCTGAAAGTCACAGCACTGAGCGGTTTTGCCTGACAACTGGCTAAGAAGAGCGTGTTCGCAACGGCAAAATGGTCATGAACGGGTATCACCCAAAAACTTGTCAAATTACGGCACATGTCATGCATATCACACGCCCGGTTATCATTTATCAAGGAGTGTGTGACAAAGAACACTGTTGCAGTCTGCCTGTGAAAAGGAACTCGTTGTTTGAGAGTGTGTGAGGAGTTAGTATATGATGTGGACTTTCTCTGAAAACCGGTGAACAATCAGCAGAGCGAGTTGTTATGATTCCTTTTGAGAACCTACGACAGGTGGAAAAATAACTTAAACATGAAAATGTGTCAAACGTACTTCGACTACAGGTTTCGTGACACCAACGATTGGCGGTTCCAAGTCATCACCAGCATCAACGTCCGGCTGTTTGAAGCCTTGAACTTTGGCAGCCTTGAGAGACACCTGGGCGTGAAATCGGGCAAACTCGTTGCGAGACAGGAGGTCCTCGGGCCGATTGTCCTCTACGAGTTTGTTAAAGCTGCGAAGCATGGAAAACGTGGCAGCAACTAGGATGAGCACGGAAAGCAGGTATCCAGATATAAGCAAAAACAGGTCATCGGCCCTTCCTCGGTTTGTTAATGACAAGATACTACGTCAACCGCCACCTGCGACAAAACGAACAGCGGAGTATGCTGAGACAAACTTCTCCCGTTTGCACATTCACTAACAAAGCATACACTCGAGAAAAGACCAGGCGGTGAACATAAGGGTAAAACCAAAGACAATGAGCTTATCTAAAGATGGTTCACAATTATCTCTCCACATAACCGTACAGGTTGATGGAGTATGACAGTTATCAGCGGGTATCAGCGGTATCGGCGCAGATTCAGCATACTGTATGCATAAAGAACAAAACGTAACATGAGGTGGCTTATCCATGCGGATTCCGCAGCTCACTAGCTCACTTCGGGACCTGGCCAGCGTCCTTCAATCGAGGTAGTGAGAAACCTACTACCGCATTGGAGTGATCCCTATGTCAAACAATGTTGGCCCAGCCCATGAGTGGCCAACAAGAACGCGCAACTCACCTATCCCAGTTTTGGAAATATAGCTGTGTAGGGGTTTGTAGTAATCGCGTATATACATCCACGGCATTCCTCAATCGATTATGCCCCGTTTCCCAGCTGATGTAATGTTCCCACAGAGCGTCGGATCGAAATTCTAACCCGGCAGTCGCAATAGCCTCCTCATATAGACTGAAAAGAAGTAAAAGCGGGTTAGTTACTGTTGACAACGGAATGTTACCTAAGTGGTGACCGACCGAATCTAAATCGATCAGGCAATGCTTGAACGCGGAGTGAAGTGAAGGAGGAAAAGGTTGGTGATTACCTGCGCATCGTTTCCTCGTATTCATCACGTCCATGGTAGTAATCAATTGCGGCTTCCAGGTAGGCAGTCCACAAATCCACACTGAGAGGAACTGCTTTCACACCAGCTTTGTATACCTGATTGAGGTAAAAAGTAAAGAAACACCGGTAACTCTGGCAGGAACAAAACAATATATGCTTGAGGCACGATAAAATAACCCCGACCTAAAGCTGCCACCTTGACGTGGTGGTCGGGCTTGAGTGCTGCAATGATCCCGTGAGCTACACTGGCTGGGACGTCATTCCACAAGGTGCAACCATGCCAGAAAGACCAAAGGGGAGCAGTCAGACCAAGAGCAGCGAGACCCCGTACTACGAGTAATCGTGCTACGAGGCGGTCTGGGGGTAAAGTCGTACTGTCCTCTGCGACAGGAGTGTGAAGGCAGTAAGGTGTTTCCCCCAGGCGACCAGCATGTCCGTATTTACGGAAGCAGCGATGCTGCCTTCCCCCGAGGAAGGACGGGTTAGAAAAGGTCGGCCCTAAAAACCGCACACTCCGATTGCCCAACGGCGCATTATTCACTACGTTCGAAATATTTTTAAAACCAGAGTCCGGTGCTGCTCAAAAGGCACCTGCTGTGCGCAGCCTCAGGATGAGACAGCAATGCCTTATTCCCTGCGCACTCAGCTTACGCCAACCCCCAGTAGCCGAGCAGGTCAGACTATTGAGTCATCGGCTCCGGGCAGGGTCCTCAAAGAAAACCCTACTGTCCGCTGCCTCATGGGTCAGACTTTTAAGTCAGAAGCTAGGGGCACGGTCCCCGAACAAAACCCTACATCCTCCCACTGCCTCGTGGGTCAGACTTTTGAGTCAAAGGCTCAAGGTGGGGTACCTCAACCAAACCCCCTTCCTCGGCCTGAGCAACCGGGAAGTATCATTTGCCCGCGCAGTTCTGTGTCCACCGATGTCCCTCCCCAACCCTTTCCACCACACAAGCAAACGTCACTGGGTCACTTGACTGTCAGTTATCTAACCAGTTATCTGCTCACCGCTGCCTATTAACAGTAAACAAAATAACACCCTTCTAAATCCACGAGATCCTTTCTATATAGGAGCTTTTAACGTCCGTACTCTATGTCAACTTGGCAGACAGGCAATGCTTGCTGAAACCTTATACTCCCTAAAATTCATGAATGCTGTGTCTCCGAAACACGCATACAAGACCCAAGCGTAATTATGCATCTCAGAACGCCAAGGATGAACTCAGATCTTTCATATTTCTCCCTCCGTGTGTCCGGTTACCCAGAAGCAATGACTCGTGGACTATATGGCGTGGGAGTTGCACTCAGCCCCAGAGCTGAACGCGCTTTGCTGGATTGGATCCCAGTGAACAGTCGCCTTTGCGCCGTCCGGTTATCCAGTTCAATCAAGCTCAATGCCTCGGCCTAAAAAGCGGTGCCTGTTTGTAGTATCGGCTTATGCCCCAACGGACTGCAGTTCTGATGTTGAGCAGCATACTTTCTATCGAGAACTATCTGGGCTCATTCGTCAGGCAAAAGCACTGATATTGAGATCCTTGCAGGCGATGTGAATGCTCAAGTGGTCGTCTGAGCTCCTGGAATCACATTTGGGCGGTCGGTTCGGAGTCGATGTTCGCCGCACAGACAACGGAGATCGACTCCTTCAGTTGTGTGCTGACCATGAACTGTTTCTGGCAAGTACGAACTTTCAACATAAGCGTTCGCGCGTAACCTGGCGGCCACCAACTGCAAATCAACCATGGACCCAGTTGGATCACGTGGCCATCAGCTACCGGTGGAGAGCCACAATTCAAGACTGCCGTTCCTTCTAGGGCCCACCATTTGATTCCGATCACGCCATGGTGCGTGCACGCCTGACAGTTCGCTTCCCTTCAGGCCCTCACAAATTAGCAAGAAGCATGCCAATCCACTGTCTTCGAAGATCGACCATAGCTCAACAGTACCGATCTGAGTTAGCCCAACAACTCTCCACAGTAACCAATACTGCACTGGCAGTGAGCATGTGGAAAAAGCGTGACAAAATGTGAAAGGAGCCATGTTGGCGGCGTTCAGTGCTGTCTGCCCAACCTCTCCGATTCGACCACAAGACCACTGGATGTCGGGAAGTCGCTATCCATTATTGATGGGAAGTCCATACCAGCAAGCAAAAGTACGACAGCACACAAATCCCTTAAACGCCAAATGGTGAAGAGTCTAAGGAAAGACCGAGAGCTCTGGTGGAAATCGAAAGCTCGAGAGATGGGAAGGCTTTTGCTACGGGAAACAGCCGTACCCTGTATCAACTGATACGATCGACCGGTCCCAGGAAAGCAACGGTCAGCGAAACGATAAGTGAAAAAGATGCCTCATTAATTCACTCCAAAAATGTCGACTGAAAGATGGGCCGAACACTTCGAAGAACACTGGCCTCCTGCAACAGCCTGTGGGGACAATGCATACGGGCGAATGGAATGTAAACCTTGAACGCCCTTCGGAAGAAAAAAGTACGAAATATCCGCACTAAAACGTGAGAAGGCATCAGGGCTGGATGGTCTCTATCTAGCCCTCTTCAAAGAAGGCGGAGAATCCCTGGTGACCCATCTGACAAAGGTTGTTGGTGCTATATGGAACGAAGAGAAGGTGCCTGCAGAATGCGGCATGTTGACAGTTATCCCTATCTTCAAAAGGGTACGCGCACGCTGTGCGAAAACCACCGTGGCATCAGCCTGTTAGCTGTGGCATCGAAGGTGCTCTCTGGTGTTATCCTTCGAAGGTTAACTGAACACAGGGAGAGACAGATCCGTGAAAACCAAGCTGGGTTCCGTTCAGCAAGAAGATGCATCGATCATATCTTCATCCTCCGACAGATTCTGGAACAGCGACACGGCTTCTAGCAAGCAACAATGGTTGTGTTTCTCGATCTGAAAGCTGCCTCTGACTCTGTAGACCGCCAGGCACTATGGCAGTGTCTGTGGAACAAAGGTGTCCCCATAAATTCTTGACCTCCTTAAGGCGTTGTACGCCAACTCCGCGGCCGTGTGAAGGTCTATGGAAAGCTCTCCGGAGTTCACCACATCAAGTGGTGTCAGACAGGGCTGTCCTCTTTCACCTTTCTTCTTCAACTTCGTCATTGATACGATCATGGAAGACTCACTATCAGCCTCTAATGCCTATGGGGTCGAAGTGCTCCCGGGGTGTCCGCTCACAGATATCAGGTATGCAGACGACATAGCTCTTCTTGGATCTAACCCGTGGTAATGCAAACAATATTAAATAATCTAAATAATTCTGCCTCACGGTTCGGCATGCGCTTCACACCTGCAAAGTGTAAAGTGCTACTGCAAGACTGGGTGGGCCCGAACCCTAGCCTCATGCTTGCGGGTGAACCGATTGAGGTAGTAGACAAATTTGTTTACCTGGACAGCTGTATCAGTCCTGGTGGTCTCGCGAAAGATGGTATTTCCATCCGGGTTGGGAAGGCCAGAGCAGCTTTGTGAACCTTCGTCACCTGTGGCTTAGGCGTGACATCGGCTTATCCGTCAAGGGTCGAGTTTACAATGTTGCGGTGCGCTCCATATTAGTATACGGATCAGAAACCTGGTCGCTGCGCGCTGAGGACGTCAAAAACTTTCAATGTTTGACCATCGACGTCTTCGGAGCATTGCCCAGTCTGGTGGGAACACCGGATCAGCAATGCTGAATTACGTACGAATGGTATTCGGGAGAAATAACTCACCCTCGATAAATGAATGATCACACTGCATAGGTTGCGCTGGCTTGGTCACGTGCTCCGTATGCCAGTCGACCGACTTCCTCGAAGGGTTCTTTTCGCACAACCACGTGAAGGGTGAAAACGAGCCAGAGGCGGTCAAACAATGACTTCGCAGTATAAAAGCCATTACCAGCAAACTCAGCTGCGCTAGTCACTGCCGTCTTCCTGGATGGAGACCCCGAGACGGGCCACATCAATGGTTAGAGACATTGTCAGACATGGTCCAGTCGCGCTCTCAGTGGCGTCATGCATCCAAACTATTGCCTCCATTGCATAGCTCCCTTTCCAATTCCCCTCACCTAACAGCCCACTGACAGTACTGTATTTACGCACAAATTTATCAGCTCCGCCTCCAATGCACAGCTAGCTACCCCACCTCCCCAAATCACCAGTGAATGAAACTGTGGCAGCTACAACCACTGTACGGCATGTACACGGTTCTTACAGCTGACGATGATGATCATGATAAAATAATTGTTACCTACAAGCACTAGATTATCCTGACCGCTCGGGACGACGACCTTCGAAAAGGATCACAGTGAATCACCTTAAAGGCCCTAAGAAGCGTTCTGAAATGTAGGATGCGACCACCGGACAACTTGTCTCCACGAGTTCAACCGACATCCGTCGAAGGGATCTGGTCCCATCCACACAACAGGCCGTCGCACTGAACCTTGGGTTTACACTTCGACGCCAAAACGACCATTGCTCTAGGCAACCTACCCAAGTGCATACAGTCAACGCTTCCAATTTACGCAGCTTACGTTGCCATACTCCGCGCTCAGTTTGGAAAGATCGTATGTATTACGGGCCAGGAATGGCACGGAGACAGCTACAAAAGTCTGTGACTATTTGAGGCTTTTCCGGTTGATCAATGGCCCTTTAGATGAACGTCCGTGAAATAATTTTCAAGATAGACTGAATACTTTAGTTAACTACTCCATCTTTCCAGGCACCAACTACCCACAACCTACACGCAGTACACTAGCAAATGCGAAATCTCTATCCACGGTGCATTACCCGAGATGACCACGTTACTAGAGAGGCGAGGACAGTGTCCCGGTGGGAGTCCTACAAGGCACGACTGTCAGTAGTCCAGCATCATTAGCACCGATAGCACATCAGTTTTTAACAAGGACACTTTGCTGCCATACAACCATTATTTATTTGAAAGCCTTACTGTGAGGGAAGGAATGAGTGCCAGCCTGCCGCAAACATTTCGAGGTACCTACACTTTCAGGCACTCCTTTAGGCAGTTTAAATGGAAATATGGGGTATCGTGCAGCTGTAGCACCCGTTCGGTGCCTAGCTGCCATGCCACCCGAAGGAAGCGCGAGGGCTGGGATACTGCCAGGTTGCCCAAGCCTAGACAGGGGAAGTCGAGAGGCAGAGGCTGGGTTCGAACCACGGACCTTCCGGTCAGTACGCTCGCGCTCTAACCGCTGAGCTATCTCGCCCCCCCCCCCCAAATGGAAATATACAATGTCACTGACATCGGTTGGCAGTCATATGTTTCACTCTCTGCAATCCTACACAGTGGGGACAACGAGAACCCCATCCTGGAGGGATAGTCGCATCGACAGCAGCCACACTTTTCGTAATCGATTTCATTGCCCTCGGTCAGGTTAAACGTTGAGCAACTCTTTGGTCACGCCATTCTAATTTTGGCAGGGAACACAGCACTCACTTTGGCAAACGATGATTCGGAATGCGCAACACATGGCCTATCCGCTGCAGCTTTTGGTGCTCAACATGTTTGACTGAAACCCCCAAGTGTACAATCAAATACCCGCTTTCTAATTTTCTCGTTGAGAATTCGCTGGCACGTGAAGAGCTCTCAGTTCTACTCCTCGAAGAGGTTACATCTCACACCAACGAAACAGCCTGTGCTGTAGCCTGATACACACGTTCCTTTGAGATTCAGGAAAACGCCGTTTTGCCGCTATAGGTGTCTCTGTAGGCAGTACTCACAAGCTGTTCTACTCAATACGAGACTCCGAAATATCCCCCATGGATTGGGGCACCTCTAACTACTGATACCGAAAAAGGCTCATACTTTTCCAGGAGAAAGTCATCGTAGCGTAATTGCAAGTAAGTAGAGTTACCCTACTTTCAGTCAAGATAAGTCAACAGTGGAAAGTAATACACGCTGTCGACCGGGGGAGAACCACCGCCCAACCCATTTGTGGTTTGTTACTCTAAATCCCAGGAGTTGGGGAAACCGATCACTCAACAAACAAATGCGGATACGTTGGTATAAACTCGACAACAGCGTTCATTTTGGAGCACACAATCTGAACCCGACTAAGACTATGTGCGAACAAGCGTATCAGTTCGCCTGCCCCAATAGTGTGCCGGGTGACGTAACGCTCTTCAGCTCAGCGCTCCAAAAAGACCTCATTCTAGCATGATCCGACTGTGTCAGCTCAAAATCCACTGTTAAAACTGTGTGTTTTGATTAGTCCTCTCACCTAGTGAAAAGTGAACGTCACTACGATGCGCAGTTCTTACTTAAAACTATATAGCGATAGAAGACTATAAAGGTGCACGAGCGAAGAATGTGGCGAAATCCCTCACAAGAAATGGCCACATCCTACTTCAACAAATTTAACCAACTGGCCCGGAGTGAACTGTTATTGAGACTATTCACGGAAAGGACTGGAACTCAATTCAATTTCTGAAAGATGAAATGGACACCGGAAAGAATAACTTGGCTGGCTCCAACAACTCAATATCCCGAAGAACCATATGAACCTGAAAGAAAAGTCGGCACAGCAACAGAAATCGAGCGTAAAATCTGGCTACTTCAGCGCAAGGCAGCTCCTGGACATGACGGAAAGCATCCCGCACTCTTCAAATAATCCCTTGTAGCGAGCCTCGCTCTAATACAAAATCTCTGGGGTAGGATGTCGATGGAATGAAGCGTTTCGACGGTAATTTCAATCTTCAAAAAAGACGCAAGAAAAAACTGTTCAGCTGTAACACACTTTCGGTGCCCAGCTGCTATGCTACCCGAGGGAAGCACGAGGGCTGGGATACTGCCAGGTTGCCCAAGCCTAGACAGGGGAAGTCGAGAGTCAGAGGTCGGGTTCGAACCACGGATCTGTCGGCCAGTAAATTCGCGCTAACCACCTGAGCCACTTGCAACAACAACGTGCAAAAGCCACCAAGGCATCAATAGCCACAACTTTCGGGTGCTTCCTAATGTTATCCTGCGCAAATTGATTCATCGTCATGATCATAATCATCATAATCATCGTCACCATCAGCGCAGATTGGTTGATCATCCGGAGTTACATTCCTGAAAAGTAAGCCAATTTTCGCCCTGATCGAAGTTGTGCCGATTACCTTACTTTATACCGACTGCTTGAACATAAACCTGCCAGCTTTTTGTACTGGTCAAGCTTCTGTGATGCAACGATCCTGCGGGTTATACCAGCTGGGACTCAGTTCCTAAAGGTTCAACCATGCCAGGAAGGCCAACGGGGAGTAGCCGGAAGAACAGCGAGCCACACACGGCGAGAAATCGTAGTACGAGACAGTCTGGAGGTAAAATTGGACAAGACTATGCGATAGGAGTGTGAAGGCGGCAAGGCGATTCCCCCAGGCGAACAGCATGTTCATATTTATGGAAGCAGCGATGCTGCCTTCTCCCGAGGAAGGACCGGTTAGGGTCGGTCCTAAAAACAGAACATTCAGATCACCCAACACTTGACTGCGACCGATGGCACACAATTAAATAGTTTACCCTGAATAGGAAACGTACTCCATGTGTCAGGGGACGTTAGCCTCCAATGGATTTCTTCGGCAAGCTTGGTCAGGTGAAAACGGCCCGGAGGCTGTATAGTCACAGTAAAGCAACGGAGCATGAAGTCCTTAACAGTCAAGTCGATCGTGTTGGAAAATGTCACACTTCGGATGGTGACCCCGAGAAAAGACACGGGTTGGTGGCTCTGATCAATATCCTTGTCAAGTAGCCAAGGGCGTTCCTACATCAGGGAGACGGCAATGGCCAGCGAAGCTGAGTTTTGTGGCAACGGCCTTCATACTTCGCTGCCAAGTCCCTGGCTCAAAACCACTGCAAAAATTTCGAGTACCTCAGCATTAACAACTCGATGATAGTAACATCTCGATAAACTGGACACGTTCCTAAACAGACTGAGGGAGCTTATTGATCGTTCAGTTGTAACAGCCCTTCAGTGCATAGCTGCCATGCCACCCAGAGGAAGCAAGACGTCTGAAAAAACTACAGTTTCCAAAGCTTAGACAGGAAAAGTTGAGTTGCCGAGGTTGTTTTCGATCCATGGGCATTCCGGCCAGTAAGTTCATAACTTAAACAATGGGTTATCTCAAGCTCAAGGAAAGTAACCATGAATAATCAGATCAGGGACTGGGGCCGCTGAATCGTTGGTGCTTGGTAAATAGGAGCATGCCAACCATTATCCCGGAGGTTGTCATTCATGTTGATCGACTTCGGCCTCAAAGCACAGAGCATCACTGTGCTTTTTGCAAGCATCTTGGTGTACATAGATGCTTTACGATCAAAGCACACTATGACGTTCAGAATCTACTTGTGATGTTCTTTAGCGGTGTCCACCAACGACAAGTGCCACAAGGCTGTAGAGCACCGATGGGCAATACTGCACGTCCACGCAGGTTGGCAGTAGCCAGTCACTTGATGAAACACTCTTATAGCAAGCCTAACGCTATCCGTTTAGGTCTTCAATACGTAAGACGTCTAACCGAAGCTCTATATCATAGGTCCTACACCAACGAAACCGACGATGGGTTCAAGCCCAAGAACCGAATTCTGTGGCACTGGCCGCTGAAGCCCGCAATAAAACAACTGTTTTTCACCTTCATTTGCACTGTACGGTTGTAGTGGAAATCAGCAGTCCAAGGGTAAATCTTTTTTATGACACCAACCTTCAGGAAGAATTACAATATCGCGATCCCACTCACTTCGACGGTTGCAAGACTGCGTAGGTTTACACTTACAACGGTAAACTGGAATATTCATCGAGTATAGCAGCGCTAGAAGCGAGGAGTTATATCGTCAACAGTTGAACAATTAGAAAAGTGGCATACAGCGATATACGAATGTTTACGGAAGTCACTAGCGTATCACACCAAATCACCAAGTTAAACAGCTATTGATGCACGTACCTCTAATGAACGCACTTTGTCGCCTTTATGTTTCTCCATCTCCGCCCACTTCTTCCAGTAGCCGTAACAGTATGGAAAGTGTTGAAAAAAGTCATCGAATGCTTTGCGCGCATGTTCGATATTTTGCTAAAAATTGAAACATAATAATAGCATCCGTACTTGTTTCTCCACCAAATCCAATAACGCAGTCCATGCGCTGAATTCGGTTGGACTATCATGGGCCTTTTTCCAGAGCTTGGAGAACGAAACGGGGTAACGCATTGTAGTAAATTTCGCGGTCAAATACTGTGACTCGTTTCAGTTCGATAAGCCCAATTAGTTAGTTAACATAAGAGCGGGAAGGGGAAGGATCGCAGGATCTGATTGGTCGGTGTCATATCTGCTTAGACTTGTTTCGACAGGCCAAAATAAAGCGAATGAGCTTCTCCAATTGGGGTTTTAGATCTGGTGTTTGGAGTGATGCACCATGAAATTCGGCCCAAAAGGTGTTAGTCCTTCTACGGATAATTCGGCACACCTCTCCCCTCATTGGTTTCGTTTTTCCCTCGTGCTAATTCGTGAAAGAATTTTTTCACTATTCAAACTGTTTACAGAGTTTATACGTGTTATTTGTTGAATTTTCTCACACCAACATAACATTTACGTCATAATCCCTGTTACTTTGCACCCAGTTCCTACTCTGCATCTAGTCGCACTCATGTCACTAGTCAATGCAGGCTGCTCTCTGCAGTCATCGATGGTCCACAACAGATGTGGGCGAAATGGCTGTCCATCGAACGTGAGACGGGGTATGCAATGCCACACCTGCAAGGCCTGGTGGCACTTTAAATGCACGGGTTTACAGGACGACCAGGTAAGCCAACTGGCTAACTCTCCTGACCCGTTTGTATGCGCCAGCTGCCTCCACATTAAGGTGCAATGCATTCCCAAACTAAGAAAAAAGCCATAAAAAACAAGACCAATTCCTCACTACCGAATCACAGACCAGTGTAAGTGCTCCTCGTTAATCGATGTACTCGCGACGAAACTCGAGCTTCTCTCTAAAGCTCTGACAGACGCAAACACTAAAAATGCAGCGATCTGGACGAAAGTTGACAAGGAACTTTCCTCGCTGAACGAGTACCTTGCACTACCCACCCCTGGTCTGCTGGCTGCCAAAAAGGTTATCCAGCTCTCCGATGCGGCAATAAAGACCGCCACGGCGTCTCTAGTGGACAGACGCGTAAGGGAGAGCAGACTGATAATCTGGGGGTCATTCTCTAGAAAAGTCACGCCAACGAAGCAGGCACAATCGCTCCTTGGCAGTGTCCTCTCAAAGCCTGACCACGAATCGCTTCACGCAGACTGGTTACGCCAGAAGGGAAGCAAGCGAACACTCGGGCTTCTCGTTACCCTTTCCTCGCCGTCGGCCGTACAGAAGGTTTTGGGTCGGGCTGTCAGCGTCCAAAAGGCAAATCCAACGATCAGGCGTCTATCTGAGGATCGCCCTCTAGACGCACGGAAGCCAGGCCACAGCAGTTCTAGGGAAGAGATGCGGAAAAAGCTTCCGGATGGCGCCATTTCGGCCGATCCCAAACTTAAGGCCAAACCGATTGTAGTTATAGCCCCTTGTGCTCCTGAAAGCACGCCGAGGCAAACGACCGCGACTCCGGACAGCAGTTTCTACTCAACCACCGCGGACCCCTCGAACTCTATAGGCAGTGACGCTCTGGAGGAGGCAAGTCTCACGTGGACGGAGCGCCCAAAGTACGTACAGTTATCAGCACTTCTTTCCGTAACAGACGTCAAAGGTGCAACAGTGAACTCCACACCCAAGCTACAACCGAGCTGGATTGGGTCAAACGAGCGGAGTCAAGTGGCGAAGCCTACCGGCAAACCAACCACATGCGCTGACGTCGACATCGGGGAATGCTGCGAGAACCCTACATCCACTGAGGCTGTGAAATTGCCAATCTCTAGCTCCACTCCGTCTAAAGTAGCCTCTTTGATTGTGGACACAACTCTTGCCCAGGACCATGACAATCAAAGCCACAAGCCTGACCACGGCGAGCCGAACAGTCCCTCATACACCCAGTTGGCCACGCTAATCGCGGGTGACTCGGATGACCACACAGGCGCGAAAGAAAGGCGACTGCGGCAAAACAAGCCATATACAACTCGCCAAATCAGAAAACTGCTGGCTGGCTTCAAGGTGCAGTCCTCTGAGAAAACCAGCCTCATGGGAGCACCACCAAAAAAACTACCCGGTGCTGCCACCCAGCGCTCAAAGCATCACAGAGGCACCTTTCCGACCAAATCGCGCCAAAATGCCCAAGAAACCAAACAGACGCGAGATCGCCCATTGAGCAACAGCGAACCTGGCCGTCCAGAAGAAGTTAAAGAAAGGGCTACAAGTAGCAATGGTCGAAATTTTCGCCCACGGGGAAAAAAACTTCGTCCACCAAAACTAATAGGCCCGCGCAAACCGGGCTCCCACAGGGCGAAAAAAACCCTGCAAATGAAAAGCAACCCACGAAACCACCAATCGAGGGAGCAGACAAATATGCCTCAGAGGTCCCCTCGGAGCCCTCGACTCAAACCCGACGTGCAGCTATTAAGCCTGCTAACCTCCCTGGTTACACAACTCTCGGCTCCTCACCTTCGGAGGCAGCAGAGACAGTGTTGAAATGCTTGTCCACAAACTGTCTTAGCCTCTTCAACAAACTTTGCGATATTAAACAGTCAATTTGTCTTGAACAGCCGTCCATTATCGCACTCACAGAGACCTGGCTCACACCAGATGTCTCTGACGCGGAGATCTCAATAGACGGCTACTCTATTTTTCGAGCTGACTCAAAACGAGGGAGAGCTGGTGGGGTTGCTTTATACTTACATGCGGCCCTGCCAATCCCGATTGTCCTCTCTGATACCACTCCTGCACCTTTTTGTGATGCACTGTGGCTTCAAGTCCCGCTGCGCGGGTCCGATTCTCTCCTTCTCGGTGTGGTCTACCGTAGCCCCTCGAGTCCTCCGGAAGATGACCACTTCCTCATACGAACCCTTGGGCAACTCTCCTCCAGCTACCACTTCACTCATCTCCTGCTGGTAGGTGACTTCAACGCTCCAAAGGCCCCCTGGACGGAGCTCCAGTGCGTCGGATCAAGTGGACCCTTTGCAGCGGCGTTGACCGAAGTCGTTCAACAGAGCGCTTGGACTCAACATGTCGTTGCACCCACCAGATACCGCGCGGGCCAACAACCGTCCCTCCTGGATCTGGTCATCACCAACGAAAGACATTTCGTTGATCAGGTGACAATTAACGCTCCACTGGGACATAGCGACCACTGTGTGCTCACCTTTGATTTCATCTGCTATTGGGCCAGAAATCCCGAACCCCAAACGTGGATTCGAAACTTCTGCCGTGCAGACTTTTCGGGAATGCGCATCTTTCTTAACCAAGTGAAACTGGGGCCAGCCTCAGTGGAAGACTTATATAGGACTATTGTCCAGAAAGTTCACGAGGCTGACGCGATGTTAGTCCCAAAAAAAACAGCACGCAGTCGGATGAGCCGTAAACTACCCAAAAGAATCCGGCGTCTTCTGGAAAAGAGGTCACAACTATTTCTCAAAAAGTTGACTACAGGAGACACAGAAGATGAGCTGGCATTTCGTAAAATGCGGAACCGCTGTAAATCGGAAATCCGCCAATGGAACATACGAAAACAAGCCACCATTCTAGACCTCGCCCGGAAGAACAGAAATGTGCTGTTCAAATACATGCGACATCGCCGAAGAAACAAGCCATCCGCGTTCTCCCTGAGGGACAGGAACGGGGAACCCACGAGTGACCCAATAGTGGTATCTGAGTTCTACAGAGATCACTATGCAGGTCTGTATTCAGTCCCAGCGTCCTCGTCACATCCAACGTTGTCAAGGCGTACCTACGAACGGCATCTAACCGACTTGGTATTCACGGTGGAGGACATTCGTCAACTCCTGCACAAGATCAACCCATTCTGCGCGTTGGGGCCCGACGAAGTCCACCCAAGGATCCTGAAGGAAACGTCGTACACACTGGCAACTCATTTCCATCTGCTGTTTCGTCAGTCGCTTGACGAAGGCCACCTTCCCTCTGTTTGGAAGGAAGCGATTGTCACGCCAATCTACAAAACTGGTGACCGACTATCGCCTGGCAGCTACAGGCCTATAAGCCTCACTAGCGTGCCATGCAAGGTGATGGAACGCATTCTGAAGCGAGCCATTCTAGATCACCTTACTTCCAACAACTTGATTTCTCAAGCTCAACACGGATTTCTCCCAAACCGTTCCTGCGTGACGAACATGCTCGTATTTATGGACAGCTTAACCCAAGCCAAGGACGAGGGACTCATATCGGATGCCATATTTTTCGACTTTTCAAAAGCATTTGATCGAGTCCCACACGTCCCTCTCCTCATTACTCACATGCTCTTCCAGATACTCTATGGGATCTACGCCAGACCACCTATTGGATGGGAGAACGAAATTGTCTGCTCAGGACGCAAGAGGTATGTAACCCTCAGTGAGCTTGTCCAACGATATGCCATTAAAATTGCTGCTAGCATCAACTCCATTGATTGTGAAACTCGGCTCGGGGTGCTCAAACTGCTCCTCCTATTGCATCGTTGCCTCCGAGCACTTACTTATACTACTGTGGTGCTCACTGACATACCAGCTGATTAGTCAGAATGACTGTCCTCGGATGTGCGGAACATGTACGGTAATGCACCCGATTCCCATCACCTTGTGTTTTCTGGCCTTATAGCAACAAGGAAATCAATCACATTGGCAAACAAACAAGGTTGGCAGTTATGCGAGCGGAATCTTCGATACTGGAGCAGCAGGGGACTCATCTTGCCTTCAAAATAAGATTGGCTTTCTAGGGAGCCCAAAGCTAAAAAACATCAGCGTTGTCCCCTTAATATGCTGGCAAAATGAATCGGTACTCAAAAACGACGTCATTACTGCACAGCCTCCGGAACCATCACTACTTACAGCAGAGTAAGCAATATAATCAGTTTGTTGTCAGCCACAATGCTTGCTTTCATAACGTTGTCGCAGGGAGCCAACAACACGCCAGAGCGGATGATTCCAGAAAATCACCACTCATTCTTGTCATAAAATATGTACAGGATAAACGTTTGGTAAAATGTCACACCTTGTTTTATTTTAGGTAGGCCATTAACTGATCACATTGGAGCTGGTTGGTCTGTATGCCTTGCCGACCCTCAGAAGCACACCCCAAGTTTTGCGTGAACCGTAGTTTGAGCGGAGGAATTTTTAACATTTAGCGTTTGATGGTTTCTAGTCGGACCCTGCAAATCTCTCCACGCGGCCGCAGTTTTTTCGAAGTCTGTTAAATGTTCTCGAGGTCCGGAATGGGCGCGGAATTCCTTTTTTTAATGGCTACCAATGGCTTGTCGTTATGTTTTCGTGAAGGCGATGGGAATTTTTTGAGAGAGCTGGTTTCTTCGCGTGTTTTCCGTATTGAATTTGGACATAATCCCGAGAATACATGAACAATAACTACGCCCTCTCGGTGCCAGCGTAAGGTCAAAAGGGACTGGCCATCCGCCACCTATGTAGGACAAGTGTTCTATGGTTACAGCCCCGCCGAACAAACACAAAGAGTTCGCCATAGCTAGTAAGTATGTTTGGCTATTTTATGATGGTCAGCGCACGCTATACGGGGTGGGCAGCAACGTTTTAGCTTCATCGGTATCCTGACCCCCTGATAGTGCATTTGGAAGAATTGGCGGTTTTATGGGCATAACAAACGACAGGATGGCCAGTGCTTTGAATTTCTGGTGCAAATTCGACAGATTGAAATGGTCCTGTGGGCGGGCGTAACTCTCGGTCCGGAAATATTGGGGGCATGATGAACTACGGGCACGCCATCAGAGTGGGTATGGTAGTCGCTATGCCGTCCACACAACGTCGCACGTTGGTTCGTGGACAACCCCGCATATGAATATCTTGGTGAGACAGATTGGTTTGGTATTCTACCACGGATTGGCCAGGGAATCGCGACAACTTAAGGCCAGCATGGATCGAAATATTTTTAGGTCCATCGGGAATGCAGGATTATTCAATGTTGCCACTCAAACCAAGCAATAGGGTGGCCGTATTGGGAAAACGTGTTAAAATGTCTGCTAGAGGGCAATATTTTGTGAGTTAGGCAGTGGCTCAAAAAGTTAGGCAGCCAAAAGTGGTCAAAATTTCTAACTACCGCAATTACGTGACACTGCCTGACGTCAAAAACTGTAGTCGATATTTAGGCCGATGTGAATGGGTGTGGGTACATGTGATTGTCATGGAAGTGGATTAGCTGAACTGCAGGCAACTCACATAGCTCGGAGCGTGCATGGACAAGAGTTTAGATGAAAATGTGAGATGTCTATTTGTTTTGCGTGTTCGTGCGATTATGTGACCTCAGAACGACGCAGTTACAGCTCAAAGAAAAGCGTACAGGCTTTACAAAACACATTACCTCTGAGGCATCGTAGCGCGTGTATCAAGTGGATCTGTTCGCATTCTCTGCTCTGCTATCGATAAATTATTAGAGTGACAGAAGGATTGCCCGGAATAAATTCGAAAACCAGGGCAAGCACAGACCAGCGGGACAGGTGTCTGACAAAATCTGCTTCCACTTTAGTTTTCTATTTCTTCCATTGTAGAAGGCGGGGGTAGGAGCTTCAGCATAATGTAGGAACGTCTTCGAGGAGATGGCATGTAGTTTTAGCGAAAGACGTCGGCCGTAAATTCTTTCCTATCGTCGGGCAGAGAGGATCCGATAAGGACGAAAGCGGTACGGAAACATTTGGAGAGCGTAAACATAATAAGTCTTTTGTATTCTCAGATTTCAGCACTTGCCTCCCTATTCTTTTTTAAATTCGTGATCAAAAAGATGATGGAACGAACAGTGGGTTGTCTTCAGAACGCCGGTGTTCAAATATTCTCTGAAGAAAACCTTGTCAATCTGGGATATGCAGAAGACATCGTTATCACCCTAAAACCAAAGAACCGGCAGATATTTTTGGATGGAGTGCACCTTGCACCCAAAAAATATAAGGTAATGTTCTTGAGCATGCAGTCACTGAACGCGCTACTTGCAATCCATGGGGTGTCACCTGAACTTGTAGGGCGTTTTACTCATTTTGGTAGATGTATCAATTCCAAATGTAGTGTGACAGATGAGGTCAATGCACGAATTCGCAAGGCTTGGTTTGCGTTCGCTAAATGGATACACCTATGGCGTCAAAGCGGTATATCGCTGAATCTGAAGGGACTTGCATATTGGGCAACAGTTCGGGCCGTTTTCCGATACGGCTGTGAGACGTGGCCTGTTTGCACAACGGAACTGGGGTTTCTTCGGTTGTTTGGCAACCGTTGTTTTGGAGCCATAACTCATGTCGATTGTAATCGGCATATCCACTACGATGCAATTAGAAAGTGCGTTTTCGATCGTGCGAAGAGGATCATATCAAAGAATGTGTTCAGCACCAGAGTTTGAGTTGATCAGCGCATGTACTGTGTATGCCGAACCATTGTTTGCCAGAGAGAGTGCTGTGTCCCGTGCCAGGGCGGCGGAAGCACAGTGGTGGCCAACCCTTGAGCTGGCAGAGGAGCATGAAGGAGATCACGAACCGATTGAGTGCTGTCGTTGATAATCATTTTCCAGCATAAGGACCGCGAGATAGCTGCTGTGTCTGGTTGGTGACGCTGCAATATACGGCTTCCAAGCAATGTCAGTGGCTCTCGTGTTGTCAGTTTCTATCCAGAATGCCTGAACGAGTGTCTGGATGATGAGCTGGATGGGGCCGAAACCCATATGACATACATGGAATAGAACTTCAAAGCAGCCTGAAATACCGTGCAGCTTCCAACATGTTATATGCGTTTGAGATGTGGAAGTTTTTTATACATAACCGGATGCTGAAGATCAAAAAAATTTTGTTGTACAAACGCAGGCGCTTCAGCTGATCAGTGTTCCAGAATGGAGCCCCTGGTTTTTGAAACTGCTACTGTGGCTGAGTGTGGGGTGGTTACAGGTTGCGAGGAGGACGACGGACCTCTCGATTTTATTGAGCTACACGGCATTGGTATCGCGAAGCAAAGGTGAACTAAAGCAAGGATCTAATGCTTCAAATGAGCACATTTGACACCAAGGCCCCGCTTACTCACTAAATCTCCGCCACAGCTGTATCCATGGTTGCATATGCGGTCCTTGGATCCCTGAACTCGTCTATACCACTTGGTCTTAGGATTGACTAGTAAACCTACTTCTTTAGCTTTACCTTCGCTGCGTCTTGTAATACATACGATCGTCGAATCCAGCTTTCTACTCACTGGTTACACACGGCTCCCTTATTATCGCCAATTGGACTGATTAAGCAAGTGGTAAGTTGACCTTTGTACCAGTAAGACTCCACCTTCGGCGCGAATACCAGTCAGGACGTGGGGTGTCACCTGAACTTGTAGGGCGTTTTACTCATTTTGGTAGATGTATCAATTCCAAATGTAGTGTGACAGATGAGGTCAATGCACGAATTCGCAAGGCTTGGTTTGCGTTCGCTAAATGGATACACCTATGGCGTCAAAGCGGTATATCGCTGAATCTGAAGGGACTTGCATATTGGGCAACAGTTCGGGCCGTTTTCCGATACGGCTGTGAGACGTGGCCTGTTTGCACAACGGAACTGGGGTTTCTTCGGTTGTTTGGCAACCGTTGTTTTGGAGCCATAACTCATGTCGATTGTAATCGGCATATCCACTACGATGCAATTAGAAAGTGCGTTTTCGATCGTGCGAAGAGGATCATATCAAAGAATGTGTTCAGCACCAGAGTTTGAGTTGATCAGCGCATGTACTGTGTATGCCGAACCATTGTTTGCCAGAGAGAGTGCTGTGTCCCGTGCCAGGGCGGCGGAAGCACAGTGGTGGCCAACCCTTGAGCTGGCAGAGGAGCATGAAGGAGATCACGAACCGATTGAGTGCTGTCGTTGATAATCATTTTCCAGCATAAGGACCGCGAGATAGCTGCTGTGTCTGGTTGGTGACGCTGCAATATACGGCTTCCAAGCAATGTCAGTGGCTCTCGTGTTGTCAGTTTCTATCCAGAATGCCTGAACGAGTGTCTGGATGATGAGCTGGATGGGGCCGAAACCCATATGACATACATGGAATAGAACTTCAAAGCAGCCTGAAATACCGTGCAGCTTCCAACATGTTATATGCGTTTGAGATGTGGAAGTTTTTCATACATAACCGGATGCTGAAGATCAAAAAAATTTTGTTGTACAAACGCAGGCGCTTCAGCTGATCAGTGTTCCAGAATGGAGCCCCTGGTTTTTGAAACTGCTACTGTGGCTGAGTGTGGGGTGGTTACAGGTTGCGAGGAGGACGACGGACCTCTCGATTTTATTGAGCTACACGGCATTGTTATCGCGAAGCAAAGGTGAACCAAAGCAAGGATCTAATGCTTCAAATGAGCACATTTGACACCAAGGCCCCGCTTACTCACTAAATCTCCGCCACGGCTGTATCCATGGTTGCATATGCGGTCCTTGGATCCCTGAACTCGTCTATACCACTTGGTCTTAGGATTGACTAGTAAACCTACTTCTTTAGCTTTACCTTCGCTGCGTCTTGTAATACATACGATCGTCGAATCCAGCTTTCTACTCACTGGTTACACACGGCTCCCTTATTATCGCCAATTGGACTGATTAAGCAAGTGGTAAGTTGACCTTTGTACCAGTAAGACTCCACCTTCGGCGCGAATACCAGTCAGGACGTCGGGATTTATTAAGCACATAGTGAGTTAGCTGTTGTAATGTTGGTTAATTGTTTCCATTGATATTGCAAGTGTACACGAGTTGTAATTACTTGCACATTTTTCAGAAGCCCTGTCGAGTGAAAGTGACCTCCCGAAAATGAGAACCAGATTCACTACAAATTACGTCTGTACCGGTGCAACCTATAAATAGAAGTATAACTCCCGAAAGGTGGTTGTGTTTCTTCAGGAATGAGCTTGTCAGACAGACGATATTTAGGGATATGAAGGACCGTTGCTAGTGGTTTGACTAGGCTATTGTGTGTGGTTGGGGCCTCGTAATCAGTTGCGAGCATGTTTAAGAGACAGGTAGCTACTATAAGTAGCCAAGGTGAGTGGCATTGTGGACATGTATGAGTATAACGGACCGTAGTTGTCCGCCAGAATAAGCTACCGTGAATACGTGAGACCTTATAATTAGCGTCGCACATAGACATGAGCAAGCAGTTACCGTAGTTAGCCAAGGTAGGCGAGATCGAATAAGAATTATAATAATGCTTATTCCCAACTTGTGGGTGGCATGCCGTCAGGCATGACCATAAGGTTACATTCAGAATGGAAGCATGACTAGTGGGGACTGTGGATACGGGGGTTTGGGAAAAGAGACAGTGTCATAGGTGGTGGGCGGTATCCGATGTAGACGTGGTCACCCCTAAATCGGCACGAGCATGGAAGCACAGTTACTATGCTCTTTTTTGGAGGAAACACCGAGCAACTTCAGGTGGTTAAGGTTTGTAACTGGCGGGCAGAAACAAAACGAGGGACGGCAAAACAGGGGGCTTCCTGCCTGACATCTGACAAGAGAAGTGCAAACTGCGGAAAATAAAGAACCAGAACACCATATCTGGTAAAGCAGCAGAGTCGGCGTTATCCAGCCTGTCAAAATGAACTAAACCCAAAAATAACCGCTGAGGCCTCGTGACCTTGGACCGTTGGGCTCATGGCCAGGGTCACAAAAAACTTAAGTGGGGATGATGAAGTGGAGGGGTTAGCAAAACGGATAAATGATAACAGGAATCTCAAAAACATGGTGCACAGTGAAACTGCAGAGACTCACTGATGTCGCTGCTGTGGAGGCGGGCATAATATTTTCTTGGAAGAGTGATACGGTAGCAACACATGAGCGGAACGGGAACCGTATAGAAACCTATCGATTTTTGTGGGGAGCACAGACTGAAAGTCCACCGAAGTGGCTAAATTCGACCGACAGGTTCAGCAGTTTTGAATGAACATAACATGGAGGCAGCTGGAGCCATATGGGGAGCTTATTCGTATTTGCAGTTAGTGGAAGGAGTAGGCGAGCAAGTACGGTCGAGAGTAGGATAGGAAGAGTTACTCTTGTGCTATCAAACTGGGTTATGGGTACGACAGGTTATCGTTGGCTGTTAGATAGGGCTTTGACGCATGGTTGGGGCCTCATGTTTAACGGACCGCATACATAATGGCCTGGTATTCACCATGAGCAGCAAAGATAATGGACAACGCGTACTTTTACGAGTATGACAGGTCATCTTTGGCCATCGGATTGGGTTAACATGCGTAGCCGATGCCTCATAATCAGCGTCACACATAGACGTATGTTTGGTCACGCTAACTAGCCAAGGTAGGCGAGAGCGCGTGCAGTTATCATGCTGACCGGCAAAGGTTGACATCATTTTCCGCCAACATAGTTGGCTTGATGACGTATTCTATCTAAGGAGAACATGCAATAATTTTATAAGGTTGCGCTCTCCACTGACTATTTGTGTATTTCAGATAATGCAGAGCATCCACAGAGGTGCATACTATCATCATACTATCATCAATGCTGAACAGTGCATCTAATTCTATTTCATTTACACACTGACCAGAGGCAATCTTGTCAAAAAAGTGTCTCTCCAGGTTAGCTGGACAAATTAATCTAATTTGCCATGTTCGAGGGTTTTACGTGTGTAAGCGTGAATCCACTATTGTTCCGGATAGAATTTGCAATGCGTGGATGCCATCTTACTTTTAAAGAACCCCGCACAATGCTACAATACACTGAAGTTTAATTTTCTGCTTAATCGGATAAGCCGATAAAGAAATGCAAAACAGCAGTGTCCGATGACCTTGAAATTTTACTCACTTAAACAAACTGCCATGAGCAACACTGCACCAAAACGTGCAAACGGATTAGATTAGTTCCCTGTGGAAGTCAAAAATTTTAGGCGGCAGCTTCTCTAAATGCCTATTATTACAGCTTTGTGTAAACGGTGATATCGCCGCCTGAAACCATGGCTTAATGCTTCTAGCGCAATACAGGACAGTTAACCAGAAGAAACTTAATCCACGTAGTTAGATCGTTTACTATTCATAGCGAAGCTGGGGTCTTTCACCAGCCAGCTGGAATCCCATGCTTTAGAGTTCCCTGTACTGTACTGTACTGCACTGCACTTTTTTGCACCTTCGCCCAGTTGACACATGTTAGTGACTGTTTATGATGGATACTTTGATAAACAGTGACATAGTCCTCCCCGTCCCTCTATTCAAACATGGACATTCTCAGCAGATTTACGCTGAGGAGGAAACCTGCAACTTTTTATTCGGATCTGTTGTGGGCCGCAACTCACTCCGCATATTATTCTGGTTATGGAACTACTCACAAGACAAATTCATTGTAAGCTAACCAAATTTTTCGGTAGGTTGAAATACCTTTTTAACCAACACTCTTTTCTAATTTGAGGCATTTGTTGACTTGAAAAATCACTCCCCGGCACAAAGAGGTCTCA
Organism: Clonorchis sinensis; assembly: GCA_003604175.2. Taxonomy (NCBI): domain Eukaryota; kingdom Metazoa; phylum Platyhelminthes; class Trematoda; order Opisthorchiida; family Opisthorchiidae; genus Clonorchis; species Clonorchis sinensis. The sequence continues at coordinate 14,712,434 of CM030371.1, forward strand.
AACGAAAGCAAGGTGCACCTATATTTCTACCTGACGGAAATCGTGGCTTCCAGCTACCGATAGGCCATGGTGCAGTCAGACTGGCTTAATGGAAATAGTTTCGTGTAGCCGTTTACCAGGTGTTGCTAACAGGTAGAAATCTGGTCCAGAGAAACTTTTGCCACAGCGAAACCCAGATTGGTTGCAGCAGCTTTGTTGTCATCCAAAAACGATAATGAAGCTCAGAAGGTCAAAGACCATGTTTCACTCAGGCAAATCAGGGTTGGCTAGGACGCAGTGGGCTTTGAGCAGTAACGAGCGGGCTTTTGACAGCACTATTTCGAGAATCAGCAGCAAGCCAATTTCGCCAAATGCGAGGATGCCAAAATTACTTGCGGTGCAGTGCGGCACTGAGGAAATTTGGAAAGGAGCGGTATAGTACATGAATTTAAATCATTTGGGAGCGTGTTGCGAGTTAATCTAGGTGCGCGTAACACTGGAGGTAAGGGAGCGAATGGTTGGGAATGTAGGGCTGAACCTATGGTAGAAGGTAGAGCCCGGGTCTCAGCATGGATTAAGGAAGGTCTCTCTGAAGTTTGGCATGCACTTGAAAAGAGGGCTGTCAGCGTTGCAGTTTTTCACGTCAGCCGAACCCGAGATGTGGAAGGGCAGAACGTGGTGCATAAAGGGTGGTGGACACGGAGGCCTGCGCAACTGCTTAAAAGGGCGATCGGCCGGAACTCTTGCAGATGAACAGTGGGTACAAAGCTGTAACAAACACGTGGCACGCGCGATCTGATACACTTTTCGCGCAGCTATATGGAAGTTGAAGTGAAGTTGGACTATCTAGTGAAAAATAGCGATAGGTTCTTGGGGGTTCAGTGGAAGAGACGTCATATAACAAGACTTTGGCATTGAGTGCTTGACTTAATGGGTGGACTTCGCTTTGGGTGAAACGCGGAGGGACAATAAGTCAGGAAGCCTGTGGCAAATGGGGGTACTGACAATAACTGGTGCAGTTTCGCCCTGGGCATAATAGGTATCGCTCCAGTTACATCTGCAGAACATTCCGCTGAGTATTGATATCATTTACCGGCTTTAGGGGTGGAAAGCAAGGAGCTCATTCTTAGGAGTACTGGAGTGCCTGGGGTCTTTAAAAGCTCGAAGGCCAGAAGCCGATGAAAGGTGTAGTGTGGATATAGCGCTAAGAGTAATTCAGGAGCGTATAGAGGATGTGGATATTATGGGAACTTCTGCGTAATCGCTTGCGCTTTAGGGCACAGTACGATTTGATAAGAGAGCGAATTGGGCCAGGTATACAGAAGAGCAAGGTGGGTGAGAGCATGAGATGGAACATCCACACCCTTCCTCACGGACGCCTCATTTTTCGTGATTGTGGGATTTGATCACATGGGATGTCTTGGTATATCTTGGGATACTGAGATTGAATTGTTTGGTTGTAGATTGGATAGGAATAACGGTCTGGCTCAGTGTGAGATTCGGAGCCGGGAGATAAGTTTGCATGGCTTTTGAATAGGGTGTGAAGCTACTGCGTGAAATAAGTGAGCATGCCATAGGCAATTTAGGGTTGTCAAAGATGGATGAGGTCCCAAAAAAGTTTGGTTAGGCCTCACAACTTGCGAGGCCCATGTAGGTTTTGGTTTGCGTTGAGTGTTCCTGAACTGCCATTCTCACATGCGCAAATGGCCCTCCGGCCTGCAAGATCGTCTAAACAGCCGATCGTCCTAGAGGCCTGTAAGTGAGTCGCGCCAAAAGTATTAGTTGGTATAGATTAAAAATGGCAAGATGGGTTTGCTTGATGGCTTTTTGGGCCAATTTTGGGACTAGGGCATGGATTTGTAGTAGGTTGTCTTTTTCACCAAGTACGCGCAGCTTTGACCTTTACCCTTAGGTGCAATTGGGTGAAGTAGAGAGGAATATCTTCAGGGGTACGGTAACGTTTTATACGTGAACCGCACTATTTCAGAATGGCGCATGGATGATTTTGACTTACGGAGCTCTGAAGCCGTGTAGGTGGTGTCAAGGATGTCACACGCCGCCAAGATAGCAGTTTGTGTGCGCTCAAGCGGGATACCGTATGGTTGATTTTGTGTAAATGGGTAGCGTCGAAATTCCATGCGGCGATAAATTTCAAAGGCAAGCGTATCCAGTGCACCAGAACTTGTAACTTGGGGGTTTTCGGCGAGCTGAACCACCTCCTCGTGGTGCCGACTGGGTAGCCTGGACGCCAGTCTGGGTGAGCTAAGAGTTCAGCAACTCCAGACAGGGCTAACCACCCTGTTTGGTTTCAATGTGCTGGTTACTTTCGACAATGTACACTACAAAACATCTGGCGCCTCCGCACCAGTTCCAACCAGTACACAGGAGAGATTCGTGGGGCTCAAGTGTGAGGAATGTGGCAAGTGGTGTAAATCAAAAGCTGGCTTGGTAGCCCACCATCGAGTTCACGACAATGATAGTGTTGGTACGAACATGGTCGCCCAATTGGCCTGTGCTGATTGTTCCCGCCTTTTTCCGACGAAGATTGGCCTGAGTCAACATCGCCGGCACGCACACCCCACCCAGCATAATGCAGATAAGCTCAGCCGAGTGAAGCATTCCGGTGCCCGCTGGTCCCAACAAGAGTCACAATCGCTCTTGCGCCTGGCTAAAAATTTATATCCGTCTTGTGAAACGCAAACCGCGCTGTTCGCGAGACTGGAGCAGTATTTTCCTGGTCGATCGGCTATCAGCATCAAAACCAGGTTACGGGTGCTTAACTGGCAAGCACAACAGGACGAATCATCATCTGGTGGACCTGACCAAACCATCGGTCAAATAGCGGCCTACTCGTCAGAAGCCGATGACTATAGCGTCTGGTTTAAACAAACCGTGGATTGCGCCGTGTCACTCTTAGAATCCCATGCTGACAGTTCACTTGCTAGTGTTGACCTTCTGGCATTTGCCCGAGGGTTGCAGTCTGGCATCATGACACCGGAACAAGTCCTCTCGCTTCTGGACCTCCACGCCTCCAGGACATTTCCACACACCTGGAAAACCGTATCCCGACGCCGTCGTCAGTTAGCCCATCGGATGCCGGTCAACCGAAAGCAGATCCGCCGAGCCAACTACGCCGCCATCCAGACCCTATACCACCAAAGACGGAAAGATGCAGCGTCTGCTGTGCTCGATGGGTCATGGAAAGATCTGTACAAAGGCAACTGCGGCCTACCTCCAGACGCCGAGCAGTACTGGAAACAGGTGCTCTCAGCCCCAAAACACGTGGACAGCCGGCCCAGTCGCGTAGTAGTACCATCCGATTGGAGCTTGATTGAGCCCATCACAGGAGAGGAAGTCGGCCGTACGGTCCGTTCAATGGGCAATTCGTCCCCAGGCCTGGACAAGCTCACACCCAGGATGCTCCGCCGGTTCAATGCGAACGTACTTGCTGGGTACTTCAACTTACTCTTACTAGCTGGGGGTTGTCCCCCACACCTGTGTCGTGCTCGTATTACTCTAGTTCCGAAGGTCCCTAATCCGACTTCACCGGATCAACTGAGACCGATCTCCGTATCATCCATTCTTGTCCGATGCTTTCACAAGGTGCTTGCTGATCGCTGGAGTCGTAGATTGCAACTGCCTTCACTCCAGTTTGCATTTCTACATCGGGACGGCTGTTTGGAAGCTACATCGCTGTTACATGCCCTGCTTCGTCACTCTTCAGCGACTGCTTCTAACCTCAGCTTGGCGTTCGTCGATATCTCGAAAGCATTTGATTCGGTTTCGCATGACACAATCGTCAGATCTGCCGAGGCGTTTGGAGCACCGTCACCTCTAGTTCGATACATCGCACAGTCCTATGAGAATGCTGTAGCAGTTTTCCCCAGTTCCGAGGTTCACTGCCACAGAGGTGTGAGGCAAGGAGATCCACTCTCCCCATTATTGTTCATCATGGCAATGGATGAGGTTCTTGGATTGTCGATGCCGCAACTGGGATACCAGTTCCATGACACCCTAGTAGATGGTTTTGCCTTCGCTGACGACTGGGTCGTGTGTGCAGAAAGTCAAGCTCGCCTCAAAGAGAAGCTTGAAGCTGCCGCGGTTGAGTTGGGAAGAGCTGGTATGAAGATAAACGCCCGGAAGACGAAAGCGATGGTGATCTGTGGGGACAGGAAACATCGGGCGACAGCAGTCTCAGTCGAACCATTTTGCTTCGCCGAGGAACTCATCACTCCTCTGGGTCCGACAGACACAGTAACATATTTGGGCATCCCCTTTACTTTCAAGGGGAAAGGAGTCTTCAACCATCGACAGCATCTGCTCAAACTGCTCGACGAGGTGACGCGTGCCCCGTTGAAGCCGCATCAAAGAATGGAGATCACAAGGAACTACCTGATACCGAGGCTGACATATTCGCTCGTGCTTGGCCAAGTCCACCGAAACACGCTCAAAAGGTTGGACAACTACATCAGGCAATCTATTCGCGGCTGGCTACGTCTACCGAAGGATACCCCGATCAGCTACATCCATGCCGGTAAACAACATGGGGGACTTGGTATCCCAAGTCTGAGTGCAACAATCCCGATGCAGCGGAGAGTGCGTATGGAAAAGCTGCTTTCTACTCAGTGCCGTGTACTACGCAATGTGGTCAACGATTCCGCATTTGGCAAGGTTGTTCGGGATCTCAGCCTTCCGATCCGTGTCCATGGTTCATGCGTAAACACCAAGGAAGAACTGGTGGCTGCTTGGGGTGATAGCCTGCACAACAGCGTTGACGGTCGCGGTTTACGAGAGTTGGTCGCTTCGCCTCTTTCTAATCGATGGCTTGTATTTCCAGAAAGAGTGTTTCCTCGGATATTTATCCGCGGTATCCAGCTCCGATGCAACCTGCTCAGGACGAGAGTTAGAAGCGCTCGACATGGTCACGGTGGCCAGACGATCTTATGTCGTGGAAACTGTGGCCAACCAGAGAGTTTGGTGCATATTTTGCAGTCCTGCTGGATCACGCATGACGCCAGATGTGCTCGTCATAATCGGGTTGCAAGGGAACTCGCAAAACGCCTCCGTCGCCTGGGATACACCGTCTTTGAGGAGTTGAGAGCACCAACTTCGACGTCCTTCATCAAGCCTGACCTGATCGCCGTTCGGGAGCGCCGAGCGACTGTAATAGACGTCAGCATAGTCTCGGATGGGCGCGGAATGACTGTGTGGAGTGAGAAAAAGCAGAAGTATGGTGCTGATGAATTTTCCCTCGCCATAATCTCAGCTCTACGTGCTATTGGTTGTGATGTGGACTTTTTGGTCCACCAACCGATGATCATCTCTTATCGAGGGATCTGCTTTCCTCAATCCGCCAAAGCTGTTATCGGACTGGGACTTTCTAAAGTCACAGTCAGTGACTTGTGTTTGCTCGCCATTGTGGGTTTTCTGCGTACGTACGATACTTTTATGCGTGGCACATGGCGTTGAGTGTACATTCTTGCCATTGAATCTCACACCAGACCCAGTATGACGGACACTTTGTGCCTGATGTGCGAGTCTTGACTGTGCTAGCGCTTACCGCGCCTTGAAGAGCATTCAGCATTGTTTGTCCTTTCTTCGGTTGTTAGACTTTACACGCATGTTTCCTTACCAAAATTCTTACGTACGTTGGGATTCATCCTATCTGACTGGAACTGTTGGTTGCATGACTTCGAATGTAGCATTTCTTTCTTTTATCTCATATTCTCCCGTAACCCTTTCGCATTCATCGCTTGCATTCACTTTTTATGTCTGTGACCATGCTCTTCAAAAATAAACGATAAAATGTAACTGAAGACCACAACAGATTCAGTTTACAGGTACAAGCAGGGGAGATGATAATCGTTATCTGGAAAAGAGGTCCCCACTTTGTGAGTGTGTTACTTTAGTTGAGTATGGGATGGTTCCAAGTTACGATGAGCCCGGCAGAACTGTTGTTCGTGGCAAGTTGCGAGGTGAGAATATCGAGAAGCAGAAACGGAGTGGAGTTAGGAGTGAGCTTTACTTTACGGTAGAGACCGCGAGGGACTGATCCTGGTAATCTTGGACGTCGGCAGGCCCCGGCCAATTAGGTAAAGCCGAAGGATAAAGTGAATGCAGCTATTGATGGGGTGCCTTAAAAACAGCGAATTGCTGCACAGTTAGATAAAGCTCTGAGGCTAGGCTGGGATTGACAACTTTTTCCCACAACAGATGAACTTGGAATTTCAGTTCCATCTAGAGAGACCCATATCCTTTTGTGGAAAATCCAGATGGGCTATAACACGGACAAGACTCGCAATCTTGTTGTTGTCGGTGCACAGCGGAACACGGCCGGCTGGGGATGCTGGTAGACTACAGATAATTAGAATGAATATTAGGCTTCCTAGGGTAGACTGGTTGAGGCCTTGAATTTGCTCGACAGTGATGGGTTTATTCGTGCTCATTAAGCACACTGGGCTAAGTTATATATCAACCAGGTGACGGTGTGGCCCTCATAGGTTGTGGGCCGTATCAGCAATGGAAATAGATTAACTCAGCCGGAAGCCTTAGAAGATTCCAGGCAAACCAGTTCAACTGGGAAAGCTGCATGAATGACCTGACGGTGCAAGAATCAATAGCCGTTACTAGGTTGATGATGCGTGAGTGACCTCGCGGGAGGCTATGCACTTCGGGAGGCAGAATGGACCAGCTGTCTAAGATCGTCTGGAATTAGCCCATTGTTTAGCTCGCTATTACTCCGCAGAACATTGTTGCAGCCCTTCTTGGCTAGAGTTACCCAGAAATGTTCCGTCTTCACCATTGTTACTAGGACTGACACCCCGCTCCCAGTTTTTTGGGGCCTTTGAACGTGTAAAGCAACGAGCAAAATGTGCTGCCGATGGCTCCGCAAATGCAAGATATTCATTACTAAAACCAGCAGTACTCCGATGTCGACCACGGCTGATCCTGATGTGACCGCATACACAACCTATATTCATCCCTCTCATAAAACTACTCGTCCAATCAAATCCTCATTCAAACACGTAGATCCGCCTTTATTTGACAGAAAGCCACAATTCAGCGCAGTACGTTCTTTTTGAATGCCCTTTCAAACCAGTTCTTTCATATCCGTGTATTTTGTGCAGTACAACGACAGCTGTGAGTTGAACAGGCAAGGCGTTTCTTCCAAAATCTATGCCGTTTCAGCAACCTATGTCCCTTAAGATGCCGGGCTATCCTTTGACACTGACTTATTCCCGTCACCATATAGGACACTATACGCCTCTGAGAAAGTTTAGATTGTTTTTTTTTCAGAAGAGGGTGAGCCTGCAGTGAGTTACAGCTTTACAAGTGCAATCCTATACTGAGATTCCAATAGGAATGAAGATTAACTGCTAGTTGTAACCATACTGACAACACGACACAAGAGTAGTCTAATTCAACGACAGGCGGTCGGTAGTAACTGCAGCGAAACAGAATTCTACGAACTTCACCTGCGTTTGTTCAATAGTGGCAACTGGGCAGCAAACAGTATACTGAATTATACGTGGACAGACAGTATAGATATGTAGACCGTTGGTCTATACTAACTTAGCAGTAAATAAGGGAGCAGAATTAAAGGAAATCTTACAGCTAGAATGAACCTTGGGCAGTTGGCAACACAGGATGGCACAAAAGGGCAGCGTGCTATCGACCAAACTAAGCGGGAAGAATGTCGAACAGTTCTATGTGGGACAAAACGATTAACGACAAACCCAGAAATGAATGCGAATAAATCGAGTCATGAAAACAGTTAGTATAGAATCAACTTTGTATAAAATAGAATAGTTCAGTATTGGAACTTGAGCAGTCACCGGAAAGGTAATGAATTAGTCTGAGGAATAGGGAAACCTAAATAAGTACGCCACGGAAGTAACGATAAGCGAATATATTTTCAAATGGAACAATAATCAAACACCAAAAATCGGGGCAGAAATACCCGTTTGCTTACCAGCCTTCTCACAATAATCACGGGATATTATATCCAAGAGTCCTGTTAGGAAAATGCGAATTCTGCTCGAAAAAATCACCCGGTATTTTGCAAAAATAACAAAATTTGCACAAACGAACGATACAAAGTAACCGAATTGTTCACTGAGTCACAACCACGTGTACGCCTACCCAATGAGTTAGGGTTTGGGGTAATCTTAAGGTTCACTAAATACACCAAAAGGTGCTACATTTTGTGTAAAACTTTACTTTTCGCCATCGCTGTTTCCGAAAATTTTTGTCTACGACTAGGGAATTGCTGAGTCGTCCGATAGGCTGTTGAACGTGTGCTTGTATGTTGCTGTGAATGAGCGCCTGCCTGCGGTGTGGACATTCAAAATATGGGCTACATTACTCCTGCGCACAACTTCGGGCACTTGTTTGTCCAGCATTTGTGTAAGACATCGGCTTTCGAAAGGTGTAATAAGCTGAAAATGGAAGTATGTTGTAGGTACCTGTGGGACCAAAACAGCGTTTTTTCGCACTGTGTAGTGTTTGACTAGAAATGTGGTAGTTTTCTCACGTATCTGTGTTTGCTGATGTCATGTCTTGCTAAATACTCAGATATATCCAATCTTTTAGCTTTTAGCCATTCGAAGCAAGCGTCCTAATGCAAACCATTATCAAAGTCCATGTTTCGTACAAAGGTGCCTGAGCGTAATGCCTTTATGATATAACTTCTGGTTTCCAACGAAAAAATAAGAGAATTACATAAGATCGGAGATTTTGAGGCGATTTTTCCCCACCAGCTGCCAGGTATGGTCTTTGGAATCCGTAAGATGTGGTTGGCAGACGTTACTTTTCTGGAATGTCGTTAAATGACGAGCACTCTAAACTCATTACTGGGAAAATATCGGCTAATTTACGGTCAGCTGAGTATAAACCGCAACATTTCACACGACTATTAATTTGGGGGCGACATGCTCAATGCTACTGAAGTACACCGGTCGCAGACTGTCACTCATGCTCAGTCGAACAAAACTACCTCACTTGCCAGACCGACACGAAGCGCAAGGCCTAAGATACCCAGTCAAAGTATGAGAATCAGCTTGCGTCGCCTGATTACTTCTTCATCCCACTCAGTCAAGAAAGTGAACGAGATTAGACTAACAGTTTATTTATTACTTATGTTATGGGCAGCGTGTTTTGTCGTGTTCCGGGCTTGTCGTGTTCATGTTGATAGGGGCACCTCGGAAAGGAGCAAGGCTATACAGTTTTACGCCATTTGAAAAGTCATAATCAGTTCTATTTTACCAAATCCCTTGCTTTATTCCCTTCACAAAATAAGCCTTTTGGCTGGAGCCTTCTCGTCAGTCGGCGCAGTTACGTGGACCTTTTTAAATATTACTTTTTTCGACATCGGTTTGGAATATTGCGAACGACTGTTTTACCTAAATTTTCTTGATGACGCTGTCGCTCTTAACGGATACGGATGTTGACAGAATGATATTCTTTTTAACTTCCGTACCTCATCCGCGCTCTGAAAGCATTAGGCGCACGTAAGGTATACAGCTAACGGGAAACTGAGCAGGGTTGAATCAAAGCGGTTCTCGTATTTCGTCAAAATTAATTAAGGTCCAGAAATGGTGGTAATGAAGTCAAAGAACCTTTGAGTTTTGGTCATCTTCAACGTAACAATGGCGCCACAAGCATACCCCTACCGAGTGAAATATGTATCGTTGTGGTTGCCAACCTCACTCTGAAGTAGGTGGCGGAGGCTGTTTCGCGTTTAGCCGTTTATGCGTCGTCAAACGTTGCTCAGCACTCGGAGGCACCAGAGGATCAGCGCCATGGGTGTTGGCTTGATTATGTGTCCCTCATGAAGGCAATACAACAGGGAAGTACTTCTACGGAAGGACGTAATCTATTCAGTTATCTTTTTTAGTTATCCCAGTTTGAACGCGCTTTAGACAGTACCGAGGCCACTAGTTTTCAAGCATTTTCGTACGATTTGGAACTCAAACAAAATTAAATGTTGTGCGCGTTCTTAGAAAAACGCACTTTCAAGCTATCATCTGTCAACTCCAAACGTGTGACTCTACTTTTTCTGAGTTCTAGGGCAGAAAATCTGCAGGCATTTGATCCTGCGAGAGAAGCTTGAAACAGAACACCTTTTTGATCTACGATCCAGTGCACAGCAGATTGATTACTTGAACCATATTGTGCACGAGTGGGACCTTTGACTCAAATTGGTGGGTTATATTTTAAACATGCTCGATGCTGTAAGATTGGTGCGGTCTCTTTCTGAATTAACCACTGGCGTTCTCCAGACAGCTGCCATTACGGATTGTGCGTAAACAGTCCGCCTGAGAATGATATACATCTACTGAGCCTGCGAGGTAGAAGGTAACAATGCGATGCAGCAAGTCTAAGTCGTGTATGCTGTTATGGTAACAGGAAGAAACGTACCATGGGAACTGCTCAGAAGACCCATACGGTGGGATAATTACTGACCATTGACGGAGTGTTTATGGACGCAATATACAGATGTTATGTGAGATGCATGTGCTTCTGGATAGTTTTAGGCGCATGCGAACGGTGGACAATGATGTCGCAACCGAAAGTGGATCTAACTGCTCGAAACTGCGCAACCGTTTTGTCCAGTACGGAGACTTCGATTCACTACTACTTGCTCATCGCCCCCATAAACAAGGTGAATGGAAGCGAACTGCTTGCTTTCCACAAAGGTACACATGAGCGGACGCCAGGGATCAATGCAACGGGAAAGTTTGTATCTTGTCTAAATAACAAATGAATTCAATAAAGCTGTTCGTCGCACGTGTTTTATGGGTATAAGGGACTAATGGAAAACGCGAAATAAAACAATCTACTGCATTCTTCCGAGATATACGTGGCTGTAGCGCGTTTCAACAGACTCTAAAACTAAGGCGCGGCCGTACTAACGAATGTGCGCCAGGATCACCTGCCAAAACGAAAATCCATCGAACAGAGCAGGTCGACAGTTGCGGTTGTAGCCACAGATGCCTCGACTGGCGAGAACTTTTCCGAACACAAATGGGAGGTGCTAAGACGTTATGCACCCGTTCGCATCCTCCGCGTGATGTGATCCGGACTGGAACTTTTCCCATTTTCATATCATCCTTCTATGCTAGAGCCCCTAGAAAGACTCGGATGGGAGCCAGCTAAGACCTATGAGCATTGGCCACACTCCATCTGCGGACTTAATCTGCTCCAAGCAGAAATAAATTGGAAGTCTTTGATTCCTCGTACCGATCCTGATCAGATGTGTTCTCTGTATCGACTGCGCCATGCTGAGGCACTGAAGGGTCATCCGATCTGAACACCTGTGAATCTGTAACGTCCACTCGAAGGATAGTTGCGGCCCTTGTTTATCGCAGCAAACTTGGAACAAGGGAATCACACGTGCTAAATTAGGTCAGGTTGCAGTAGTTCTGTAGAGGTGTTATTCCTGGAGAAGGCTGATTTTGAGGTGCCTAAACATCAAATACCCGCAGTTTGTAAAATCGCTGCGTTACGAACGAGACACATTTGAGCGCGTCGGCTTCATACAGCTCACGAACTGATCAAAACGCGTTACATTGTTGAGTAGGGTTTTTCAGACTTACTGAAACTGGTGTCACCGTGTACCCTGAGCCAGGGTGGCACGTTAGAGCTTCCCTCACACTTTGGGGCTGCAAAACACATTAGCTTTCGAGTACTCACCTACTAGCGGAAAGCTAGAAGAAAAACCGAAGTTTCACAGTCGATCATATCAGGCACACAAGAGTGCTAAGAGTAAATATCCAACATCGCTCAGCTGTAACACCCTTTCGGTGCCTACTTGCCATGCCACCCGAAGGAAGCACGAGGGCTGGGATACTGCCAGGTTGCCCAAGCCTAGAGACTAGCGAGCTAGTTGCCGAGTTCGGCGAACGACCACATGGTCAGCAACCAGCCTCAAAAGTCATATTTCGAAACATGAGATATCTGTTGATCGTGTTCTCCCACTATGACCTGTTTGGCAGGTGTCTTATTCCAGCCGGTCAAGCCATCCCTATTGCGTTAGCCAGCTAGATACGACGGAATGGTTCGGATCGATATGCCAGAGTAGTGCCATTGTCGGGCCACCATGTGGAGCAACATACCTGTCTGCGGACCACAGTGAGAGTGGTGGGTAAGCATGGCTAACTTCGTTTAATTGTACTAAACGGCAATCGTTTGAACATCAAGGAATCGACAACAGGTCCGAAATACATAATCGTGATCACTGGCCAATCGGAGTTGTGGAGTTAAAATGCGGTTGGTATTTCGGTGATCTGACACAGGTAAAGTTTACGAAACTGCACACGCCTAATGGCTTTCGCCCGTGAAACAAACCTTGAGTTACCATGCAGTCACGATGTCCATAACAACGACAGGAAGCAATCAGTATACGAAGTTTAATGCATTTGGTTCAAAGGGAATCCTTCCCACGTGAAACAAATAGTATGTCCGTATCACTTTCTGAAACGCTGAGAAGTGTACTTGGTAAACTAGGGAGCTTCTTCGAGTCAGACAGAAGATTTCGAGCTTGTGAAGTACAGTGTTCTTCAGCGTTTAAACGTACTAAAATTCGTCCACCAACTGTTTTCTGACATCGGTAGCTACCTGCAGACTATAAACATTTCGACTGTGCGTCAACTCGAAGCTTGTTGCACGACAGTCTGTACGTATAATTCTTCAACTGTAATAGACGTCAGCATAGTCTCGGATGGGCGCGGAGTGACCGTGTGGAATGAGAAAAAGCAGAAGTATGGTGCTGATGAATTTTCCCTCGCCATAATCTCAGCCCTACGTGCAACTGGTTGTGATGTCGACTTTTTGGTCCACCAACCGATGATCATCTCTTATCGAGGGATCTGCTTTCCTCAATCCGCCAAAGCTGTTATTGGACTGGGACTTTCTAAGGTCACAGTCAGTGACTTGTGTTTGCTCGTCATTGTGGTCTCTCTGCGTACGTACGACACTTTTATGCGTGGCACATGGCGTTGAGTGTACATTCTTGCCACTGAATCTCACACCAGGTCCAGTATGACGGACACTGTGCCTGATTTGCGAGTCTTGACTGTTCTAGCGCTTACCGCGCCTTGAAGAGCATTCAGCATTGTTTGTCCTTTCTTCGGTTGTTAAACTTTACACGCATGTTTCCATACCAAAATTCTTACGTACGTTGGGATTCATCTTATCTGACTGGAACTGTTGGTGGCATGACTTCGAATGAGACATTTCTCTCTTTTATCTCATATTCTCCCGTAACCCTTTCGCATTCATCGCTTGCGTTCACTTTTTAAGTCTGTGACCGTGCTCCTAAAAAATAAGCGATAAGTATGAGTACTTCTATCAAACCCAGGGGGCTGCGAGCAGAGGAGATATTGCGATACTACGACCGTTTTTCACGTGAACACACGCATATTCTCTCGAACGCTATCCGATAAATTTACATCAAAAGTCAAGACTCAGTAGGAAGACAATATATGATTCACTGGGAAAATTGTATGACTTTGTGCACAGGTCGCAAGGCACACTGAAAAATAACAAACAGCGAGATGAATATCACAAGCCAGCTGGCGCGGTACAGATTTGTGGACCGCTTGATAGTGGTAATCCGGAGGAACAGGTCACTCGTGATTGAACAACCACCAAGGAATGTGATGCGCCACACAGTTGTAGAATAACGAAACGAAAAGCGTATGGCACGCAACCACCGTGGATCCGACTACGAGTGCATGTATACGCACCGAACCCGATCCCCGAGAAGAAGAGGGGACAAAAACATTCAAAAGGCAAGTGAGTGATTCATTATATAGCAGAAAGACGACAGGGGATGAGGGTGACAGCGAAGCACACGATTCCTCAAACAAAATAAACCCGAAGAGCGTTGATCACCAAACTGCGAACGGCCGAACTGTAACAGTACTCGTTAAGAGTGAGAGACTTGCATAGCTAACGCGTGTCAAATCCAGGCTAGCTAACGAGTTCCCAAAGCTCCAGGCAGTCGATGAGAAACGGAATACTGTCTACATCAGCTGATGCAACAGAATGGTTCGGTGATACGACGTTGGTATCGGGATCATCACGCGGATTGTCATTTTCTTGATCCGTGGAAGTATTGTCGGGGTTGGACAGAGAAGCAAACTGAAATTCAGCCAGGCGGCCACTAAGAATGGGATTATCGAAAGTGTCCGTTGGTTCACTTCTTCCATATTTAAGGGCCTCGTCAAACCAGATTGCGTTGCGTCCGCTGTCAAAATAGAGGGAAACGAAAATGCCACCGATCTCGCAAGGTGAATTATGAAGCTTACAGGTTTTTTCTGATGCAGAGAATTCGCACCACAGGACAGGGTGAGCCATAAACATCCACCAGTATTCTCAGAAGTGTGATTCCATCAGGGGAAAATAAACCACACGAACCATGAAACGCATCAGGTGGACAAAAAGAGATCACAGACGAGACCTATGGACCAATAGGCCGGGGACCAGCTTGTGCAGCTAAAAAAGTCTCGTGTCAGATCCTTTGACGCAACGAAAGATGGAAGGGCTCCTGCCTCCGAGATTTTCAGCATCCGACTACACCATTGGTGTAAGCATGTAATAAAGTTGGCTTGGTAACTAGCACATCAGGCGTAACAGGCAGAAAATTCCGAATATTTGCCGACAGTTCAGTGCTTGAACTAGTCGAAAGCTTGTTAAAACAATAATCACAAATAATTTATCAACAACCTTCGCACCGATGAGTTGTCCTGATGCAGATGCATCCGAAACATCTCAGCCTAATAGACACAGGACCGGTGCATAGAACTTTTATCGCCAAAGCGATTACAAGAAGCAGGACGCAAGACTGTCCGGTTTGGAGAACCAATGAGGATCGATGCGCGTGACGGACCGCGCGCAGATAAGACAACTTTGCGAAAGCACAACAATGTATGGACTAGCATTGCATGTTTGTTACACTAATTCATCACAGCAAGAGGGGTTCGACAAGACAAACAGAGGACGCAGTTGTCGAATTTACACCAAAGTGAAAGACCAACACGATTCCGAAATAGAAAATTGGCAAAACCCAAATAAACAATGTTTTGCACATCCTAGCAGAACACCGGACGATACATTGTGTAGCCGTTCAAAGTCGGAGGTAACCTGTTCTTTCAGCGGAGTAAATTGTGGAAAAAATAGATGTAGGGTAGACGAGAAAAAGAATTTCACACTGACACCATACTATACTAAGGAAACGACGACAATTCTGCCACAGGAATTGAATATCAACGGGACTGAAGAATGAAAAAGAAGTAAACTGATGACGAATCAAGCGTATCAACTCCCATGCTTTCGAAGTGCAGCCTGGGAGGGGCCCCACTTTCTGGATAGAAGTCTTCTGGGAAAAGCTATGTCATTCTTCAACGCAGTGATTTGGTAAGCGTTTGACAAGAATTCACAAGCACAGGTCAATGATTAGTAGCTGGTGTGAGCACATTCTACGACACCACCAGAAACAGCAGATGTGGTGTGTACGGCAGCTGTCCAATAACGGATGCGTGTCTATCCCACGCTTCCCGGATAGATTTTCTTGTCTGGCCTAAAATATAGACCTGAAATAAGGCACATGTACTCCCTGCAGCCCCAAAGTCTTCCTGGCCCGATAGAGTAGGTGTCGATTCCTCCTGTGGATCAACGGCATCCAGTGTATACTTTTCTATTTGTTCCGACTACTGGCGAGTAGCACGAGTTTGATTTCCTATTGCTCGTCACTTTTAGGGTTTGCTCAGGCTCCAATTAATAAAGTCGAGGTTTTGTTACCTGTGCGTCTTCGCTTGCAATTTCGTGTCAACTCTGCCTATTTTCGAGTATCTATTCCGACGTAAAAGCAGGTTGGTGGGGCTCGAACTCAGAACTCGCAGATGGCACATGAAGGCCAAATCGACTTCCCCGGGGGCCCTTTGTACTGCATATAACGCGATTGCGCTTGTTGGGATTTTGTGTGAAACGTACCTAAGCGTGCATTTGGATCTGACGTGCGGCATGCGCTAATTTATCGCGCTGTCAGCTAAAGACAGCAGGGCGTTAGATTTGTGCTAAATTCACCCGATGCTCGTTTTCCAGATAGTTTCCATGTCCTTTTGATTTGGAATCACCCCCCCCCCCCAAAAAAAACTTGATGAACATCTTCTGCGCCGTTATCTCTGTATATTGCCTAGTTACATTGTCTGACTATCCGTATCCGTATGTTTGTATATCATTTTGTACTTACTCATTATTACTTCTAGAAAGCCCTGTTGCCGCACTGCCCCTCCTTCTACTCCTACCGGTTGTGCTTTTGTTGACTGTACATTTTACTTAATTCATAATGCTCATTAGCCCTTTTTTTCATGAAACCAATTGTCAATACAACATCTACTGCCCTCATCCGTCTTTTCCTAATGCCCCGTACTTACTGACTGTCAACTGCGTATAATCCGATATCCCCAATCGTCCATAGCCGCCCGGATCTTACAGTGGGTCCACCGCACTGAGCAGCTTGGAACTGACGAAAACTTATATACTAGTTAGTTCAATGAAGATTTGATATAGCCAAAGTGAGATAACTAACGCGAATAGGGAGATGCTTTGAGAAGTAATGCACTTCACGGAACATGGTATCACATTTTAGAGGTGGATAAGCAAGACAGAGGTATGAAGTGGAAACGAGACCGGTTCACATCATCACACACATACCTCTGTCCTCCGATTTGGAACGAAGCCGGGGAGCCGCGCATGAAGAAATAATTCTTTTTCGTCCAGTCGTAACGCTAGTCACGTGAGAGGAACGGAAAAGGTATAAAATTGCGGGGTGAATAGACAAAAGGGGTGACAGACGAGATGGTAATCTGGGGGATTCTGCCTGTGACACTTGATATGTGGCGGACCGATGTGCCCCGAGTGGAGAGCTCTAGCTTGGTAGTATAACAAATCAAAACAGCCACGAAAAATGCAACAACCGCTGCTCTACAAGTCGCAAAATGTAAGGTATCATGTTTCGCATCAAAATCCAATCACTAATGTCGATAACTGACCAGACCAATGTCACAAATGCTTCAATCCACTAGCACAGTACCATGACACACACGAGTATGCGGTGCCGTGGCCATTCTGACATAACTACCTCGTGTCCAGAAACCATGATGATCATTGACGTCGAGATCTTCTAAAGGCGAACGTGGGAAGTATACTGTTTCCTCCGCTTCACCCAAACCGACACAGATGATGTTTTCTCGTTTGGTGACGAAACGTTAGCACGTTAAGTGTCAAGCTGGGCAAACAGATCCACAGCCACATTATCAACAACAAATGAGACTTAGCTGGCCGTTGGTTAGATCACCGAGTTGGGCAATTTGGTTGCGAACGCGTCACCACCAGTCGAGATAACATGGACAGTGCGTTGAGGTTGCAAGGTACCACAGCTTGTGCGTACACTGACGCCAAACTCCTGAGCAGTCCGAAGACGTTACGACCGACGAATTCACTCAACGCTTGCACTATATAATTCATTGCTTGGAGCTTTCCAATCACAGAGAATATATTACCCCTTAATTTAATCTTAAGGTTGGTAATAGGAAAACGTTCAGACATAGGACGAATAGACACCTCGGGATGTTTCAGTCAGTTCGTTCACTAATAGAGACATGCACAGCAGCCGGATTTTTTAAAGCACACTTTAGAACCCGTCGAGATCAAAATTCGTTATTAATGTGGAATTTTTATCGACGCAATACACTACTCATAAGGTTGCTGAAAGCTCTGCGACAGCCCATGACCGGTTTTACCCTTCTTGAGGCTCATCAAGTAGACACAGTCCCGTCAATTTTATGTTCTACTTGAACCCAAATTGGACGGATTGTGACAAACACTCATTTGCATACCAATTTGGTTTTGACGGCAGACTCACCTGGAACCCAGCTGAATCTCTCATTTATAATTTTCTTAGGTATACTGCGATATTTCGATTATCGTACCAACTGAAACATGAAACCGTCTGGTACAGTACCTTCAGTTGCTTAAGAACATCATAAGTGAGAGATTCAGCTGGGTCCCAGATGAGTATCTCATCAAAATCAAATTGGTGTGCAAATGAGAGCATTTGTTGATATGTGGATCTTTGTTGCCACTGTTTCTCAAATCAGAAGCAGCGATCAGTTTGGATGCCACAGTATTGGATTCCGTGAATTATTGCGAACAGGTTGAGTAGCACAATCAGGGAAAAGCCTATCGGATCGATGGCACAGCACAAACAAAAATGCTTGTACAAACCACCATCACCACCGCCGTCCATTCAAGCAGGCGAGATATCAGCTGTGCCTCAAATGTGGATATCAGATAAATGAACAACTACCATTCTCAATTTATCGGATTAGCACATCGCTCAGCGCGACCAACGACAGCACGAACTATCTAATTGCTGTGCTCAAGGCTTGGGCCTGAATATGCTGAGAACAGTGCCAACAAAGTATAGACCCAAAGATTACAGTAAAAAGAGCACAAAATCAGGCTTGGTCAGAGGAAGCAGCGTTTTAGCAGTACGGATAAAGTCCTAGGTTGCTTTGGCCACTTCGGTTTGGAACGTTCGGTACCCTGTATGCGGTCCCATTGTCCCATTGAAACAAGCGTCTAGATGTATAAATCTGAACAAAATCACTTTTGTGGAGTTTAGGACATTTTACCGTTTCATCTACATACAAAATAGATTCATATAAATGTTGCTGGAAGTCAAACAGCCAGCGGTTTTTGATAGACTTCAGATAAGGGTTAGGAAAAGGCAACGAGATGAGGAATTCAAGATTCGGGCATGAGAAAATTCAAAATTCAGGATATAATTCGCTTCGGCGAACAGGCATTAACTTACCTTGAAGTCTGGGGACCAGTGAAACACGCAGGTTTCTCCTGTACCGTAGAAGTGCTGACTGCAGTGCATTGTTTCCGACATGAGTGCACCGAACACCATTCCACTGGTGTCGCGGATGAGCAGCAACACACCACCAGTCACTTCGCGAGCTTTGCGGTAAAGCGTGTGTAAGCTGTAGCCATCCTGTTCGGTTTTGTAGACGAGGCGCAAATTCGAACCGATCCAATGAGTGGGAAAGTTGGCGCCAAGCTGTAGTGGAAGTACAAAAAGCGCATTAATTCTATCTAGAAAACAAAGAAGACGGAATAACTTCATGTTGACGCAACAACAGACAAGTATGTATTCCAAATGTCGATGTCGGGTCCGTTCACAATGCCGAAAGTGTTGTCACTGGTTGCCCTCACAGACTTTGTGTAGAGAAAAAAATTATGATGTTTTCTTGACAGAGGATACTACTTCTTAGGTTTCCCCGGTCTCACCCTACTTTGTGGTCATCGGATACGTGCAGTCCCTGAATGTCTGTCAAACTTATGTACTATTTGAATGCCGCATTGGTGAAATACACCCACTAGCAAAGTAAGTTGGTTTTAACGGGAGACTCAGCTGATTCTCTCGTTGATATATTTTAACGGAATGTGCTGCACAAAGACCAACCCAAGTTTCAGCTGATACGATAATCGAGGCAGCCCCTGTGCGCAGAACTGATAATCTAACGAGCTGGGGATACAGGTGAGCAAAAGAGAGTTGGACGTCAGTGATCATCCTTGACATTGTTAATTTCACGCGGAACAGCTACATTCAGTTCTAACCGCAACGTTTTATACACTAAACGACTTGGATGGCACGTAACTTGTGCTTGGAGTGCAAAGACGTGTAAGTCAGACAAACACACTCCTTACACAAAGGCCAGCAGTAGTAGAACAACCAACTGAATGGTTCTAACGTCGTTCAGGACTTCAGAAAAGTACCAGAACAACGGAATCTTAAAGTATGTTGGTCGAGTGAAACGGAACAGTCTCTCTTCAAAGAAGCTGCTAATACTGACCGCTACATTTCATAGACCAAACGAATGAAAATCCGGTAAACGGGATTCGACACACGCGGGAGGAAGGGGATGGGGCTGGTGGCGTAGTACATCTATTTGTTGACCTGAATGACAAGACCTGCTGCTTGGGTACCGTTAGATAAAGAAGGCCGTCCGGTGTTTGAAAACCGGATACACGCCAGCAAAAGTCCGGGTGAATATGGCACTCAACTCTAGCCAAACCGTATATGAAACAGATTGAGTCCTGTGTTGGTTCTCCGCCAACAGACGTTTCGAGAGCAATCTGGCAGTATGAAGAGCCTCGGAGGCGACGCAAAAAAAGGTATTAAACTTGGACGCTCAATTTTTTGTGATACAACACGTGACATTACAGTTAAAATGCAATGTCCTCATGTAGTGAAGTGTTTTGTAGCGTCCGAAGACAAAGTAAACGTCTTGCAACACATGACGCTAACTTACGTCTTCCAGCATATCATCCGAAAGAATGGCACTGGTACCGTTGTACATGCCCGGCAGCGGGGTCGCTGATTCCATACATTCCAAAGCTTCTTCGACCATACTCCGACGACTAAGTGACTTATTGTGTTCATCGTCAACCTGACAAGGACATGCGAGAAACACATCATGAACCACACATATCAAAAAGAACAAATAAGAGGGGACCGAGACAAGCGAAATGAATGACAATAAAAAATGCTGTTGTGGACAAAGGTGAAAAGCAGGTCCGATTGGAAACGGCATTCATATTCACATTGAAACGCTCTCTAGTATCGTGTGAGATAGCCACCGTCACTGAAAACATCAGTGAAGAACAGGCAGAGAGAGAGAGAGAGAGGAGGAAGGGATTTCAACATAGAAGATGGTGACGGGCACGGGATGTGTCACATCAGCATATCCGTTCAACATAACATGGCCATTTTGTTTTTATCCTTGGGTGTGTGCAGTCACGTGAGAAAGACGTCCAGGGGAACATGAAGATCTGTGGAAAAACAATTGAAATATTTCACGGAAGAATCACGAGACAGGATGGTGAAAGGAACGGAGGGTGATCAGGATACCGGCTGATAATGAATGCATGTGATATTTTTTGGAACAAAATTGGTTTTCAGAAAATTGTTGGGTGTCAAACGTTACCACGGTTACCATCCCAATAGATTTCAGGTGACTGGAATGCATCACTCCGGTTTTCCTAAATACCGTATTGCAAAAGAACGACTCAATTCGATTCTGCTCAGATAGAACAATAGGAGACAATTCACGCGTATTGTCCCCCTGCAGAAAATTGTGGACACATGCCTAGGTCGTATTCGACAATTGCACGCAGCTGCATATCAATTTGGTCTTCAGGGGAGATTCAATGAAATCCCACATGAATCTCTCGTTTGTGATATTCTTCGACTGTATGTGCTGCACCTCATGTTTTAGTTGGCAAGATATTCAAAATACCACAGTATATTTTCATATAGGAAACTACTCATAAGGTTGCTGAAAAATCTCGGACAGCACATGACCGTCTTTATTGAGGATCATTAGGTAGGCGCAGTCCACGTCAAAATTACGTTCTACTTGAAACCAAAATGAACGAGGCTCGACAAACGCATTCAGTTGGTATGCACGGGAGACTCACCTGAATCCCAGGTGAGTCTCTCGTTTACGATACACATGCATTGTTCAGGGAGACATCACGAGAGCTTTCGAGACTATTTCTGGTTCCGCTCACCTACGAGTGCTAATGAAAAGGACACCTGTATCTGATCTAGTCTCACCAGGCTGTGCCAACCTAGTGGTCGACAGTGAGTTTGACACAAAACCCTATCTTGGGAAGGAAAAGGTATAATCAGCGCAGGGTTTGATTTCCCGTAATTCAAATGCCAGTATTGATTGACTATCTGTAATTTCAGCCTTGTTTCGGCTTGATGAGCCTTGTTCAACCACATGTGCTGCGCAGACCCAAAGACTGATAGTGAGCAGTTGGCAGTAGAAAAAAGATGGAGTGACAAGTGGCCAAGAGTGCAACATTACAATAACAGCAGGGGGGATCCCTAAGCCATTTTACGTTCACGTAAGTTCGCCAGTTATGTCTGAGGATGACGGCTATAGAATAAACTGAACCGAATCGGCCATAAATTCACTAACAACAAAGCAGTCAGTTCATTCGGTGCGATGCGGAGGTAGGTCTTCGGTGGTGCAGTGATTCCGCTTCACAAAGCTTAACCATCCAAGGATAAGCAACCAGATAAGAGGGCAGCGCGCCCCGACAATACGGGGACTCGTAATACGAGGTTCGGGGGCAACATTTTCCCGTCCCCTACGACAGCGCTGAATGGAAATAGGGTGGTTCTTCAGAGAGACCTTAAACCCGATTCACGTTGTGATCTTAAAATTGGACGACAAGCGTCTGTTTTTAAAACTCTATTTTACTTTCTGCCGGTGCGTTTCCAAAACATGCATACAAAACGTCGGTTCGTCCATACACCACAAACCGCTTAGGATGAGTTCGGATGTTCCATATCCCACGTTTCGGACGTTTGGTGATGCGCACGCAGTGGCTCGTGCCCAGTCGCAGGACCGAAGGAACCGATGGACTGCAGTTCTGAAGCTGAGGAAGATGCACTTTGCCGAGATCTGTCACCATTAGTTCGATCAGCAAAAACGGCAGATAATGTCATCATAGTGGGTGATATGAACGCCCATGAAAAAACGCAGTTCGGTAGAAAATTCGGTGAATGTGAGCGAATTTTCCAGTTGTTTGCTAAAGAACATGTTCCTAAGATATGAATTTTTTTTCAAAAGTGCTCGCACCCTTATACTTAGTGTAACCGCAAACCAGTTATGGATGCAGTTGCATCGTGTGGTTAACAGTTACCGGTGGACAGCTACAAATATGGACTGCCATGTATTCTGGGGTAGCCAACTCGTTTCCGACTATGTCTGTGTACGCGCCCACTTATCGATTAACTTTCATTGAAGTTCACGTGGACCGACGGGGATCATTCATATAGCGGGTCTTCCCAGTTCAAAAACATCGAAGGCCATTCAGAAGATGAACGGAGAATAGTGAAAGGAGCTATGGCTTTTATTTTCCAAAGCCAACCGACGTCAAAAAATAGATAGTGTCAAGATCAGCAGCTGGTGGATGCTGAAGAAAAACAAGCAAGCAGATAAAGGTCACGCTGATGCACGGAAGTTTTTCACACGCCCCATAAGCAATGGCCTAGAGAACAAGAGCGATGAGAAATTACGCAATCCCAGAAGGTGGAGAAGGAATTCGTAGAGTAAAATGGTGACATCCTAACTAAACTGACTTGATTAAGTAGCTAAAAGAAAACGGTTATCAGTGGGGCGATTTACAAAATAATGGGAAATCGCCTGTGAAGTGGTTTCCCCGTTCCGTTGGCTAACCAAAACTTCACTCAGTTAGATTGGAGCGCGTCCCTGCATGACTGGTACATCGCTGCCACGTTGATTACGAGTTTTCTGTGACCCCGTGGCCACAGCATAAAAAAATCGTTCAGCTGTAGCACCCTTTCCGTACCTAGCTGCCATGTCACCAGAAGAAGGCACGAGGGCTGGGATACTGTCAGGTTGGCCAAGCCTAGACAGGGTAAATCGAGAGGCAGAGGTCGGTTTCGAACCATGGACCTTCCGATCATTAGATTCGCGCTCTAATCACTTGAGCCATCTCGCCCCTGACCACAGCATGCAGTTTAGTAGATTGTGTGAACGCGAACGGTTGAGATTTGTTATCTATACTCTGATTGGTTATTCCTCAATGTTAACATAGATTTCGATTTTAATATTTGGGACAGATGGATCACGCGCAACTCAACGTTCGACTCAGTGAATGCTACATACATCGTGGAAGTTAGTAAGAACCGTTCTCTCCACAGTGGCCAGTTTGATGACCCAACACATAGCGCTTGCCTCGAGTAGATGGGAAGGGTAGTGATTAAAACCCCAAAACGTGCAGAACATAAGCACATACCAAATGACTGCTAGAGGAGGAAGTGAGTCGCTTGTTGTGATTTGCTCCCACACCCGCACGAAGAAGGAAGGCGAAAACTTCCGCAATTCTGCGAAATGAACAAAGAACCGAGGAGACGCTATGTTGACCAGAAGTTAGGATGAACACACTAAATTGAGTGTAGATAGAAAAATGTAAAAACAGAGAGTGACTAAGGTCCATCCAATCACCAATTGACGACGACGATAAGCAAACCAGTCGAGAAGAAATCAACGTGAGTATAAGCCAGACAGACAGATATCAGCAGGAGTAGAACTAAAAACTGCGCAATCTGAACACGTGAACATGTGTTTACTATCGCGACATGGCTTAAAACACCAAGATAGCTTGAAGAAAACCAAAAAGGGCTTGCAGTGATACGGTAACGCAGACACTTCCACCAAACAGACAGAAGCTGCGCTCCTTCAGACGTTGCATTTAGTCACAAGGAGAAAACTTACCTGATAGGTGATGAAGGTGGATTGAGTAGTTTATACCAACTCCTGAAGTTAAAGCACGATTGGAACATGACAAATCCTCCTTCAGAGCGTAACGTGAGAAAGCACTTTCTTCATGGATCATCTTCTTCACGAAGATGGTGTAGTCCTCCCACACTCTCCCGCATCATCATCATTATCAGCTATACTTGTCGTACAGTGGCTATAGCTGCCACAATTTTGTCTATCGATGATTTGGGGAGGTAGGCTAGGTAGCTGCACATTGGAGGCGGTAGCTGATATAATTAGTGCGTAAGTACAGGGTTTTCAGTGGACTTGTACGAGGAGGGATTGGGAAGGGAGCTAAGCCTTGAAGGCAATAGTTCGGATGCAAGAGCACCAAAGAGGGTGCGACTGGGACGTGTCTGACAATTTCTCTAACCATTGATGTGGCCCGTCTCGGGGTCCCCATCCAGGGAGATGGCAATGACCAGCGCAGCTCAGTTTGCTGGTAATGGCTTCCATACCTCGTTGCCACACTTTCCCTGGCACTTCCCGATTCGACATCGTCCACAATCAGTTTTAATGAGAAGAACAGTTGTTAAAAGACATGAAGTCAGAAGAGTCTAATATAGGTCACATGTTTTAGTATGGTGGTTCGGTTACCATGGTGGACCTTTCCCAAGGATTGCTTCTAAAACGAAGTACATAACGAATGAAACAGTAACATGAATTCTTAGTAGTTCAATTGTGCAGATTCGCTTATGACGCGCTCGCATTCACGAGTCGGAGAGGTATGTGGTGTTTGGTGAGTGACTGTAGTGCCACTGAGTGAAGTAAGGGGATGTCATGTTTCCACCTAATCACCGCACCCGGTGCTCACGTGGATGTGAATTCAGCTAACTCTGAGGCGGACAAAATAAAGTGAAAGAAAATCAGCCGAATGCAGGACTAGACGTCCGACCCGGGACAGGAGACGAACGGCTTATATCTCAGTTTTCAACGTAGTCTACAAGATGGCAACTGTGGTGTCACAGCCACCCATTGTCCTATTCGAGGCTAGTTAGCGTCACAATAACCTAGGGCTCTTCGTAAACAACCAACGAATTTACTAAGCAACACGGCACGATTCGGTGTGGACGCCAGTGCATATATCCACAGATTAGGGTATCCAGCGAATGAGGAGCAGGGGGTTGGTTCAACACAGAATTATCCCATTTAAACAGTAAAAGTTAACTAGGAGCAGGTGCTGATATCCGAATTCCAAGGTATAAAGATGTCGCCAGATCCAAAATATCTTTTTCACCGCGGTGGAATCCGTGTCCTAATATCAGCTTGAGCGTACAGTGGAAAACAATGCGAACGCTCTACCTGAAAACGCATTTTGAAAGATAGGGCAATGTGATAAAAGGGAGACGGTACACAACAGAGACCTTCGTCACCCTGGACTGATGGACCGAGACAAGGCAGTCTGTGCACCTCTAATCACTAGCTATCACAAAACGTTTACACATGGGTTAGGTAGACAGACCAAACAAGGATAAAAACCCTAGATTCGATGGATAGCATCAATCCGACTTTAACAGTTGTAAAGACGGTTCTACTGTGAGCATATCCGACTAGCGACAGTTGCCAGCGACTCAACTTCAAATTAGTCACTGTAGTAGCCTATCATTACTAGGTATTGTTTGTGGGAATGCAAATACAGGTATACTGCAACTATTTGCCAAGGCGGAGTTGGTATCACGCAAAAGCGTTGGCTCCCTTGGCTGCTCGGCATAATTCATAATTCCTTTGTTTGGCTAGTCCTACCTGGCCAGAAAAATAGTTCCCGGGTGCTGTGGAGGCCACCGTTAACACCGAGGTGTACCACATGTACATCCCTCACCAAGTCTAGTCTGAATTCCGCTGGTGTCACTATACAGTCGACCTTAAGCGGCACGTCTTGTCCGGTAGATTGACGGTCGTTGTGGACGTCCACTGGTACTTCTGCTTTATACTACGGGCGGCCGTTACTAAGCAACTGGATAAATTCTCTCACAACAGGATCAGGCTTCGTTGCTTCCTTGGTCCTTGAAAAATTAGCTACAGTTATTGATGTGAGCTTGATGGTGGAGAACAGTTCTAAGCCTGAGACTGGTTATTCATCACTTGGACTGTAAGCTCTGGACAGTGGGTCAGCAGTAGACATCTGCGTTCTCGGTCGATAAGATAGCCCATAACCCCACTTCTAAGGTCAGACTAGCATTCCAAGCAAGCAAGCATTTTGGTATTTCCCTCAGTGGCTCGGTGACTATGTCGATTAGTTGTTTATGGTCGGTGAGCACAATGACTTTTCTACCGAACTTACACGTATGGAATCGTACTAGACCACAGCTGAGAATTCGTTTGCAATATGTACGCGGTTCACTGATTTTTGGATCAGACTGGAACTCCTGTACTCTACCGCTTTCCTTGGCTGCACCGTTCCTAAGCCGGTCTGACTGCTGTCGCATTGCTAAATTCGGATCGTTTTAAGCAAGTAAAGGAGTTTCAGTTACTACAGCCTTAATCTTCTCAAAATCACACTGTTACCCTTTATCCCAACACTGTTGAATTACCTCATCTCAGTTTGCGTATAGGATTCATGAGACCGGGTAGATGTTATAGAAAACGACCCATAAAGTCAACCACTCCGTTTAACCTTGTTAAGGTCTTGGAATTCGTCAGGTTTCTGGTCTCGGTGAAAGAGATTGACTGAGGTGGAAATGCTTAACTTTGGTGCGTGTCTCTTTATCTGTCTACACACCATTCATTGTCTTCACGGAACGTTTTGGAATGCTGGCTCTATAATCAGTCTGTGGAGCAAGTGCATGGACTGAATAAATTATCAAGAAACCGACAAAAAGTGCTCTGACCTGAAGAACTAGCAGTGTGCAAGGGATTAGTCACCGGTTACCATGCGCAAGGGCTGTCCACAGGCCTGAAAACTCATGATGCAGGTCAGCTGTGTGACTTGAAGTCCGAAAATGAAATAAGTGGGTTAACGTTGATCAGTGTGCGAGGTTACTTCAAAAGTTATGCGTAAAATACCCGAGGGAAGATAAAGACAAGTGAGACTGAATGATTGTGGATGTGCAAGACAAGATTAGAGTCACCCATCTTCCACACAGCTTATGCATTCCCAGGCTTTGGATTTAGAGGCAATTTGAGTTAGCAGACGAAGGGCACCAAACTAAACGAGGATTTGAAAAAATGTAGGAAAGATGACGTTCACAGTAAGAAAAACGAGCGCGAAAATACAGTCCTGTTTGGTCAAGGGGTGCTAAAACGATGCATAAACGCCTATTCACCCCATGAATTCGATAAAGTGATTTGGATGAGTGTCCGGATGCCTCCACAGTCCTATCTTAGTAAGATCGCCAGGTTAATTATGGAGCCTCAAAACCCATGCATAGAAAAGAGACCACGAGAATACACTGCTCATCACGATGCATTGATTATAACAGGAAAAAGCTAACATTCGATGCGGAAAGAGGTTTGAACCTTTCTTCTGTGTGTCCTTAACAGATCTCCCTCTTTCTACTCATGCCAATCAAAAGCACCGAAGTTCAGTCTGAGCCATGGGTTACGCGCCAGAACCCGGGATACACATTCTGTAAGCCGAGAAGCATTATCATTGAAAGTCACCCGTTATTTCCTCGACAGTAGGTGCAATTTTGTGTCTGACAAGAAATAACCATGGTAAAAAAAAGTAAAAGACTCCAGTTGACATGTGAAGTGATGTTCGAGCTAGAGCTACGTGAAATCAATACACTTCTATTTTTACGATGCAGTTTTAAACGCGCTCATGACGGTTCTGGTAGGCACGTCAACAATAAGCAATGCTCTCAGCTCTGACAAACAAGATGAAGAAGTTTGTCATTTTTTTGTTTAAAGGGAGTTGCACGATGTCATTTTCGCCGGCTAACAACGACGACATTCTACTGCCTTTATAGAGCGCTTTGATCTTCAGGGCAACATGTAAACTAAGTTTCCGACATGCTGTAACTACTGCTCTATATCACACCGTTGTGATGCTAGTTGCGTGGTCCTTGTGATTCCTGCTTCGAGTAGATCCACATTGCCGATGGCGGTGGAGCAAACAGCTATGCAGCACTTACAGGCCTTCCAGCATTAAGTGACGTCCATTGCAGGATAAAATACAGATTTGGCTACGTGCAACAAGCCAATTCCAAGTCGCCACACCCGTTTTCTTGGTTTGTATAGTATCTCTAAGTCGATCGGGAGGACTGAGTAGGAGATCCTTCCATCTGAGTAGTCCTATAGACACAGAACTTTTGTGAGTATTCAAAGTAGCACTCGTCAGCTGTCGAAGGTTAACATTACATGCTAAAGGTCGTCCACGGAAATTTGTGCAGCTCCATTGTGGATAGAAAAGATGGTAACATGGTGGATGGGTCACGAAATCGAGTCCGAATGGAGAAAATGAGTGTCGTCAGACAGACAACCAATTTTCGTACAGACGCTTTTTAAGAAGTCAAACACGTCTGAAAGTGCAAAGACGTTATTATACTGACAAACCCGTGGCGCCTTCCTTGTTACACAAGTGCGTTACTTAGAAGAGACCAGCCGACAGAACCAAACGCGCGTTAGAAATCTAGGAATACGAAACTGCGGGTCGCCTAAACATATGTCGCTGTTTTAACACAGGACAGACTGTGATGATTTGGTCAACGCAATCCCTACCAGGCAGAAATCTCACCTACTGCCCTTGGGTCAGTGCTTCAGGAACCATCATAAGGTCGGCAGTGGCAGGTGATATCAATGGTCTTGTTACAATTGGAGTCAAGGTGATCCCTATGTGATTACCGCATCCACTATGGGTCATTTTTTGAAACCGAAAATTATAACCGATTCTTCCCAGTTACGTGAAACAGTCAACTTTTCTCAACTGGAAGCATACAGATCGGACAAACCCTGACTGGGGGTTTACCCCCATCCGTGAACAATGCGGTGGATAAGCTATTCGGATGAGGAGTTCGGTAGCGTTTGAGAGATGCTATGCAGTCATAAACCTTCGAGATTAAAATGGGTTCCGGGTTCACCCTACAAAGTTTTGGTGTAGTTCTAGAATCCAACTGTGTGGCAAGAGCTGGCCAGCAGAGCGTTTGCTTAAAGTGCTCGACGCAGCATTCGGGGAATGCCCTGCTGAAGGCTTTCGCGCCAATTTGATCCTTGATGGCAGGCAAATTTCTGGGACCAGCGCATGAATCAACCGGAATAACTTTCGGTCGTTCTTCGCCTTTTCCATTCTTTTAGCCTCCCTTGTCTACCAAGCTTCAAGGTCGACGCGCAAACTGAGTTCCACTTGATGTGGAACTATCACTGTTGTCACTGTTGTGTCTGATATCCGATGCTCGGGTGGAGCTAGCAGTGCCACGCCTGTGGTGAAACTTTCGGTACTGAGGAAAGATGTGGCGACCTCGTTTGAGGGCAGATTAACATCCAACTATGGCAGTCGTTCGAGGGTCCAGAAAACGATCCTCATAAATTTGTTCAGCTTCTGGATCTACAAATCCACCCCTCTCACGATCCTAGAAGGCGAAAAGTGAAGGGACTCCGGATGAATCCACAGAATCCATACTTGTTCTAAAGGGGCTGACAGTCAATTACCCGTCCACACCATCGGTAGCGGATGGCAAGGTGACCAATCTGGGTGAGGGGCTGGCACACTGTTGGAGGTTATCATGTAGCCAGGTGCTTTTGATTAGTTCGGAAGTCAGCACTGCATAGAAACGGACAGCACGCAAAACAAGCGGCCGTTTGAGGCTTTCCGTAAGTACCAAACCCAATCCAAGTCGGCCACCCGATTAAGTCTCAGATGCGCTACGCCTGTCCATCTGTGTATTCAAATCACCGGCAACAATAAAGACAACTGAGCTTTTGGCACGCTGTAACAGGATACTCAAGGCAGCATGAAAGTTGTCTTTGATGATATTAGAGCTACAATTGGCCGCAGCATAACCAAATACGATAAACAGACAACAATCAGCTTCCTGGTTGTGACATTGCTTCACGGAAGTTGCCACCCAAGGCTCTCAGACTACCAGCGGATATTCAATCAAGCAAAGCCCGTTCCTTCCAGTGACTTATAAGGACATTAACCCCTTGTGCATCCCCAGAGGGGCGCAGCCGGAAACAAGGGAAAAGTGAGGGAGTGGTTAGCTCAGTGGCTTGCTCAATGCTTGCATCTTGACTTCTTGTTTCTGACACGCAGCCACTGAGGCTCAGATACTGATTTCGAGATGCCTGAGGCTGCCAACGCCGGCTCACGCACATATATTGCTAGTAAGTTTGGTGAAAGACGAAGGTAGTCAGTCCTAGCGGATGGGTCTACAAGTACATACCTATTATTGGGGTGGGAGTGAGAAGAAAAAGTACGTGAAGAAGGAAAGGGTGCCGTAATAAGCCTATTTTGGATTACTCGCTCTGCTGCTCGCAGCTAGTAAGGCGACCCCGCTAATGGCATAACGCGATGGTCGATATGACATTGCGTTATTTATAATTGTGTGACTCATACTTGTAAGTGGGCTGGGATACTTCCAGGGTAGCCACAAATGGAGAGAAGGAAGGTTAAGGTCCTCAACCAGGGCTCTTGGCTGAAAAACCTGACCGCTAGACAGCGGTGTTTGAGGACAAATGCCACTGCATTACTTTTTTGAAAGAACAAGTAGCCACACATGTTCAAGCCCCAACCTAGAGGACCAGAAGACTGTGTTGGTCGTGTCTCTAATGAGTGACCAACCTGAGATGATAGACTGCGCATGTCACACGGGGAGCCCCGAAATAGCTTATTGATTCATAAAAGCATGCAAACCGTCAATGGTGATGTCAAATCACTTCGTGACGGAAAATATCGCCTTTTTTCCTATGGTAGTCAATCCCGGAGGGTACTGCATTTGGGCTCACTGTCAGCACAAGACAGTGAAATACGACTGGCCGTTGTATCCATACTATTGGCCAATCACTAGCTAGCAGCACGACTAGTCATGTACAGGTTAGGCCTATGGGTCAGTACAGAGTTTAAATGGCTACCTTTGGTTGGTTTGCACAGCCAAACAAGGATAAAGTGTACATAAGTGTGCCGTACGTACACAAACCGTTTAAACAAGCCGAGCGGAAGGGATTTGAATACAGCAGATTTTTACAGTACAACTCCTAGCAGCATGAAACAATTGGTCATTTACTCACCTATCAGTAGGAATTTTGAAGGTGTGTTCCAAAGGAATTTGTTTTGCTTCGTGCACTAGCATTAGTCGCAGGAAAAGGGAGTTCTCCGCTTCAAGAATAATAAAATCATTATCCTTTATGTCTTCTGTGTGTGAACCATTGGCTGACGCAGAAAAGCTGCGACTAGACGGGGAGCTGTCGACAAGGTGATCGGTTCCGTTGGTTGTCCTGTGCTCGACCGATTCAGTCATCACTTGGTGTGGTGGGAGTTCCGATGGCGCATCGAAGACATCCCCTGCGACACCATTGTCTACCTCTGAGTGATCTGTCGTGAAATTAAAGAACGCGCTACTAGTGAGGATAAAAAGCTGCATAAGTGGGAAACGGCTACTGGTGTACTAAGTTGCCAGTGACGATAGTGGATAGTAAAATCCTGCACTCAGCAGTCCAGTATTTCCTAGTTTTGATGCGATATGGGTTTCGAAAACATCCAATGAAAATCCCGTGCGCATTTACAAAAGTTACTAGCGTAACCCCAAGAGCTAAGCAAGCAACTCAGCCAACAGACTAGACCGTGTTTGCAGACTGAGGAATTTTCAGACAGATGTTCTCGGTAAGAAAGCCCCCTGCAGTTTTGGGCACAAACAACAACAACAGTGACAACTATGCCGACAAAACAAACATCTCAGTCAACACCACCAGATGTTTTGCCAACCAAGTTACATTGGCGTAGGGTTGAATTGTCTCAACTAATAAGTGCAGCGTCATGCTCAAAAAGAACGGAGAGATACGGAAAAGTCACGTCGAGAACAAAGTGACCGAAAACCATAGGAAAAAGTTGTGGCCGAATTTTGACTTCGTAACTTATATAGCCTGTAACTCAAACGGCAAAGCTTTAACGCGTAGTAGCGGAGCATGAAGAGAAGCTGCTTCAATTTGGCCCTGGTGAGAGTGAATTCAGGGATGAATGCCACTGTCTGTCACCTAATCTTCCCACACTACCTATGTGCTGCACATTTACCGGGAGAATACCACAAATAATGGATTCGTTCGTATAGTATGCAATTACCAACTAAGTACAGCAAGAGATTTTCAGTCTATTCGTCTGTCTGATTCGTTGGACAAATTCGCAGCGAAACAACTTTCAGGAAGTGTTTTGTTGATCAATAGCTACTTCAGTAAAAGATATCATGAAGCCATCCTGGAAACTGATAGCCCCGGAATGTCAGAAATACAAACGAAATCGGCGACCCAAATCAAAGCGGGAAGAATGATGCTAACCAACTCAATAGAGGGCAACCGCTAGTCCTTATGTCAGTATCATATTCCTAAAACAAGGCAGTTGTACAGTAACTACACAACAGGCAAGATGAGCTAGCTGGTAGTATTTCGACTGACAACATGTCATCACACACACGCACACACACTATTCACTACACTTTCTCAGTGGCTTGCATAAGAAAGGGGATTGCATTTTCGGGCGAGGTTTGAAACAATTCCCAAGCAGGTAACTTACTAAGCCGCTTCAATTTTGTTAGGCCAATCAATCGGTGCCTCAAAATTAGCCCTTAGTACGTAGCGGAGTATCCATCATGAGCCTTGATCGATCGTTCGAACCCGAGTTATTGTAAGCTTACACAATTTACCCAAAAGCGCGCGTACAGTTAATTGACGACGTACCATCAAAACATGAGCTGTACGTTCGAGCTGGAATTGTGCACTGAGAACCATCTCCCAAATATGGTTTAACTACCCTTCGAGGTTGCATTAAGAGTGACAATAACAAAGAATTATGAAAACACCACCATCTAATTCGTCAAATCAATCGCCACCATCTTTACACGCACGCTGGTGGAAAGTACGGCTAGATGCCATGATGGTAAACCCGAGTGAGATGACCTGGAATGAAGCATACGAGAGGCTTGAAAGAGCATACTCAAAACATTAACGCTGTTTTTCTTGGTGAGATAGAAGGTCTCTTTTATTGAAGAGGTTCGGTAAGGTAGCTAACCAGATATCGTTTCACATAAACATACAAGCAAGCTATCAACCTACATGTGCGCACCAATGTTGAACAGGCTACGTGCATTTTTGACAACCAGCATTGTGTCACATGACAAAGACAATCGGGTTGACCAAATCTCTCGCTCGAAACTGAAGAATAAAACTTTGGACTGGATGTGCAGTACACTGATACAATACTCATCTGGTTTTGTACAACTGACTGAAGTATCACATGGTGTTTCACTCTGCACAACAGTAAGTTACGAATCAATAGATAGCAGTCAAAGTTCTAGAGCAGTCACGCTTCCCGCAAATGATTTCGTCTGGTTTTTTCGGAAATTCA
The DNA here is from genome assembly GCA_003604175.2 of Clonorchis sinensis. Lineage (NCBI taxonomy): Eukaryota > Metazoa > Platyhelminthes > Trematoda > Opisthorchiida > Opisthorchiidae > Clonorchis > Clonorchis sinensis. Next base: position 14,746,340 of record CM030371.1, read on the forward strand.
TAGACAAATAAGTTGGTATTACTAGCTCGTGCGTAGCGATCTTGACACCAGTGTGCAGCACCGACCAGCTGGAATCAGGACTGAGTTCTACTCACACTTACAGTCTGGTTAGGCAGTTGATTGGCCACCATACTGTGAAAGCTGATACATCCATTTGAAACTACCAACGAAATGTTGAGTTACTGTCTTCATACACCTATTGTAGAGAGCAGCACAACTTTGGCTCTAGACCGCCTCATATTATGGTTATTCGTAGTACGGATGCTAGCTGCTCTTCGGCTGACCCCTCCCATTTGGCCTTTATAGAATTAGTGCATTTTGTGGACGGAGGTCCAGTCAGTGTAGCCCCGCAAGATCATTGCAACACTGACCACCACAGAATGATGATAGCTCTTGCTCGGGAATGGGGTCGCGGAACACGGATGAAAGGGTCCCACTTGGGGTGAGGAGGAGTAGACTGGACGCGGGAGGAACCATCGTATTTCGATAAGGAGCTAAGCGGTCATCATCATCATCATCAGCTGTAAGAAACCGTGTACTTGTCGTACAGTGGTTGTAGCTGCCACAGTTTCGTCCGCCGATGATTTGGGGAGATGAGGTAGGTAGCTCCGCATTGGAGGCGCGAGCTGCGTAAATACACCACTGTCAATGGGCTGTTAAGTCGGGGAATTGGGAAGGGGGCTATGCATTGAAGGCAATAGCTTGGATGCATGAGCGCCACTGAGGGCGCGACTGGGCCATGTCTGACAATGTCTCTAACCATTGATGTGGCCCGTCTCGGGGTCCCCATCCAGGAAGACGGCAGTGACCAGCGCAGCTGAGTTTGCTGGTAATGGCTTTTATACTTCGCTGCCAAGTCATTGTTTGACCGCCTCTGGCTCTCTTCCACCCTTCACGTGGTTATGCGAAAAGAACCCTTCGAGGAAGTCGGTCGACTGGAATGCGCAGCACGTGGCCAAGCCAGCGCAGCCAGCGGTAGGAGGAAATCGTATTAACGTGAAAAAGAGACAACTGGCAACAGAGTGCGCGTGATAGATTCCACAGGCGGTCATTTGAAGATTGGTGCGAGCGCCGTGTACACGAATGTACCGTGCACGCTTTATTGGACTGATTAAGTACTTTTGGAACACCCCAGTTGGTGAAGGAATCTGAAGTGTGACAGATATTTGAGTCCTTCTGATATACGAATTCAGTCACGTACCGAAACGGGTCTACATGCAGTAAAAGAGATCAGTTAAGAGAGCATTTTTAGGTTAGAACTCGCAGGAATCCGAGAAGGGTGTTTCGAGGCGAAAAAGCGATAGGCTACGAGCACTACAGTGCAGGTTGTGTACAAAACATAAGTTTTGCTATGTGCAATATATGGAACAGACCGAAAAAATATGGCGAAACAATCGAGATACGTTTGTAGGTTGGGGACAACAAACCGCTTTTTTAAGGAGTGTGTGCTTTACTGGTTGTTTCGGGTTTGGACGTGCGCGTTTTAGTATTCTGCGGTAAAATGTACGAATGTGATCACCTAAGCATGATCGTGTGTATCTGAATCAACATTAAAAAGACGACAACCGCAGTCACTGCTTTTAATCAAAGTCCGAAGCTCCTGGAGTTGCAAAACAAAGGAAGTGCTGGACGCGAAAAACACCGTTCCAGTTACCCACACCAATTTGCGCGGCTTGATTTAGATCAGTCTAGCCATGAACACGTCTATCAGCGATAAAGGTAGACACAACAAGCTATGTCCGACAGGTTTGATCAAAAATTAATGAAAATACAAATAGGATAACTCGGCGTTACTGGCTACATTCCGAGAGTTCCCAGGGAAATTGGATCTGAGAAGCCAAAACGGGTTCGTTCGAATGACTTACAAACTAGCCGAAAGAAGCAAGCATCTATCCGGTAAACACATCATCATGAGATAGAATTTATCCACTACGTTCAACTGTCCAGTTTAGGAAAAGCCGGCGCTTCAAACGTATTACGAACTAAGTATTTTCACTACCGAAGACCATCCTTACGAAAGTGATACCATGTGTAAGCGGACACCATTCGACTTGCACGGGAGATAAAACGTCTGCCAAAATCGGTCTACGCATATTCAAGAGCTATGATAACCTGAGAAGAGAAGCAAAGCTACGTCACTAAATCCTACTGAAAACTCCCACACGGCATCACAGAAAAAGACTTTGTTGGATATTGAGCCTAAGCTGATGCAATGAACGACGTGTGCTTATTAGGCCGGCGTGTAGACAGTTTACCCTTGATGAACAGCCTGACAATAAGGGAGCGGCTGTCCACAGGGATTCATTTAATCAGCCTTTCTTCCATTTCGTGACAGCGATATCGTGTCTAGCTTGCCATCGTTTTTTGGCACCGCCATCGCCAGAGATTCTCAGACAGTAGCTCTGCACTTGTACACCAGTCAACACAAGAGTATTGGAATCCCATGGGGACGCAAGGAAACGTAAAGTCCAAGCTTGAAAACGTCCTTACCAAAGCAGTTTTCTAAGTGATCTGCATGTTGACAGTACCAACGCACGTGAGTCGTGTAGGTCCCAGAAATGGGGTTGTAAGGGACGAGGGCAGTGCTGCTGGTCCTGACGACCTTCCACCCGCTCTTTTCAAGGATGGCGGTGGGCTCCTCAGCCAGTGCCTGTCTAGCCGATTTGGGTCTATCTGGGAGAAAGAGACCGTCCCAGACAACTGGGGTGAATCGATAGTAGTGCCCATTTTCAAAAAGGGTACTCGCAGTGAATGTAGCAACCACAGAGGTGTTAGTTTGACTCCTGTTGTGACAAGGCTTCTGGCGTCATTGATTCTTCGTCGTCTTACGATGGCACGCGAAACCTTGACTCGTGAGAATCAAGCGGGATTTCGACCGGGTAGAGGCTGCATTGACCACATCTTCACACTCCGTCAGGTGTTAGAGCAACGCCACATGTACAGACGACCCACAATCTTGGTGTTCCTTGACTTCAAGGGTGCGTTTGATTCTGTCGATCGGTCAGTGCTGTTAAATATACTTGCTCAACAGGGTATGCCCCAGAAGTTTGTAAACATAATCCGATCCCTATATTCACATACTTCTGGGCGGGTGAGAGTGTATGGCGAGCTCTCCAAAAGCTTCCCTACAAAAAGTGGTGTCAGACAAGGATGTCCACTCTCTCCATTCTTGTTCAACTTCGTCATTGATGAAATAATGAGGCGAACGCTGGAAGGTCTTCAAAACCCCGGTGTTCAAATCGTTGCTGGTGAGAGCCTTGTCGATCTGGAGTACGCAGATGATATCGCCCTCATCTTTGAAGACGAAAGTGAAGCACAAGCCCTGTTGAACAGACTGACCACCATCATACCATCTTTTGGCATGCGCCTTGCACCTTCAAAGTGCAAAGTCATGCTTCAGAACGTGCAGTCTCCGGACATATCCCTTAAAATTCAAGGAGAATCACTGGAGATTGTGGAAAACTTTACATACCTCGGTAGTTGTATTAGCTCTGACGGAAGTGTGTCTGATGAAGTCAGTGCAAGAATCTCAAAGGCTCGAATCACGTTTGCTAATTTGCGTCACTTGTGGCGTCAAAAAGGCATCTCACTAGATCTTAAGGGTCGTGTGTACCAGGCTACAGTAAGGGCTGTATTGTTGTATGGGTGCGAGACATGGCCTCTACGGACAGATGATGTGAGGCGTCTCCAGGTTTTCGACCACCGATGCCTCAGAAGCGTGGCTGGTTTTGGATGGCGTCAGCGTGTTAGTCACGAGGTGATTAGAAAACGGGTATTTGGTTGTGCTGCAGGTACATCAATTGGGGAAATCATCCAGCACCACCGACTACGATGGCTCGGTCATGTGCTACGCATGCCGAAACACCGTCTACCGAGGCGAGTGTTGTTCTTCGTGCCTCCTTCAGACTGGCGCAAACCGCGAGGTGGACAGCGCATGACTTGGCAGAAAGGCGTGAAAGAGATCACGAAGAGTTTAGGTGTTGTTGGTGCTGTACGCCTTCCAGGATGGGGTCCCCGTGACCCCGCCTGTGCTTGGCTGGAGACGTTGCAAGAAATGGCGGCTAATCGATGTCAGTGGCGTTCATGCTGTCAGTTTCTTTCCAGATTGTCTGATTGAGCGGTTGGAGGTGTAGGCACCTCAGAATGCTTGACATAGGCCAGCACTAGGTCCCCTCCCTCATCCACTCTTTTTCTCTTCTTTTCACTCTAGGGCTTTTTATATATATATATATATATATATGCATATGAAACTAGACGAACTTCATGGTTGTACGGCAGTGAAGCATCAGTGTCAACACTGATGTTGCTGTCTTTGATGATGATGATGATGATGATGAGGGCAGAATGACAGAATAAGTTTGCAACATAATTGTCCACACAAGTGCGAGTCAGTTACACTGCTGATCAGCTTCTAGTTATAGAACGATTTGATGTTCAACTACTAGCCGGGAGTCACAGGTTTAAACCTTCTTTGAGATTCGTAAGGAAGGCACTGCTAAAAATCACAACATTGCTGCTTAGCTTCCGAACACATACCGATTTTGACAAATACACTTAATAATCGCTGTAGCACCCTTTCGGTGCCTAACTACCATGCCACCCGAAGGAGGCACGAGGGCTGGGATACTGCCGGGTTTCCCAAGCCTAGACAGGGGAAGTCGAGAGGCAGAGGTCCGGTTCGAAGCATGAACTTTCCGACCAGTAAATTCGCGCTCTAACCACCTGGGCCATCTCGCCCCACACTTACTTGCATGTCAATTTAGTTTTCACGGGCGAAACCGATCGTGGGCTGTCATGGGGGGGGACTTTATAAATCTCCTAAAACTATCAACAAACAACAATAGCCTCTGATACTTCTCGTTCGTTTATACCACGTATCGCAGTTGACTTGAAAGACCCCAGCTATAGCTCCTAACTCCGAAATTTGATTGTGTGATTTGGCTGTGATTGGCAGACCTGTACATTCTTCCGTCCGATTAAAACGGTTGAGGCTCACCTAGCTCATCTGGGTAACATTTGCGTGGGTATGCCTTCTACTCTACGAGAAACTGACAGTGCTGCCTGGGGGGATGATGTCATGAGCACGCGGTTCTATGATTTCAGACTTACCTCCAAGGTCCCGGGGAACGCCTGTTTCATGTCTGTCGTCTTGAGTGGAATCACTTTTGTTTGACTCTGACACATCGACCGACGAATGGTGCTGATGAATATGGGAGGGTGTTTGGTCACTAAAGGGAGACAAAAGTGTGGTCACATAAGAGAACCAGCCTCCAGGGTACAGTTCGCAACTGTCAGCTTGATTGTAACAAAAACTTGGAAAAAATCCGTTAGATCGCTGGAGAACTTACAGCGGTGTTTCCTAGCGGACAAATTCTAAGTGAAAACATGAGTCTGTTAAGGATGAAGCCTGATAATTTTATCAAATGAGCAAAACGGATCCAGTCAGAAAAACTTCTCGCACTTGAAAAACAGCAGTCCAACGATATGAAATGACAAAACGATATACGGGGAGAAGTTGTACTGATATCCTGTGGACCTAAGAAAGGTCGGTTTGAGAGCATCCAATCAAATTACTGTTCCGCCAACGCTTAGGACCATGTGAATGGAAGCTAAAGGATGGCTTATGCATAATACCAAGACACTCGTCATCCCTGGTGCAAGCCATAAATGACTATTCAGAAAAGGTTAATATAGAGTGTCACATTTCACTCGAATAATAGGAAGCCAACCGTTTCTCAATCGGTAATTAGGGTTTGGAGGGCTTTGTATAACCTGGGGTCCTGAAACCCAGCTGGAACATGGCGGTGAAGTATGCGAAACTTGACCTGTAGTCCAAAACGTTGGTTGGTTGCATTGCTCCAGATGGTGTGCATGAAGTTTAGCGCTTGTTTATCCGTAAAAAACGAGTACGGCTGGGTTCTAACCTGTAAGAAATTACCAACGGGCTGTTTTGATTTAACCCCTGAAGAGGTACCCATGACTACCGCTCACCTTCCACAGACATCAAGTAAAAGCGACGTGGAAACACAAGCGACCACCTATTGATAAGTGAACTTTTAAATTAGAAGGCGTGTCCGAAAACTGCAGCAGCTACTTAAAAGTCTTCGGTAACTTACTCAGAAACTTGTCCAGCTAGGTGTTTTGGAAGGCCCATAGTAATAGAGAAGAAAGCTGCGATCACGCCGCTATAGATGTGACTACAAGATGGAATTTTTTGCGTGAATTACATATGGAGTATATGATACACTTTTCTTATAGGAAACCGACGCAACTGAGAACGATGTGAGAAGTAACATGAAGGAAGTCTTTTGAGAGAGGCTGGGTCACAAAGAAAACGATCACACATGGAAAATATCAGTCAGTCAGTTGGAAGCACTCAGTGAAGCGATGGGTGATAAGTCGGTTCTGCATCAGCAATAGACCAGTAGCAAAGGGAAGCACTGAGATGTCACAAAACAAAAAGGAAAATAACTAATAGAGTGAAAAGAAGGTTGGTACTTGGTAAGAATAAGGTGCTTACATATTAAAAAAGTAACGAGTATCACCTCGGAGTGCGATGATTTCAGCAGGATTGACCTAGCATCCCCTTGGGACCTTACGAAAAACAAGCCCAACAAACAACGACAGACATTTATCTACGCAGTCCAGTTAGGAAGTCAGAACACGCCCACAACAAGGATCTGTTGTGTGCCAGCACCCACAGCTTTTCCAACCACATGAACGATGGACCTCTTGGGTACAGACCAAGAGGAACCCGAAGATCTCACACTACCCAATTCGACTTCAGTCAGTGTCAAGTCACTCTGTCCCCGACGTACTTTTCGCCAGCAAAAGCTAGGCGCTGAAGATAAGGCTTTCTTTTGTGGATGGCTGTTGAGCACCCCAGCACATATCCCAAGCAGCCCGACTTGATCAACCTCATTTGCCGTTCTAGCGGTTCTGATATGTTATTCAGTAATCGTTCACGCTAACAAGTCGCAGTCAACTGAACCTCTTCATATGTTGGTGCTTAAATGTTTGATGGCGTTCTACGGAGAAACGAAATTTCGGAATCGTAAAGTGAGGTTGCTTTTATGGTGTTTTATCCCCTGTGGAATTCAGTTCCGACGACAGAAATGACGCAAGTTTGCACATACTGCGTGCATGGAGAGTACACTGACTGCCCTTGTCACAGTAGGGCCACCGGTCGCGCAGTGTAAACGGAACGACAAAAATCAAGCTTTTCATTTTGCAGTTTCAAAAGGTCGTGAGGTGATCGAAGCAAAACTTTGCCGTGCGGAAATGGGGGAGAACAAAATATATCTGCAGTAGGTTTCACGGGTCGCTTATGTCAGATAATAAAACGAAGTCGTAAACATAGTTAATGTCTATCAATGTTTCTGCATGTGCAATTTCGATTTACGGTCCAAGTATTACGGAATTTGGCAGTAGACGGAGCTCAAGTTGGTCCACCGATTGCGATTTCGTTCCACTTGTTGTTCCATCTTGTTGTTTACAGGAGAAGTGTTACAGAACGCTCGGTGGACAAGATTGATAGTAGTTCCTTAAAGGAAACTACTCACAAAATCAAACTTTGTTCGGTCATGTAGTCCACAGTTTCGGTTGTGGTACGCTGAGTTGAAAGTCGATAATCAAGAGGTGCAACGCTTTGATCTTCCTTGTGAAAAATAAACAAGTTAGGTTACGTCCAGTTTGAGAATACGAACGTGTGGTGAATCTATGGCGGTGAAACAACGAGTGTGCAGGAGGGCTGGCAGATAACAGAACTAAACACAACTGGGTAGGACGTATGCTGTTCGGCCATAGCTCATGTAGGCTGGTGTCGGCGAATCCGCAACGAAGCAGTTAGAAAACGAGTGTTGGGTTGTGTGACAGGGACTCCAATCGAAGAATGTGTCCAGCACCAAAAGCTGCGGTGGTTTGTCCAATTATTGCGATTACCCAATCATGGTTTAGCGAAGAGAGTGCTGCCTTCCGTGTCCAAATCAGAGTGGCGGAAGCAGAGAGGTGGTCAATCCTCGGCGTGTCGAAGGGGTATGGAAGAGACTACGAAAAGTCTGGATACTGTCGGTGCGACTGGTCTTCCGGGATAGGGTCCGGGTGATCCTCATTGTGCCTGTTTGGAAAGACTGAAAGATATGACTGCTAATCGATGACAGTGGCGTTGTTTTTGCCACTTTCTATTCAGATCGAAATGAATGAGTGCCTAGACACAGACACTTCGATGTGTAGCTATCTTGGAATGATTGTGGTAGGCGAACACTAAGTCCCTTCTCTATCGACTTTCATCTTTATCTTTACAGATCAGTGGGAAGGAGCTGGAGGAAGCGGTTTTGGAAGATGCTCAAAAGAAAACGGGGCTGGCTCCACCCGTGTGGACATCCCAAGAAAGATGTCGTAAAAAGGCTGAATCTGTCAAACGACACCTACACTACTGTGTTGAGTGTAGCACGGTAGCCCACAAAATGTCATATGTGACGACAAAATAACATCACTGGGTTTAGCACGTCAGACTATACTTGTTTTAAGTGTGGGAATTGGCCTCGATGAGCAGGATCTTATCGTGCTCGAATCCGAACTCATGTGGGCTGGCGTTACCAAGAAAAAAAGCAGGTGTTGGGGTACATGACAGGTAACGTAATCTCCGAAAAGGCAGATGGTTCGTCTTTGTCTAGGAAGATCGTCAAAACTGAAGGGAAACACTGTGGTACACTCTCTAACAGGTAGTCTTTCTTCAGCACAGGTGGCATTGATTTAAGAGGGTACCGTGCCCAACGGCATCCATTGTGTTGACTCGGCCACGTGTGTTGAATATGCCCACGTTGTTTAATGAAGGTATTTTGCGGACAACTGTTTTCGGTGAAGTCTTGATTGGCAGGTGAACACAAAATGACACATAAGAGTGAAAAATCTTGTCACAATAGAAAGCCAGTTGTATCAGTCAGATGAAAATAGTCGGAGAGGAATGATTGGTTGACCGAGGCTGCATTAAAGGTTCTGATGACATACGGAGGGTTGACATAACCTAAAGGCGATCATTTCGGTCGTTGCGAGGGGGTTTTGACGAATAACCTTGAGGCTATTGGGTGACACTCGATGAATCACGTTGAATAATTCGACGGGATTGATGGAGTGGTTCGTTATGAATAAATGAGCCACGACAGGGTTTGTCAAGTGCTTGATTCTACGAGTTCCACCACACAGTGATTCTTAGAAAGGCTCTGTGTCCTACGACCCAGGTAGATTGTGCCACATTCACAAAAGAGTAGATAACAAAAAACGCTGTGGACTAGTGTTCTCTTGTTGTTGTTGTTGGCATTGAGAGAACGGGAACCGCTAACTTGAATCCTAAGCTATGAAGCAGGCAGTTTTCTTAGTGAAAGTTACACCGTTCGTTTTCGGAAGCCTTATCGCTTTTGAAAAGCAAACTGACTCAAATGGGCAATATCCGGACTGATGCAATTCCTCTCTTTTCATTCATACTAGTCTCTCTGGCAACCGTTTTCTCGCAGAGTCGTGGAAACATAACCCACAGCGCATATCATCGTTGGAAGACTTACAGGGGGGACATCTGGTCAGGTTTCGTTTATAACATTTTCACAAAGTCCTGGAAGTTTTATGTACTGTCCAGCCATATCGGCTTTTGGTGTATTCATCTACGGGGGATATCGCTCGGCCCCCTGGTCAATACGACGCCAGGGCACTAAAACCTGTCGATGATTTCATTCTCCGTAATAAGGTGTACTGCTGAATGGGCTGGATCAGAACAGCGAAGTAGCCCCTGTGTAGCAATAGCTTAACCAACGATTATAAAAATTTCAGCGACGTAGACCTGGTAAAATGCCAGTGTACGACTCTGCTTTGGCTATCTAGCCTTTCGTTTGCGAATGTGGCGGAAACTAAGTGGGTCGTACTACTCGGCAGTTGCTTCAGGAATGGTTGGGCATTTATAACAAAATCAAGCACACGACAAGCGTCATCGCAGTTCATTCAGTATAAACATATCTATTCAACTTGGTCGTCTCTGACGCACACCCAATCAAGATGTACCGAAGGAATGGCCGATTTTCGTAAGTTGGTCAGAACAATAAAGGGAAAAACACGAGAGGTTCGAGATGGGAGAAACTGTCCAGTAGTTGTGTGCACAGAAAAAGCAGAAAGCATGATGATTTGAACATTCAAGACTAGATGCAGTCAGGGGTCAAATCGAAACTGGAAGTTCATCGGTTAGGCGATCGCACTTATGATTCTGCGTTAGAGCAGGTGAAATATCATTGAACAAGTGGGTTACCGCTGTAAATCAGTTACGGGTATGTATGGGGCGTCCCACATTGGTAGTCGGAAGAACCCATCTTGAGGAAGCTGAGCGAGACAAAGTGGGATCCGTATGCACTGCGAAGCGCGAAATTCCACGGGAAGGAGTACGGTAATGTAAAGTAGCGCAGCAGAATAGCAAATGTTCAGTTTTCGGAATTCTCGGCTAACACACAACCCATCAATCAGGCTGGCCAAAACCGGCTCAATTTATCATTTGTCTGAGTAAAACGGGGTTACTCACGCCAGCTGACACACCACTGAAGAACGTAAAACCGAGTCCACTGCACGCTGCCTGGATTATTGTATAGATGAAAAACATGGTTTGATGCACTCCAAACTTGCGACATTCTGTGCATAAGATTTACTAAGCTTCCCTCCTGGGAAGTTCAGATATGATCCACAATCCGCTCACAGTAACCAAACCACGTTACCCAACAGATATGACAACTTTGGGGTTCACGTTTCACAGGGCAAGGACAGCAAGTCGCTATCACGTTACACCAGTGGATCGAAGTCTAATCAATGTCATTCCCACTGCCGGTCTACAGCTGCTGGCTACTGATCGGGTTAGATGTCGCCGCAGCTCAGAAAGTGTTTCTTATAGTTGATGTTCATCCGTATATCTTGTGACGCCGACTAAAAGGATGCGCCCATGAGGTAACTCAAACTAAGCAGTGGATAGTTGATCAACGGGCGGATATCGAGGCGGAGGATCTGGTAGACTAAGCCAGGATATCAATCATCTTGTAATCCACGTTCGGCCCAAAACTGCCCAGACAACTACACTGTTAGCTATCCACAACTGAAATGCACATGAAACTAGTTTAATGCCCCCACGAGTGTACGAACACACTGTTTGTCGTTTATTTATTCAAAGCAATCTGCAACCTAGTCAGGTCGGACAGTTTGTACTTCTGAAGTACGCCTTTGAAACACATCGGACTATGTCCATTGATCGTCATCCGCGTTATTGTGTACCTTCACCCCGGGACGCCTTATCGGACTTTACAATTTAAGGCCATGTCGCAACCAGCTACCAAATCAAACGGTGTAGAGTAAAAATGCAGCAACTTTCATTGTTAAGCTTGAGAGCAATGTGGTGGCAATTTGTGTAGTGTCCGGAATGCCGCAAGGATAGATTGTGTTAACTATTTGTCCGTCACAGACAGCAGACCGATGATGACTACGCGTGGTTCTCCGAACGGATGTTCACAAAAGACAAGTTGGCAACAGAAGACATTGGATAGTTCATCATTGCACTCAAGCTCTATTGACTAAACATACAGGCGGAGCTAGCCAGGCAAATGGATAGCTGAGATCATCCTGTGCGGCCTTCCAAAAGACAACGAGGAGAATTTTCAGTCTCGGTGGGGCACATAAATTCGCTTTGTTATAAACTGGTTTTAGGGCATCTTGCCACGATACGACCTCAAATAGAAGGCGTGCAACTACCGGGTTTTGAAGACCGATCGAAGCACACCATGGGTAATCTGCTATACATACATTCTTATATGGTTTGAACGTACAGGCTGCGCCAGGCAGCATGTTCTCAAAATGTCTTCAAACCAAATGGTTAGATCTGTGTTCAAATCCCCGAAGAAACGTGCAAGTCACCCTCATATGCTTAGTGTATAGTGAAATCTAGCAACTTTTGACTTGTATATTTAGACTTTCTGACATTCTACGAAGGATACATGTGGAGAGGGTGTGATTAAGAAATGAATACTGGCGGAATGACAGCTGGTAACTACGCACCCCTGAGAGTCCGAATAACCATTAGATCAACATTATTATCACTGACAGAAACATCATAGGAGAACAATAGTGCTTCACTGCCATCAGTTTACTTGAATAGGGACTGATAATGGGATAGGTAGGAAGACCTAGGGCTAGCCAACAACATCCGACGTGTCCACACCTCCAACAATCAATCAAGCAAACTGGATAAAAACCGACAGTATGAAATCCTCCGCTTAGGCTCCATATAGTTCAGTGTCTTTGGCCGAGCACAGGAAGGGTCAGATGGACTCAATCCTGGAAGACGAACAGAACCAACAGAACTTTCTGTGAAAATTTTCACTTCCTTCTGTCATGCCATATTTTCCCCACCCTTAGGTTTCCGCCACTCCAAATTGGGCACGGAAAATAACACTCTTTTAAATGAAAAAAATCGTCCAGCTGTAGCACTCTTTCGGTGCCTAGCTGCCATGCCACCCGAGGGAAGCACGAGGGCTGGGATACTGTCAGGTTGCCCAAGCCTAGACAGGGGAAGTCGAGAGGCAGAGGTCGGGTTCGAACCACGGACCTTCCGGTCAGTAAGTTCACGCTCTAAACACTTGGACCGTCTCTCCGTCTCTTCTAGACAAGCAAAAACTTGCAATGCGTAACGCATGAACCAGCCACCTTGGCTTACAGTGCTGGATGCATTTTTTGAGTAAAGTACTCCGCCCCGTTTCACCAGAGACCACGTTCAGACTTCTCTGGTAGCAGCAGATTATTGCTATAGTTCTGAGACATCGGGATGACGACGTATTTTCTCTTATCGAAGTGGCGAACTCTCGCAGTCATACAGTGACACGGCCAGCAATGTGGTTTGACTGACGCGTTACTTGAGACCTAATGAGATGCCGTTTTGAAAGTAAAGGTGGAGCAAATTTGCAAAAGCACTTCTGGCCTTCGAGATTCGTGCACTGACTTCGTCTGCCACACTCCCGTCATAACCAAAACAACTCCCGCACAACTTCCAGTGTCATTAGTTAAGTTCTTAGAGACATTTTCGAGGACTGTATGTGCCACAGTACGGTTTGGCACTTGGTGGGTGCGAAGCATACGCCGAAGGACTGGAAGACGTTCGTGAGCGCCTTCGGTATTGCTTGCGCATCCTGCTCATTTTCAAAAATTATAATGATGTTGCCTGCATACTCTAGATCAAGAAGGTCCTGGCTCCAAGAAAGTTGAACACCCGGAGAGGGCATCCAGTGTTCACTTCATTATCTCATCAATAACGAAATTTAAAAAAAAAATGGAGAGAGCGTAGACATCCTTGCTATACACATTCTTGTGGGAATACTTCTGGACAGCTCCTTATGGACTCTCACGCGCTCACAAGTATGCGGATACAAACAGCGCCCGAGAGATATTTACTGAGCACACCCTTTCTACAGATGGGCATTCGATTACTTCTGAGGATTCGAAGTTCACTGTCTAGGGCTGCGTTGCGGACCAGGAATCAGGCTGCGCAACTGCAAGTGGCCAGTTGAATTGTCCTTGGAAGTGCTCAACTGAACTATTTAGGCACTCTCCTTTTTTAGAGATGAATGAGCCGTTGTTATCAGTGATTTTTTTCATTAACCGGAGCCTTCTTTAGATCCGTTGAACAGTTTACACACATTCCCAGAGTTTCTTGTCTCTTCCATCTTGTCAGCTTTCTGGATCCATGAAGCTTCTCGGTTTGCGCAAATTCTCTAATGCACCTGAATCCTGAAAGTTCGTCGAGTGTGTCCGAGCTTCAAGCATCGCTCGAGATCCAGTGCTTAGATCCACTTGATCGTACCGTTCCACAAGCGGAGAGTCCAGCATCTTGCAGGATTGCGAACAATATCATTCAGTACGGTCCATCAGCTTCTGAATGGCCAGGCGAGGTGTGATCATATGGGCGCGCCCATGAAGGACGCAACGAGGAGCAGCAATGAGCAATTGTGTGGTCTGAATCCATAGAGGTTCTCCAGAACGAGCAACAAACAGTAACTGAGCCACGCTCCCTAAGGGTAATGGCGAAAAAGTGGGGCGGGTGTCAGCGATAGACTGCTTTTGCTAACCCGCTTGCTGTATGTAGCAAGTAAGGCGACCCGGCTGGTGGCACCACGCGACGGCTGACGTGGCAATTTATGGTTGTACGTGGACTGGGATGCTCCCATGGCGTTCAGACCTGGAGAGGAGGATGATTAGAGTAATCAATCGAAACCTTTGATTTAAAAGCCTAACGCAAAGCAGCGGCGGTTGGCGTCAGACTGTCAGACCACCATACATTTCTAAGGAACAGTTCACCACGCATGATCCAATCCCCAAACTGAAGGACAAGGAGACCATTGACCAACCTAGTATGAAGGACCCTGTGAGCATCACACGTACACTTTTCAGGATAGCTAAGTGGGTTATGGGAACACAAACCATCACACCGCCGTAAGGTCTTCGTGACGAATGAAAATCCAGCACACTCAGTCGAGCGCGAGAAAAGGGAGGGACTCAACTGAAATTGTAACAGTGAGTGTAACATTGTAACAGAATCAATCAATTCGCGTTGACAGGTCACGTGAGACGTTTGAATGAGTTGAGTAGGGATGATAAAGCCGAATAGATAACACTGTATATACTCCTGATAGAAATTGGTAGTTTGTGACAAAACCAACATGAAGTGGTACAAAAAGCTTGGAGTTCTATTCCATGGGTTGATTAAGAGTGAACACAAGAAGCGCTACACACGAAGCAGTAAGCCAAAACATTTTTACCAAAATAACGACAGAAGAAAAATATAAATAAGCCTATTTTCAACACCGAAAACAAAGTAATTTACAAAAGGAACTGAAAAAAATTTTGGCACAGAACTCATGGGATGCTGGTAATAATAATAATTAAACTCATCAAAACAGATTAGAGCTCCCAAATCAAAAAGCGCGTTTTGACGACGATGACCAACTTAAAAAGGCCGAATATAATTCAAGCTGTAGGATACCAAAGAAACAGATAGGAAATTGAGAATGGCAATGAGAAGTGGCAACTATTCCAATGCGGGCTACAATGAATAGGTCAGACAGGTTGAAACTGTCACATGGTGACCGAACCGGAAGGAAATTACTCATAGCTGCGGGATGCGTATGAACGCTAAATTCCAGACTAAAACCCAGAGGCAATAAGAAGCTCAATTCCCCAAGTGAAACTTTCCCAGCATCGTGTGTCGAATCGGTGACTAATCATAGTGCACCTCGAAAGAAGCATGAGGACTGAGGAACTGCTAAAGCCTGAACAGGAGTAACCAAAAAGCCCAGGTTGCGCTAGAACCATTGACCCGCTAGTCCCGCACCTTAACAGCCAAACTATGTCGAGTTCAGCTGGGTTCCATGACTGGGAAACCCAGCAGCCGCCCGGAGGCAGGCGGCGATATTCTATGCATCCGACAGTATCTACGGCTTTAGTTTGAGCTTAGGCAAAACACAAAATGGCCCTGAGATTTCAGTTACTTTTGACCGACCTGTTTTCCATTAAACTTGTCGTGCCTTCAGTAGGTGCATCTACTGGTCAAGTTGAAAGTTCGGAAGCAAACCGGTGGTTTTTTGACGGGGATGGGTAGAGGCTGCGAGGATGCCTGAGTTTGTAGAGAACGACGATTAAGGGTAGGGATTCCAACCCCAACCCAGAAGGGACTGATAGTGAACTACAAACGCCACTGCTACAGATTTTCCGAACCTAAATCAAGAGAATCAGGAACCGTTGTGAAATACCCAACCTGAGACCAATTTATGGCGGTAAAGCTTGCGGGGCTTTGTGGGCGGAGGTATTGTCAGGGAGCCTAAACTTAAACAAAAGAACAATCAGAGCCCTTAACCAAAACTTTTGGCTCAAAATCCTGACCGAAGTGCGACGGTGCTTAGCACACGAGCGCCATAGCACTGAAAATTTCAAGGAACGTGTTGCCTCCGCTATTCCAACCCCCAACATGGGGGACCAGAAGACTTAGCCTGGCCTATATCCATGGACCAAACTGGCATGACAGACTCTGAAGGTGTCACACTGACGGCGTCCACTATAGCTCAGAGGGTCACGGAGACCAAGAAATCAAGGATCCAAGATTCAAGCACAAGACGCTAATCCGCCAGGGTATTGTTTCAATGAAAACTACAATAACAGAGACGTGATACTTAAACATCCTAATTCGAAGAACTCAGGCAGGCTGCCAGAACCTTGCACAGCACAAAGCAAAAACTAAGAGACTTCAACAAGGGATTGTGAATGTAAAATCTTTAAGACAACAGAACTGAATATGCGCTCACTGCTGATTGCTGGAACGACGTTGGACAAATTTTTTCAAGGTCGTCATAGAGGATATCGCTGAAAGCGGTATACACAGACCCAAGTCCATCAACTCCTTTGGAATGGTCGTTGTGATTTCCGGAGTGGAAGGCCGGGAAGGAGTAGTGGTGACCGTGGCGGTCGAGGAATCGCCAGTGGCGCCACGATGTCGAGGACTGTTGTCAGTAGAGGATAAGGATGGGTGCTGGGCCAGATAGGCACGCTTCTGTGCGAGCGCCAACTGCGCAGCGTCAAAACACAGGGCATCTGGGGTGATTAGGAGGACACCGTCAACCAATTTCTGACGGAAACAAGAGGAAATGGATTTTACCGTAGGGTGACCACAATAAAGGATCACTGAGCTACGCATGCACAATGCTCCTAACTTGTGAGGAACGGCCACGGTTGCCATTAAAAGCGTTTTGACCGTTACTTATCAAATGAGGTCATAGTAAATTAGATATTCTAATGAAGAGGTTAAATATAGTAGAATCCTGTGTGTATCTTGTAACGTTTCGATGATGGAATGTTTAAAGTGAGATGTATGCTGAATCTGAACGAAGTTTCAAAACCTGCCTCAGAAAATACGAGGACGTTTCAAACTGACTTTGCTCAGTATGATGATGCGTGGAAATTTCGTAAACTGGGGACAACTGAACATGATCGGTTCTCCCCAAAATCCTCCACGACCTTGGTTACGCAGATACCGTCAAGATCCTGGCCTAAATACTCGGAAAGCAAAGTTTCTTGTACAGTATTCGTTATCAGTGTCTCGAAGTTACCAACAAGTAGAATGGAGATTTCATCACGTAGACCAGTGAGGTCAACAAAGAATGTGGGTGCTTCAAACTCAGCATCAATTCAATTGTCTCATCTGCGTGGCTGGTCTTCAATCGCCACACAACGCAGATAATAAACCCAGCTACTGAATCGAGT
Source organism: Clonorchis sinensis (assembly GCA_003604175.2). NCBI lineage: Eukaryota > Metazoa > Platyhelminthes > Trematoda > Opisthorchiida > Opisthorchiidae > Clonorchis > Clonorchis sinensis. The sequence goes on from CM030371.1 coordinate 14,763,659, forward strand.
TGAACAGGATTAAGAGGTAACTCTTCAGGAACTTACCACCGAATGCCAACGTCTTATCAAACTCAAGGCTGAATCTGCAACGACTAGACATTCCCAGTCCTCTCAGCCTGACATAGTATGCAAAGTAACTTCCAAAAGATAATCAAATTCCAAAAGGAAACCGAAGAAAAAAACCTACACCTTGTTAGTTTTGCGACAAATGACAGTTTTCATGCCACTGCCCCTACCGTAACCACAGGTGCAGCAAGTGCAGTCGAAAAGGCCACAAAGAAAATACTGAAAGCTAACTTCAGGAGCTCGCCTAAACATCGGCCCGAGAAAAGGAAGCGAGCAGGGGCCATGATCACTATTTTCAGGATGAAATCACCCGACCGACGAAAATTCGTCACAGTATGTATCAAAGGTAGGCCGGTTCTAGCCTCACTCTGATTAGGGGAGAGATGACTCGGTATTTAGAGCGCAAATTTAGTGACCGGAAGGTCCGTGGTTTGAACCCGACCCCTGCATCTGGAATCCCCTATTTAGGCTTCGGCAACCTGACAGTATCCCAGCACTCGTGCTTCCTTCTGGTAGCATGGGAGTTAGGCACTGAAAGGGTGCTACAGCTTAACGATTTGTTTCTCACTCTGATATCAAAACGAATCTGGAACGGGATTGAAAGGCCACCAATGGAACACAAAAAGTGTGCCGTTCGTAATACGCCTGGTGGAAGCCACAAGTTGAGCGGGAAGCCTAACTACTCTGTAACGTTCAACAGGGTTCAATTCAGTGGCGCTTACCACCTCCTGGAATGCACAAGCCTCGATCTCCTAGGCCTGGATTGGATTAATGAACTTCAACTCTTGGACCAACCCCCCAATACTGTTTGTAACGAAACGACTGCAATACGTTCGCCGGAACACCAAATTCTGACTATTTTATGGTCAGTACAATTACAAACAAACCGGAGACCAGTGAGAGCGTACGTGATATAGCGGCTATTCAATTCGCAGCGTCGGGTTCCCATAACCCTCCCACATCAGTCCATTTTGGCGACGTTGTAGCCACGGTTCTCACCCTTCAGTCTAGAGTCTCATGGTCAGACGGATCGTTCAACCGCTATCCGGAAATTCAGGAGGAAGGGGACGGCAGGAGAGACACCATAGCAGTCACACAGAGGCCAGATGTTGATTCGAGGTGAATGATGTCAACGGTGGACGCAGAGTCTAATACTACGTCAAGCACGCGGAGCAAATCAGATCACATGCACGGCTACGTCAAGAGAATCAACTTCAGACAGCACAGTGGAATCACGTCGCATGGAAGCCCGGAGAGTCGTGATAAACTTTCTGAGTGGAGGGCAACAAATCCCAATCAAGATGCTCACTACGTCAGAGACGGACCGACATCCGACAGCTCCTCCCTGAGCCGTCACAAGTGAGGTCAAGGCAGCATCCTCAAGTGGGAGGTGTCCAGAGGCCAGACGTTCGGGGCCGGGGGCCTTGACACTTCGAAGGATTGATATCTGACGCTGGATTCCAACTGCTGACGCGGGCTGTTGTCGATGTCCCATGGACTGGCAAATCGGTTGACCGCTGTGCACCATACGATGGGTGTGGAGGGGGTGTGGGTGAGGGACAATGAATGACGAACTGAAAGGGTGAATGATACTTTCCGGTCGTCCAGGCCGAAAAAAGGGGATTTGTTTGGGATGCCTCACCTTGAGCTTTTGAATTAAAAGGCTCCTGAAGGAATAGGGAGGAGTAAGTGTTTGATTCCTGATGCGGTTGCGCACAGAAGATACCTTCTAACCGTACTGAGTAATCACGGTCAATCGTTGGGCGATCGGGGTGTACGGTTTTCGGAAATGACCCTTTCTAACCCATCCTTTGTCACAGGAAGACAGCACTGCTGGTTCCATAAATATGGAGATGCTGGTTGCCTGAAGGAAACTCCTTACTGCCTTCACACTCCCTTCGCAAAGGACAGTCGACTTCAGCTGCAGACTACCTTGTAACATGACTTCTCGCAGTACGATGACTTGCTGTTCATTATCGGGCTGCTCCCCATTGGCCTTCCAGGTATGGCTGAACCTGGCTGGAACGGAGTTCCGGCCAGTGTAGCCTGCAGGTTCGTTACAGTACTGAAGCCGGACCACCACGACAAGGTGACAGTTTTAGGTCAGGCCATACGTGGTAGAAAAAGTGATGTCGGGAAGAAACCACACAGTGAATAATAACTCGAGCAAAAGGCATACTTGTTCACTTCAACCCACTAAAACTCTCCTCCATGAAGAATATCACTAGGGCGGAAGACGTCGAACTGGAAATGGAGTTACCACCAGAGGGAGGCTTTTTGGTAGTGTCTGGGGCGTCGCTTTTGGGATAGCGAAGGCAGAGATCAAATCTTCGAGTATTATGCACATCACCCGGTTCTCTTATACTTGATTTATACAGCTCTCGGTATCAACTACTGGAGCCATTCGATAAAATACATTGAAACAAGTAGTCAGTACTAGCGGATACTCCCGTATTGGTGCCGTTAGCTTTTACCAGTAAACTCCGTTCAAGCACGTCCAAATGCACGGTCCCAAGAAGATGTGAACATATGGTAGGTTCATTAGTGTACCTGACTATTTAACCGAAGGCCTCCTGCGATCCGGTTACGACAGACACGTTATGTTACGGGTCTTGAAACACGGCCACGTGAGTCCATTGTATGAATCGGTCGACCAACCGAACGACTATATGTGATGCTGCTCCGTTGGATCTGTTCACTTGAGAAGACTTCGTTACGATATACCTACTGGACACAACATAAGATGTGTACAAAATATTCATTGATCTTCTGAGTTGAATGCCGATATCTGAATACCTTGATCATTACCGCTCAGTTGAGTCGATCAAACATCTACCACCATGAACGTTGTTTATCCTAAAAATTGCCGTCGTCCAGTGAAAACAACAATCATAGCCTTGTTATCAGTGATTACTAGTACATTCGATGCTCGTCAGCTAATTTCAACAGTGTTATGTTTCAAGCTGTATCTTTGGGAAACAAAATCCACAGCAGAAATATTAACACAATGCACACCTCTCCTTGCAGTTATGCTTAAAATTAACCGCTATTAACGGCAATAATGCAGCGATTGCCAGAGGATCACGCCCAGTGGGACAGATTATGGTTGGGAAAAAAAGCCTACAAACAACCATTTAGAGAACCACCTTGAAAAAAGTGGCTTTATATGGGTGGGAGAAAAACGCAAGCGAAAACACTCACCCCATCTGGAAGAAGGCGTTGCACAGGCACCTTAACAAATTGCCGCTCGTTCTCCTCATCTATCCGAGAAGAATCCGAGATCGTTCGACGTGTCTGGGAGTAGAAATTCGGATTAATGTTAAACTCGCATTCGGAGGAGTGCTGGATAGTTTGGATAGTGGTTGAAGCCCGGACTCGGAGTGCAGTTCCAGGAGCTCGACGTATTTTCAGAGGCTGGAAACAGATGGTATAACTAGGTTAGCAAATATGTAGGATGTGTGTATGTGTGACGCAGGTATTTCATGGAACGAGATAAACTAGAAGACGTTATTACCGGTTTTAACAGCCGCCACCCCCCACTTCCCCGATACCAGCATTCACCGTATTTTTCTTAGAAGTGAGCTCTCTTTGGAAGGGTTAACCAAATTTGACCGTGAGCGTGCATTTCTCACGGTTGCGCACTCATGTGCCATACAAAAAAGGGACTGGTAGTTTATACTATAACGCTTCAACAGATGCATCTGCATATACGACCAACTTTCGTTGGCTATGGATAATATATTTGACTTAAATAAATGGTAGTGGGATTCTCATTCGGTAGTGAACAGGACATAAGATCCAGAGATAATTTTAAACTTCACGCATGAGTTACAACAATCCCTTCACCGAAGAATCCCCTCCTACAAAGACACTCTATCGAAGACAACCGCGTGGCTGTGCGCGCTAGTTTTAACAGCCCGGATATTGAGCTCTCTAGAGTACAACCATCAGTCTAGTAAGAGCAAATGTGGTTGGCTTTTTCGAGTTCGTACTTGGGAGGGAGTACTGTACTCGACCACAGAATTCCAACGAGGGCCCATATTTCGTCACACATCAGACCGGAGAGGCCGGACTGTCTCGCACAAACAATAACTTCGATCGGTACGTTTCGTCGTCAGTTTACTTCTCGTTGTCCCAGTGTTTATTCAAAAATCTTTGTTTAGCTTGTAGCAACTGGGATGCTTCTCTGTGTGCTTTGTGGGATAAAAGAAGAAAACTATTCCCATCCAAGAGACCCCATCTCTTACTTTACGACGGAGCTCTCAGTCGGCGAGCCAGATTACTGCTAATATATTGGTGCTCTGATACACTTGCTTCAAATAATTTAATGATGCGGCACAACCTCAATGGACATTACCAGCTCCAGGGTGTCTTTTTGCTAGGTGAAAACCAGTAAGACTATTTTTTGAAAGGATTTATCGGTTATTAAAAGAGCTAACAACTGGGCGCCCAGCACTTGCCAGCTAACAATGAATACAATGCTTAGTAAATCATCTTCAACAGTGGCACGTACGCACGACATCATTGTTGTGAGTACCCCATTATAACAAAAAATCTATTTGGAACAGCTGCCACAGCAAATCAGGGGCATTTTAGCACGGAAGCAGAGGTTTTTGACGTTTCGGATTATCCTGAATCTAGTGTGTAGAATGATTGGGAACCTAAGGAACCTGAGATCGATACAAAGTACAGTGTTCTGGTAAGTCTTGGGGTTGCAAAGTTCAAGCACACATTCAAGATATGCCCCACGGTGCATTGGGACCACGGACCTACCGTCAACCGGACGGGTGCTCACCAACTGAGCGTTCGAGGCTACCTGCTCTGCCTCTTTTTAGGCTTCTGAGCTTGCCACATAAATCAATACGCCTCTGTCTATGGGATTAATAGCTGGTATCAGTCATCAACCCTGGGATTTTCCCGGTAACCAGAGGGTCGTTCGTTTCAGTCCAACTCCAGTGGTACCGTTTTAGTTTACACTGAGTAACCTTAGGCTGTATACTTTCAAGGATCACCGAATCCGTACTGCGGAGATCACATATGGGGCTCTTCAGTGGCACTCACAGACACAGATGAGAGATGCGAATCAGGTTTGAAGTTAAAATGCACTAGCGAGAAGTGGATCAAACTACCTAGGTGCCTAAGTTGACAAAACCCCAAACAGGCATGCAAGAGATAGTTGGTTTAAGTCCACTTCTAGTTGCGCTTTTTCGTTCATGCTAGGTATACTTGGATATCACACTTTTAAAACTAAAGATTAGCCTACTACCTACTACCAACAAGTCGTTATACATTCCCGGGGCTTGTGAATGACCAAAACACTGAGTTTTCTGGTTCCCACAATCTGTCACATCCACTGAGTAACTGTTACATCAGTGGAGGCAAAGCAGAATCGGTAGAATCGGCAACCTTCATGACTATTTAGAGGAAATAACACCGGACCCCGCACTGACACAGTGACTGAGTAATCCCGAAAATAGTAAAGGTAGAGGCTTATGAGGACAGCATTGACGAAGTACTCCTGCATTCACGTCCTGCGTGCATTTTTCGGTGAGCAGGAATAGTGCATTCAGACTGAAGAAAAGAGACTAGAGCTGGTCTTCGCGACTAAAACGTTCTACAAAACGTTGTCCTCACATAATGTATATCTTAAACGGATCATCAATCACTCTTATCCATATTCATCTGTTGACACACAGTGAACAGACCGTAAAGCTGCGCTACCCTATTAGTCCAAGCAACAAATATGGCCACAAATGGATCACAAGACCAGTAATCTCATTCACAGCAACCGGTGCTGACACCCAACATATCTCTCACGCGCACTGTTCGTAGCCTGTCCGTCACGCCTGTCATAATACGGGGAGTAACTAACTCGGAAAACACTTGCGCTTCGGATGGCCACAGCATAACAGTTATGACGATCAGAAGTGGCGCACTCAAAATTGTGCACTTTTACCTAGTGTTCGATGAACGAACTGTCGTTCCAGGGTTCTTACATAAAAGCTGCTAAGGTCCGAGTAAAGGGAGAGGCGTCTCAATGACCAGCCGCACACGTACTGTAGAGCGGAATTTAGACTGATTTCACTGGACCCACCCACGAACCTTACTTTCCTGTTATTGTGAATTCATGCTCCAAAGAGTCAGATGCATGTTATTTCGGCTTCCCTAACCAGTTAAGTTCTACGATTTTTCAAACACAACGTCTTGGTATCTCTGAATAACACCCTCAGCTGAAGTAAATCTTCAGTCACTGCTCAACAGTCGATTGATAAGGCATCAGCATATGTTGGCACCACACACACGGAAGGGTAATGGAAGCTAAGCGGAATTTTAGAGACCAATTTTCGGACATTCTTTAAGAACGGATTCGTTTAAACCTGGCTGAAGTTTTTTCTGACACGACGAGTACGAACTGGCTACGTAGATTTACAATCATACACAATAAAAGTGAGATGAATTCACAAATGGGAGGGCTATTTGATCGCTGCCTGGTTAATAGACTTTATACAAGCGCTGGAGTTCATGTACCCAACTTTCATGACTGCGAGCGTAGCTCGCTATATGCACGTAGTCATCAAAAGGCAACGGGGCCACCTTTCGTACTAAACGGTAGCTGGAAGCAACGTCATCGTGCAGCAGGTCACCCAAATCAACCACATTATGCAGACAAAAAACCCAGACAATGATGGTCTCATATTACCACGTTGTTAGACCATTCAAATTAACCAGGCATCTGCCGGAAAACACGCTGAAGTTTCTCTCACTTTTGAAGTCGCCAGCTACCAATCAGACGACATGACCGGGATCCCTCTAGGCAGAATTACTCTGAACGTTTAACTCAAAAAAAGAGGCGCTGTGAACGTTAGCATATCTCGCAACTCAGAAAGAGCACTGACGGTCTGATGCGCGTAAGCGAATCAATCATCCACGTTTGTCCGTTAACCAATGAGTAATGCGTCGTGTTGATTAGTTCGATCGGTCGACTAAGTAGCACTTACTGACCGGAAGGTCCGTGGTCTGAACCCAACCTCAGCATCTTGACTGATGCTTTCTGGGCTTTGGCAACCTGGCAGTATTCCACCCCTCCGTTGGCATGGCAGCCAAGTACCGAAAGGGTGCTACATATGAACGATTATTTTATCACGTAGTCAGAAAGCCTGGCTTGCCAGATTTGAGACTGACGCATCAAACAACCGCGCACTAATGGTGCCTCCTCAAATGGCAATGTTTGTAAGCAGGTCAACAGCCAAGTGATCAATTACAAATAGGTAATTAGTCGTACAGATACATACAGCTATATAATCCGGTTCATGACAGATAATTTCACTGAATTGAGAGCGATGGGCTCTACCCGTGTGCAAACTAGTAATGACAAAGACAGCAGCGTACTCACCATGCATCATGCATCATAGCTTCTATCTCTGCCTCTCGACTTCCCCTGTCTAGGCTTGGGCAACCTGGCAGTATCCCAGCCCTCGTGCCTCCTTCGGGTGGCATGGCAGCTAGGCACCGAAAGGGTGTTACAGCTGAACAGTTTACCCTTCTCATAACAGAACGTCGGTAAAATGCGGATTTTGTACACATGCTGACGAAACACAATACCCATTGTGCACTGATTCACAGGAATGTTGGACACCATTGCTATTTATACGTGGGTATGTTACAAAGGTCCCGAAAATACCAGTCATAGGTACAATTATATCCCAAATGGGACTCAAAGGGTGGACTTAGTAGGTTATTCGCATCCGCCTATTGCCACGTCTCCGCTGATCAGTTTGTGCTGCCGGTGAGTTTGCCTCCACGAGTAATTCTTGTTCTAACTAGCTGTTGACTTACTATGATGGTCATCTGACTAGGGCTTGATGGTCAGTTATGTGCACTCACTAAGAGGTTCTGGAGGTTTTCATTTCATTTCAAAGACGATAAAAACCTAAGTGTGCAACAGGCTTAATATTGCGGTATCAACCGGCCTGCGATGTGGTGAGATGTGGTCGGTTATTCGAAAGTCCACATTGTTGCAATAGTATGGGAGTGTGTACCCACATCAAAGGGATGCGCGGTGGATAGACTGGAGGAAATAAATAATATTTTTTAACCCTGTTGGCAGAAAAAACAATGCACGCGTTGTCAGGCGAAAGTAATACCTGAAAACTTGCATCGCAGATGTTATCAGAGACTCAGGTCACTAACGCCGAAAGAACTTGTGGACTGGATGACTCTACGAGAGATCCTGTTTTAAGGTGGTTACGAAACCTGACCTCTCCTATCTCGGGGACATTACTAGTATCAAAACGTTTGTGCACCGATACCTTTGCGATAAATTAGGTATTAGCTGGCTGCGGCCTGCTTACAAGGAAATGATGCGTGAAAAAGTACTCGGTGATGAATCGAACTTGCTAAACAACCAAGTAAAACTTATATGGTTAAGGATGTTCGGATATGAACAAAACACCCAACAAAGAAATCAAGGACTTTGACCCAAAACCCTGTTCGGTGAGAACCCACACGTGACACGTTGAGGTCCCCTAGGTTCTCTGCCTGTGGAGATCTTTCAGGATGTACCACGTAACTGGTTCTAATGTTGAACAGGGTCTTGTGTTTGTGCTTATCCCACTACTGTCAACATTTTATACCAAGCTGTTTAATGTCGGGCTGCGCGGGTTCAAGACTGGGTCAGGCAAACTTTTGTTTTGTTAATCTGGAACCACCGTGAAACGTGCAGTTTATATGTGGCAGGGCGGCATAATGACCTGATGCTTTACGGCCAATTATGATGAATGACAGTAATAAATACATATTGTTCAGAACAGCTATCTGGCTAAATTTTGCGCACGGTTCAAAGCCATGATTGGCCTTTGTAACATCGAAGTGTCACAGGTTTTCCAACAAAAGGTGATACTGATTGTTGGTCTGTTCGCCGAGCTTGGCCATGCATTTAATGGATGAGAAAGTTATTTTTGTAAAATTCACTCATATCACTTGTTTGAACAGTCCACCTTCTGTCCGGGCGCATTCATTGTGATAAGTCCGCATGGAGGAAAGCAGATTTCAAGTGTCCTCGGTGCTGCTTGAATGAGAAGTTCTGACAGGCGGGTTAACCGATCGAAACAACCAGCAGTGTTGCTGGGCAAACCAATCCATTGCTCAAATGTGAACAAGTTCACGTTCAGAGTGCGTTGATGGAGTAGTGGTAACACGCTTGACTCGAATTTCGGAGGTCCAGAGTTCAAACCCCGCCAAAATCAAGGATATGCGTTGCTGATGGTTCTAATAAGAGCAGAACTCGAGCTAAGTGCTTGCACCGTTTTGTGTGGACTCACCAGAATAATTGCACCAGGAAAGGAGATGGACTGTGAGAGAGTGCCGTGAACTTGAAAGCTATTTTTCCTCCACCACATTGAAACTATGTGCTATAACACGGTCTGTGATAAAATCACAGCTCTCTAACGAACATTGACAGTTGTAAGAGAGGCGGCTCTTCAAACCTGCTCTAGTCAACTTAATGTACCAATCATGTCTACTTGACCAATTCGAATGGTAGCGTCGAAACCGAGCTAGTTTGAATACATCGGCTGTGACGCTTCTGACATCCAACAACTGAGATTAACATGAGTCACTTGAGGACGAGTGGACCAAGTTGTTGCCCATTCAGTATGATCACCGCCATCTGAAACTTTTCCATTCGTTTGGTCGGTCTCATAACCCACATCAAAATCACTTTGGAGCATCATTGTGATCCGCTTCTATCAACAACCATAAGGGAAGAGTAGTATGACATGCCAGCTAGACAGTCATCTGTCCCTTCAGCGCCTTTAAAACTGAAGGCTGTTCCCTAAAAACAAAGCATGCGTTACCAGCATTAGAAGTGCACATTCAATCAATCAGTCAATTAATTTAGCAGCTATAAACCGACAATGGTGCCAGCTGCTACAGTTTCGATCACCGGAAAACGGGAATGTGGAACGTACAACCAAGCCTTGGAGGCGAAGGCATGTTCAGCTTGTTCGGAAGTTGGGTAGCTACGCACTGAAGGCGACAGCTTTGATGCACGAGCGCCACTGACTGCGCGATTGGGCCATATCTGCCAGTGTCATTAACCACTGGTGATTTGAGTCCCGGGGTCCCGATCCAAGGAGGAAGCAGTTGCCCACCCGATTAAGTTTACTGGTTAGTGTTTTCGTACTCCGTTGCCAGGTCATACACTGTCAACCTCTCGGTCGCTTCCACTCAGCACAGGGCTGGGCGAAAAGAGCTCTGCGGGGCAGAGGTCTTCTAGCATGCGGAGTACATGTCCCAACCAGCGCAGCCTATGAACGTGAGTAATTCATCTATCGCGGGAGAGTTCCTTCTTCCTAAGACCATCTGACGTACCTCAGCATTACTAATCCGGTGTTCCCCCCAGACCTGACCAATGCTGCGAAGACACCGATGATCAAACAGTGACATCTTCCGTATGTTCTTTGCGCGTAGGGGCCACGTTTCTGATCCATAAAGCAGTATAGATCGCACCACCGCAGTGTAAACTCTTCCCTTGACAGAAAAAATCACGTCACGCTGGCGCCACAAGTGTCGGAGGTTGGCAAAACTGCCCTGGCCTTTCCGATTCGAGAAATCATCTCACCTCCAGCCAGTCCACCGGAACTTATACAGCTGCCCAGGTAAACAAATTCACCTACCACACTGGCGTATACCCAACTCAGGAGGTCTCCCGCCCCGTATGAGACGGTTTCGTCTGGAAATTCATAGACTTGATCAATCAAACCATTGGAATTTATTGCACATCGACAGTCGAATAAGGAACAAGCTGTCGAAAAGTGACTTTAAATTCAGTATATTATTAAGTCTAGCGATCATCGTGGTGGTTTCATGCTAAACAGTAAAGACTGCCGCTGTGTCCTCCTGTTTCCTTCGCTGGGACCTCGAGGGTTGTATTTTATCCGCTCGTTTGCATAAAATGAGTGACTGCTCTGCTTTCTGCGTTTCATTATACAGAAGAACTCACTCCAAGAAAGATTATCATGGGAACTGTCTTCGAAGGTTATTAAAGTCATGCTGATGTGGCACATCAATGCAAAATTACAGCCAATATGCTTCAGTGTTAGCTCCACATATGCAGTTCAATGTATTCTCATGTTCCTTGATAACGACAGGTTTTCCACAATCCACCAAACCTTCAACGTGTACTACTGACGTTGGGTACCAATTTAACCACAGGACTACCAGGTTTACCAGTCCAATAAAAAACGCAACCTGAGGCTGGTTTTTTAGTCCGTTTGACAGTCGGCTTGAAGAGCCCACATACATGGTTCGCTAATTTCGCATGGTAAAAAGCGACTGGCTGAACAAAACAGTGGATTCACAAAAGCCTATTTTATCTTTTAAGTAGACTCCTGTTAGCTGATTGGGCCAAAAATATCAGCCACTTTCGGATTTGAATTCTAGTGAACAACTCATTGTCTTCTTTCAGTTATGCACTCTGGGGAGAACCATTTGGATTGACCGCTTATGGAACATGAACTAAACTGCTAAGATTGCGGTGGTTTTCTGCAGGTGTCCGTCATTACAGTGGTGATAAGAAACAAAGGACAGCTGTCGCAACGAATTTCTCTTCACCCCAATCAGTGCGCTATAACGAAAGTATTTTGTAAATCGGAGAAGAAACGATAGTTTTGGGATTGGAAGATACACACAAACGGAGAAACTGTCCCAATAAAATAAACTCGTAAACTGCTAAGTACTCCTGAATTGCGAGACGCCAGGCTTTGAATTCTACCTAGGAGACGGAGGACGCCACACAATACAAGGGATGAAATGGAACTCACATCAAGAGATCCTCTATTCAATGTGGGGACGAGTAACTTTTGTCCAGGGAACACGGGTGGAAGTCCACAACCAATAAGAGAGAGTCGATTGATCCGGGCCAGTTGCGTCGGTGTAACATAACCAAACTGCGCAGCGATTGCAGACAGCGAATCACCGGGTTTAACCTGTAGTTGATATGCTACTCGATCCAAGGACAGCTTACCTCATACAAAATCGTATCATCCGAATGCGACTCCATGGTCCCAACAAAAAACGAACACACGGGACCTCAATGGTAAGAAGCGTTCACATTCGTAGCGAAAATTCGCTTCAAGTGGAGAATGAGAGAAGAGTTGCTATTAATGAAATCTCAACCAGCTTGCTAACAATCCATTATATTGGAAGTCTAAAATACACAGGATAGTGGCTAATGGAGCTCTGGAGGAGCACGAAATGCGCGCAAGGCTATAAGAATGCATAGTTTCGTGAATTTTCGATAAAAACCCATCGTAAAAGCATTGCACACCTAAGTCATCTTGCGCCAAAAACGTGCCTTACTCCAGTGGATGTCATTTCAGGAGAAAGTTTGCTGTATATCCGTACGCGCCCACTGGAGTTCGCACACAGTGTCCTCAGGTTTGATAGCTTCATAGTTTCTGCTGATCGACAGAGTCAGAGGCAGTTTTCAGGTCAAGATAAACCACAATTGTTGGAAAGAGTGGTGCCGTTGAGAACCTGTCCCAAAGTAAAGATATGGCCAATGCATTCCAGGTCAGGGTGAAATTCAATTCGAATGTCATGAAGTTGTCTCTCCCGGCAATCGACAAACCTGTGTAAAATAATGCCAGAGAGTAGTTAGAAAGCTGGTGACGCTATGTCTTTGTCATTCGATCATTTCCTTCGTACAGGTAAGTTAGCTTTTTGGATAACTCGCACTGCAGCCGTCAAACCAAGGGTTGCCAACAAAGTTTGTGCGGATGTCAATTCAATGTTCGTCTCGGGGCCTCAGGCCGTGGAGAGCCTGTATACCAAGAGGTTCATGAGTGGTCTTAACAATGCCCAGCAGAGTCTTCAACTAATGACCTTGACCCTGGGGTGCTTTGAGAGCAAAAACATCTCTGACGACATCAGTATGTGGGCGGCAAAGAACGTACCCAATTCATCGGAGTCGATGTTGCTGGTTTACGCGCGGTAGTCAACCAATGCCAAATCATCGACGGAAAAACTCTTCAATTTGTACAGTCTTAGGTACGCACTCTGAGAATGTTTTCCAAACACAAGTGGTCAGAGAACTACATCTTGCGAGTGTACGAGACAGGCATACACACTTCAAGAGCGTAAATCAGAATAGATCTGATGGCAGACTGACAAATCCGAACCCGTCTGAGTAGTATTCCTTCTTTGTGCCAAAGTGCACACTTCAAGTGCTGCGACATCTTGCAAGCATATTTCAAGCGGGTTGTGGTCGTTCGAAAGAATGGTTGGGCCGAAGAGTCTGAACTCGCAAACATTATCTGGCGCCACTCCACATATTGTCAATGATCTGTCAAAGATGATTTCGCGTGGAGAACAGACCTTAGTTCTTGGGACGTTGGCCCCAAGGCCGATGGGAGTGCATTGGCACTACTACACTACTGGGGGCCTGCTGATGACGCTGGTCATCCGCGAATTTTGTCCAAACTCCATCCCACAAGGGCCGTTACCGGTTTGGTGCATTATCCAATGAACCGCAGAGTTGACCTTGGACAGCCACTTCGAGTCCACGGTTGACGAATCTTCGCCATACATATGGACATGTGCTCGTAAGCCTGTGTGGTGATACCGTAAGGGCCTGATTAACTTTGGAGCCATAGCGTCCGACTCCAATATGTTCCACAGTGCATCTCGGTTCAAATAGTCGAACACCGCAAGGAAGTCGAGGGATATGGTAACAGCTGGCCGCCGACATCGGCGTTGTTGTTCTAGAACACGGCGCAGAGTGGAGATCTGATCCGTGAAATCTTCTCCTTGGCAAAAACCTACCTGGTTTGGTCTACTGTGTGTCTCAGACCAGCAAAGCGATTCTCATAAGCTAGAGATAGCTCGGCGGGGGGCGAGATAGCTCAGCGGTTAGAGCGCGAGCGTACTGACCGGATTGATATGTAGCTGACTCCCCTTACTGGCTTCGTTCTCAGGTTATATTTTGATTTGTACCACAGTGATTCTATCTTTTGTTACTTAATGACGTGAATTGGACAAGTACTAACAGGCGATAAAATGAGAACGCGGACGGTAACCCAGGATTAAAATAGCCCTTTGAGGCACATTTGCCACTTCCTTTGTAATAAGGTAGAACAGTGGTGTCCCTATCGGATGGAAAGACTGAACAAAACGGCTCGTGCAGAGATGGGCGGTAGTGCATGACCTGTATGTTACATGTTACATGTCGTCCAGCTGTAGCACCCTTCCGGTGCTTAGCTGCCATGCCACCCGAAGGAAGCACGAGGGCTAGGATACTGCCAGGTTGCCCTATTCTAGACAGGGGAAGTCGAAAGGCACAGGTCGGGTTCGAACCACGGACTTTCCGGTCAGTAACTTCGCGCGCTAACCACTTGAGCCATCTCGCCCCTGGCCTGTGTACCTTTGCAGGAATGTCCCCACCAGAGGCTTTGTCTCCACCAACCAATCAAGGATTTCGGGTGCTTCTTCTTTCGTTGGAGGTTCGTCGCACGCGATGTAAATTCAATGGTAGATGAAGACACACGCTGATACATACGATTGAATTGTTTGAAATGTTCTGTCCATCGGGAAATTTTCCCAACTGTGTCGCAAGTTATTTCGGCAGATAAAGTGTGTAGAGTGGACTGAGTGGGCAGTAATTTTCCGGAGGTTTATCACAGAGGGTAAAATAACTTCAGTCGGCGAAACTTGATGAAAATTCTATAGCGATTACCATATGTATCGTTCAACCGTAGCACCCTTTCGGTGCCTAACTGCTATGCCACCCGAAAGGAGCATGAGAGCTGGGATACTGTCAGGTTACCCAAGCCTAGACAGGAAGCGGTTACCATGTTTATTCATTAACAATTTCGGTCGGTACTGGTAAACTGGGTGGGCAGACTTGGCGACGGAGTGTTCGCTAGTTTGATGCATTTAACAATCTTGCCACCTTAGTCTGGCTTCACAGCCGCCTAGTGCGCTCTAAGATCCAGTCCATCTCGCCCCCAAGCTCAGTGGTTAGAACGCGAATTTATTGACTGGAAGATCCATGGTTCGGACAAGGCCTCTGCATCTCGATTTCTCCTGTTCAGGCTTGGGTAATCTTGTGCCCTCGTGCTTCCCTTTGGTGGCATGGCAGTTTGTCAGGACAATAGATCGGTTCAATCCCTTTATCAGCTATAAACCATATACCAGGGGCATCTGGGTTCCAGCTGCTGAAGTTTTGGCTACCGGAAATTGGGAGCGCAGGGGAGATATAGGAAGGCATTGCAGGCGACGGCAAAAACAGACAGTTCAGAAAACCGGGCAGTACACTTTGAAGGCGATAGTTTTGATACACGAGCGAAGCTGACTGCGTGCGTACGGCAGCGAAGCATCGGTTCTGAACACTGACATTATGCTGTCGATAACAATGATGATGGCTACGGAATTCAGACATGTCTGTTAGTGTCAATAACCATTGGTGAGTTGAGTCCCGGGGTCCCAAACCAGGGAGGCGGTAATTGCCAGACCGATCCAGGTTACTGGTCAGTGTTTTCACATTTCGTTGCCAGGTCACACAAGGTCGTTTCATTCAGCCAATCCACCGGACCCTACACAGCTAACCTACTATTACTACTCTTTCAGCCGCAACAACCTTTCTGTGCCTCGCTACCATGCCACCCGAAGGAAACATGAGGGCTGGGATACTGCCAGGTTGCCCAAGCCTAGACAGGGGAAGTCGAAAGGCAGAGGTCGGATTCGAACCACGAACCAACTAACCAGGCAAACAAATTTATCTACCACGTTGAGTGGCTCGTCTGTAAGCATCAGGTTTGGGCTAGATCCCACCCAGTCCCACAACAGAACATTAAACTTCGTAGGTGTAAAGCGCACGCCAAACAGTGCGGCAGAATTATTTAGATTAGTTAAAATGTTTTTATGCTTGAAGAATCAGAAACGAGGAGAGCGATATCGCCCGAACGCTCAATATCTGTGAGTGAACGCTCCGAGAGCATTTCGACCGCCGAGGTTTCAGAGGCAGGTAGAGAAATTTCAAGCACCACATCAATAACAAAGTTGAAGAGACCAACCTTGTCTTACAGTAGTTGACATGGCGAACTCAGACGAATGCTTCCTGCATACTCGTGCACAAAAGTTCGCATACGGAGCCCTTTTCAAGGATATAAGTATGGAAGGGACATGCTTTATCGCCAGATGCCACCAAAGTGTCTGACTATCGGCAGAGTCAAAAGCAGCTTTCACATCGAAAAAACTACCAACGTTGGGCGCTTGGAAGAGTGGTGCTGTTCAAGAACTTGTCTCAAGATGAAAATATGGTCGATTCATCCTCAGTCAGAACGAAACCCAGTTTGACTCTTACGAGTTTGCCTTTTCCGATAGTCGATCAATCTGCGCAAAATAACACCTGCCAGCACCTTAGATGTGACGGATACCATGTTGATATCACGCCGGCGGAGCGGTACTGTATGGTAGCAAAGCATCAGTGTTGAACACTTGATGATCACGATACCCTGATGGTTTTCGCGTGAAGACTGGGATCGCGGTCGAGGTGCTGCATTACACTGGCATTCTGTTTCGTCCCAAATCTTTCGCAGTAAGGTTGTCAGACTCAGAAGGGCAACTGAGAAGCGAGGTGATGCATTTCCTTGAAGCGTGCCCTTTCAGCCAATGGATCAGCCGCAGCCCGTACGGAAGTGTAGCCTGATCCTTTTCGGTCCCCTGGTTCTGGTGCGCAGAGGGACAGGAATCCTTTACACCTGAAGTTCAAGTGGATTACACTAGGATATCATCAATTCGGTGAGTTGTGTGAAAATGGTTTGAGTACAAGTTGAAAAATGTCTCTTATGGTATTGGAAGCGCGTGGTGGTGGCGCACAACCGATGGAAGCCAGTGAGTGCTGAGACAGTTCCTAAGAACATGGCTAGCTGAAATGTCACTCGGTCGGATGCGGACATACCCGAGTGTCATGACTATAAAAACCATACCTTTGCATACATCAGTAACTCGTGATTCTCACTCTATATTTTCAGCTCATGTACTACCGTTATTAGACGATTAAAGCGCACATTACGCCCTTCTATTCTGTCTTCCTTCTAAGCTCAACCTGGAACTACTCGACTCTCGCAACATCAAGACCACAAACAAGTTGTACCCAGGTAGTTTGTCAACGACGTGTCGTCAGTATGCTGCTCAGAACCAAATCTGTGGATATATGATCATGGCGGTGGCGTTTGAACTGAACTGAAATTCTGAAACTTATCACTACAACACTCGAATTTATCAAATCGAAAGCGCATTTTCAGCTCGATTAATAGGTGGATGGGCAACACCATGTTGACCAGATCTGCTTTGTGGACTACTGTGATGGAGCCAGAAGATGTCTGTTTCAGCAATGTGAACCCGGCGGGAACCGTATCCGGGTGTTCGGACTTCGGATAAACGGGTTATATAGATCACATAATCATAAAGGCTTGGCACCCCACAATCAGGAAGGCCCTTACATTCTAACAACCGGTATGAGCCGGTTGAATTTCCATGTTTGCTTTCTAGTCACTTCAACCACTTGGACAACGTAGCATTAGAACCATAGTTGATAGGGGGCATGTCATGAAGTTTCTTGAGGATTAGTGGCTAGTTTCGTCCTCAGCGCCATTCGGTATTTGTCCTAGTAAGCGCACGATCACGTGAGAAATGCACCGCAGTATTTTGAAGAGAGCTGTCAGGCAGGGTCATCCTCCTGACCATTAGAGTAGGTTTGATTCCATCCGTTCAATCCTTGGGAGCTGCTTCTACATTCTTGACTTTGCTGGACTGAAGTCAGGGTTTAGCGGACTCCCCTAGACGGGTAACCAATGGTCCGTCAGTCCCGTTACTGCGCAGGACAATCGATTTCGCCCTTTCACTTTAGCGGAAGCAACCTTTTCACGAGGAGGCGGTGAACACGACTTCCTTAGCACACGCTCTATGGTGGAAGGTCTTTTGGGAGTGCGGACAGTTCTACTCGTTTACCAAGACACCCACGCCCGATCATGCTGAGGCGCTGGGGCGGGATGGCTCAAGTGGTTAGAGCTCCTCCTGTTTAAAATTGGGCAGCCTGGCAGTACCCAGCTTCTTGCTTCCGTCAAGCGGTATGAAAGCTGAACAACGAATGCTGCTATCAAATCATTTCTGCTGTTTTGAAAGCTTGCACCGCAAACGAACAGTCCATTAACAGCACACTTCTGAAGTAGGCGCCCTAGGTTATCCGTGCGCCTTGTGTGAGCATCAACAAGGCGTTGACGTTACCATCGGACACGATATCCTGGATGTGGTATAAGCGCGCAGAAAACCTAAATAACACGACCTGCAAGAGGTTCCAGCGGCTAGCATGTTATCGGCTTGAAATAACTTTTGTGCAACAGCCCCTGTTCAGCCGAATAGCTCCATGCCCCTGTTTCCGGCGGAACCCCAATGATTCCACACGAGTCAAAAACCACTTAAGAGACTTCGAAACTTAAAACGCGTGTAACGGCAACATTGAAAATCAAGGGCCCTCTGATCGCTGCATTGGTAACAGGCATTAGACGGACTTGGAGTTCCATTAGTCCTCAGTTCAACCAATCAGAGGTGGTTTGACTTTGTACCGGACAATTGCGTGAGAGTTCATACAGTTGGCCAATACGGCGACTAATTATGGGTAGCAAGTCAGCTTGGATATAAAATTTCAAAACTTGCTAACGTGAGAGATAATAAAGACGATATATACAGGCCCATAAAATTTCCACAACGTTATGATTGTGGGCCCGGTTGGTACAACCAGGACGAATATATAGAGTCTGTTAGATAAGTTCTTGTGTGCTGTAGCTATCTAAAACATGCTCATAATGAATGATTTTCAGAACTTTATCGGCTTAGTTCCCAAATAGTCATCAGAGGGACACTTATTGGGTAGCCAAACCACTACAGTACACTGTTTCGACAAATACTGACAATGAGTAACGTAAGAGTTAAACCAGCATGAGTTATTTGCTGTCTAGACGTACTGCCATTCCGTCAGAGTAGCAGCTTTTCTGGATTGTTGATCAGGCTCTAACTGCTTGATGCGCGAGAATGAAATATCTGCTTCATTTGATATAGTGAGATGAATACTGAACAAGAGTTATCAAAGCAGCTTTTAACCGTAATCAGGCAGAACCCGAACCGTTTGAGCCGCCACTCTTTGTGGTATCTTCAGTAGTTGCTTGCCTCTTTAGCGCCGCGGGTTCAACAGTTTCACGCGGATCTGAAAGGATAGTTAGATTGAAATTGTCATTGTCGGTAATAATTGTCCGTAATAATACGAATATGTTTATCGGATTTCCAGCATTCAGATCCGGGATACCTCCCCTTGTAGTCCTGCACAGAAGGGTTCCATTAGGTTTGCAAAGGCATTCGATATCATCCGAGATATGCTGCGGATGGTATTTGAAACTATCGAACAGGAAGCAATTCTCCAACACTCCACTTACGCCTTCTTTTCATGTTCAAATGGTTAGTGCGTGATTGGTAAACCGGCTATTTGGCGTTATTTGCATTTTCTAGACAGATGACTGACGGCTTTCCCACACCTTCGGCGGCGGCGGATATGACGGGATTTGTACCTAAATGTGTAGAACGGAAAGAAGACACTCAAGCGCGCTGTATGTCAAACAACACTAGGCCTACTTCTACGGTGTTGAGACACAATAATTCACCATTTGGTCAAACGGCCTTGTGATAAG
The DNA here is from genome assembly GCA_003604175.2 of Clonorchis sinensis. Taxonomy (NCBI): domain Eukaryota; kingdom Metazoa; phylum Platyhelminthes; class Trematoda; order Opisthorchiida; family Opisthorchiidae; genus Clonorchis; species Clonorchis sinensis. Next base: position 14,783,458 of record CM030371.1, read on the forward strand.
GGCAAACAGTCCGTAGATGGTTAGCACAATAGAAAGTTCCAGGGTAGTACACATTGAGGCAAGGACGGTTGGCCCTGGTAGAAGAAGCTGTTGGAATTGCTTAAGAGTATGCGCTACGCCACAGCCTTTTCCTCCTCCACAAAAATCACGTCTTATTTCCATCTACAAAAACTATTCCTCTTTTCGGACGACAACAAAATCCCCTACATACCCCCTGACAAATAGAATTTCTCTCTTACCTTAGGTTCAACGTGACCCAGCTTCTAGCTTGCTGGTCAAGGCCCCATGGCCTATGCTGCTCTTTCATCAAATCCCAAACAACTCCGCATGGCTGCTGCGTATCGTTGGCATGTTCACCCATAAGGACTCACTTGCCGCCTCTCCCACTGAGACCAGAAAACTCGTTTTCAGTTACTGGCACAGACTTATCTTTTTGCCATCAAGTCTTTTTCAAGAGCGCCTGAGCACATAGACTTACGGCTGAACCTACCTTTTGCTTCCATTTTAGCCCAGAAGTGCCTCTCTAGCAGAGACTAGTCCCCACCCTAACACCCACTCTAGTTATAAACTCCGCAGCTTTACCGTCATGTTAGTTTGATCGATGGTCTCTCCGGGGAGCTGCTTAAACGTGCAGGCTATAACGGCCTTACCCACTCCGTAGATAACTGCTTTGCGGAATAATAATATATATATGAAGGTTAGTGTATTTTACATCGAAATGAAGCCACTTTATTCTTTTGAACGGTTTGGCTTCGGGAATTTCGCGTGTAAATCACAGTGGCCTAACTGACTGCTGAAAACAATCTATAACAATATCTTGGGCATTACTCTGGAGTTCCGGCACAAATCTGGTGACTAATTCGGCCTTATGTGAGCACGTAACACACTTGGTTGGTAAATAGTGTGGACAGAGGACATGGCAGTCGCGGTGGCGTCATCTCGCGACGTCGCACTTGGGTTCATGGCTAGCCCGTACTGGAGCGCCTTGTACGAGTTAGCTACCGTTATTATTATGGCTGGGATAAGCGAAGGAATCTTTACAAAATAGCACTAGTGCAGAGCACGGATAATCTTGAATCCATCAAGGGCGCAGTGTGGTCCATTGCAGCCATTAAGACTAGGCAATGAGACATGTTTGTATCCATGCCTGTATCTGGGGGCTTAAAACGGAGAAAAGAATCAAAATGGTCCACCAGAGAGCGCTGTGTTATAATTTAGACCACAGCCCGAAATAGTAGGCATCCAAGAGTGCTGACAATCTCTAACTTCCGCAGTGAAGCGGTGCCACCGATTTTAAAAAACTGTACCAGACATTCACGTGGAGGTATCAGGGAGTGCCAATATGCGGCCAGTAAGAACAACTGTCGCCAAATGTGAATATGAAAGACGTGCATTTGATAAATGGTGCACCACCTAGGTCTTGTAATCGTACATGAGGGTATGTAGAAGGAACAGTGTTCTGAGTGGACGGCTCCCAAAGATCAATGCTGAGACGTTCGTGCTCTGTTTCCTAGCTCGTGTGACCGAGCGGATAGCTGATAGGCATTTGCGGAGGGAAGTTTATCACACTTTGAAGCTTGCTGAGGCAAAAAAGAGAGTTAGGGAGCCATGACAGGCAGCTTCGGGAGCGGTCTACTAACCCTCTATCGTTAAGTTGGTGGCGGAGCTGCATAAGAAGACCTTTTACCAGCTAAGAGCTACGTAGAACGGTAGCACACTGACCGGGGATGTGGATGACCTTCTGGACAACATGCTAACTAATCTTAAAAGTTGGGCAAATCTAGAGAAATAAGTAACTCAAGACATACGGAGATGATAGGTCAGAGAAAAGCGTAAGGCACATGGTCTTGTTAGATGTTCGGAAGGTGAAATGACCTCGTCGCAGCGCAGTAACAGTCTAAGAAGCTTTGCACCGCCTTCACTTTTTGATTCTCTGTTAACTTAAACAAGACGGAATTTTTCTCCTGCCATAAGTGATGTCTTGAATTCATAGGAGAATCCTCGAAGATATATGCTGCAACCCAAGAAGCGTGAGAAAGTTCTTTCGGAGGAGGGCACGCATTTGAAGAGAGAGTTGTCAACACTGCAGTCTTTGAATAGCTTGGACCAGGGGATGTGGAGAAAGAGAACATGGCACTGAAATATTTGGTGGCTATTTGGTGATGGATTGCAGCCTAAAAGTCTGACCAACTGAGACAAATTTGGATGAGAGTAATGACGTATTGAGGAGATCAGTGATGGGTCAGGCCCGCGGACAGCTCAAATGAAAATGACTGGAGTGGTGGCATTGTGGCGATGTGTGCTAGTTGGTGTGAGCCGGAGGATACATGTTCTTGAGGTAATGAGTTGGGGTAAATCTTGCAGTCCACACTTGAATCATCATATAGTGTCATAAGAAAGTCGGCTTGCATGCGCAAGCACGGGAACTGGTACTCAAGTTTAAGTGATGATCCTTTGCTTTTCGAGAACGCTAATGCGATCGACTGCAGGGCGGCACCCATTTTCGATGAATAAGACGAAGCTGTTGTTTCTATGAAGCAACATGATATCAATAGCAGAAGCAGAAGTAGAGTTCCAGGCTCTGGAAAATCAGATTCGACATCAAGTATTCACACACTTACTGGATGATCGCTGTGGCTACATCCAGGGAAACGTTTAAAGGCACGCAAGGTACTTGAATTGGTTTACGTTTACAGCACTTGACATTATGGCTGTCTTGTATACGCCTGTCTCGTTTTAATAATAATAATGTTTATTCCAAACTTGTGGGGAGCATGCCGTCAGGCATGATCATAAGGTTACAGTCAGAATAAGGGCATGACTAGCGAGGACTGTGAGTACAGCGGGTTTTGGGTGGGGAAAGAGGACAGCGCCATAGGCGGTGAGCTGTATCCAATGTAAACGTGGTCACCACTAAACCGGCACGAGCAAAGAAGCTCTTTTGTCAAAGAGAACATCGGGCGAGGTCAGATCGTTAGGATTTGAAGGTGGCGGGCAAAAACAAGACGAGGGAGGGCAAAACAAGAGGCTTCCTGCCCGAAATATGACAAGAGAAACGTAAGCTGTGGAAAATCAGAAACCAGAACACCAGATCTGATGAAGCAGCAAAGTTGTCATCATCCAGCTGATCAAACTGAACTGAAGCCAAAAACAACCGCTTAGGCCTCGCGGCCTTGGACTATTGGGCTCATGGCCGGGGCCACAAAAAGTATGTGGGGATGATGAAATGGAGGGACTGGCAAAGCAGGTAAATGGTAACAGGGATCTCAAAAACATGGTACACAGTGAAACTGTAGTGGCTCATTGGTGTCGCTGTTGTGGAGTCAGGCATAATGGTTCCATTGGAAGGGTGAGATGGTGGCAACACACCAGCCGGAACGCGAACTGTATAGAAAGTTATTGAATTTGGTGGGAAGCACAGAAACACAGAGATGGTTAAATTCGAACCAACAGTTCAGCAGGTTGGTATGAATGTGTCATGGAGTCAGCTGGGGTCAGTTGGGGAGTTTGTCGTATTCGCAGTCAATGGAATGAGTGGGCGAGAGGGCACGGTCGAGAGGAGGAATGGAATAGTTGCGGGTGTGCTATCGAACTGGGTATGGCAGTGCCGTGCCATCATTGGCCTGACATGCTTCAGTTTTGGACAGCCCCGTAACGGACGTCGCATTTAAGGTGATTGGGCTTGGTTGTGCAGTTCTTTGGGCAGCGGGATTCATTTCAGGCTGGCCGAGTAAACAAGATGGAACGAAGCCGAGATGGGATCGCAGGTTTTTTGTCCGTTTGAGGATCCTGTGGTTGCAGATCACAAGCCAGGCGGAGTGGATAACAGCCAACCAGGTCGTCCAAACCGGGCATTGCCGAAGTTCAAAGCTTGGGAAGATGAGGGGTGGGATGAAATTAGTAAAGCATGTTGCGTTTGAAAAGACATCAAATGGGATAATGTGCATTAATATACATAGAAAGGAAAAAATTGACGTCTGCCGTGATTAGGGTGATGACCAGTGCTTATATGGAACAGGATATAGATGGATTTGTACTTAATAGACTAGCGACCAGGGGCTGGGTTTGCTAACATACGATATTAAATTACATGGGGTCTAGTAAAAGTCGATATAAGCACGCAGAGTGGTGGGGTGGAAATCAGATGTAGAAGGGCTGACGGGGTGAACTTCCGAGATAACTGGTTAATCTGTTATTTATTACATGAGTGGACAGTAGGAGAGCAAGTGCTGCAAGAGAGATAGCCATCAGTCCCCGAAGCACTGCTATCAGCTTTCATCTGTAAGTGGTGCATTGATTAAGACTTTCGTGCCACCACTGGCGGCAGGTGTGTGTTCTTCGTTTGGTTGATGAAATGGGCTTTGGTGCGGTGTAGCCTCTGTTCTGACGAGGGCAGATACAGCTATGCTCGTTGATGTAGGCCATGGACATTGCAGAGTGTCTTCAGGCTATCCCACGTGTTTTTATTTTTATTTTCTATTCTTTTTACAGATGAGAGGCCAGCTTTTTCATCTGTGGTTTATGGCGTTGCCAGATACAAAACTCAACCGAGGCGAGTCCAACACCAGCAGCAACAAACAGAAGTCAGCAGTACTTTTTGATTTCCTGAATTTAAAGGCCAGGCTCAGAACCACGGCGATGGGCGATGCGCCCGATGCGCTTCTGGAGGGTTGGCGGTATATGAACGCACCGTGGTGCAACGTAACAAGGCGACCCTCCTGCAGGGCGTACCCGTCCACCACAAAGGTTTTCACCCCTCGTGCATGCTACCAGATATGCAAGGTGGAAAACCATCCAGGCAATCATAAATGCGGTTTGCCAATAAATACTCCAGCTACCAACTTTTCTGGTAGGAGAAAGCAAGGCCATTAAAGACAGCTCAGTCAAAAGCAAACAGCAAACAGCACGACGCTGGTAGAGGCAAGTCGCGGAGGAGAAGTGAAATGACAGCTGCCAATGAGACGGTGGGAATGGAATGGTGATATTCACGGCGAGTGCACCATGGCTAAACGGCGTCGGAGCATTGATGAGCTACCATGTCGAGCAGAAGCTTACCGCGATGTTGTGTGTGAGTGTATAGTGGGGTAAATCATCAGGCGGATATATATATAAACGCAGAATGCGCTCTGGTAATGAAGAGAAAGCTGACTTTGGTTAGGCTTTTATCATCTAGAGTTAGGTTGAGGGCACCAATCAATAGGCAGAGCTGATAGAGTAATCGGGAGTAGGGACTTGACCAGGACGACGTATAAGTTGGCTGCGGAAAAGAAAAACAACCAGGCCAGTAACACAGTATATTTAGATTAGGTAGGCGCTTAAGTCATACAAGAGTTGAAGAAAATAGAGCTAACTTATGTCTGGTTTTGCCAGTAGCATCTCACAGCCAGAATGATCGCTGGATCTTGGCACGGTGAGGGTACCAAAGTGGCAAACAATAAGTTAATCATTATAAAAATAAGACATCTGGTCACCGCCAAATATATAAAAGAGGACTAGCTTGATCATGCATTTTTCTAATTTCAGATTCATCGTTGAGTGAAACTGGTTTGTGGAGAACCAGATGGAGTGACCACGCAATGCGGTTGTAGCAGTGCATTAAATGAATAGAAACATTTTTCACCGACGCTGGTTTTCTAATTTTTGGACGCAGGCACAGCGGCAACGCATGCGGGTATGATGCTGAAGGGCCGTCGTTGGCCATCGCACCAGCCTATGACGCATAGTTTAAAGCCTCTTAGTCAGCGGTGCACATAAGTACTTGCCTAGCATGTACGGTAAGCAACCAGGTTTGGCAAAAATGCACACAATTGTGATGATGTAGGGTCGTCGCTAGCCTTTGGATCAGGCGATGAAGTATGACTGAGACCTCAGCCAGCAGCACGCATTGACACGAATCTAGCGATGATGTTACTTACTCAAGTAAGCGACAACGCGCAGAGTTATGTGCACAAAGTGCCGTTGGATTGGGCTATCATGTAGTTTTCAGACCATAATCAGTGGCCCGCGAAGGTACGGAATTTCAGTTACGATAATTTGCTAGCGCAGGTGACAACGCGCACAATTAAAAGTGCAAGGACAATGAATGAACTTATTTTCTGGAAATTTCGTTCCGCATTATGACGCAACTGGGCATAGTGACAGCGTGCTTTTTAATACGAAAGATCTCTCACCGGACTTGTGATGATTCGCGTGCAGATTTATGAAAGCGTGCGAGGATCGGGCTTCCCCAAAACCCGTGTTGGGCCAAAACTCGTTAAACAGAATAAACTACTTTGTTGCGCCTGGCGAGTTTAACGGATTCAAAGGGGAAGTCTGGAAATATCTTATATTTGAAGAACACAGTGGACTTTGAAATAGGCTGCGGTTTATTTTCGTGCATTTTCGCCGCTCAGTATGCGCCGAAAACTGAGGACGACGGCGTTTCGAAGGTTACCACTTCGTAGTTAACCACATCTACCCAGTAGGTTATCCTGCAACTTCTCGGTGTGGGTGATTTTTCTAAGTTACCCCGAATTGGAAGAAGACGTACAGTTGCAGTAGAATATCGCGACTTGAGGTAACGCGTAAATCCCTTACAATGGGCGCAATTTGTAGATAGTCCTGAAGCTGTACTAAATAAAGGAACTTGCTGGAGCTAACAGTGTACCGGTATGTCGTGGCTTCCCTTCTGCAAGCGAATTTGGCTTTGTACCAACTAGTCGGCTTGACATAAGAAAAATCATGCGTTTTCGGCCCAGATGAGTAGCTGTTCCAAGTGAATATCGCTACAAAACTATCATTATATTTGAAAACGTGTATTGAATACCATGAACATGAGGTCCCAGGCGATAATGAACTACGGCAGGTCAAGTTTCTGGTGCATCCCTTGATATCAGCGTAGATGTGTTAGGGCTGTCACTGCCTAATCAACCAGCCGCTTGAAACCTACTTCGATCATAGCAGACAACCGAGCAAACTTGACTGACGCACGGGACTAACATGTGGCTGGGGTTTCATGACGCCTAATCAACTGGCCGACGCGCGTACATCCACGTCTACCGGGAGCTGTCAAAGTTAGTACGACATAAAAAGTTGAATTTCATTGGTCATTTTGATTAGTACAGCGTATGACCTTTTCGGTGCGCAGTGTTCGCTGAGCTACTGACATCCTGAAATGAGAGAAAGATATGAGTTATGTTATCGAAATATTACTATGGAGCGGGCGGATGACAAACTGGGAGAAACAATCGGGCACAATCCCGTAGAAGCTCTTTGACAGAGGGACACCTTCAACGGCTGACTCAGATTGCGTGGTTTCTTGTAGATTGGTGCCTATTGACGATGAGGCCGCAAGAAAAAAGCGACTTATATAAGAATGCATGAGGTCTCATTACCATACGAACAGCTTGAACCTGATTAGCTCTGCATGAGTCACACGCAATCCCGTCTCTTTCATACAGCTGGCATTCTACCGTATTAAGCCATTAACTCACGGTTGTCGACCAGCTTATCGTTGGAGCGCAAAATGCGGACGCACACCCATCCGGGACACACTGTGCTGGGAAGCTGTGCTTTGGTCCAGCTCAACATCATAAGATGCCCTCTTTGCCGATTGGTTCGGAAGCATCTTTGCATTTTCCGGATTGGCGGGGGTTTAGGCACCGAAAATATGTTATTCATCCGCGGACTCACCTTTAAGACAATCCTGAAGAGTATCACAGCACAGCAGGCAAGGTTCACCGCCACGATAGCCGGCATGATATGATACACGATCCATTGCACACCAGTGGTTAGTAATACTAATTGGCTGGCCATAAAGCATACAAAAGCTTAAGCCACTGTCTCTAGACTGCCACCTGAGTTGAGGTGCAGTATCCTTGACTACCGACGGCATGTCGTCATTTGCTGTCATCGAGCCTGCGATAGTCAACTGCCTTATGGTGCCTGTGGCTCTCCTGGGTTCCGGCCCCTTAGGTTTATCCACCACTCCGTCCAGTTGTTTACAGAGGCCGTCAAAAGCTGTTGGCGGTAGCTTGGGTACAAGAGCAAGGCGTGTACCTTGTTCCAGTAAGTCATAATCCGACAGCCACCATTGGTGGATAGGGAGAATAACCCAAAAGTACATCTATGAATAATGTTTCTTACTGCCCAAAACTGAGTGGCCTCCAAATATGGAAGAAAATGGATGCAGAGGAGCCACATCGCCTGCTAGAAAGAACATTTGCATTCTTCGGCGCAGATTTCAAATTTCTGGGAGCACCTGGAGGTTTGCACCGGGAACCATAAGTTAACCAACATAGATTTGCCTCACCTTGTTTGTTCCAACATTATCATAATTTAATTTTTGGGTTGCGGTCTCAGGTGCCTTAAAAGGAGGGAATACGCATACGTAGTCATTCGACAGTCATGCTCCAGAACGTAACTGTTGCCTTCCAGGATCCCCCATCGGTCGTGGCGATGTGATGGCTGCATAACATTTTTTGCATAAGCCACTCAACATACCGGGGCACCTTCTGTATGGCGAGCTTTAGCGTGTCTTGGTAATACATCCGGTATTTCAGGCAACCGTTCACGTTTTCCAGACAGTTGTTGGTCATCTTAACTAAATGGACCATCCGGAATGGTGCGTGCCCAACCCATTTGCAGGTGACGTACAACCAATGGGCCGTAAGTTAAGAGGCAAATCGTAGGTTTGTGCGGCGCAGCAGTTGCAAATCTCCTCGCGATCTCTGTGCTAGTATTATGATATGCATCGCCCGACTGCACGGCATCGTCCAGGCAAGCCATGTGGTGGCACGCCTGCCGGCATTTTGCACTGTGCGTCTGCTACCAAAAATACATGGATGTTATATAATATATAATATATATAATAATATATAATATATCACATAATAGCTTTTCAAACATTGAGGTAGCGCAACATGATATTGCAGCCGAACACTGCTCTCGCTACCCGCAGTGGTGCCGCCAACTTGTCCATGAAAAATTGCACTCGACACTTCTCGTCTATTATTTCGCCGAAAAAGCCAAACGGTTTACGCATGGGAGAAAACTGTTCACTTTCCACGAAAGTATACATAATGGACGACCGATATTCATGACTTCCATGATAGGAAGTTGTAGTGCTTGTATCTACAGGCAAGATATTATTCGCTTCAAGAAACTCATCCAACAAGGCTTTGTCGCGTGTGCTTTACTTACACACACTACATCAGAAAGTGTCGGGACGGTGCTTTCCCCTGCCAACTGGCGAAGCACATGTGGCTATGGTAACCTCACGACTGCAACAGAAGCACGCACCAGGTCTCGGACCAAAGGCATCTCATCTTCTACATTACAATCAAACTATGCGCCGCTTAATCAACGGAACTGGCCGACATTTTAGGCGGTAGGCGTATATGTCCTGAGTGGTAAGGGCCTTGGTAAAAATTGCCGCACTCCACACGACGGCGTTCCATACTTCAACAGAATCATGCAGGTGCCAAACTCCTCTATCGTTAGCCGTCAATTTACGGGGAGATGATCGAACAAAAACTTGATTGACTTGTGAGTGTTTTACAGATAATAGGTGAATACGAGATGGTATGTCTTCTTAGACAAAAAACAAGCTGGGCAGCCGGTGCTGCGTGTACTGCTTGTGCGCTCAATTTACTAGCGTCTTCAGATCCGTCGACTTCCGTTGGTTTTTCTGACCAATTGTTGCACTCTTATTATGCACACTCGTAACGGAAAACAGCTTTGCTGCTTCCTTACACGCTACACGCATGAATACCAAATATTTATTCTTCATGTACACATTTAACGCCCTCCTCAATTCCGTAAAGGATGAAAACCTGATAGAAGCCATTTTATCAACAAAATTATCTGAGGCCATATCTGAAGCCGTGGCGGTACAGCTCATGTGCGAGCCAAATGTTAGGAAAGGAGATGAAGTTATCAACACAAATTTCAGCAAACCTAAGTTACATTATAGTGCCTCTTGCTATAAGTATGCATATAGCAAAATGCTAAACATTTACGCAAGCATTTTCCCCACAGATTGAGGTTTCGGAAAAACAAGCAACTGCCGTCTAAGGAGCAGCTACATTATACGTCAACGGGCAATCATAGGCAAATTGGCGGTGGTCAGTAACAATGGAAGTTCGCTCCCTAAAAAAAGCTACGGGTCACGGGATAGGCCGAAACCCCGTAAACTTCCTAACCTTGAACACTCCACAGTTTTGGCTAAATTTATTTCGGTTTGGTCCTATTGATTGGCCTCTGGGTGCGAATGCTAGCGAAGGGAGCTTTGTGTGCTCTCCTTCTTGTGGTGAGGTGCATCTAGAGCAAACATTTATCAGCATCTGCCAAAAATGACAAAGACAAGTTTGGAGTATTGACCAGAAATCATTTCTTGTCATTGCATGGGCTACCTGAGTTTTCAGGAAGTGTCGGCAACATACACAAATGGTATTCAAAATGTTGACCCAAACCTTTACGCACCCTTGGCCAAAAATCACTCGCTGATTTTGAAGTTGCGACGAAGAAAAAGTGCCAGATTTACAGGAGTTTTGAACGTTAGACCATGCGTTTTCGGCGGACATAATCGAGACCAGGTCACTTGGTAATTGCTGCATGGCAAGCGCCATGCGCCGAAGTGAAAGGCACTTTTTTGGCGGGTTTTGGTGAAAGCAGCGTGTAGTAATATTTAGCAGGATATGCGTAGCAAACGCCTGACAGAAGGACTCAGAGATTACTAGGTGCATGTATATCTCACCAGTATGCAGTAGAGTAGGGGTCATGTTCATGCCAAAAACAATGCTAACTTTCTCGTCGGCCTCATTCTTCAAGCGTGTTCAAAAAGGCGGGAGGATAGCTAGGAGGGCAGAAAACCTGCTGAGCTTATGCGGGTCGTTTATAATTCCACTTTTCTTTTCATACTCTGCACAATGAGGCTCTTCATTTTGCTGCTTTGCTTTCTTCCTCACATCGCCTCTGGTTTCCAACTTGTGCATGAGCTGCTCTTTTATCTTGGCACTGCTCACCTAGGTCAAGACGGCTACGCGGACTCCATAGGCCTTACTTTCTCTTCCTGAGGGAGTACATGAGTATTACCTATGTCTGCTTTCTGTCCCTTAAAGATGGCCAGCCGAATATAACCTTTCAGGTCAAGGGATACCTCTGTCTCCTAGTTGGAAACCACGGTCGTCACATGTAGAAGGGATGCTAAAAAAGCCGGATCGTTTTATCCTTAACTTAGGATAATCTTTACACGCAAGACCACAAGCAGCAATAAGCATATAACTGCGCAGAAGCAAATGTTTCTGCGCCGCCATTTGATCGCTGTTCTGGACAGTTAGTCATTGGTGTCGGAAGAAATCCCGCTTAACAGTGGTGGTGGTCTGGGCCACCGTCGGTGTCCGCTGTGGCCTTTGTGGCCTAGCCACAGGCCCTGCCCATCGTTGGTGACCGTGGGACCGCCTCAACTGCAACGATCAGCCTTTATGAATGTGCATCGATGTTGGAATCTGCCCACGGGGCGAGTTCACACGCTGCAGTGAATTCGATTGCTTTAGTTGCCTGCGGGTCCCTTAAAAGTAACCGCCCTGCTGACAAGTTATCAGCCAGAGGGATTTACCACAATGTGGATCCCGGACAAGGCATGAAATCCCATTTAGAGGTTTCTTCTACAGCCGCTGCTCTTGAAGTGTCCCGCTCAACTTCTCAACGGAGTGCGAGCGGTCAGCTGAATTATCAAAACACGCGTGCAATATTCAGCTACTGCATTCGAATCACGTGGTGACTTGGACTTCATCTGATTTCTGATTAACTGAATACTCCGATGAATCACAGTGGTGGTGGTGCGACAGTGATCGCCTTCCGAAAATCAGTAAGATTTATCCCATCTTATTTACTTGTGCTGCGACTCATTTCACATTACCCAGATGGCACAAAGCGTCAGAAATATGAATCGAGTGACCTGCCCTTCGAACACATTTATCGAAACTCAGAGGGCGAGAAACAAATAATCCGTCCATCGATTGTCAATACGACCAGTAGAACGACTGGTGGGTTGGTCGTCATAATTGGATATTTGAACGTTTTTAATCGGGAAATACACTAACTCAGTTTGTTTATATACGCCCTTCCATAATACCCCCGGTAAATGTGGTTCTTGCAGGAACAGGAAGTGGCCACGGCCGCTCACTAGAGCACACCGAAATTATTTTTCGCCGAAACTATAGGGTTTTGTGGTTGAGAATTTTACGGGGAGTTAGTCTAATCCATTTACACTTGTAGGTGCTATGTTGCCCTTGGCATGTTGTTTAACTGAGCGAAACTTCAAGGTCACGAACCATCACTGATTCGCATTTTGCCACCGGTTTACGAGAGATAAAACTGCATGCGATTCATGCACCAGCCAGCATTCTGATTGGCTAGTTGTGCACAAGCCAGGAAGCGCGCACGTTCAAACTGTATTTTGCACAAGCCGAAAAAACGGCATGCGATTCATGCACAAGCCAGCATTCTGATTGGCTAGTTGTGCACAAGCCAGGAAGCGCGCACGTTCAAACTGCATTTGTGCACAAGCCAAGAAAAACGAGTTAAATGGTTAAAGCGAATAAACTAAGGAAAAGTGGACTGTCAATGCGAGCGAGAAAATAGCATGAAACAATTTAAAGATTTTATTTCGGGAGGTCTCTTTCTCCGCGTATAATATGTACAATTTAACGTTTAAAAATGAGTAAGTGCACTTCAGATCACACAACGTATCCGCGTACCTTAAAATGCCTTCCATCGACCTGCCTTTCTTCACACAACCTGTTTCTGACTACCCACAACACATCTTCCGATAAAAGTTTGGCAGGAACTCGACATTTGTGTTTTCGGTATGGATTCAAGCTTAACGATAGTCTTGGATATGTATGAATGAGTGATATGAACGATATTATATGAATTTTAAGTTCATTTCATCCTATTTCATCCTATTTGTATGCTAGAAAAGCGGTAGTGTCCTAACAATAAACGCGTCGACGGGGAAAGTCGAAAGGCAGTGACGTGTCCGGGATTTGAACCGTGGACCAACAGGTCCGTGCGACCAAGCTTATCCTACCGAGCCACCGGGCCACGGGTAGCCATTGGTACACGTTTGATAGGCAGCTAGGCCTTCTATGGAGCAGTCGTATGTTTTGGTGTGGATCACGTGATTCGAAGCAGCCAATCATTTGTTTGAGTTTGGCTTGTGCATGAATCGACTACCAGATAAAACACGAAATCTCACTTTACCATATTTTGGCGTTCTTTAAGAATAGAATAACATCTACAGAATATCCAATGCACATTCCACCCAAGAAAATCGGGTCATCGACATTTGCTTGCTTATGCTCCCCAAATTTAACGAACGAGGTAATTTTGTTCAGTGAACTTCATCACAACACTTTTTCTTATGGAGCTCAGCTTCCTTTAAGCATAACACTGTCAAAAAACAGCATGAATTGTGCAATGGAGATGCGAGGGCCATCTCTTTGGATGATTTTCTTTCCCAGCTATGCACAACTAACCTCTGGACAATACACCGTCAGGAGGTAACCTTCGGTAAATTACCAACACAATGGTATCATTTCTATTAGTTAATGACTCACCAAAGGTGGAATACGTCATAAAGCGGTCATCATGATAACGGTAATCGTTGTCACTCACCTCGACTACTTATCGCCACTGCAGCATGCTAGGTTCGTGTCAATGTGCGGCGCTGATTATGAGGCCCAACATATACACGATAACCTAATCCAACGGCTAATGAAGACCAGTCGTACTCATAACTGTATTCAATATCGCCTACCTTCGCTACATACCGTAACTGCTAGGCCCGTGTCCATGTGTGACGCTGCTTATGAGGCCTCACCCATGTACAGTAACCTAATCCAATGACCAACGACTGTCTCTCACGCACACTGTACGCGAGGTCGCTTATCTCTGCTACCTATAGTAAACACCAAGCCAGAATCCATGTAGGCCGGTGAAAATAAGGCCCCAACTATGCGTGGTATCCTAATCTAACGCCCAAAGTGGGTCCCTCATACCCATAACAGTAGTCGATAGCGCCTACCTTGGCGACTTATGGTAATTGCTAGACCTGTAGTGGTTAGCGGCCCTAGGGAGTCTCTAGTGAACAGAATAAATTAACAATGTAAGCCAGATACAAAGTCATAAGGAGAAAAATCCAAGTAAATCTTGACTCACAGTTCAAAATAGGAGATTCCGTAGTTCCGTATTCCGTTGAACCACCACACCAAGAGAAGTTCCACCTTCCAGGTATTCCAGACCTCCGGTGGTCGCAATATTAATCCACAGGTGTGAATAGATTAGTCCAGCGTTTGTAGCTAAAATTCTTGTTCACGTTTAGAGTTAGCAGCAGCTAATTATAGCCAACCGACAGTCACAACAACAGTCACTCGGAAAAAGTCCCAAAGTCACGTTGGACCCAAGAAGCGGGCGGTAGCGGTGGTATTGTAATAAAAGAAACTTTTGTACAGTGATGTGACTGATGTTGATGGGGAAAAGGAAGATGATACTGAGCATGAAAAATAGCAGTTTACAAGCGCTACAGACCTGTGTCTATGTGCAACGCCGAATATGAGGCCTCAACTAGGCTCAGCAGCCTAACCCGATGGACAACGACGGACCGTCACGCTTATAACCGTACTCGACGTCGCCTACCGTGGCTACTTATAGTAACTGAAGGGCCCGTACACACGCTCGTAACTGACTAATGCCCCAAATATACATAACAGACCAATCCAACGACAAACGGCGGTCCTTCATATCCATACACGTCATCCGTGTGCCAACCCCATACCTAAAAATACACAACCAACTTTAACAAATCATGTTTCTATTTATTGGTTGTATCGGTACAAACGTACTGTGAGGTCAATGCATTTCTCGGATTCAATAAGCCTGTGGCATTTGTAAACTGCTATTTTTCATGCTCAGTATCATCTTCCTTTTCCCCATCAACATCAGTCACATCACTGTACAAAAGTTTCTTTTATTACAATACCACCGCTACCGCCCGCTTCTTGGGTCCAACGTGACTTTGAGACTTTTTCCGAGTGACTGTTGTTGTGACTGTCGGTTGGCTATAATTAGCTGCTGCTAACTCTAAACGTGAACAAGAATTTTAGCTACAAACGCTGGACTAATCTATTCACACCTGTGGATTAATATTGCGATCACCGGAGATCTGGAATACCTGGAAGGTGGAACTTCTCTTGGTGTGGTGGTTCAACGGAATACGGAACTACGGAATCTCCTATTTTGAACTGTGAGTCAAGATTTACTTGGATTTTTCTCCTTGTGACTTTGTATCTGGCTTACATTGTTAATTTATTCTGTTCACTAGAGACTCCTTAGGGCCATTAACCACTACATAATTGGTGAGCCCGCACATTTTTGCTGTTTTTCATTTTCCTCGGTAGCTCAGAACTCCCATATCTCTTACGCATATATTTAGTCCAGTAATTTCTTCTTCAACCATGTCTAACGAAGACGAACTCAACACTGAGTTGGTTGAAAACGCCGTTCACGTAAAACTGCCAGCTTTTGGAGTCAATAACCCCAGAGTATGGTTTATCCAACTGGAATGTTACTTCCATTTCCGCCGAATTACCTCACAGCAGACCATGTTTTCTTACGTGGTTTCTCAGCTTCCGACTGAGGTTGCCGCGGAGGTTATTGACCTGATTGATCCCATGCCGGCTTCAAATCCCTACAACACACTGAAAGCAGCAATTATTAAACGGACAGCCACCTCAGATGAGGCGAATCTACAAAAATTGCTTGCAGGGGTCGAACTGGGCGATCGCACACCTTCACAACTGCTACGGCACATGCAAAGCCTTGTCTGCGGCAAGTCATTCGACGACGCAATTTTAAGGCAGTTGTGGTTACAGTGTCTTCCCTTAAGCACTCGCCAAATTCTGGCTACCCAGTCCGATGTCCCTCTGTCGTCACTCGCTGAGACGGCGGATAAGATTCACGAATGCTTCGCTGACCGTTTGATAGCCTCAACCTCACAACAACAAATTCAGCGTAACGATAACCCTGTTATAGCACGCCTCGATCGAATGCAGGCGCAAATCGATCAACTGGCGGCCACTGTCAACAGGGTAGTCACCACAGTAGAGCGGATCACTACTTCACGCAAGTCCCGATCGGTTTCACGTAAACCGACCTTTCCATCTCGGAATCTAACCGATTCTGCTATTACCACACAAAATTCAAAGACAAGGCTCAACGTTGCACACTCCATGCGCCTACGTCTCTCCTGACCAGGGAAACTCACTGGCCAGTCAGTAGTGGCGACAGCTGCCACTGGCCAGTCACCGAGTCGCCTCTATTACGTTACGGATAAGACCACCGGAATGCGATTCCTCGTCGACACCGGTGCAGAACTCAGCGTTATTCCTGCCGGAAATTCGAAACGCTCACACATCTAACCCGCTAACGACATTACAGGCGGCTAACGGCACTCGCATAGCTACCTTCGGTCATAAGTCACTGACGCTTGACCTGGGTCTTCGCCGCTCATTCCCTGGATCTTCACTGTCGCCGACGTACACGTCCCAATCATCGGTGCGGATTTCCTGACCAACTTCTCCTTGGCCGTCGATATCAAGCGGCAAAAGCTTCTGGATTCTTTAACGTCGCTTTCCGTCCCGTCAGTCCAGGTCGACGCTTCGTCATACCCACTCGGTATTCACGTCGCCCGCATTTCAAACATTCCGGTTTTCGACGATTTAATCAAAAGTTTCCAAGTTTGCTTAAGCGTCCTATTCGGTCTCGAGTGCGCCACATCAAGTCGAGCACCACATAACGACCACTGGTCCTCCAGTTCACTCTTGCCCTCGACGACTACACTCCTAAGAAGCTGCGTATCGCCAAAGCCGAGTTTGACCACATGCTGCAACTCAGAATCATTCGGCCTTCAAATTCATGTTGGGCTTCTCCTCTACATTTGGTCCCCAAGAAATCCACTGGTGACTGGCGACCGTGCGGTGACTACCGAGCACTTAATTGTCGTACAGTACCTGACCGCTACCAATACCGCATATCCACGACTTTGCACTGCAATTACAGGGAAAAGCTGTTTTCTCTAAAATCGACCTTGTCCGAGCGTATTACCATATACCGGTTGCCCCCGACGACATTTCCAAAACAGCGATTACTACACCTTTTGGTCTATTCGAATTCACACGCATGCTCTTTGGTCTTAGGAACGCCACTCAAACGTTCCAACGCTTCATAGATCAGGTACTGCGTGGTTTAGACCACGTTTTCGCTTACATTGACGACGTGTTGGTGGCAAGCAAAACGATCGAAGAACACAAATTACACTTGCAAGCTGTCTTCGAACGTTTCCAACAATGGTATCACTATCAATCCAGATAAGTGTGTTTTGCAGCAGACCAGCTTGACTTCCTCGGCCATCGTATTAACTCCGAAAGAATCCGGCCGCTGCCAGATAAGACCACTGCTATTTCGGACTTCCTTAACTCAGTCAACTCGAAGTCTACGTCGATTTTTGGGTACGGTCAACTATTACGGCAGATTCATTCCACGCTGCTCAGAGATCCTCGCGCCGCTTACCGACCTGCTCAAAGCAAACAACAAACGTTTGCAATTCACTGGCCAAGCTATCACTGCTTTTAACGCTATCAAAACCGCTCTTTTGAACGTCACTACCCTGGGTCATTTGAACCCCAGTCCTGATTGCCACCTCATACTAAAGACGGACGCATCACAGACCGCTGTTGGTGCGGTCATTCAGCAGGTAATCAACGACGGCACTCAAACATTCTGCTTCTTTTCTCGCAACCTGCAACCGGCACAAACCCGCTACAGCACCTTTGGTAGAGAGCTCCTAGCGATCTACTTAGCTGTCAAACATTTCCGATACATACTCGAAGGAAGGAAATTCACCATCTATACGGACCATAAACCTCTCGTTTTCGCCTTGAGAACATCTCAAGACAAACACTCACCAAGAGAGAGCCGACATTTGGACTTCATTGCGCAGTTTACTACTGACATACGTTACATTGAAGGCTCAGACAACGTCGTCGCAGATGCCCTCTCCCGCATTGAGGTAAACCATATAGCAACGACTCCCATCGACCTACAAGCCATTGCCTCCGTTACACAATCACACGGTCACACGAACCCTCCTTCGACCAGTGCCACCACCAATACCACACACACGCCTGCACTCGCAATTTGTGACGATTCCTTGGCGAATCGTAACTACAGTAACAACCCTAAACGACTCACCCAAGATGTTCATGTACGGGGCTGTCCACGGACCCAAGTACGGCGTAGCGATGACGGTACCGCGACTACCATACCCAGTGTGGTGGATTGCCCGTAGTTCACAATATCCACAATATTTACGGGATGAGGGTGTTACGACCCACAAGGTGGCCTCGATCCGTTTAATTTGTGCCAGGACTTGAAAGCACTGGCCACCTTATTGTGCTGTATGCTTGTTCTGCCCATAAACACACTAATAATCCCAACGTCACTATCGACGTTCCGGCATAGCCTTGCGCCTGATATAGCGTGTAGTGACCATCATAAAAACGAAAAACTTACTAGCTGTGATGAATTCCTCGGCTTAGGTTTGCAGGACACCTGCCACAATGATAGGAGGCTTTTACATACACAGGTCGTTAAAGGCTGCTCAATTTTGAGTTTGCGGCGACATAGAGGGCGAAATTATTGTCCTCGTTGTTTCGAGTTATTTCCAAACGCAGTGCAAAATAAAATACGTGAAGAAACCGGATCTTCACAAATTTCCCATCGTCATCAGAGGTACATCACGCGAAGCCATTGGCAGCCATTAAAATATAAATTCCACGCCCATGGTGAACCTCGAGTACGTTTAAACAACTTCCAACAAAACTGCGCCCGCATGGGAAGAGCTTAAGGGACCGAATAAATGCCATTAAATGCGACCAGATCAGACCCTTATGTGCTTCCACCACCCTGCTCCCACTTCCGTCCCACCAGTAGACCATTTTCGGATGCCACCCTTCCACACCCACCGCCACTTTCTGCACCATACCCCATCTCCACACCTCCTGACGGTGCGAATGATTATCGCTTATTTTTGAAGACCATGGTCACAGACATAAAAAGTGAATGCAAGCGATGAATGCGAAAGAGTTGCAGGAGACTATGAGATAAAAGAGAGGAATGTCTCATTCGAAGTCATGCCACCAACAGTTCCAGTCAGACAAGATGAATCCCAACGTACGTAAGAATTTGGTATGGAAACATGCGCGTAAAGTCTAACAACCGAAGAAAGGACAAACAATGCTGAATGCTCTTCAAGGCGCGGTAAGTGCTAGCACAGTCAAGACTCGCAAATCAGGCACAAAGTGACCGTCATACTGGGTCTGGTGTGAGATTCAATGGAGAGAATATACACTCAACGCCACGTGTCACGCATAAAAGTGTAGAGAGCCCACAATGGCGAGCAAACACAAATCACTGACTATGATCCTGAAGTCCCAGTCCAATAACAGCTTTGGCGGATTGAGGAAAGCAGATCCCTCGACAAGAGATGATCATCGGTTGGTGGACAAAAAGTCGACATCACAAACATTTGCACGTAGGGCACACCACACTTCCAGCGAAGTTTCTAACCCATGATAAACTTCATACTCTACCTTCTGCCGTGCCTACTTCACCCACTATTCACGTCCTACCCCAGTGCTTAATACACTTCGACCTATTCTGGGCACACCCATCCAACTTTACTTCATGTACCCTTACCTCCTCTCCCTAATACCGCACTTCAACGTTAGCGAGGTTAGTAAATTCCTAATTAATATGGCTTGCTCGCTAATGGATCTCTCAGTGATGCTGTTTAGCGCTCGCTGACTGCTACCAAAAGTCCATAATCTCCGTGCCATTACCGCCGTAGCACGAACAAATCTGATTTGTGTGACTGAAACATGGCTCTCAGTTGAGAAAACCCGACACGGCTGTTTCAATGCCTGTTTATAATATTCACCGCTCTAATAAGAAAAACTCAGGGGTGAAGGTTGTGCCATCTATTCCAACTTGGAACTTCCTGCATTGATGGTTCCACCTGGAAGCGATATCAGAGGCCATTTGGATCTGTATGACGCAAACCAAACGACCTGTACTAGTGTATTGTATCTATCTACAACCGCCCTTCTCTCCCACTTCTATTGCTGACTTGTCCCGTATTATCTCCACTGATGCCCTTCCTCATTCGTCTAAATTTGTGCTGGGTGACTTAAACCTACCGGATATTTCCTGGTCTCCTAATTTGGGCCCTATTCGTTACGCCCCGCTGCTTGCCCAACTTAGTATAGAGGGTTGGTCCCAGCTTGTACACAGCGTCACTCGTGGTCTGCATTACTTAGACCTAATATTCTCAAATGAGGGTGATCTGACTACGGTCGCAGTTGGTCAGGCTTCCAAGGAAGCGAGCACTGCGTCGTTTCGTGCAACGCAGTCAGGTATGGTGCAACTGTTACTCCGATTCCTTCGCTCTTTCCCCTTCTCTCTCCAGATATTTTGCTCGCTCCCCGGACTGGAACGACTTCTTTCTCTCAACAAACACACACTACGCATTTGTGACATCTACCGAAACCTATTGACCTCTCTCAGCCTTGCTTCTCCCATTAAACGTTTTCGCCCCAATATCTCTTGTCATGATAAGTTATTAAAAGTTTGGACAATAAAACACACCGAGCTGGCAGATAATATTGAAAATCTCGGGATTTCTCATTAATACTTCTCATCAGCAGGCCATCAACTGACCGAGCGTCCCCATGGGTATTCCTCGAATGCCGTGAAGCGTGTACCACTCTCAGGGACCCTCCTCGCAGTAAATTAGTCAGCAGCCAATTCAATGGGCGCTGTACCCCAAACGGTCACACAGTTACGTGTCTGCGTTTCACCGACAGTAGTTTTATCACCAATCCTGTCAATATAGCCGACCACCTGAACGCTTACTTTGCCAGCTGCTAAGTACTCATTCACCCGGGGTCAAGTCCACAATCCCCCAACACATTTCATATCTCCACGACAGAGTGAACGCCGTCGCTTAGCAACGTAACCATCTCCCTAGCTGATGTATCATCCCCTCGTCAACCCCCCCAAGGACTCCACTGTGCCGAGGGAGAGACAGCATAACATCCCGTGCCTAAAGAAATGGTGGTCAAGATGTGAAACCCTTGTCTCAAATCACTTTAATCACTTTAGCATCTCTGAAATCGTCCCCTCCTAGTAGAAAAAATCTGTTATCCGCCTTCAATTTAAGTGCGGATCGAGGAAAATTACTTTCAACTACAGAGGGTTCCATCATACTCCACTTTTGATGCGAACCATTGAACGTCTGGTCAGAGGCCCGTTAACCAGATTTCCTCTAGCTACAAACGCTATAGATGACCAATTGTACGGAATTCTCCCTCAGAAATTCGTCAATAACTGCCAGCATCACTTCTTTGGACCGTCCCAGAAGCTTGTGATGCCGGACACTCTATGGTTACAGTCGGTTTAGATAAGTGTAAAGCTTTGACCAGGTCTCTCATGCATCCCTGCTGGAGAAACTCAATTCTGTTGGCATCACTAGATTCTTATTTCAGTGACTAGTCTCCTATCGATCTGATACGTCACAGGTAACACAGATTGGTGATGGCCATCCACACTACCGATCATCAGTGGAGCCATTCAAGGGAGCGTGATAGGCCTCATCGTCTTTCTACTGTATATCAACGACGTCTTCGACGATGTACCCCATGGCCAACCCTTACTTTTAGCAGACGATATAAAATTCGCCTACAGATCTCCTCCCTCTTGCCTTTCGCCAGATCCAACAAGTCTTAGATTCTCTGACTCGCTAGTCAACTGCCAATAGCCTAAGCTCCTCTTCTTTCAAGTCACACATAACTTCCTGCCGCTGCGCCGTCCCAGCTGATACGTTAATTATGGGAGCCCTGTCACTCATTTCACAGAGATCAATGAGCTGGGTCTCAGATACTCTTGCACCTTGAGCTTTTCTCACTAAGTCCAGTCCCAGGTTGCCCGGACACGTAGGCTCTGCTTTCTAGTATTACGCCTCCTTCATCTTCGAGACACAATGGTCGCAATTTTCAAGCTATTCGTACGACCAGTTGCGGAATTTTCTTCTGCTTTCTCTTCCTCTCGTACCCAAGGTTGCAGGCTGACACTCAAGAAAGTCCAGCGTTCATTCATCAACAGTTTATTCCCTCTCTTCTACCGCTCCAGCTGTATAACCTTGAGTCTTGAGCCACCATGGCTTGGACGGTTATAGCTAAATGTAAATCTCTTACACCGTCCGTTGTACCGAAATGCTTTTACAGCAGAGACTAGGCCAAGTGTAAACTCATATACACGCTAAAAATGCCGCAAATCTCTTAGTGTGCTCTCCAACGCGTACAGACCTACGCCACTACTTCCTGGTTTACTATCGCATCTTGAATAGGCTCCCCGGTTGACTTTGAATTATCACACACTAACGTACGCTTTCACAGTCTGTAGACAACTTCCTTACGTGTGAAGCCGCAGCCGTCCTACTACGTACCCAACTATCCCCTAATCCCATTTATGTACGGGGTCCAAACTACCTCTGAGTTAGCGGGCGAAAAAAATTTAAAACAATAATTTAAAAAAATAAGCTACCCCCCTCGTTTAAAAGAACCATCGCCACCAGTGCCTGCTGGATCAGTGTGGTCTATTACTAGTCTGGCTTCTTCCCGAGACAACTTATAGCACGTTCCTTCCAGCTAGGTCCCTGTCTTGGACTACTCTACCCACTCTGTTTACTGAGTGATGCCTCGTCTTACCTAACCAACATAAACCAAACAAAAGTCAGATTTTCTCATACCTGTGAACATGCTACAAGCCACACAACCCATTGAGCACAGGCACACAACATTGCGGTACGCCTCTGTTTGCATTGGTAGTTCACGCTCCATCATCGTTTAGCCATGATTCACACGCACTGGCAATCTCCGTTCTGTTTCATTGTCCCACTGATAGCTGACGTATCATTTGCCTCAACCGCGACCTATCTTTTCCGGTGGCTTTGCCGTTTGCTTGTTCGAACTGATTGAGCTGTTTCACTGCCCTGGTCTTCCACCGACAGGCTAAAATATCTGGTAGCTGGAGTTCTTTGATAATGCAAAAGCCGCAATTATGGCCACTTGGTGGCATGCCACCTCACAGATCTGGTAGCAAGCATGAGGGGTGAAAACCTCGTGTTGTGGTAAGTACGTCCTGCAGAGAGGGTCACCCTGTTGGGTTGTACCATACTGCGTTTGTATACCCGTCACCTCTTCAGTAGCACGGGTGCTTCGCCCATCACTGGTGGTTCTGAGTACACGCCATTAATTCAGGCAATCATCAAGAGCACTGTTGTTTTCTGTCCGTTGCTGCTGGGCTGGACTCCTCTCGGTTGTCATTTCACTGGCAAAGCTGTAAATACAGGCGATGAAGATGAAAAGACGATGAAAACCTGACCTTTCGTGTCCAAAAAAGAAATGCGTAAAAAAACACAGATAGGATAGCCTGAAGACTCCGTGATGCCCATGGCTTACATTGACGTACGAAGCTGTAGCTTCCTTCGTCATAATTGGGGTTGTGCCGCACCAAAGCCTACTTCGTCACCCAAGCAAAACACGCACACCTACCTACCACTCCCAGGAGTGGACATACACAAAGATATATATCTATACATGAGATTCCTAAACCCCACTAGCAGCATGCAAGACTAGTGCCCAAGGGCTTTCTATTCGCCATGCATCACTTTTTAACTTGAAGCTGATAACCTTGCTTCGGGGACTGGTGGCTATTTCTCTTAAACTTACTTTCTCCCTTAGATTATGGTACTCTCCACACTAGATAAACTGATCTATCATCTCGGAAGTTCACTCGTCAGTCCTTATACGTTTGATTTCCTTAACTACACCTTCCTCTCCTGCTTATATCGGTTTGCTCTAGGTCTCTTGTAATTTAATATCATATATTAGCAAACCCAGCCCCTGTTTGGTCGCTAGTCTACTGAATACAAATTCATCCCTATCCTGCCTTACTTACTCACTTGTTGTCACCACCCCAGTAGCGGTAGATGTCGTTTTTTTCTCTATTTACGCACATTACTCTATATGAGATCGCCTCAAATTATCAGGCTTTACCAATCTCATCCAATTCCCTCGTCTTCCCAAGCTTTGCACTTCGGAAATACATGGTTTGGACGAAATTGTTGGCCTATGATCTACATCCGTAGGGATCTCCAACCGGACAAAAACCTTCGACCTCATAGAAACTTTGTTCCAGCTATGTCTCCTTGGCCAGCCTGAAAAAATCCCGATGTTCAAGAGCTGCACATCGCAGCCTAATGAACTTAAATATGACATCCGTTACGGGACTGTCCAAAAACCGAAATATGTCAGGCCAATGACGGCACAGCACTGCAATACCGAGTTAGACAACAAACCCACAACTATTCCCTTCCTACTTTCGACCGCTCCTTCCTCTCGCCCACTCAGTCCATTAACTGCAAATAGGAGCAAGCTCTTCACCTGGCCTCAGCTGCTCCAGCCGGATTTAACCATTTCGGTGGACTTCCAGTCTGTGCTTTCCACAAAATCAATAACGTTCTACACGGTTCGCATACCGGCTCGTGTGTTGCCACCAACTCACTCTTCCAAGGAACTTTTATACCCGACTCCAACACAACAGCGACACCAGTGGGTCTCTAGAGTTTCACTGTACATCATGATTCTGAGATTCTTGTTACCATCTATCCGCATTGCTAATCCCTCCGCTTTATCACTCTCACTCACGCTTTTCGTGACCCTGGCCATAAGCCCAACAGTCCAAGGCCACGAGGCCTCATTCGTGGTTTTAGGTTTTATTTCAGTTTGACTGACTGGCTTACGCCAACTCTGCTGCTCCAACAGATCTGATTTTCTGGCTCCGCAGTTTACACTTTTCTTCTCATGCACCATGCGGGAAGCCTGTTGTTCTGCCCTCCATCGTCTTGTTTGTCCCGCCGCCTTCAAATCTTAACGCTCGTATCTTGCTCGGTATTCTCTTCAAATAGCAGTAGTAACTGTGCTTCCCTGCTCGGGCCGTCCACGTCGCATACCGCCCACCTCCTATGATGCAATCCCTTTTCACAAAATCCTATGTAACTGCAAACTTCGCCAGTCGTGCTTCTATCCTGACTATAACATTATGATCATGCCTGACGACATGCCACCCACCATGTTGGGAACAAACATTATTGGTGTTATCTTCTGACTAGCTGCGCACACCTGAAATCGGGAGATATTGACGGGGATGTGTAGTTGCTTTAGTACATCACCGTACGCAGAGCTATCTTTTGAAGAGTCAGACTGCTAACATATGGGAATGTGGTGACTTTCTTGGCACCTACTTGACTGTATAGTTAACTTCCTCTACAAAAATTCCATTGGTTAGCCGAGTGATTCGTTTCCACTCGTCCCCAGCACAAAAACTGTGTTTACTGTCCCGTGCCAGTTACACTGATGTTCTTCAAAGCACCGAACCCCAAAAATGCGTAAAAACAACGGTCTCGGGTCCTCTGTAGTTTTCCCACTATGAAACACCCTACAGAGAGTCTCTTCAAATATGCGTACGAATTTTTGGACACCAGCTGCCTCAAACATCTAGAAAAGAGGCTTCCTCTACTTCTGTTTGAACTGACACCCTGAAACGATTCCGATCGCTCATCAACAAGGTCTGTTGACCATATTGAGAAGGCCGTCAAACATATATATGCCTGTAATTCCCAGTGCACACATGCAGTTGAATGTGCCCCATAGTTCAGTTTGTAGGATATTCAAGATATCGCAGTAAATTTTCTACTAGACATAAGGTTGCCGAAAACCCTTAAACGCCAACGGCCAGTTTCGGCCTTCCAAAAGTTCACTTGATGCGCGCATTCCCGAGTTTAAGCACATCATACGTTGTGATTTAACACTGGATTTTACGTGATTGATGAAGTAGGAATCAATACAGGGGCGAATCACGGCTGTGTCTATGCAAAATCCTTCGGATCAACTGAAGATGCCGAGTCCGAACACCAAAGTTCTTCGGGCAACAAACATGCAAACTGGTTCCATTAGATACGGAGACCCGTATTTTTACATGTTTTATTCTATCACGGACTGCTCTAACTATGGTTGCCTCCAGCAGAACTACCGGCGCACCGTTCGGAGCAAGCGGATCAGCGATGGTGTCCCCTGTTGTTCCAGAAAAGCGGGTCTTTTGGCTCATCCTGTACAACCAAATGAATAAATCCTTAACTGCGAAGCACCTCGCGAGCAAACGAACGGTGATATACTATACATTGTAATACGGCACAGACTGAGAAGCACTTGTTGGCGTAAAACAACGGCACACCTCTTGTGTTAAACGTAAGGAGGACCTGGGAAGTGTCTAGATTTACTTATCTCTACTGTCTCACAATATTTTCCTGTTAATTCATTACAGCTCGCTTGGACAAACTGAATTACGCACAGCCTGAAACCAACTTGCTATTTAAGAGTAGCACCCTTAAGCGGAAGCACCAGAGAAGCCCAGTCAGCGCGCATGGGCTATAGGAACCACGCCAAAACATTCTGAAGGCCACTGCCCTGGAGCACACCCTGAACAAAATGCATGCCGGTACAAGGACAAAATGTATAAGCATATGCTTCCGCAATCGCTCGAGAAAGGCTATCATCTTTCAGACCGAAAGCGCTAGATTGTCCGACTAATCTATATATAGAAACCTGTTTGCTGTGTGTTGCTGTGTGTTGTTATATGAGTTCCTAGTAGCCGTAGTAGAATATAAAGTACCTTGCGGAACGACCAACTTTGTGGAGTGAGGAGTATGTACTAGGGGTTTCACGCACTTGCGAGCACGACGGAGAAGATTATTCCCCGTATAAGCCAACCCTACTGGAAGAAAACAGCCTCTTTGTACACCTACGTAAGCTTGCCTTCAACACAAGACCTTGTTACCTTGACGCTTGCGTTATCAGGAAATGCGAAGCACCTGAAGACAAGAAAGAATGAAGAAGGATTAATAGTGGCCAGCATAAGAATAGTGAACACATCCCAGACCAGAGCACCGCTCGTTTTAGATGACTCGCCCTTATTAACACCTCAGTCTCAGCACCGGTAGCTAACAGTTTTTATCGAACCTTCTAAAGTTAACCAAAGGAACCGGTGACTGTCAGTGGTATTCATCGACAAAGACCATATGGCGACGTGGAACTCACTAAGAGCTCGTACATGAACGTAAGCATTTCACTGGCTGTCCAAATTATAGTTTATAGCCATCGTCGAGGTGTCGAGGTGCAGTCGGCCAACTCAACGCCTATACTATGGTTGCAACGGGCCCGCTCCTGGGCGTATGGCGCCAGCCGGCCAAAAGTCCCCAAATGGGATGGCAGAGTCACACTTTCGGGTTGACCACGTGCCAGCGGAACACTAACGAGTCTTCTGTACTCAGCCCCCAATTGTTTGTCCTCGTTGATAATGGCCGCATCACAGGTGAGCAACGAGGATGACCCAGTTTCCACCCAATATACTTGTTAGTTGATTCGACCCAGTTTTTTCGTCACTTAGCGTAATGCATCTCAGAATGCTTCGCTCAGCTGCTCAGGTCGGACGTGCGAAGCTCACTGAGTTAGGAACAGTATTCCTGGTTAAGGCTTTTGATACTGGTGGTATAGACCCCAAATTCAACCGCTTCCCTACAGTGCACTGTTCTTTTTGACCGGGAAAACACAACATCCTTATCCGCGGGATTCAATCACCTTAGCTTGTTAATCCTTGCCCTGAAACTTTGTAACACATGGGGAGAACGGAAAATGTCAGCGGCCTTAGGCATCGCTGCTTTGAAGATATACAAAAGTGGCCAGTTCTAATCTACCACAACTGTTCTAACAACGTTCACTGGTGACATCAGTTGCGCAACATTTTCAACACTTAAATTAGTGGATGGTGGATGGCAGCCCTTGAACGACAAGAACAAAACCAACCCGGGAAACTTGGGCAAAAGCCTCAATCCTGTGTAGCAATCTGTGATTCTGTGAATATCATAACTTCCATGTGACTCACTATGGATAGCGTAAAACACACTCCGGCCCTGCAACCGGTGACCGCCACAAGCCAAAGGTGGCAGCCACCTCTTACAAGTCGAATCAGCTTGCACAATATCAACGCACTTCGCAAATAAACTACGCGGCCGCAACGGCTTGAGCGACAAATCATTCGAACTGAAATCAGCGCAAACAGGCATTGTCATGTTCATAAAGCATCTTGGACGCCCTGCACGTCACAATCAGGATTATCCAAGTGGCGCAGTTTACTGTGAAGGCCCCAAACACCACAATCTTTCAAGTGAATTCTATAATTTTACTGGACATGGTCAGGTATCTCCATGGACGACATAAAACAGCCTAACAAACCAAGAAGCCTTTTTTATGCCTCTCATCTAAATGGTGGTTGCTAGCGTACATTTGCCAGTCATATTTTTGCAGTCTGTGCAAATTTTATACATTAAAACTGATTATTAATAGGGGCCCGTCTTGATGAATCACCAGCATGAATGACGGGAATTTGAAATCAGCATATTCGAACCCAATCGCATTGGATGATTATGCAGACAGCTATCAACATACCAGTGACCTTGGTTGTTAGTGTTTCAGTTTTATCAAGCGTGTACTCACTTGTAGACCATAAATGCTTAGTCAACCAATTGCGCAAGCCCTTTTGCAAACTTTTGTTTATATTCGGACGCCGATAAACTGTGTCGGTGGGCGTAATATGTGCCCGTCCTCCTCTGGAATCCTGACAGTTTTGACCCAAATTCCATAAAGGGACGACGTTCTAACACTGTAGCATCTCGCTTGTTACATTGCATTGGTCCACCATAAGTTATGTGAACCTGCAAAACATTAAGTTAAAAAAACCTTACATGACAGCATTCTAGATTATGGTGTACTTGGATTCGGCATCCTTGTCGTAACACTAGCTTTTAGAGACCCAGATTTTACGAGAAACAAAATGAGCGATAAATGATTGTAGCTCCTCCCGACACGATCACATGCCCGGTCCAGGCCACAACTTGCCAAATATGAAATTTCATCTTTTCCGACATCTATTTTAATCAAGCAAGGTATCCTAAACCTGTGGGTTCACCCAAAAGTTTCACCAAAATTCAGCACCACAAAACTCAACAAATCCAGCATCTCACCAACGATCCAGAGCATTCAGCCTAACAGTTGCATCGTAATAAAGCTAAACACGGAGGAATTGAATTTTGGCGCAATTGTGCACCATCCTACTTGACCGGGTTCGAATCTTGATTGCTGCTTGTAACAGGCAGCCTTACGGCCTTACAGCCTTACGACCTTAGAGCCTTACAGCTCCTACGAGCTGGTGTTTCATAATTGGGTTAGGCCTTTCCGTGAAGACCTGTTCAGACACCTTTGCTCTATAGTTTCACAACTATGACCACAGTCATATTGCGGTCATCTACTTCGGAAACGAGGATCGACCGCACTTCAGTAGATTCAGTAAACCTATTTTTTAAGTGCTATGTTTGGAAATTGCTGCAGGCTCGTAGTGTAGCTCATTCTAGTTTATCCACTCTGGACTTCAGAAATTCGCGCCGATACTGGATATTGGTGCCATTCGAGATGTGAGGCTAAGTATAATAGAGGAGTTTGAGGCCAGTGCCCGTTATCGAGTGTTAGACAGTGCCCTTGCTGGCTGAATTGTATGACATACATCCATTCTATAAAGCGGTTCTAGAAGGCTTTGGGATCCAACGCAGGCATGAATCACATATCTTACTGGAGCTATCTACCTTTTAGAAGTGACAAATAGAGTATTCATACATCAAGTATGGCTAGAAAGTTTTGGCCGGTTCTCGCTAGGAAGAATGAAAGAAATAAGTGCACTCAGAGAATCATTTATTCAACGGAATGGTTTGACTGCCTGGAAGACAAACTCTGACCGTCAAAAAAACTCGTTAACCTTGCTTCTTCCACATTTGAACCAATGAGTCTGTGGAATAAACCTTTTGGTAGCGCATCGCCAGTTACATCTGTGAACACGCTGTCATCATCATCATCATTGACAGCATGATATCAGTGTTCAACAATGACGTTCAGCTGCTGTACAACCATGATTTAGTTGAAGAACATATTTTGAAGAAAAGAATAAAGGTGGATGGGGGAAGGGACTTAGTGGTACCTTACTACAATAATTCAGAGGTGCCTACACCTTCAGACACTCATTCAGACAATCTGGGTAGAAAATGACAACACAAACGCCGTTGACATCGATAAACAGCCATACCTTGAAACGCCTCCAAACAGGCGCAGTGAGAATCACGCGGTCCCCATTCTGGAAGGCGAGTAGCACCGGCAACACCCAAACGTTTCGTAATCTCCTTCATACCCCTCTGCCAGGTCAGGAGTTGGCCACCTATCTGTTTCCGCCACTCTAAATCAGGTATGAAAAATTTCACTCGCTTCTGCAAACGATGGTTCAACATGGCCTACCCAAAGCAGCTTCTGGTGCTGGATACATCCTTCAATGAAAGTTCCCGTTGCAGAACCGAAAATTTGCTATCTAATTTCCTCGAACAGACCAAGTCTCACAACCATACAACAAAACATCCCGCACCGTAGCCTGATCCACACGTCCCTTTAGATTCAGAGATATACCGTTTTGATGCCATAGGTGTCTTGTAAGTGGCCTGTTCAGTAGCTGCATGTTCACGAGCATAACCTTACGCTTTTGAAAAGTGCATACCATCTAAAACACATTCGTCCACTCTCCGAAGACAAGAACGATGTGATCTGCATATTCTAGACCGGAAAGGTCTTTTTCATAGGTTATTTGAACTAGGGGTTTTGAAGATATTCTAGCGTTCGTCTCGTTATCTGATTGATCATAAAATTACATAAGAATGGAAATAGTTTGATTGTTGGTCTGTTCGCTGAGCTTGGCAGTTGGATTGCAAACGTTTCATCACCAATCGAGGTGACATCATCAGTGCGGGGTTGAGTGGGTGAATTCCTCCTCTTCAGCCTGTGCTTATATGGCTCCTAAAACAGCATCTGGTAGTTCTGAAGTGGGTCTTCGCCTAGTTTGATTGGACCCTTGTGAATATAGATTGTTTCCAGCAATCTGTTGGTCCACGTTGAGTTACGCGCAAAACACCAAAAGCCAAAGCGTTCAAATGGAGGTTTGTTTACAAATGCGGTACTGTAAATACAATAATAAAAATAACAAAGCTTTACAAACCTCAAATCGTGGGACTACGCCGGCTTCAATACACCGGTTTAGGAACTGCTAATTCCTAAAGGATCCCAAAGTCCACACCGACTTAAAGGCACGTGTCAACAAGACAACGAAACCACGTGATGACTTAAACAACACGTGCAATGACAAGGTCAAAGAACGGTTTACGTTCAGGTCAAAAACAAGAAAGTTGGTATAGGCGCAAAGGCGGAATAACAAAAACTGGGAATAACGTTGTACAAAATAAGGATAGGAGAAAAGAATCAACAGTGAATCTGACCTGGTGTCAATCTCTTGTGTCTGTTTGTTTCATTTGGCGTTGAATTGAATTGAATACGCCCAACAGTCACCTCGATTGGTGATGAAACGTTTGCAATCCAACTGCCAAGCTCGGCGAACAGACCAACAATCAACCAGCGCACCCGAGCTACCTATATTCCACAACATTGCCAATGGAAATAGTGTTTATCCCTGACGGACACCGATTTGCTTACGAAAGTGCTTGGAGAGTTCGCCGTATACTCTCACACGTCCGGAAGTGTGAGAATACGAAGAAATTATTATGTTCACAATTTTCCGAGGCATTCCTTGATGGGCAAACAGTTAAAGGGGAACAGATTGATCAGCCGAGTTGAACGTGGCCTGGAGATCCAGAAATACCAAAATCATGAGTCGTCTGTACGCATGTCGTTGTTCTGGCACCTCACGGAGTATGAAGATTGGATCAACGCAACCCACAGCTGGCCGGAATCCTGCTTGCTGCTCTCGAGTTAGTGTTTCACGAGGCATCATAAGGCGACGAAGCACAAGTGACGCCAGGAATCTCGTTACAACGGGAGTTAAGCTGACCCTGCTGTGGTTATCGCACTTACTACGAGCCTCTTTTTTGAAAATGGGCAGTTTCACCGACTCCTCCCAGTTGTCTGGAACCTTCTCCTTTTCCCAAATACCGGCAAACAAACCACAAACTCGGAGTACTTGGTTAGTTTGGATGTTGAAGTCACCGGGAGTGCAGACATTTACACAGTGGGGCCGGACTGTTCACTGTTAGCGTTTTCAATGTGTCTAAGTGTTGGTAGCTCGGATAGGCCAATTGGCTGTCGGCCAGGTGGCAGTTGATCTGTTCACCGAGCTGGTTAATTGGATTGAAAACTTCTTGTCACCAAGAAAGTGATACCAAACGGCGCGCTGACAATTTCTGATCGCATGGTGACGTAAAGTTCGCAATGCAGACGCCTAGCTCGGCGAAGATTTCAGCAGCTATCTAACCACCGACCAACAGTTAGCGTTCAGCGTAGCTAAAAGACAGGACACATCGTCGCCATTCGGAGATGGAGGAACGCATCGGTGAATTTCAGTTTAAGCCAAACTAATTGAAAAGCAGTAGTACATAGGTCGACGGCAAGAGGGTGATAATCGTATAAGAAACTATGTATGGACGCACAACGCCCTAGAATTGGAGGTAATGGAAAAGCGCATGGTTCCGAAATTGTAGTTGGTTGAGGTCAGTTGACGGAGTATAGAGATTTTGTCGATGCAACCCCTACCAGGCCGGAACCCAGCTTGCTGCTCTCGAGTCAGTGTTTCACGAGGCACCAAAAGGCGATGAAGAAGAAGTGACAACAGCAGTCTCGTTACAACCGGAGTTAAGCTGATCCCGCTGTGGTTAAAAAACCCAATACGAGCCCCTGTTTTGAAAATGGGCATTATAACCGACTCCTTCAAGTTATCTGGGCCACTCTCCCTTTCGCAATTTACAGGCAAAAAGATCAGGCAATTGCTCACCCCCGTCTTTGAACAATGCGGATGGGAGGTCATCCGGACCAGAAACTTAGTGGCGCTTGAAGAAACGTATACAGTCATAGACATCGGAGGCCGTAGGGTTCACCATCTAGGGTTCTACGTCAACTATGGGCGCCGGATAAGTGACAGCTGGTGACCACGATAAATGTTGTTCAAAGTATTCGGCCCACGGGTCAAGACGTTCCGCTTTATTTAAGATGGTCAGTCCATTCTGATCCTTGATGGTTTTGCCCACAGACGGTTTCCGGGGGCCGGTCGTCGGTCAAATGAAAAAACATTCGGGCATTACCTGCCTTCTGGGCCTCTTCCGTTTCCTTAATTTTCTGTGTCCACCAGAATTCACGGTCAGTTCGCCCGCTCACTTTCACTTGACGTCTGATAATTCGTCGCGTCAAGTTATGTTCGGGACCGGCTGGGATACATCTCCGAGATTTAAGCAGTGCCACTTTTCGGTATGATATCCAGTGCTTGAGTATGTCTGGTGGTGCTGTGTCACAAGCAAAACTCTCAGCACTGTGCAAAGGGATGACGATCTCGTCCCAGTATGAAGCCACATATAATGGTGGAGCATTTGAAAGAGATTTCAGAAGTCTGTTCTGGTATATTCGCCTAACATTCGGATCTGCCTGTCCTTCAGTTGCCAGGCAATTTTTTCGCACCTTACGCGGTCCTGAAAAACGAGGAGAGAAGCGACTCCGGCCGAGTACGTGGTAAGAATCCAGAAAAGTGTCCCAAAACGACCGGCAGTCAGTTATTGATCCGGGCCATCGGTACCTAATGGCAATATGATAGATTTGACTTCATGGTTGGCCCGCCTTGGAGGAACACCAGCTATTTCGGAAGTTGGCACTGCATAAAAGCAACCCATGTTCAGCACACAGCTGAAGTAATCGTTCATCATTGTCCGTACGTACTTAGTCCAGTCCATGTCAGCCACCTAACCAGGTCTCAGATGCACTAAGCCTGCCCACTTGTGCATTCGGAACTCCGACAACCATAACGATATCTGAGCTTTTAGCTCGCCACAACAGGGCATTCAGGGTGCCGTAAAACTCGTCTTTGACGGCGTCGGAGCTACAGTCAGTTGGGGTGTAAGCAGACACGACAAACAGGCATCGATCAACTTCCTCCTTGTAGGACTCCTTCACGGACGTTGCCAGACGGACCGCGCTGAGATGGCTATCAACGGGTATCCAGTCAAGCAAGGATCCTTCCGCCCGATACCTTGGAACGGTACCGATCCCTGCACATCCTGCTGCAGCATTAGCTGGATCGCCAGAGTTGTGCAGCCGGGCTCGAGTGGAGTGATGGGACGGTTAGCTGAAACACTGTGCTTGCATCTTGAATTCTCGTTTCGGAGACACTGCACACATCAATGTCAGGCAAGTCCAGTGCGAGAGCAAGAGCAGCTTGTTGTTCTGCTTGCTACCGAGTGCGGATATTGGATGTAGCCAGATAGACCGGGCGTCGAGGCTTGAAGAGTGATCTCGAGATTCCTGCAGATGTCGAGCATGTGACGAGCAGATGTTGCAGGTAAAACCGATGCAAGGCGAACGAAATCATCAGACCTTAGTTCCAACCCTCAACCTGGAGGACCAGGAGTCCGTGTTTGTCAGACTTCTAACCGTTGACAGACCTAGTATGAGAGATTCCACGCGCGGACACTTCACTTGTGTTTCGAAGTGCCGTGCTTGCAGTGGTTGCTGGCCTGACTTTATTCCATGTGAGGTTATAGTCTCCAAAGCTTTATTACTTCTGTTTTAGATCTTGACACTCAAGTGTAGAATTTATCGCAGCTTTTATCGCCAGAGTACCACAAGAATTAAAGTTGCGTAACATATCAAGAACAAAAACGATCTTTTGCATACGCTGTTACTCTGTTGTGCTCCAAATTCCGTCAAATGTCGTTGAGTTGATAGGGTTTTGACGCAAAACACAGCTTGAACCTTTGTCTTGACCTATTTTCATAGACTTTTTCGAGAATAGATGGCGTGTTGTTTTACGAATTCAATTGTGACCATGGCCCGTTTAATAAATTATCTGATACAATTGCATCGAGATTTGGTAGTTTACTCCTGTTTTGTTAAAGACGCCAGGAATATCCGCACTAGTGCGAGTATATTTGTGAAGCCCTCTGTGAATTAAGATCCGAGTATTTTCTTGATTTTTTTTATATATTCACCATCAAATACCTATTGACATCTTAACCCTTGGCACCCATATGGATTTGAGGTGATGAGGTAGGCGGACGAACGTTTCTGTCGCAAACAATCAGCTGGCTTAAACATGGAGACAGGACAATGCACATCGGCAACAGTCACCTGTGTATCGGCTCCTCTTTGCCTCATTAAGGTTTTGATCATTTCGCTTAGTTTGATCAGTACACATGCATTCACTATCCACTTTGTTTAGGCTGCTACCACCCACATCATCTGCCGTGTTTACGACCTTGACCCGCATCGGGTCAAGTTGCAGCTGTCAAGCTTGAGTGGTCGTATGTGATTTCACACCATCGACGCAGCACACACACACACGCGCAAGATAGGGAAAAAGCGAACTCTCTAGGTCTAGGGACAATCAAGGAACACGTGGAGCAGTTATACTGCAGAGCAAGCACCTGCTTCTGGACCCTTAATTAAGAACTATTATCAACTGCGCTCGAACGATAATTCTCCTTTTGGTTTACTTCCATTTGGCATCGTGTTTATGTTATACAAGGTAAACCTAGCAATTGTAAGCTATTGTCTTGCGCAGTATAAACTGTTATTAGTAAATATCACCACCTGATTCTTAATTTGACGGTTTACAACCACGACAATAATAATTGGTCGGCCCAGCCCGACAGCTGGCCCATTCATTTACGTTTACTAATACCTGTTTATCGTCAAGGTAATGCCGTCATTCGTTTGGTCTTTTAATTTCCAAAGCAATACCACGTATCTCCAAGAAAAACATGAATGTCCTATCGGGAGCCGTCCAGTAACCAGTGATCAAGATAGTACTGGATACTTTTGCGGAATTCCATCAACTATATGGTTAGTG
Organism: Clonorchis sinensis; assembly: GCA_003604175.2. NCBI lineage: Eukaryota > Metazoa > Platyhelminthes > Trematoda > Opisthorchiida > Opisthorchiidae > Clonorchis > Clonorchis sinensis. The sequence continues at coordinate 14,819,659 of CM030371.1, forward strand.
GTATTATGATTTTCAGGAAGAAGTGGAGCAACTTTACCTGAGGTCTGGATGGTTACTTTCAGCGGGAAGACCGGGGAGTACGTTGGTGTGTCCAAAGACCGATCCTAAAAGGGCACGTCGCTTAAGTGGTACGCAATTTATTGTGAATCCATTGTAATTCAAGATGTTAGACCAAACCGTGCTAGAGACTTGACCTTCCGCAGCAGTCATGTGCACAAGTAAATATCTAGCGGTAATGAGTTGATCATAGCTCCTGTTGAAGAAGAGCCACACAAAGCTTTATATTGCATCCCTCAAGGTACAGTCTGTGGACCGCACTTCCCGGGATATAGACATGTAATAAATTAGCTGCATGTGGTTCAGCTCAGTCATTGTTTAAGAAATTAAGTAAGAGTAGAATTTGGGCTCAATGCTTCCCCTCCTTGTTATTTCGCCCCATCTGGAGGCACACCATTCAAGTGACGGCAAGGTTAAGGCAAGTCAAATAACTTTTTGCATACTACTTGTGACATTTAAGCAGCTAAAAATGTAAACTGATTTCCACTCATCCTCCCATAATAGTGACTGCTGATGATTAAAGCAATTTTTCATTTTCGTTACTGAATATCGCCGCTTGCGGTGGTGTATTTAGGGTTCATCATTGAATTCAATCCGTTGCTTACATGAAATTCATCTGCAGAATTATAGCAATCAGGTTAATGCCGGCCATGATGAGGAAAGACGTTAAGGTAAGCATATAAATCCATTTGCCGAGCCTTCTTTCTATTTATCTGACAGGCTGAGAAGTTTCAGCCTCTTCTATTATTGCAGCGGAGATACCAGAACCTTGCTCTTTGAGTATTTTTAGCCACCTTAATTAGGCGTCTTTCTAGCACATGATTTTATAGCCAGACTTGTCTAAAATTGTTTTAGTTTAGGAAATATGGTTTGCTGGAATTGCGGAGTTGGGCCTACTAATGTGCCCAAAGAGGGACGAAATCGGAAGTCAAAGGGTTTTAGTCTATCGATCGATAAACCTTCACTTAGCAGGACAAATAATTTGTGGTCAAACCATTTTAATGTCAGTCTTCGAGACATTCGATTATCTGAAGACGATTTTTTCTAACAAGTGCTAGATTAAGGTTCACAATTCGCATTTCAGCACTTAGTGGCAGAAATTGCATGGTCATATCAATCTAACAACATGGACCTGTGCAAGTTGGACATTACCGGTACCTATTTAACAACCAGAGGTTTGTAACGGCCTGTTCACCAAGTCTTTCTAGTTCGAACATCCAGTCTGGATTTACAGTCGAGATTCTGGCGCACTTAGAACCATTCCTGCCTAATTCACAAGGTCTGTCCACAGGGTTTGTACAGTCATCTGTTTATTATTCCACCTAAAATATCACCGTATTTTGATGGAGCTCGCTGCCAACAGCTTCAGTCTTTCGTTTTTGCGTAGCAATCAGCAGAAATTTTGAATACTGGAGGTATTTATTAGGGTGTTTGGGGCAGCCACCTCTACTACGCAAACTTGTCACTCTTAGCTAAAGTCCAATAGGCCAGTTGAAAGCTTCTAGTATTGGTCGAACGACAGTAAATAGAAATTCTGAAGAGAACACAAAAAGTGGATAAAAACAGGAAAAAACATGGGCTTGGAACAACAGATATATCGGAAGGCTTGCAATGGACGTTAGGGGCCAAATTTTAAACATTCCTCGGGACCAGAGATTTGGTATATTTGACATCATTGCGCCTGATAAGGAGAAAAATATGGTGTCTTCATTTCAGTTAGCAAGGGCTTCAGTCAATGCGGCTTCTTTCGGGAGGGGAGGCTTGCGTTTTATATTATAAGGACGATACTGAGAAATTCTGCCTAACAAAAAGTGAAGTTTTCTGTCTCCCTACCAGATTTTTTGGAAACAAATGAAATAAATCAGCCTTACAATCGGCTTACGTCTTTGACCCTCGAAAGGTTCATGCTTACTGAACCAAGTACATTCCGAAGTAATTAGGTCCCCCAAGATCAGTGCACTGAAAAACAAAAGATCATGTCTCTGCAAGAACTCAGAAATTCCTATTCTTCTACATCGCCAGCGCTTGATGCGATAAAATCGCTCGAAACAAACGGAACTGCTTAACTGTTTCACTATAGGTACTCTGTCCATGCTGTGCTGGGTTTTCCGCGAATAATAAAATGTTCACTGCTATTCCACAATCTAGTGACTGACACGATCGCCTTCATCTGACGGCAAATAATGATGGGCGTCTGAGCAGCGCAAACTAATTGTTCGGTTTATTGCAGGCAGTTATGTGCGTTCCAACTGATCTATTCATTCTATTTGTGGGTTTACACGACACTGCAGCAATGACATGGGGCCAGATTACGACGTTGGACTGACCGACCAGCCTTCTTCGATTTGACATCCACCGATTTGGGAGCCGAATGTGACAGAAGCCGACCGTATCAATTGTACGCCACTAGTGTTGTGTACTGAATTATCGACACATCTAGATTTCACTTCCCTTAGCTGACGTTCATCGGTTCAACAAATTTCGTGATGCTCTTTAAGTCTCACCTGTGGTGCACTCTCTACGTTGTATCGAATTCTTGTGGCCGAATAAATTTTTGTGGTTCCGTGGGTCGTTTGCATCCAGAATCATGTGTGTACATTGATTTTTCACCCATGGTGATAAGTCCAACTACAGCGACCAAACGCTGGCGATTTCGATGTTTCGTATGCTACATCACTCAGCACAACTGAAATAGCAAGGTTGGGAATAGAGAACCTCTAATGTAGTTCAAACGATGAAATAGCAAGGTTAAGAATAGAGAACCTCTAATGTAGTTCAAACGATGCAGTGTATGTTGTGATGCGTTTCGTGTGATCCCTAATCTTGTGGACACATCTGGTCCAATGTTATGAAGATATCTGGTCCAGTGGTTCAAAGTATTGTTTAGCAGCATACGTTACACTGGGGCGTGGATTGAAACAACCCGAATGAGGGAACCAAAAAACCTGAACTTGATAAGTGAATGGTTGTGAAACGACATGGGATGCCCCGCCACTGGGTAGCTTTATTCACATGATCCTTAAGTGAACTTCTGGCCCGTTATTTGGTCAACTTTACATGGAGTATCTTTGCCAAAAGCGGAGCACGTGAACCAGAGAGTTTGCAGTCGTCTTGGCATGAATAGCGAGTGGTAGGCATTCCCAGTTCTTCAGCAAACTACGTCCCACTGTGCCAGCTTACAACCAGTGTTGGGTTCCAAAGCCTACTACCTGAACTCTACTGACTTACTTGAACATGCTGTGTTATAAGCCACAACTCATGCAGTCAAATGACCGGTAATAAGAGCTACAGTTAACAGGTACATTTAAAGAAGGGACAAACGAGTTGCGCGTTGTTTCTTCTGAGTTCAACCTAGTTGTTGAACTTCTGTAGTCAGCTGGCCTGTCAAAGGACGCTTGGAGCAAGTTGATCGTTCTGGTTGACTGATTGCCATTATATCTTTTTCGTTCACAACGGGAATCAAATTGCTTTTGTCATCTGTCCAGGACGAACGGATCTGTATCACAAATGATACAGCAAGGCTACACTGTTTGCCTGAGTAGAACTTGTAAAGGGTCTTTTCTTAAAATTGTTCCTTCCACACCCTCCTATGTGGCTTAGTTGCTTTGCTTATTTGCTGTTTAGTTGCTTTTTTTACTTTTAAAGTTGCGTTATTGCACTTTGTTATTCGTCTAAACCGAAGTAGCCCATACGATCACTCAAACAGTTAGTGATCCTGTCAATCCACTTCACGTAGTCACATATGTTGACTGGCTTTTCAAGAGATTTCTCAGATGGACTTTACAGACGACTTCCCAGATGGAAGTTTCATTCATCGGGTGCATTTTATTCTTCCCTGAGCTAGCTAGTGGCATGAAGAGACTCATGCGTATACGTGTCTGCCCCTTGTATGATCTTGAGATTGTCTGATTCGAGAGATCCAAACTAAGTGGGTGATGTGGATTTTGAAGACAAATTCTCTTCCCCAAATATCACGCTTTATGCTTACTTTAGTGTTTGTGTATTTTTTTTAACTTGAAATCTCGAGAAAAGTACACAGGAGATACTGCAATTTGTATGCTTTTTATAGTTTGATACATCTATCGCCGACCGATCGCCACTATCACCTCTGTGCATCGCAGTCAGACGGAGTTAATTATGGAAGAGATTCATCCGATATTCATTTGAGACTCTTGTTAATACCGAATCAATTTGCAAGGTGATTCTAGAAGTACAAATGTGTACGACATCGTGAGCAAGACAAAAATAATATTGCTGGAAACGTGGAAACTACGCTTAGCAGATGAGCTCTTAGAAGCCCAAATCCGGTAGTTGACCGTCTTAGAGCCTTGTGAGTAGTGTTCGACGAAGCTGCCAGCAAAAAGTGTAAAGTCGCCTGTCGACCAACATGCCGAATGGATCAGAGAATGAGCGTCATCAGTCATCTTCTCTATGTACTAGGTCAACATGACAGTGCTGGTCTGCTCACCAAAGGTAACTTTTTGCAAATCATTTGCCATTTCAGCAGGTTACACACGCCGATGTTCTGGAGAAAAACTTGTTAGTTTCGTTTTGAAGTGAAAACATCGCAAAATGCATTTCGCTTTCTTCATGATAAAGAACGTAGTTTCTTTGCAAGGGTAGATAAACCAATATGAATCTCGAGATAGTTGGATAGTCTGAGAAGGCTTCCCTATTACGAAGCAACACTGTTTATCTTGATGGTAGGTCCTCCTTGGGAGTGTTCTTTCAACGGAAACAGGTGTGTTTCTCCACTCTAGGCAAGCAATTTTGGCTGTTTGTCTGCAATGAGGATATGACAAAAAAGCAGTTTGCTTGGTTTATTATGTGCCAGTTTTCGCATCCAACGCCGGATTGTTTTTTCCCAGCTCACTAACCACAACTCGACCAGAATCTCCAGTAATGCATTTCACAAATTCGGACCGATTCGATGTAGAAAGATCAGTTTATGTGTCACCTGCGTTTTGGACGAAGCAGCGCCAAAACTTGCGTGTTATGTCCAAATAAGCTGCGGATGGTGTCTAACTGGAACCGTGTATGTCGTTGAATAAGATTGTTTGTATGAAACTGATGCAATAGCGGGCGATGTCAATTGTATGATATGGTTTCGGTTAGCGTGATCAATCGAAATAAAACACCACCCAATGGAACAAAGTTCTTTCACTTTTTAGTGATTTCTTTCGTAATATCTACCTTCCCGGGGCAGCCACACTGTGTACGTGTCCAAATTGTGTTCGTAACTCCAAAGTGCAACCTTTTTGGCAACCACCTAATTTGCCTACACTCTTCGGAAACCGACTACTTTGTCGTTCTCAGTATACGGTAAAATCTAAAACCAGTTTGGGTACACCATGGAGGACATTCCCATCATATAACATGAAACAAACAGCGTAAAAATGTCGGCAGCTGGTTACAGAAAAGATCGCACCAAAAAACTCATCGGTCCTGCTCATCTGTGCGAGTAAACGTCCGCAGCCATCTAAGATGACCCGATGAGTTCAGATGAAGACAACAGGCCTTGGTTAGCCGAGTTCTCTAACATTTAACTACATTTGATTGTCACTTTCCGGATATTGAACAATTACGTTTTCTTGCAGTCGTAAAGAACAGGGAGTATCTGGATTTATTGGCCTGAGAACAAGTGTCATTGCACCAAAGTTCTTTAATGGTTTGAGGTAACTGTTGAAGTCAAAATGCGTTAACTTCTCAACGCACCTCACCCGACTTTAGAAAAAGAGATAGTTGGAGCTCATTTGCTAGTTTAAATTACTTGACCCAGACGCTCTATGGATTCCATGGTAACAAGTGTCATATTATTATCCTTCCACATAGTGTGTAGCTCACGGGTAACTCCGAGGTTCCGTCGTGTACGTGTTCAAAAATATTGATTTTTTGTGGTATAAGTAGTATGAAACAATCAATCGTAGACCTCGTATAGCCAATCAGTGATTCCGCTATATTTTTGGATCATTAAGAACACGTCTTTTGCGGAATTTTGGATAGTCCATGCCTAACTAGCATGACACTGTTGCAGAAAACTCAGCTACAGTAACCGCTGGAACTGGAGACATGATGGAATCTATCAAACCCAACGCCGTATTATCATTCCTACAGATAATATGTGGCACATAGGCTGTCTTGAGATTCTTTTGCGGGGTAGCAGGGTTCATGTGAAGTTCGGAATGTGTCGTATTCAATCATTTCGCTGAGTGACACTAAACGAATTTTAGAAGGAAATTGATATCGTTCCCCATACAATTCAAACTTATTAATGCTACTCATCAGAGACTTTTGGCCTAATGGTATGCTGTTCAAACACTAACCACAGATTCACAGTTTGCGATCTCCCCAAAGGCCAGTGTGGTGTGCGGCTTTGATAATTCCTAAACCAAAAAAGACAGCTATACTGTACTTATAAGTTTTTCATAGGTTATAAACTTTAGTTACTGGCTGTCTCCTCAAAATATTCTCACTAGTTGTAAGCTGCTCTGCCAAGAAAATATAACATTCTACAGATCCAAAAATTCAAGAATACAGTCAAGCAATACACCGAACCGAACTACCATATGATATCACAACAAAATCAGGGCCTTATTTTATAAGGATTATCATCAGTGGTCAGTTGACTCCTCCTTCGTTATGGAAGCGTCTAATGACATATAAACCTGGAATGTTTGTGGCATTTAGGGTCGTCCGAGAAGTTCCTACTTTAAAAAGGATAGTGAAGTATAGTAAGTATCAGTTAGCAGTAAGCAAAAACAACCGAAAGATTCATTATCAAATGGAAATTCATTTGGTTGGGTGGACTGGGAGGGTAGTTGACCCAGTCCGCTGTCAATCCACTTGGTCGTTTGTTAAACGTTACCTCAGAGTAAGTGCTGAAGCCTATCCACGGATATCCGGGACTTACAAAGAATTTAAGCTTGGGTACTAGTGGTGGGATAAGTGAGGAAAGTTGTTACAAAATAAGTTAAAAAACCACTCATTTGCCTCTGGTTATGGATGTTGTAACATCGGCTTTCGGATGCTTCTATCTATTCGCCGACAGACTCCTTGCTGCGGACGTATTCATTTAAGGGCGAACACTGTGATTCCGATTCATTCAAAATAACTACCACACTAGATCTATGTGCGTTAGGTTGGTTGAAAAAGTCTTGCATGCCGTTTCTGGATCGTCGAAACTGAAATTGACTCATTCAGTAGAAGCAATTTGATAAGCAGATTTCCCTGTTTAGTGTTTTTTAGGTTGTGAAATCCCATGTTTGAAACTCTGATGTACAGAGTTATTTTTGCAAATTTCCGTTGCTGATCGTCCCAATTACTTGCAATCATTTGAGGAATTAATCTAGTGTAACGGTCAACCTATATAAACTCTGAAATATTTATGTCCACAGCCTGCACATATCGATGATTGTTGAGTGCGATCTACTCACCTGCAATATGGTTTGTTATCTATAACGTAACACTGTCCACGGTAGCAGTAGTCGTGACATGGATGAACTGAAACAAAGAAGAATTAACAGTTAACCTTTCAGGTCATATAAAAACGAGTTTTGCGAAGTTGTCTTGAAAAAGTGCAGAAGTTGACACGCAATAGACAACGTTGGTGTTCTATACTAGCCTGAGTGTCAGCATTTGACAGAATGTTTACAAGAACCTGCTGCATAAATATGACAAGTAGCTCCGCACAGAATGCTCCCAAAGTTATCTAGACCAGACTGCGCATTTTGACTCATAAACAGCTAGGCCTTCCAGTCCTTTGTGTAACGTACTGAAATATGAGTTTCCAATGAACCGCTTTGGTCTTCTACTCTCTCCCTCATTTTTTCATCGTAATCGGTCAAAACGGTCATTTAAAATATATATGAATTGCTGTTGAACACTTTTGAAAGGAATAAAGAAATGTTTGAACCACAGAATTTTGTGGTGCTCCAATTTGGAACAAGTTTTTGAGAACTTATTCAGGATACGCCATAAAGAAGATCATTCTAATAAAATCTTGGTCGCCTACCTTCATGGCACAAGGGTTTGAACGGGCGACCGGAGTACAACAACATCAACCACTATTTTTAAAAATGTCCTTCACAACCACCTCTGTGAAGCAATTTAGGGAACAAACGCTCTTATCTAGGCTGGTATAGGAAACATAAAAACCAATCCGGTCGGAATGATGGGAGCTAAAGTCGAATTTCTGGAGCAGCTGTCGAAATTCGTCACCTTCCTCAGATGATGCCTAGCGCGAACGAGTTTCTAATAAAAGTTCATGTACAGCACAATTGTACTTAGTGTTAATCAGCTGCCTAACACTGGAGTAACTTTGGAGAGTTCAGAGAATAGATAGCCCATTATATGGTCCTTTCAAGAAGTGAAGTTGTTCCAGCGCTATGTTCATTTTGCAGTTTTGCGTCTGGCTTCAAAATAATAAGAATCATATTTTTATAAGTTTAGATTATCAGTAAACCGAAAGCAAACTGGGATACTGATAGGTAACTACCTTTTCATCTCTCTAAACTGTGCGGATAGAAGCCAACGACTCTAGCCCCAGAGGGAGTGCTTTGTATGTTATCACACGGACCTCGCTTCAAGTGTGCGATTTCACAAGCGTTGTGAATCCCTTTGCTGATTTGCGCGAATTGTGATGCTAAAAGTTTCCGTCACAAGGTTTCAAGGGTCAGGTAAAGGCTGTATTTTTGTAGTTATGAGAAATGGCCAGATGATTTGAGATATCTTTAGGTATTAGACTTCTGATGTCTAAAAAGCGTCGCTAGTGTCAGATGACATCAAAGACTTCGCAATGGGATGATTAGAAAACGGGTATTTGGTTGTTCTGTGGGTACTTCAGCCACGGGGAACATCTAGCATAATCAACTACAATTAGTGAAACATGTGTTACGCATATTGAGACTTTGTCTGGTGAGATAGGTAGTGTCCCACGTAGTTTTTTCAGATTGGCACAATTGCAAGGAGGAGAACGTATGATTTGACAGAAGGGTGTGAAGGAAAAGACAAGATTTAGATCTTGTTGGTGTGTTCTATTTTGTGATCCCCATAACCATTTTCCTGTACACTTGATTGAAGCGTTACAAGAACTGGTGGTTAATCAATTTCGGCAGTATTCGTGTTGTTAAGCTCCTCCAAGATTTTCCGATTAAGCGAGGTTCTCTGGACGCAAAGTCATACGGTTATCTGCGATGGGAATGTAAAGGCGGTAAGACGTTTTATTCAAGCGACCACTATGGCCATATTTATGGAATAGATGTTGCCTACGACGGTGTCAGGCAAAGATGTCCTCTGCAGCCCTTTCTCTTCACTTTCTGAATCGATATATTGCTTTAAGCTTCCTCCACTTTTAGAACGCCGGTATTTGCCCTCCTCTTGGGTATGACCCTTCAGAAGCGCAAACTCTCTTAAATAACCTAGGTAATTCTGATGCAGAGTTTGGGATACCGTTCACATCATAAGTGTAAAATGCTGCTGCATGACTGGGTGGGATCAAACCCAAGGCTTATGCTTCCAGGCGAACCGATCGATGTGTTAGATGAGCTTGTTTACCTGGGAAGCTGCATAAATCCCTGGAGGTTTAGCGAAAGAGGAATTCACTCCCCTTATTGGGAAGGCCAGGCAGCGTTTGCTAACTCCAACTTTTTGTGGCACCGATGAGACATCAGCTTGGATGTCAAGGGTAGAATGTACAATGCCGCGGTCCAATTGCCTTACTTTATGGATAAGAGACGTGAACACTGCGTGTGAAATATCTTTAAAGGCCCTCTGTGTTTCACTGTAGGTGTCCCCGCACCATTGCGCGAGTCTGGTTGGAACACAAGATCAGTAATGCTGAGGCACCGCACATGATTTCCAGGAAAGGTAGCTCTCCCTCGACCACATGTTACACTGGTCAGGTCATACAACAAATGTAATATGGTCGGTCTTCATTGGACTGGAAGCTGTAGCTAACTAAATCGGTTTGTGTATCGGAATTCATGTGGACACCCTTGCTGAGATAAATGCTATCTGATCAGTGCAAATTAGGAGATACCGAGTGTCGGCTACGCCAGCCATATGTGCTGCTGTGGGGCTTCTTTTAGTACGGTGACTAATTTGGGGGAGTGAAGGCCGCTACCTCTCAGTTTTGTGTACTTTGGTCTTGTTGAGGCTAGCAAAAACGGAGTTATATTCAGCAGACAGATGAACAAAATACTGTGAACTGTTTGCTCAGGTTCACACTTTCAAAAATTGACTCTTGTCCCTGAAGATGCCAAGCATCCAGTAGGTTAAACTGATCAATCCAGGTTGCATAAAATTAACAGGTTTTCGTTTGCGTCACTGCAGAAACAAGCTAGTGCGATGGAGATTGCATTAAAGCGTGTGACGCTACTTGACTGGGACATCCTGACTGGCGGGTCAAACGATCGTCACAACCAGGACAGTTACTGAGTCGTCGTTAGAAGGGTCGGACACACCAATCACATCGCTCAAGTGTGAACACGTTTGCCTGTTCAGACGTGAAAATTCAGATGCGTCCAGCTTGCGCTGGTGGAGTAGTGGTAACACGCTCGCCTCGTATGTCAGATGTCCGGGGTCCAAATCCGGGCACAGCCAATGGATGTGTACTGCTGATGAGCTCTAATAAGAGCGAAACTAGAGTCCAGTGCTTCCCTTTGGCGTGGACTCACCGGAATAATTGCGCCAGAACAGGAGGACGACCATTCAAACGAGAGTGGTGTGAATATGAACACAATACCTATCCCGCAAAACCCCACAACTGCAAGCATTGGAAATAGTCCGTCCGGCTACGGAACATCTGCCTTGGTTCATGTGATTCGGTTGAAATTCATAAGATGCATTCACATTTGCAAGCCTGAACTAATGTTTTTGAAGCATACACCACACCACCGAGTTTTTATATAAAATTGCATTGAGTTTAGTATCAACAAATCCACAGCCTCGAGGGACCTCAGAAGAACTATAAAGACCCGTGTTCTCAATATATATGAATGATGGCCAAGAAAAGAAAAGAAAAAGAAAAAAAGAAAACTTGCTTTCTTATGCGATGAGCAGTCACGTGTAAACAACGTTTTGGACAGTTCACCAGGATAGTACAGTTGTCGTAATTTGAATAAAGCCTGAAAGGTTGGTAACTCCTAAGAAACCGAAATATGGTCCCTTACAATTATTTGGATGATTTGATAAGTTCGTCTTCGTTTGGTTGAATTTTGTTGACATATTTCATGGGAGATATTCGTTTGTCACGCGTCCTATATATGGGACCAGATGGCACTATCAGATTGTTTGTGTTCAATCTATCTTGTTCACCCTCCTGTCACGGCGCAGATGTTCTGGTTAGTCAACAAGGACGCGGCAAAGCAATATACTAGTGTTCATCTGCAATGAGAACGCTCGGTCGTGCCGGGATTTGAATCCTGGACACTTACCTGTTTGAGGACAAGACAAACACCTCGTTCAAGGATGAGTATGGTGGCCTGTTTAGACATGGTGGTGCAGGGGCATCCGCTGTGCCTTGTAAATCTCTACTATCTTGTCAAATGCTCGGAGGTGAAAGTCATGGATGGCCATGGATGTGGAATTTACATGAGCTCCAACAAGAAGAAACACAGAGTCCAGTTTTCTTCTCTTTGGTATTAATTGATCAGGATCAGGTCCAGACGACATTATAGTAAATTCCACAAATTCCAAAAAGCTCACAGCAGCTCACAGCATCAGAGTGATCGAGATCTAGAAAAATGTTTAACACAAAAATCCATATACTTTCACCAAAAACTTCATTTTTTTAGATGTACCTACTAGCTTTATTCCTTTTTGAGCCAGACAAAGTGTGACGTGGAGAGCTGTTAACTGTTAATTTCGAAGTCATTCAGAACAATTTTCAGTGGCAAAGACTATGCGATGTACATTCAGCCTTACTGTCCTTGTTCAACTGTATTCTGAAATCCCAGAGTTGAGAGATATTTAAAGTCAAAGAGTGAGGTTTTTGATTTCCAGGCCGGATGAATCTGTCCAATTACCTTAAGGAAAAAGTCGAACATGGATCGAAATGGCGAACAACAGAAATTCGTTCAATACTACTGAGACAAAAGCCGTTGGGTTTATCATACGGTTTTATATGTGCGCAGCCTAAAAACGAATTACAAAATATGAAACAGGGGAATGGACCTGAGGGTGCCTTCAGAGCTGCAGGGTTTATGTGCGGGCACCGTGTATCTGATAAATGTTTTTCCAAACTATCCAAACGGTGATGGATTCGTTGCAGCTCTGTCTTGAAGTGGTCATACTCATTTGTATTGTTTGTTGTTTGTTGACTTTCACCGCCATCCTGATGAACTCCTTCGGTGTTTGTTTGGTTGTCTGCTGCCAGATGGTGCAATCTAGATAAGGGTGTCAATGATGCAGATCCGAGGTCAGAACAGTTAAGAAAGGTAAACAGCGATTTTCGCTTCAATTCAGTTTTGCGTTCAATAGTATATGTGAGTCGAATTTTAAGTGAGTGTCGAAAAATAGGGTGAAGGTTGGAAAGTGATATCATTTCCCTTCACCATACAGATTAAAGCAACTAGAGGGGCCATATTTGAAGCGGAGAAAAGGAGTTTACTTCTCTTGTTAGAGGGGAGTTCACGCCTAATCTTGGGAAACGTGAAACACACTGTCTATCCACGGAAATGGAGAACTGTATTGCTTTGCTGAACAAGGATAACACATCAGTACAGCAGTGGAAACTATGGGATGTCGTCCGCCAAGGTTGCCAAGACTGGGGTATGCTCATTATATCAACAGTACCATTATTGTCTGAAACATGTATCCAGGTGTTAAGCGAAATTCGATACCAAAATTTTTTCAGGACCGGATACATTTAAGCAGACTGATTTCCGATAAATCAAAAGATTAATGTCCCCGGCTGGAAAAATATCCCGCTACGGCATATTATGAAGCGGCTGAAAATGAGAACTTATTTGAGGAACTCAGTGATTGCTGAAAACCGTTGGAAGCTGAGTACGCGGAACTGTCGAGACAACAGTTGTCGTTTTAAAACCACACCCACTTCAAGAGGGTTGATGTGGTAATTGACTTGGGAGATCTCAGTAGCGTCCCGTCTAATAAAACATACCATTTTCTGTATCGTATGAATCTAGACTTGTCGTTCGGTTACGTTTATGAGCTTCGTATGGTCAAAAGCGGAAAATAATCAAAGAATCCGGTCACAGTTTTATTCGTGAAGTACTTTTGAAATGCATCTTAGGCTGTTAAAAGGTGCCTATTATAGCCAGCGGCATTGAATCCTACATGTTTTGTGAAAGTGATACAGGTGTGGACCTTCAGCTATTAGACACAACTTGAGCGCCATTAAGTAAAGTCGGGCAGATCTTCGCATTGAATGACTAACTTACAGCAGAGCGCTTCACTATTCGTTGAAACGTTTGCCGAAAATTCCGGAATATTAGTCCATTGTGTAGGTACACGAGGCACGAGGGTATTAGCAGGGGTGGGGGGTGGGAGAGATTAAAAACAAGCCAGTCAGCCCAAAAGGCGTCGAAATCAGATAAAGACGGCTTGGATGTGAGGAGGAAGAAATAACATTACTTGACTGGATCGCATCCGGATATATGCCACTGAGGAATGTTTGAAAACGTAGACACTAGAAGCATATGGTTACTGAAATAAAAATTAATCATTGGCGGGCTAGCTAACAGCTTGTGGCTGAAGATTTGCTGTGCGTACCAAACAGATGTAACTGATAATCAAATCACCGCGGGATTCGCAACAAATTAGATAGTCAGGGATACACACGTTCCTAAAGTACAATGACAGAGGAGAATTGAAAAATTACTTCCTTGCAGGAAACTGGCAGTAGACAATGAAAGAACTTGGGTTCTATTGCACACTCCATCCGAACGGAGTGTGCTATTTGCATCATCCATGATCAATGGCCTTTCTGAGTTAGGTTGTAACTATTCAATGAAATGCCAAGATATGGATATCGGCTCCATGACGATGTGGCTTATACATCTGTAGTTTAGGCTGGGTAAAATATGCCCTCATAGGCAATTTTAGGGAGTGAGCCATATCATAATAATCCATTGAGTTTGTGGTAGAATTTATTGCTGTATTTGATGGAATCTACAAATCAGTTCTCATCCAAGGTCATTACCATATTTTGAAATCTCGCAAAATTAGCTTGTTTTAAAGTCCACGAAGCACTTTATTTGGATAGGTGTCTCCATATAGTATAGTACTCTCCGAATGAGGTTAGCCTGAATAGAAAGCATACCCTTCAAAGGGAAATCAATCCGGTCATTACCACTAAGATATCACTTCTGAATATGGGTGCTCTACGGAGCACACCACTGAAAAACCTCTGAAGACGGCCACGACAGATTTCGCCATTATTGGGGCTCATCAGGTTACCTTATGTTCTGCCTGAAAACTATATGTTACGCAACTGGCCAAATACACTCAATGGCAAATCCATTCGGTGTTAGGTAGGAAAGGGTAAGATATACCAAGGTGGTGAAGTGTCCGTCGGCCACAGTTGTTGCGTTGACAACTAAAGCATAACGAAGCCTCTGTATGCAGTAGTAAATCTGCTATAAACAATGAAACGATTGTGGAATATTCAAAATCATTATTGTTCCCGAGATAGCTCACCCGCTTTCCTCTTCTGTGAGAGAATAACGGCATTGTGTCACTGCTGCAAACAAATGTTGCGACTTCTCCCTGTCTTTGTCGGGAGGTAGTCCGTAGCTGATTCTTTTTTGACCGACAAAGCATCTACTCAACCGACGCGCGTCACGTTTGTTTTGCAGAAGTAGATATGACTCGCTGTGTGACCCCCAACTCTGGTCGCTTGTTGTCAGAGATGAATCACTGCACAGCTGGATTTCTGAGGAAAGAGCGAGTGGAGAAACCGTTGATTTGGAAGGATCTGGATTAGGCTGATTCAAATCAGAATCCCTATCAACCATCGTCACTTTGAGCACGGGTAAAGTATGTCGTCGACTCTTGCCATGGTGGGACCTCACAGATAAGTGTTTGTTCCGGGCAGTTTCCAAGCGTACAGACTTGCGCAAGTATTTCTTAAATCGTTCTCTGACACTTACATCAGGTGCACTAAAAATCGCACCAAGTGTGGCTGCTTGAAATCTTCGCTTGTCTGTCGTCAGCTGTGAGGCGTCTAGTGGACGCCTTGGATAATATCTCATGCTGCTCAAACTGCTATCTGAAAGTTCTTCGTCTGCTTGACTGTAAGAGGTGTCAAAACGTGTGTGTGGTCCACCCGATTCGAGTTCACCCAGACTCTTACAAGACCGATGAAGATCTCGATCTTTATTCTCACCCAACATAAACGCTGACGGGTGCTGGCATCCATGCTCCTCCAGGTCCAAATTCCGCATGGTAATAGCTGGCATGACAGTGGAATCGTGAACGACGTGATTTTCCTGAAACCGAGGAAAACAGTACTTTAAGAGTTAACCACAGCCGATGCTATTTCTGTGCCATTTCATAAAAAGAGGCAAGTGATACGTTTTATGATGACGCCTGTGCCGACAGAAGGCGTAGGTTAGCTTTCGAGCATTGTCAGGAGACTGATTCAAACTTACACTGTGGGTACACAAAGTTCTTTTCATCCTGACAGTTAAAAAAATCACGTATGAATGATACCATTTAAATATCACTGATATATCGTTGGGGTCGGTGGACCACTCGCAGTTTTTCAGGCAAACGTTGATCTGCTGTTCGTGGCGGAACTGCTGCTTGCTGGCTGCTTTGTTTGCACTCACGAATCATATGAAACTAGTAATGCTTTTCACAACACATAGCAAAACAATCGCCATACCGTTCCAAGTTTTACAAGCATCGTTTTAAGAGAATCAGATTTGTTAGAGTCAAGACTATCATCAGCTGATTTATCATCAAGATGTTTCAATGACCAATACCACACTGAGGGTTGGTGTCGAAGTAGAAACTCAGCAGACATTGGAAACTTGGTTTGTGCAACCGCCTTTCACGCAGATTTAGCTGCGACGTCCCTCACGAAAAAGATTTTTATCGATTAAACTGTTCAGGAAGCAGGATGTAGTCAAGGCCGAAAACAAGCCATCAATTTTACCGAATTGTTCTGGCATTACTAAATATACATAGCACAAGCAGACGTAAGCACTTCTGCAAGCGTCACGCCCATTATTAAGTAATTGAGACTGCATGAACTTTCGAGCCTAAGTTGGGGTTTCTGCTTAATCGACTTATACAGTCGCTTAGTCTCGATATCACTGACCAGAGTCAGAATTTTAACACCCGAAAATACGAATGCATGAAATTCACAGTCTTAGTACTCTGTGGGATTGAAGAAGACAGGGAAACTAGGCGACCTTCCCCTCGCGCTTTGAGTGAACAAATGTGGGGAAAACTGTTGCAACAAAAATTCCACTCGTCTTTTGAGGTGACGAGCTGAAGCGCTTGGGCAGTCATCAGTTCAGATAGGTTTGGTATATAACTGATGGATTTATTGTCGGGCAAAGTTTCGTTTTTGACGCAAAAGCTTCGTCAGGCCAAGTGAGTAAGTTTTACTGCAGTCAGGGGACCAATCCGTGGGATTTTTTTATGACTGGTCAACTTTATCGGCGCATATTGTCGTGTTTCTTGATGTTTAAGCACAGACCAACTTCAATCAGCACAATAATTTCTTATTCTTATACCGAGCATTTTTAGTTCAATGAATTTAGCTTGGGCTAGACATTTCTTTGACCGTTTGGCGTTGTCTCAGTGGAGAAGACGATTGACAGATAGACTTTAATAAACTTAAGGCTTATTTTGATCATGGTCATTGACTCACTGCTCCCTCCTGAATATTGAAAGACAGGTCTTCACAAAGGTAGGCAATAAATTCCGACTTGAATTTCGGATACTGATCCAGGACTTGGTTGAGTGAGGTCAGATCGATACACTGAAGATCGCAGTAGGTGAGCGATTTTACGTCACAGCGAGAACGTATCGTTTCTCCTGGATGCGTTGTGGTATTGATGTAGGTACCAAACCAGTCATTCTTGCCTGTTTACCGTTGAAGAGAAATCAGAAATTTTAATCGTCAAAACCTGGTAGTTCGAAGAAAAAGCAACTGTTTCATGTCACAGAGAGTTAAAAAAATATTGCAGGTTTTTTCAGCACGGGACAGATTTACAGGTTGCACTTTCCAAAGATGTTACCGTTGGAACTGAAAGAGTACGAATACGTATACTTTCGACTTTTGGTGTTTTCTGTAGTATGATGATAGCTTATTCTATGCCCTAAGTGGTTATTTTAGCTTGCGATTAATCACCATCAGTCAAGTTTCCTATATACTTCTACGGTATGGCTTTGCTGTTCTGGCTAGGGTCTGCAGGTTGCAGGTAGCTGACCTAATCAGTCACAGAGCAAGTTCACTGGAGTTACAAGTGAGGTATTTGTCACACTATTGGGGAATATTTGGATGGGGGATCGAGCAGTGGTGGTTACATCTTAGAACCAATCAGCTCTTTGATGTTCTTGACAGTTAGACAAGTTAAAAAATACTAAACAAAAGTGTGCAAAATTAAGACCACGGTTCAAGAAGGCACTAGTAAGTACTTGTTTAGAAATTTGCGTTTGCTGAATTTCATTGTTCTACCTCTATTTCATGACTCCCTAGATACTCGGTCTCAAAGGCTTAGATTACGAACAGCGGTTGACTAGGCTTGTTCGTCCCGATTATAACTGCATTTGGAAAGTAGGATTTGAACGGAAGACAGTTTGTTACGATCTAATATATTTGCAACGCTAAACGATCTGCCAGCAGACCATAGTCAATGAAGTATTGGAAATCATTTTATCAAAACTGCTTTCACCCAGTTGAATTAGGTTAAGAGGACGTATTAGTACATACTGAATCGTTAAATAACTACTCAGGAAAGGGTATTGCTGTTTTTTGTTTTTTGGATAGCCACGTAGGGTCCATTAATTCGTGTTTGTGTTCCAGCTAATCGGTCAATTTGGTGATCAATAAAAGCAGCAAATTCTCATGTCTATCTCATTGGTTGACATTATTATTCGATTTTTCATAACTGCGCACAAATCAGCAATGAATTCTCAGTTCACAGCAACTGACTGCTTACCCAGAAGTGCAACTACCTCACCGTTATCCAGAATCTCCAACGATCCACTGCACACGAAATACAGACGCCTCAAAACGTCGCCCGAATGGATAAGGTGTTCGCCTGGAGTGAAAAAGGTTGTTTTGATTTGCATCGCCAAACTTTTCAAGCAGTCTTGGCTAGCGTTTTTGAAAACCTTCAAGCTGAGGATTTCCCGATTGAGCTGCAAGCAAATGTCCCTTCTCAGTTCCTCTGGGTACATACTCAGAATCTGAATGGGAATAAATACATGGCGGTACGTAGGTCAGGTGACATTCGAAGAAGAGAACTTTAGCTTGATCAACCTCTTACTGGAGGCAATACGGTGCAGCAGGGAGTAATGGTAGTCGGGGAATAAATACATGGCGGTACCGCTGGTCAGGTGACATTCGAAAATGAGAACCTTAGCTTGATTAATATCTTACTAGAAACAATACGGTCCAGCAGGGAGTAATGGTAGTAAGACGTGACTTCGCATATCAATGGTCAATGATACACACTACTGATGAGCTCAGGTACGAGTGAAACTCAGCCGACTATTTACTCTCTTTGTTGTGGGCTCTTCAGAAGACTTGCACTAGAACAGAAAAGGGATCGTCTAAGCTACAAAGGTGTGAATGTTAATTCTACAAACCCCACAGTCACCTGCAACTAATAAAAATTGCCACGACGTTTTCCAACTACCTGACTCAGGATATCTGCGAATGGACAACCTGATCGATACAACCGCCTCAGTTACTTAACCAGGTCACGCTGAAACTCTGGCTCTTTTGGTAACAAGAAAGCATTAAAAGCAGACACGAGCAGTGAGTACCCTGCGTACCCACAGCCACTCAGTTCATTTCCCTCAGAAGTTTGTGCGCCACAGTTAAATGTCACTATGTAATTACCCACTTTTGCGTCACAAAACTTTTCCAGACTCTATGAGGAACAGACCAACAAAAGGTTAAATGATTTAGGACACAAATAAACGATGGCAAAATAACGCCTGGTGACTGCATGGAGCTTCAAAGTCAGCTAGATTCGGTAATAACGATGCACATTGTCGAATTTGAGTTAGAGTTGGAAAGACAACCTAAAACGTAATACCACAGGGACAATAAGTGTCACTTATCAAGCGCATCTCTACCCAATCAATCTGTTAGGACAACAATCAGAAAAGCAGCACTGAAGATTGTTCCTGAGAGGATTAGTGACAAAACGGGTGCTAAACATTTTCATGAAGGAAACTACTTACAAGAAAGAATTATTTTCAAGAGGAAGCCATTCGGTGGAGAAGAGATTTTTTGTTTTAATGACGCATTCTCTGCAGCTGAATTGTTGCACTTCATTTGCTGACGCATTTTCTTACTACTCAGTCCCGAAGACATTCTAAAACAATAATCACTGCACAGCGCCCTTTTCTTCAGCGACTGTCGACTGCGATCGCGTGGGAGTGCTCACTGAAGCAACATGTGGGTTGTTCCTTCCATTGATATGCGTCCACCTCACTAATGCGATCCAGTGTACTTTTTCTTCCTCAGTCGTTTGTGAACGAAATTGGTACAAATGGACGTGCAAAACGTGTTTTTAGCGATTGATTCGTTGATGGGTAATGCCATTTCACAGAAAAGAGGGGCTAAACATTGAGAAATGAACGACAGTTTGATCTAAATCGTTGAGGAGAACACAGGGTGCTAAACGCCAATTTTTAGCACAAAACTGAAGTTTTGAAGTACAAAGACGAAAGTTGGAGCTTCCTGATGACAGTGATAAGCATTGTGAGAGCTGAAATTTAGGGACGTAGACTTAGTCTGGAGCCATTAGGCAGGCATTAGGCTGGAGGTGGCTCCCGTAAACATCATGCACAGTTTACACCGGGTCCTTATTGGGCTTAGTTTTTAACTCCGGTATTGCAGGCGACTTCAGATACAGTCGATCTAACGTGGCCCAACAAATTGATTGTAAATAAATGGGGGCGATGGAGCGCGGTTTAAAAATGCTGGATATTGAATTGAATGAACTGAATTGAATTGGGTATTGAACTTTGCGTGATTCTGGTGCATGCCACTCACAGTGTTGGTCGACACCACTTGGGCAAACTACCAAACAGGAGGCAGCGGGTTGGAATCCCCCTTTCGCGGCGATTCAGGGTGCGTGAGATGCCTCTAGGCTTTGCGGTATATAGTGGCTTTGTTTACAGGCGGAAATCTCAACTGAGCTGTCAACTGCACACACAAATTATCACCAAAGTTCACATTAAATCTAGATCCAACGCGCAGCAATAAAACGGTCGTAATATGTGACTCTTCATTGTCAATAAACTGTGTCGTCTGTGGCAAGCTACAATGGCCATAGGCCTCGAAACTGCGAAGAACTGAAAAAATCATGAACATGTGTACACGGGAAACCAAGTTAGAAGGTACCATTATACGCAACCATTTCGTGGAAGCATTTCAGTATATCAACATGACTGGCTCATTCGGAACACAGGTTCCCAACACGTGAGCAAAACCAATTCTACAGTTGATTCAAGATACAGCTGAACCAATCACAGCAACATCGGAAAATGAATCTTGTGCTTCCAGACTGGACGGATGTCATAGCAGAACCCGGTTATCTAAAAGTCAGTCAAACAGGAACAGGCATGCAGGTTGTGAGATACGGCTACTTTTGGCGGGATTACTCAATGGTTAGTGCGCGAATCCACTGACCGGAAGGTCTGTGCTTGGAACCCGACCTCTGCCTCTAAACTCCCCCTGTCTGGCTTGGGCAACCTGGCAGTATCCCAGCCCTGGTGCTTCCTTCGGGTGGCATGATATCTAGGCACCGGGAGAGTGCTACAACTGAATGATTTTTTTATCATTTGGCCTAAATTTATTCAGCACACTTCCCGAATTTCCCACATTTTAGTTAATCCAAATTAATGCTGTAGGTCTCCTGCAGAAGTAAGAACCAACGACAAATCTTTTCATCACCAAATGCGGTATGTCGTCGGCGGTAATGCTGAACATGCATACATAAACGGTCCGCAAACAAGGCCAGGTCGTCGACCGATTAAAATATCTCAAATTCCAAGAGTGGGACTCATTAGGACTGCTCATAGTTAACCATACATCCAGAAATGTAATTTACCAACTTTGAACATTTCCTGTCTAGTTGGCCTGGCCAAATATATTTGTAAAGTTAAATGACAGATTTGCTAGTGGATACGCATGTTTAAAAAACTGAAAACAGTGCCTGATTGATTCCAGTGATTTAACTTGAGGATGTTAACAAGTGAGAAGTTGTGAGATTGACGGAAATAATGTGAATACGCTTTGATTTACTCACCTCGTTCGTATCGATCCCTCGATTTATAGCCCACATGGTTTGGAAAAAATCCTCCATTCTGTGTTTCAAAGGCTTCGGGATACGATGCACCCGGACAAAATCTTTCAGATCTTGCGTTCTGGACTGGAAAGCGGTCCGCCGGGCGTAAATCCTTTGGATGATTGCAGTCACATTTCCAAACACTGCTGCATGCATCAAAGCTGTGAATAGAAGGTCAGGCCAAAGAGAATAAGGTCTACTTCTGCGACAAATAAGTGGGCATATTTAAGAAGCTAGGATGACCTTCCAAAATAGATCTAAGCAAAGCGAGATAACCACTCCTGGGAAGAAAAATGTGGACTCCCTGGTTATCCAGGTTACTCCGCATAACCTCTTTGTGAGGTCAAATTGTAATTTTTACCTTATGGCCATGAAGTCAAAATGTAAATACCCGTATGAACAATTGTAAAAGCTGTTTTCAAATCTCCCTGACTGACGATACCAGCTAAGCTGGTAGTTTTTTACTTCTCTGGTTAGTCCAATGATGAACTTATTTGATGGAATCTAAGTAACACCTGGGGGTCTTGTGTGCGTAAGTTCTTTTCGTGAGCACTAGTTTGCCCAATCTCTTGCACGCCTGGACTGCTTTCTCGGGTTGTACTGCTGTACACCTAGTGAGCGCCAGAAGCACATCGAACACGGCCTCCATGCTCTCCAATGCAGGTTATGGGAGTTTGTTTGAGACCTGGTATTCGGCATTAAAACCATAAAGTAGGGACCAGTTCTTCATCTGAGAAGTTCGCATTAGACTGATTTTGATCGAGAGATACGATGGGCTTGCAATGGTATACTCTGTTACCCGTAGTACAAGCGTTCACATATTCTGGTCTTGTAAGTTCGCCGGAAGCTTTCCTTGAATTGAAAATATTAACTAATTAGCCGGCACGATGTATGTACAAATCACCTTGAAAACATGCAAATCTGTATGGGCGCAGAAGAGTAAGCAAGTAATTTCTTAGATGGGCTGGAATATGAGCATACGCATATGAGCATGCGATTAAAAGGGCTCGTGTGTGTGAGCACTGATAAGTTCACAACGGTTTTGTTTTTATTAATTCATTCTGCGCGTTTATAAACCACTGGAAAGTGACCTTTGGGTTAGCTGAACCCCTGCTCAAGAAGGCTGAGTGAAACAGGCTGAATTAAGAGAGACAGAATACTGTTATAGACGTTGATTTTCGGTTTTGTCAGCCAAGGCTCGCTCACGTCTTTCGTGCGACATTTTGGCGACTCCACTCGAGTTGAAACATGACACTTGTTCTCTGGGGGATTTTTCTGCACT
The DNA here is from genome assembly GCA_003604175.2 of Clonorchis sinensis. Classification (NCBI taxonomy): domain Eukaryota; kingdom Metazoa; phylum Platyhelminthes; class Trematoda; order Opisthorchiida; family Opisthorchiidae; genus Clonorchis; species Clonorchis sinensis. Next base: position 14,842,504 of record CM030371.1, read on the forward strand.
GTTAAGATAATGAAACAGCCCTTTTGCAGCAGGAATTCACACCCAACTCAATAACCTGACAGATAATGAAGAATTGTACTTGTAGCGGCAACGGCTGTCACTTCTAGAGCAGAGTTGCTCGACGTCCCTCGCTCTGTTCTCCGAATTGTCTCCGATTTGTATGGAGAATGGCAACAGGAAGCTGGCATCAAAGAAGACTACTGTTTTCATCGGCTACCTAAGTGACCTTACCAAAGGTGATAGCTGTATTTAGAATTTGTGTGAGCGCTGTTCGCCACGCATCGCCATCTGATTAATTAGGCTATTGATGGTCTGTTGGATTTGGTCTGTTTATTTGTCATGAAGACTTTAAGGAGTTTACGTTCACAAATGTGGTGAAGCCTTCATCACTGACTACTTGGCAATTCCTAGCGGTTTATATGCCACTCAAGCTTGTTAAGAAACACGTAACTGGAAGCACTTTGCAGGTTGAAAACAGACAAGAAGTACCAGGCAAATTATTGTGTTGCTTCTGTTTTACAAAGGATCACTTCCTCTGTCAGTGTATCTTTGGCTGAAAGCACCAATTATGCGTATCATGCTCTTCACAGATCGTCTTCTACTGCACTTTCAGTTCATCTGTTGACTGATATGACCACCTCCCGTGTGTTGCGCTGATTCCGCAACCAATCTCTAACCGTAACTATCTAAGCTGACGTACTGCGAGCGGACCTGCCTGAGTGTGGTCTTTTGAGTCGATGGAATGTGCGACTAATGCACGGTTAAAATGGACTTACCCCCAAGCAACATGATGCATATGGCAAAGATTTTCTCACCAACCGTATTAGCGGAAACGTTACCGAATCCAACAGATGTAAGGCTGCTGCAAGTGAAATAGAGTGCTGTAAAATATTTTGTTTTATCGTCCAACTGATCCGACGTATTTAATCGGCGGGCTAGTTCACCGATCCATCCTGTGGAGAAAGAGAGATTGATTAGTTTAAAGTGACTGGAAACAAATTTGGCCAATCCTGACATACTACTAGCAAGAAAATTAGTAGATTTTGTCGCGCCCGAACAAAACGCTGACACTATCCCAAAATTAGCCCTCTGGAGAACCTTTCATTTTCGTGATGACAAATCATTTCTTTTGCTTCATGAAATTAGCCCTCTAGAAAACCTTTCATTTCCGTGATGACAAATCATTTCTTTTGATTCATGTCCAACCTGTAAATGGGAAATGCTCGAGCGTTTCGAACTGTGAACGTCTTTTGAAGAAGGGAAGTCTCCGTGCGACCATGCGTTTGCCTGTGGAGCTACGTAAACGTTTTATATAAAGAATAAACAGTGAAGGAAACAGTGCCAAGTTTTCAGCTAAAGGTGGGCAAAAGCAGTGATGGTCTTGTACGCAGCTAGGCCGGAAACGTTTAGCTTCAGCAGTTAACTACCGACACAATTGTTAAACACGACCAGCATGCCTTGCAAGAATAAGGTATGGAAATAAACTGCGCGGTTAGGCAAAGGTCCAAACTAGACACCAAAAAGATTACAATTTACCACGCCAAGCAAATCTGTTAGTTGAATAAGACTTCGCGTTGTTTGCTGGGGCAGAGACCTATGGTGTCTTCAAGTGGTTGCTTTATCATTGCGCCTGACCATCCCTCCCTTTATCAATTACGTTTTGTAAAACGCCAACCACTGGTCTAACATGAGAGATGACCAGCGTATAAAACGAGGGTCGTTCGCACAAATAGTTTACACTTTTTAATGTCTGCAAGCCATTTCCAAAATTGTCACAGGCTGAGTTTTAATTATTAAACAACGAGCTGAATCACTCCTTCTAATAGTAGGCATTTCATGACTTCCGGCACATATTGGGGCGTATTTCATTAACACAACTTTTCGCCGGCCGATTATTTACGTCGTATGTCGTTAGACGGTTTATGCTTTATTTTGACGTATAATGGTTAAATCTTTGACATGGGTGTGTACCTTGCCATGACTCCGCGTAGGCTGCCTAGCGTTGTCTTGCATAATGGATTTGCCATGGGGCGCTTCCAGTCACTCTCAAATGGTGACACGCTCCATCACTTTGTTCACTGGATTGGATGAATATGGCCGGAAAACCGGACCTCCAAAGTAAATCGCGTTGACATTCATTGGTAATGGGCAATCAAAAGTGCCAAACACGAGAGGTTATACAAACTCTAGCTTGGATTCTGCAAATTACTGCATTAAACTTTAACTATATGCTAAAAATGTACAAAAGAATGGGTTTTTGATAGTAACGCTGGAAACATGGGATTCAATTGGTTATTTATAGCTCCTGTCAGGATTTTAGGGAGACACTGTCAAATTAACCGGTAGTTTTGCGCCAGATATGACAGTCGTTCGGCCAATTCTAATGTGTCGTCCAAAGTGCTTGTAGGGGGCTGACTGTGTGTGTAGGATCGAGGATCCCCGTCAGCTAAGGAAGTTCTGCGTGCGTGCGTCTTGGCGAGCGTGGTTGGTTAAGAAGAACATATTTTGTGAGAGAAGATGAGACATACATGTCCCTGTATAGTTGAAACGTTCATGGACAATGGGTTCTTATGACAATTGTGATAGACTTTCATGGTCTGCTTATAAAATGGAAGACCAATCAGGATGCTCTACGGTATATATTTTTGAATGGTACACTCTTTTCTAGTTGGAAACTGTCATTGGTCAGTATAAACAGTCGGGAACGTAACAACTGTACTTTTTTGAAGCCTTGTTCCAGCTAAGTGTAGAGTGTAGAGCTAAGTGTAGAGCTAAGTGTAGAAAGGGGCTTTGCAGCTAATTGGGATGGAGCATTCGATGGGATTACTCTTCACTTGTCCGCAGCTCCTTTTGACCTATTTATCACTGGCGGTTCCCCGAGCACATTGCATGCGGTGCACTGATTTAATGTTCGTTCTTCTAGCAGCTGAGAGCTTTGTTATATTGTACTTATGTAACCATCGTTCATCAGTGGGAATCGGTTCATTTCATGCATTCAACATTTTAACCCGAATGCAAACCACTCACCGGCCTCAGAACTACCTTCATTCACACCAACCACATGCCAAATGCAAGCGAACCAATGAGCGACCAGAGTGAAGATGAACATAAGCAGTCCAAGCACCACTAGGCTGTGCTGTGAGAGGCGAGAAAAGTTCTCACACAGCCTAGCCAATCGGAGAAGCCGTGCCAATTTCATCATTTGTAACAGCGAGATCGACTGAAGTTGAAGTCAAGCAAAAAACAAACCATCATGTTAGGTTGATGAACCACGAAATTAACTCCTTCATGTGAGCTCAAACAAACAGAGGGTTAAAGACGTCAAGCAAAAGCTTCACAGGTTGTCACTGGCTCATGATCCAGCTATCGTCTATCCACAGATACAATGATTATCATGGTAGCCATTTCCCCTTTTTTCTTTGCTTTGAAATTTCACTTGAAATCATACTTTTAAGGTCAGCTGTAGGAGCATTTCCGAGATACTCAACAAAAGGTGAAAGTTAGGAGACTGAGAGGTTGGATTAGTGAGAATACCTTAAAGGTTAATTGCTCTTACCAGGTCCCACAAAATACACAATGCCAAAATGTGGCTCAGAGCAAAACTGTTGGAATGCTTACAGCTTAGCCGGACTGCGGACTGCCAAATAATTGGTGGTTGCAAGAAAAAGTGATCTGTTTTAAGTAATGGCAATCAGGAAATGTGAAGCACCAAGCCAATTCGAGAGAGACATGTAATCTTCGTCTGCGCATGCATTTGCCACCCACTTACATCCTTTTATTGAGATATGACGACCCTTGTTGTTACATCAGGCTTTTGGCCAAAGTCACGAACGTTTTGTTTCGTTGGGTAGATTTCAAATCCATTTCAACAATGCACAGTGGTCTGATTCGGCCAGCACTCGGTCAAAAAGGGTGTTGCCAGATAAATAAAATCTGAAGTGCCCTACTTTGTCTTGGCGGTTCGCAAACATGACTAGTGGACTGCTACGTTTCCAGTCCATGATGACCCCGGCAATTAGTGCGCGGCATTTTGGACCTAAGGACCGCGTGCATCAACATGTTCTGCTCAGACATGGTAAAGCATGTGTTTCGGGAACGTGCTAACCGGATAGCAGTAATACGCTTGATTTGTCTATCATGTGAACATGGATACAAACAGTTGATTTGCTCTAAATCGTGTTTGTCGGATAAAAGTACCATTGTCACCATGGGAAAAAGAGGAGCATTGACGGCTTAGTGAGGTGGACAGACTTACGGATTTTCAACTGATCGATTCACTGATTCAAGGCCTGTCCCAATGGGGCTGTCCTCTCTCAACTACAAATGGCCACCTTGTGAAAATGGCCAAAATACGTGATTCATCCAAAAGAAGCATTCGCTTTTCAAGAGAAATCTATTTCAGTGAGCTTGCACAGGGCACTTGCTGTGCAACAAAATAATTAGTTTTTGCTTCCTGCCAGAAACAAGCTTGTGGAACCTGCTGAATAGACAGTGTTCCCTTCTCAAGGTCTGAGATATTTATGAAAAATTTGACGGTCTTACCGAGAGTTCGCGTAAAATGTACATGAAATTCGGAGACCATGACCTGAGCATATGCGTCGAATTTTTCTGCCAGAGACTTCCTGATTAAAAGAAAGGATGAATAAAAACGGTAAATACAGAAAAATTCACCCTCTTCCAGGCTTTGGATAATCCATCCTCTTCTTTTTGCGCAAACGTCCTAATGTGAGTAACGTTTTGGCCAAGGAGGGCTGCTCCAGTTGTGGTATTCAAGACGCTAGCAGTCCGTTTTGCGGATAAGACCCAGTCCAGAGTAAATAGAAGAAAGTCAACTGGTAGAGCAGCCAGTCCGTCCAATAGAAACCATCCGCGAAGGTAGTGTTTTGCCAGTTGTCGTCGGTTATAAACAAGCTGCCCGTTCTTATTCACGTAGGTCGTGTTGAAGTTCAAAATTACGTCTATAATAAATGGAAATGTTGCAAAGGCTTGTTAATTCTGGTCTCCGAGGGAAAACAAAATCGCTGATATTTTACCGTGGTGACGCGTGCGACTGCACTTTCAAGTGAATCCATCCACCAAATGTACATCATTCGAAGATGTTTCAGTTGCGATCACTGGGTGCTGAAGTAGGGTTCTTAGCTCTAAAGTCTGCTACGTAATCAGAAGGGGCTGAATGACGCTATCATTATAGAGGCAACAAGCTTAGAAAATTGGGAAATTGGTGAATTACCTTGGGGTTCTTCTGTCGTTATAAATTCAAGGCAACCATGCTATCCACTGGTACCTGACGTGTCTGTTTGTTAGGTACTTTTGAATCCTTGCTAGAATGCTATCAGATTTTGATGACAAAGTTAGTCGTCCTGCGTTTGAGGGACCAAACATTTGAAGATAGGTTCAAGAAACTGTGATCAAGATGCTACACACTGCACACCTCACGTTCGAATGGAACCTAAGTCATCATATTCCATGCTGAAACAACATTAGACGCCATGTGAATTAGCACTATGGACATACTTGAGTGTTCTGCTGCGACCTCAGAATAGCTTGTTTTACTGACTACAGGTTAATTTGCGTAAAAATCAGCAAGAGATCAAAACGTTCATTAACGATGGAAGTGAGACTACTTACTCTTCAAGACAAACGACAACAAACCCCCGAATCTATCCTTCTGTTACATTTGTTTGTGCCTTAAATGATTTGCCTTATACAGAAAGGTCGAGTCAGTCAGCACAGTAGTCGACGAAGTCCCTATCATCCATCATCCAGTTTTATTTCTAATAAATATGATTAATAAAATTCCAGTTCAGGGTCATTCAAACTGCCTGATTTACACTTTACATGTAAAAAATAATACTTAAAACTCTCGGCTGAAATCATGTGTCCCTCAAGATAAAGAGCATATCTAAGAAGAGTGCAATTTTAGCCGACATGGAAGGCTGTTTTATGACCAGGGCAAACCGTTTTGTTGAATGGTCGGTCATCTGCGTCTGTGCCACATGTACTGTGCCAACCTCTAGGGTAAACCAACTCGCAAAGCAGCCAACACATCTAGAAATCATGCAAAAATGTTAGTCCACGAGCGCACTGTTCATCAGCCACTTGTGACCCAAAGAGTAGTCTGAGTGGCTCCGGATGTTCATGAGATGCAAACTGCGAATGATTTCTAGTGAGAAAAATGCAGGTTTAAAATACTACTCGGTTTTTCGCATGCAGTGACTAGACTTACAGGATGGAAATTGAGTTAGAAATATCAAATCTTCCCACCGCCTATAAATCGAATCTAATCATTCTTCTCGAAGTTCACAGAAATGGACCCAAAGTTGTTTGTACACTAGCAAAATTGTCAATTATATAAATCGCAGCCATTCGAGTAGCCGCTTCATTCGACTGAGACCACAACCCCTTACCAACAACCATTAGTACTTCGACAATCAGATCGACAACTTGTTTCCGGACATCAATCCGTCCGTCGAGTCGACCAAATGTGACGTTGTACGGAACCATGAAAGCGATGTAGAAAGTGAACAGCAGCAATATCCAATCCCACACAATGCGGAACAGCCCGTAATGTAAGAGTACCGAGTTTGGTTTGGTGAACTGTTGCATCTTGTATTCTGGAACGTTTTTTCCACTGAAGTTTTTTATTTGCTGATTGGAGAAAGGGAAAAAAGAACGGTATGATTTATACGCGGTTATCATATGGCAAGTGATTAGACAAGTGTTTAGGCGAGTCCTCACGGGAAGATGGCATGTTCTGTCAAAAAGGCAATCCTCAGTATGATGCCAGTTGAAAGTTAAGGTGGATTTTGTTCAGCAAATTCAAGTAGAGGATCCCATAAACAACAGATTCCGTTGAGTCTCCTGTTAAAATCACTTTGGTTTGCAAATTAGCGTAGTTCATCATCTACGCACAATTCGACGTTAAAACAAAACGTAAAGTTGATGAAAACTTGGATCTGTGTCTGTGACCCAATAGGGTCGAAACCGGTGGTAGACGGTCGAGGTGCTTTCAACAAACTTATGAGTAGTATGTTATGTCAGATGATGTCCTATCACAAATCAAAACTGAAACTTACAACACTCTTCCTCTGGTCAGCTCCCATAAATTGAAAGGAGGAGGAAATTAGCTCGACAATAGTATGGAAGGCCCCCATGGTACTGTCTCGTTTAGAGAGATTTTAATGACATTACGGGTCAACTCACCTTGGGGAGAATGCAAAACAGCTGTTTACAGAAGTTCGCACCCCAGTTCGCTTGCTGGTTTACCAAATACAGCCTCAGCAGGATAGGATTCCAGCCTAGACCAATTAACCCGCTCAATCCCTTCGAAAGGCCGTGCCATTACAATGCTTTTGCAATATTACAGCTACTTGTCTTTCCCTGGCAAGTGGCAACATCAGATACACCACAGGGTCATAACGATTGTTCAGTATCGCGAATTCGCCTATACCTTATCATGTATGTATAAAAGTTAGGTGCAGAGGTTTCTGTTGGCGCGACCAAGGGATGCATTTAAAAAGGCGGCAATAATGCTGAACTGCGGGAATGCACTATTGAAACCACACCGCGTTATATTGATCTTGCACTTTTGACCGTGCACTGTGTATTTGGCCGTCTGAGGCCAGCATTTCGGTATGTCAGCGTCAGTGTTCAGAAGAACTTCCATATCAACGGATTAGGTACACTCAGGTACATCAAACTATCATGTTCATGGTACTTACCAGAAAATGTCGGCGGCGACTGGTCGTTCTGGCGACAGTGCGGACACATATACACCCGGGTAGCTCGATTTCACTTATTACTTACGTGAAAAACTGAATTTAACCGATGGGCTCTTGAACTAAGCTTCTTCATGCTAAAGTACAAAACCTCAGTATCTGGTCCCTTGTGCTCACATTCCTTCGATAAATTAAATTTGGGAGGACTTGGTACATCTCTTGCCAATCTCCAAGTCCCTGCATACTTCCTCTGCCAAAATACCATCAAAATTCAATTCATTGTTAGAATGCATCTGGCTGGACACAGCTCAGCTATAGATTCAGTGTCCCGTGATTTTAATTGGAATAGTGGTTAGGTCGACCGGACAAAAGAGTACCACCCCGAACCATTTGGTGGGGAATCCATTAGTGCTACTACGTGCTTGTTTTCTGGTCTTTTCACTTACTTGATCAATGATATCAACCCGATACCTGTGGTTCGGATAGCCGGCATTTTTCGTTCGAAGCAGCGCTGTTTCTACGCGTGAGAAGCTTCTGGATTTCACCTGAGCTGGACAGTTTGATAACGTCTCGTTGTTGATCATGAATAATGGCTGTGTGTCATTTGTTACAGATTGTTTATGTTATCCTGTTTCAATTGCTCATGTGGCTTTTTAGGCACCTAGGGTGTAGCTTGTGGTGATACAACCAGCCGTACAGTGTATACAACATGTACGTGATATGTATATGGTCATGTACACATGATCATTAATAACCGCTCTGACGGTGACCAGAAACATTTCTGTCCGTAGATTGTGTCTTCAATCTCTTTGCTATTTGGTTAGCCGACTTCATTTCTCATAGCGCCATAAAGGACCTTTGGTCTTGAGTTGCATATGCGGTTACTCTACTTTGGCATCCTTTTTTCAACGCCCACTGCCGTTACGTGCACCGTCGTACGTGTGGGACATTTTCCCCTATTCTTATTCGCCCGTCTGGAAAGTGTCTCTTCAATGATGCATTGATTTGCTGATCGATGAGTACATTTAGAATCGTACTGTCGCAGGATTTCTTCCCACCTGGCGGTCCCTCTGCGCCTTTAAAATGTTGCAAAAAACGACGAAACTGGTAGTCTATCCGGATGATTAATCGACATCTAAGTAAATAGTTTTTAAGAGACTTCAGGTGATAAAAAGGCGCACGCGACGGCTCTCTTGTGGCACTATAGTTTGCTTTTTAAATCTTGATTCCTGTAGGTGATTGCACGGTTTTGCCATCGTGCTCTCCCCTCTGGTAGACAGAACCGATTGTAATACCGTTGGTGTCAGTATTCGGTTAGAATACACCGGATTTCTCTGAAGTGTGCGGGGGAGTACTAGAATCGGTGAATAACAGAACCTTTGCTTCAGTCCCTGAAAACATGCTAAAATTATTCGGCCATACCGGAAGGTTTGTCTTTCTGAATTGGACTTTAAAGTAGTGCCGCCAGGTGTGCAAAATCTTCTATAAACCCTCTGCTATAGCAGAAAAGTCTCTTGGAAATGCAGACTTCCCGTAGGTTCTGTGATCATGATCACATCGTAACCTAATTGGTTTGTTCAAATGGACGTGCAGGCCTTTTGATGAGATCACACTTTCTACATACTCTACCTTTAACTCAAGGATTGACGCTTGGAGGATTTTTGGTTAATTCCTGCCTCCACGAGCTTTTCCAGCACTTCTTTTAGGTTTGTGGGTTGTTCGCGGACAGAATTTTTGTAGACAGTGAGTTCAACTAAGTGTACCAGGCAACTTGGGAGCAAGGTCCTGTTGTGCAGTCTGAACAAGACACCGAAATATCTCTTGGGCGTTTGCCGACTCGAATGGCCTCATCAGAAATTTGTATAACTGAAAAAGTACCCAGAAAGCCATCAAAACACGGTTGCCAGATCCAGGGTGTACAAGTATTTAACCTCTTTCAGCGCGTCAGATATAGCGCTGGTTCGTTAAAGTGAAAACGTTTCACATCACGTTACCTGTTTAAACATTTAGAAGTAAACACAGGTTTGCAACTTTCCTTCGCTTTTCCCGGATGTCACTGGGAACAACTGCGCGGGACTTTCTCATTATTTGTTACCATTTTCTCAGACATTCTGATGACCTTTTCTACTAAGGATGTTGGAATTCTAATGTGGGATATGTCTTGGTTATGTACCTTGCGATTCAGCAACCCGTTTCTTCTGAACTTTTCCAGTCCCAGCGAAAGTGCAAAGGCGTTCGAAGATAATGTGCTTCAATCCCTTACACTGTCCCTCTAGATCCAGAAAGGCCTTTACTTCTCCTCCTTTAACCTCAGTAGGGATGGTTGCAGTTGTAGCAGATTCATGCGGGCAGAAATTTTGATTGTTGCTTGGTAGTCTATCTTCTGTAACGTTTGCTGACCGAAGGATTTTGAAATCCAACTGAAAATCTTGTCAGCCTAGAAGACCAAGGCCTGGTCGGTGTTGATCAACTCAAGAGTACTTATGGCCAAAGATTCTCTGATGGCTTCATCCAGCTATTAAAATACCTTTCATAATCCCTGTTTTTATGAGAAAACAGGACATATTGTTCTAAAATGAATCTGTAGCCGTTCATATCACTCACTAACATGTATTCAGTCCCCAAAAACTATTCGCTGGATCACGTTTTGTAGTAGCGATTTAGAAATTATGAGGCACATCCGCATTGAACGTGCATTGGAGTGCAAACAGTGTTAACACAACACTATTTATAAATGGCGGGTGAACTCGCCCCGACGGCAACGAATCTGCCAATCTTTCTTAAGGTCTGTCGGGTGAGCCTGGTTAAGTCCCGTAATGTGGGTGCGGAAGTGTAAGTTGAACTTTCACCGGAGTATTTGTTACACTATAAGAAAGCGTAATTACTAGAGATAAAGAGACCAAATAACCTCGAAACACCATCAAAATCTCTAAGAGGGAGGTCACAGTGAGGTGGTCTGATAACTTTTATGGCAGATTGCATCATTTGAGCTGGGGATCGATATAGGCTACCACAAGCAAAAGTTTGACTGTCCAAGGTACAACTAAATTTGTGCTTTTAAGAAGTCGGTATTGGTGTTTTCGTCAGAAAATACTAAATAACCATTGTAGATAATTTCTGAGGAAACATTTCACACCATAATCAACTTTTTAGTCAGTTTCGCTACCGTATCATTAGTTCCTTAGCTTTGTGAGTTATTATCCATAAGAACGAGGCAAAAAGATTTCCCAAATCGCTTTCCATGTTAGGTAGTCGATTACCAAATTAGTTACTTGATGCCAGATTCATAGCTGTTACGCGTAAAAAAAGCTGTAGTTGCTCGTTGTGCCATATAAGTAGTTAACAGATGAACTTCAACGATTTGTTCAACTATAGCATACAACATTTTTGACTTGATGCACACACAAATCCTCTTCCTGTCTTTTGGTTAACACCAGGCATAAGAACGTCTTTCATCTTACTGTCATTCCTTGTCGAGTATTTCATACCGTCCCGGATGCTGTTTTACAGTACAGTTACCTTACTCCACACCCTTGCTTAACTTCACAGTGTGGTTTGCTCGAATACTGAGCTCACATACTAAGACACTCTGGTCTAGTTTCAGTTCCGAAGCAAGGTCGTGACGTTGGTAGGTAAATCCGCTGATATATCACCAAAGCGTTGGTTGGCCGATCCTAAATGTGGGAATGCCAGTCTGTGTTGGTAATTGGGAGTCGTTGTGTTAGTGCGAGATGTGGGTTGACATGGCAAGTATCCGGTATTGCAATTTAGCCCTCAAGATTAGAACCGTCCTAAAGGTGCGTGAAAACACACCCTCTATTGAAAATGATGGTCAAGTGGTAGCTGGACGCGTCGAAAAGCACTCTCTCCTAGCAGAGTAACCCACCACGCGCTTCGATCTGACTGAAAGTCATTGGTTGGCTACGGCATATTTCGATAGCATGATTTGCAGGTTCTCAGTTGCCATTCTTTGTCAAAATATTCATAATTGATTATGATTACCACCTTTCCTTTGTCTTTCAATGCTTTCTTATGAAGATTTTCGACTAGGCCGGATGTCATAAGAAATGTCTTATTACTGTCACTCACTAAGTGCTCGGCAGCTAATCACAGTACTCTAACCATTCCTTGTTCATCCCAGCTGTCGCAGTCAAGCAATCCGGATGAATGTCTTGCTACTAACAGGGGAACGCAGAATAACCATATTTCCTACTCCAGTTTTTGAACCACTCCCACGTTCGGTGAAGTGGGTCGCATTTTAAACCTTTTGGTTTGCTCGCAATACTGGGGCAGATCATTAAAAGCACACGTCGGGCTCCGGGGAGTTTTTGTTCTACCTAATGGGCATCACGGTAATCTTGATATGACAGGCTAGACTAGTACTTTTCCTGGAGAATGCTGTCGGTGAGGAGCACAGCTTAGCTTACCTGATTAATTTTCCCCGCATTCTTTCTTTTTTCTTTCTTTGACGGAATGCTATGCAGAAAGGCCATCGTCCTTCGACGTTTATAATTGTATCCAGATGGATCTGGTGAATCACTGTCGGCATCATTCTTGAGCTGTGAAGAATGCAGCCGCACTCGTGACTTCCAGCTAGGGCCCTTTTGCTTGGCTTCACTGTCGTCCGTGGATACGCTGGAAAGTTCTTGACCTGATTCTAGCAGGTTTAGTTCACTGGTGTTCATTTTTTCATTTGAAGCCATATCAGAATGCATCACTCTGGTTACGTCAGTGGCAGAGCACAATAAGTTCGAAGCTTTACTGAAACTCACGGGAATCTTGAAAAAAAGGAAAAAGATGTGTGTTTGTAAATTAATGGAACAATAAATCAGGAGGAAATATTTTCACTGGGATGTTCGTCGCCGCCTCACGTAAAGTGCAAGGAAAGAGACCTACTACTTGAAAGGAGAATCCAACCTAGTGTTTTATTGCTAGAAACAAATGAACACCATAATCATGGTATAAATAATTGTTGCCAACTTGGAGAAAAAAGACCGAAGATCGTGAGGAACTGTTCCACAAATTCTAGAAAAATGTCTGCTTTAGGGTTTCGTTTCAATGAAGTCACTTTTGTGTTGTATCAGTCGCATGGAACGATTATTTTAAAACCCTCACACACCACACAAACGGTTTCAGCCGTTTGTGGCTCAACAAATAAACGCAGTTTCCGGAATACTGAGCAATTACTCCCCAACATGAGTAGCAAAGTTCTGAAAGTCCCTGGCTGAGCTGTCAGCATCAGTTGATGTTGAAGTTAATAGAACCAGATTCCTTGGAGTCTCTGTTACATAATATCAAACAGGTTGAGAAATATGACAAGCAACGCATTTTGGCTGACTCGCCCTTAGGCACCAAATTAGTTTGTAAATGAAAGTTTATCTAAATTTAAGTTGACGCTCGAATACAGAATGATACCGATGAAAATTCATGGACTAAGATCCACTGTTTGCCTCCAAGAAGGACGAAGAACTATTCAGGATTTTAATTGACCTATAGTACAGTGTTATATGAGCGAACCATATTCATTCTATTCCGCATTTGTTTTTACAGAAAGCCCACTTGGACGGGACAGCACACAATCCTCCATAGTTTATGCTACTGAAGCAGAAAAGAACTCTGGTTTGCACTTTATTAAACAAAGAGAAGCAAATTTATCCTTTCAGAGAGGTTTGGTGAACAATCGGTGGATTTATTGCTGGGCAACGTTTCGCTTTTGACAAAAGCTTCGTCAGGCCAAGTGAGTAAGTAAGCAGGTTGATTGGGTTTTAAGGCAGTCACAGGCAGGCAGAGGCAAATTTGCTCTGCGGACACACTGGCCTCCGAACCGGAGAACATCATGACGTGCTCCAAACTAACGGCTATCCAGAGGCATTTATAGCCAGGAATAGGTGCGAACATCCTGTCCGACTGATGTAAACAAACCAATCTTTACTCCATAAAGTCGATCTGTTTGCGAGGAGTCAATCGCTGCTCCTTTCACTTTGTAACGCGCACTTTCGACTGCAACTCTGGGGTTTTGTATGAAAAAAACTGTTGCACGGTTAATAAATACTAGCGGAATGGTGAATTCCTCAAATTTCTAGGCTATTTCATACCCAGTGCATGTCACTTCTGGCCACGTACGACTGGTAAGCAATATGAAGAAATCAAATGTGACCTGAAATTTCACTAGTTCAAAGCTGAGGACTGGTTTTTGATACACATATTATCGCCGTGGCTCCACAAGAACAAAGTTTTTTGGCATCCCTGTGATGGTTGACATTACTTGTTTTCTCTGACCGTGAGTAATTATGTGCATAGGCAAGTAAATGGTTCATTGCCGAGGTGACTCCTACTCATACGTGGTCATCTATTTCGTATGTCAACTTCAATAAAGATCTCCTTGTCGTGGTCACGAACGGCTTTTCCCACTCTGGTCCACAGAAGCTTATCCTTCTGCGCAAAACTCCTGAAAAGAGACCATTGCACAAAAAGACCGGGTGTTTATTCAATTTGACTTTTCTGAAGATGGATGATTAAGACTGAGTGTCGCGAGTTTTATCTCCTTACTAAATACTAAAATTTGTAAGCAATCCCGAAAATCCTGTCGGAACGAGATGCGTCAGATACATAAATGTAAGAAAATTGTCCAGCTTCACGCGTTAAACCACCGAACCATAGGTCATTTGTCTAGGTACTTGACTGAATGAAGTTTCAGCCGGAGGACGATAAGTCGAAACTGCAGTAAAGAGCCACAAAACTTCAGCTGAGTTATAGTAAACCTTGTATATTCTGACCAGCATACACCGAACAAACCCAACAGTATTCTTGCAATTGTTTTTCTCACAAGAGTCAAGGATAAACAAACAAATGGGTTCATTTCTGGTGCTTTTTCCGACGTAAATAAAGGCCAAATCACCATTTTACCATGTGATAGAATGTAGGCTTGCCAGTTTGGAGACCAACAGACATATTCAAGCTGGGTAAACAGTTTGGTGGGTAAACAAAACCTGAATCGTTTCCTGATGAAATGTCCTTCTAGTCTCACAAAATTGAGCAAACAAGTAGTGCGCAGTATAACCCACAGAGTGGATTGTTAGCTCGTCTCGGGTTTGATTTGAGACAAGCCCAACCATCAGCTGATCGAATAACAATTTCGCGGGGCTGAACCATCGTCACAGCGATTGTATGTCTGAGAGTTTCAAATAAAAATGTATGCATAGCGCAGGTATTCTGCTAAATACTACCCGCTAAGATGTTCTAAGATTTGGAAATTTTGGGGAAATTTTGAGCAAACGGAGTTCTGTCAAATGATTAGAATTTTCAGGTCGTTATACCAAGTTTGACTGTCATTTAGTTTTATGATGTCATGGTCAAACGAAAAATAGCGATCGGATAACAGCTTGACATCTAGTGCTCCTAATGAAACCGAGAAGCCTTGGTCGTTGCGTTTATTTTTGTCGAAGTTTTCCGTGCAATTTTCCGGTTCATTATCAAATTGATGATTGTCTTACTGCTATGCTCGTGGTGGGATACAACGGGACATAAGTTGATACACCAAAGTCATTAAATTCGGTTAGAACTGTATTACAACCACTGTAGAAACTAAAATGTCTTGCACCTAATAGGTGATTCAATAATCCGGGAGAGCATACCAATGTTGCTGATGGACACCTAGGCTAACATTTTAGCCTCAAAGCTGAATTTGACTTTTGTGCTTGATAGCAAACCTGGTTGCTTACCTATTACCATACGTTTTTTAAACATCACCAAGTCCTGAAAAAACTATGCCTCCAGTCATTATGAATCAGATGTGGGTATCACTGATCCGGAGTTTGAACAAACAAAGAATGTTTTCGTGCTTGGACTTTACCGAACCAAAAGCTTTCAAATATATAGAAATACCGAAAGAAGATTTCGTCCTCAATTGGAAACCAATGTGTGCTGCAAGCTGAGAATCAATGTATAGCTGTGTATAGCTGTATAGCGTTTAAAGTTAGCCACTAGGACTCCAGGCAGTTTCGTCCCGGCGAATTTCCAGTCAGTAGTTTAGCGTTAAACCGCGCAGCCACGAACAGCTGACTAGCAGTGCGACTAAGCCCTCAATCACGCAATCCATATCACGTGGTCAGGTTCTGACTGGCTCCTCGGGTCACTACTTCTCAAATGGTATTTTCGTGGTTCTTACTAAGGATGAAACAGCTATAGGTTGGCTTCGCATGCAGAACAAAATCTACATCAACCATTCACGGGACAACCTACTAGGTAGATCCAAGAAAGCACAAATACAAGGTTGCTGGTTATGTGTTAGAGACTCACTTTGCCTTATGTGATGGAGTCGGCGGAATTCTAGTTTTCTAATGGAAATTCCAAAATCTCATGTTAACAATGAACAATTCTCGTTGTTACGTAACTTCCCATAGAGTATAACCTGAAGATAAAGATGAATTGTTCCTCATTCCACAGCGTTTTCATAAGACGAGACTGCTTACTGCAAAAAACCGGGGTTAACAAGTCATCGTAAAAATGATACTGATGATTGTGCGCATCGGGCAAAGTAAGTGATCTGGAACGCAAGAGTCAAGTCCTGTGAGTGTGACAGATTGTAGACAGTGAATGGTGCTCAGTAATATCCAACAAGTCGAATCTGGTGTTCAACAACTTCACACGTGTTTTTGACCGTGTATTTTGACAGTACCGCTATAAAAATAGAATAAGATTATCATAGAAAGCTTTACAGTAGTTCTAAATAAGGACGTCAGCTGATCAAGTTCTTTGTCAGAGGCTGTGTCTAATGGGCTGACGCAGTCACAAAGGCTTCATTTGTCTGTTTTGGTGGCATAAGAAAGGCACAACTGACTGAATGAGAATCGCTTTGATCCTCACTACTGTTTCTTGTACAATCTTGGAGCTATTTTTGGTACCCGATAAATTACTCTGATGTATTCCACAGGGATGAACTGCTAGTTGGTATAGATTAGGAGTGCGGCGAATGCTCTGGTTACGTACCTGGCCAGACCAGATCCCAAGTAGCTGATTCTACGCTTACAAATACATTCGAATGACCACCGGTTCCTGAGACAAGTACAGTTTTCCGAACACTGGCAAACAATGAATACAGCCACAGACGAATCCTCAGCCATGCATGTATCCTTAAGAGACGCTTTGAGCAGCGGACCACCGCCGAAGTTTATTCCTTATTGAGCTGCTTCAACCCTCTGCTGTAAAGCAGGTTACTGTTGGGTACAGCGCACTGAATGATGACAGAATGTTGGCAAGTCAAGTGCCAAGCTCGGCGAAGAAATCACCAGCCACCTGATCCATTAGCAAGGAGCGAGATTTTTTATTCGAAATTCATACTGCCGAATAGATGCGGGGAATAAGCGGATGAATGTCAGATCATTAGTTCTTTCTGGCTAGCAGCCACGTGGTCCTACTTATATGCAGCTTGTACTTTAAAACGTTGCACGTGGACAACCCTCCAATCACGTCCTAACCGGACTGCCAAGGAAGTGTACCCCTCCAACTTTGCACTGGACTTGTAATTATTCAATTCACCCTAATGTGATAATAATGCTCCATTCATTTTCCCAATTGTGTGATACCCCTGTCTCCACCCATGTACTCGCCATCTACCTTGCCGCAAAGGCCGCTACGTCCCACATTGGTATACAAGTGTGTGTGTGAGGAGCATTGACCTACATACCCACACTTGCTCTTGCTCCGTCTGTTGGGTCTGCTGTGAATTGTTCTGTCGTGATATTCGTCGCCAGACAGAATCACCAGACTAACCTTGGAAGGGACAACTACAACCCGCAATGCCGAGCCAACATTCCGCTCGCAGCTGGAGGTTGTGTGGACCTGGACACTGCGCTGTGCTGGTAGGTAAGAGGCATGCGCACTTGTTGACGTCACGATAGTGAACACCTGAGGTCCGTAGTATACGTTTGCTTACTTTTTGTAAATAGTAACATGGACTTTCGTAACCACTCCTTTCTTGTGATATTCAGGATCGCCAAAATTACGCGTGACTAAGAGTTCCGTATTGAAACACTAACAGCAGTTGTACTACAGAATACAGTGCTGATATCAGCTGAGAATTAAAGAACACTGTCACAACCAGTCCCGCTAGGCATATGCGGTGCATCCGGTTTTCTACTTTTTACCAGAGCATTCAATTCCCATTAATTTGTGGCTTCGAGAGTCACTGTGTGTCAACAGCTAATTGTCAACAATGATCATTGCCTATGTCAGCCTGTAAGTTACCGTTTACAAAAGCCAATGAGCGATGAGCGAGCCTATGAGACCATAACCAACTAAAAGAGGAATAATTTTGTTCAAATCAAACAACCAAAACATAGAACTAAGAAGGCGAAACTGAGGATGGGTTTTGTCTCTTACCACATTGTACTGAGCTGAGTTTGGAGTGAATTTAGGTTTAAAGTTTTTCAGGTTGTTTAACAATGTAATCAGCAGGCCGTCCGTTCGTTGGCTTCAGGCCCAAATTTAAACTGTCCAAAATTACCGTCCGACCGTTGAAACATGAATTTTGCCGTATTATCCCGTAAAATACATTTTCATTGAGTGTAAAACCGGTCCAAGAGAACAGATTCATGGGCTCCTCAGCCCCTCGTTGGGGTTTTCTCTCGAGGGGATTTCCGTATGTGCAAAAAGTATTATGTTATTGGTGTTAGAGCAAAATCAGAAGGACACATGGAATTTTCTAAAGATGCCTCCCCCTTGGCGAAATTATTTTCGTCCAAACTCTCTTTTGGTATGGTATAGCAGATCTAGAGATGTTTGTGACCATAAATTGGAGCCAGATACCTTAAGAGCATCTGCAGGTTATTCCTTGTAAACTCTTCCTCCAAAAACAGAGACCACATGTTTTGACGGGGCTTCATACACTGTAATACTTATCCGTATTGTCCTCAAACTAATCATAACATGATAACAAGATATCAAGGACGAAGATCATATTGTAACCTTAGAACCGGTCATGTTGTACTTTTATGTGTACCTAATCGAAACAGCATACAAATTACAACTTACGGGTGATTTTGGGTTTTCCCATCCAGTTTTCATTTCAGCTGTTTCAGTCGTCGAGTCCTTGTCAACTTTGAAGGTCCGCTGTGGCGTGCCGTCTACAGATGGGTCTCGAAGGCTTCTAGTACAATGTGTGGATTTATTTTCGGCAAGTTCTCTGGTTCTCTCGGGAAAGAAATGATAGTGAAGGTCAGAATCTTCTTTGCCCGATTCACTAGAGAAAGTAGAAGATTCATGGAGTTGAGCCGACTGATCGATACATTTGTGGGAACTTTGACTTCCTTTTACCTCTAGATTCTCTCGAGTGCTATTACTCTGAGCTTCCGATGAGCAGCAACTCATCCCAGGATCTGATTCATACGCTGTAACAGGGCCTTGCACGGGTTCTATGTTTATCTGACGCATCTTATTCCAGCATGGACCTCGGTGTAAATTGAATCTGCGCGTGTAGGCTTGTTTCGAACGTATATTGCGGAAATTCTGCATAGAAAGAACATTCCTTGTTTCTAAGAGATCGCCTTCGCATTCTGAATGAAACAATTTCGTCCGCTTTCCGGTGAGTTTTTGATGGACAAAATCTGCGTCACTAGTTTGGGAAGTGGCCAAAAACCCGCTGCATACCTTGGAATTCTTAGGTATGGTCTTCCGGCTCGCGAGATAGAATAATCTACTGTCTTCTAAGCGATTTTCAGTTTTTTGATCCTGGGAGCCTCCAAGGAGACGGTTCAATGCTACAGGTGAACGGCAACGGCTGGTTTCTCCGGTGGGAAATGTTCCGGAACCTGAGTAGAGGGAAAATAACGACATGAGTCAAAATGAAACGACAAACTGAAGGGAAATTGTCGTTTTGTTATAAAATCCTCCGTCACAGTAGCGTTCCTCACCTTTCGTTAGTTTTGCGCTGTTGATGATTCCCAATGAGGATGAAAAAGATGGACACTTTTTTCACTGACTGGCTTCCTTTAAAAGACGGAATCTCTATTGAAAGTTCTTAGAGATCCTCAAACCACCATCAGTCTACGAATAGTTCAGAGAAAGACTAAGTTCACAAGAGGAGTGAAACTTCAATCTGAGAAGTCCTCACTCGGAAAGGCAGTCAATACGTGGCCGCGTGGTGTTTTTTCAATGAATGAAGGAGTGTCAGCGCTAAATCCTGTCTATGTAGGGGTGATCAAATCGCTGGTCAGCGGGTCGCGGCCGAACGACCAAGTGTTCAAATGTTAGCCACGAGGCCACAATCGAACCCGTCTGGATTTTCGTCAGATGTTCTCTGATGATGATTCTGAATGACAACGAAATTGTTGTAGAGTACTTCTCATTTTTCATCATACATTGGTCTCACTTACAAGACATTGTCCGTGTTTAACGAGACAATTCAAGAAGTGTTCGTTGCTATGTCGGAGCGGTGCACCGACTGTGCTGGAGTCATTGGCTTTTCAAGGTTATGCTCCACTTATAGAAATGAATCGGTGACACCAGATACTTCTACTGTGATTTCGCTCAACACGAATAAAGAAGACATTTGGAGAACCACAACGTATACTTTGAAAAGAAATTGACATCGCCCTGAAATTAGTCTTTTCGCTCTAGGAGGTTATTCAAAAAGGAAGTACTGTGGGTCAAATATTACACACCAACGCAGGGTTGAGCGATGTACTGCAGCACCAGTGCACACTGCTAGTGCAAACTGGACTGGTAGCGAAATGAGGTTACTAAGCCCACCGAACAATATAACTATCAGCGGAGTATAGAAACTTTAAGAACTAGAAGTCAATAACGGTTTCTTCGAAAAAAGGGTACAAATGGTGTTCAGATAAAACTGCTCTCTTTGGGTCGTGTAAGATGCGGTTACATAGTGTCTGCTGTCTGACGGCTCTATAACTGCTGTGTATTTCTCTAGAACCTGAATAGTGCATGTGAGTTTTGTGTTCAGTTTTTGTATATGGTTGTACAGATTTTAACCGTCATATTTCAAGCATTCATTCACCATGTGGGTTGGTTATTACCTTAGGAAATCTCACAAGGTAGTGCGGCCCATGGTGGATAAAATAAATTGTGAATAGCCACAACAGTATTATAGGTTCGCATGGTCGGAATCTATAATTAAGATGTATTAAAAACGCGACTGGAAAACAGATATGCACACGACAGTCTACTGGTGCGAGGGTGCATATTACTGATGAAACATGCGAGTAGAATATGGTTTTCTCACAACTCCGCCTTGATCCAATGGAAAGTGG
Organism: Clonorchis sinensis; assembly: GCA_003604175.2. NCBI lineage: Eukaryota > Metazoa > Platyhelminthes > Trematoda > Opisthorchiida > Opisthorchiidae > Clonorchis > Clonorchis sinensis. The sequence goes on from CM030371.1 coordinate 14,863,487, forward strand.
ACGTTGTGGAATTTCTTTGCAGCATTCGTTTACAGTTGCGTGCTAGTCAATAAAATGTCTAGGAAAGTTCAAGAAGACGCGTTCCAGAAGAAGACGTATATTTAATTTTTAAAAACAAGGTGCATATGATAGTTTTAGTTTCCTGTTCAATAGTCTGTAACTGTCTAGTTGATGTTTTCCGATAAACAACGCTGCGGTGAAAGGCCTTCGTCGTTTAACTAATGTTAGGCGTCGCAGGACTCTTGTTTCTAAGTGCACAAACTTTTTTATGATTAAATTATAGAATTTGGCGCTCCTAAGGGGATGGATTGCGTCCGTGCGATTTAGAGTCCGTTTTGGTACCTAGCAAAACCATCGATGTTTCTACGGTTAACATGAGACATTCTTTTGGTAGCTCCAGCCCAGAATTTGCGCCCCTGAAAATGACCGGAATGTGGAAGAGTGCCGGGTGACTGAAAGATGCTCCGCAGCGACTCGCATGAAGGTTCAGTCGCGTGTGGTGGAATTCCTCGGAAAGCTTTCACCAGAGTCATTATCCGTCACAATGTCTCTGAATGAAGCCTATTGTGCGCGTTTCCAATAGGGTTTGCACCGTATGACTGAATAAGTAGACACTTCGATGAGCCGAATAGGAACATGCTCTCATCAGAAACCATTCAGACTAAACGGATTTGCGATGAAACAAAGCTCATTTTGCATTTTCCGTCTTTTCAGTTGCGACGGTTGATGAGCATGTAGAAGCAATTTGTATGAGCTATCACCACCAAATCTTGGTGGGTTCCGCCGAGTGAAACCCTACCCGGCAACTGGTGTATCACACTCTACCGACACATCCTTTTAGCGAATTCCGAAAGTAAAGCTTTTTGGGTTGATTTTCTCTAGATTTGTAAACCGCTGTTTACTTAATTGCTGCATTTTTCACTGGCTGCAAGGTAAGCCGTTCAGAAGAAGTTGAATACAACGTTTGCTTGAAAAACAGTACAGCCGCCATTTTTTCCTTGTCGTTATTCTCGGGATTACTTATTTAGGACACTAAATTTGCGAATCAGAGTAAAAACCTGGACGGGATAGAAAAGGATAGAGCTTAGTGACCTACCAGAATCCATTTGACACTGGAACGTACACGACCCATCCAATAGTCTTGAGCTCGGAGCCATCGTGTTCAGAGTGTCCAACCGAGTAAAAGAATGCATCAGTGGGAGAACAGAGCAACTCATTGGAAGTTTGGGCGACGGTAGATGTTTATACACGCAGAGAAACAATACGACAAATCCTCGTTCGTTTTTTATCGGAGTGATGTTCAGTTCGCAACGAAAAGGTTCCCCTAGGGATTGAGGACAAAGAGGGATTTTGTCGTATAAAACGGAGAAGTTTTATTGTACACTTTCAAAGACAGACCAGTTTTAATGGCAGAGTTGCGGGAGTACTTTGTATTTCTGCTTCAGGTTTAGTCTACGGTAAGTGCACTGTACTCACTGTACATTCTTAGAAATGGTTTTCAGTTTTTTTCATATTGACTTTTGTGTAGTCAGATGGTGAAACCGAAGATCCGTTATTCTTCCTCAGCTTCCTCGACAGGACCTGCTCCCATTTCAGCCACGTATGCTACTGGTTAATTTTAAAAGTAGTTGAAATTATGTGTAAAGTTTGCTCAGGATGTTTCTCCAATTTATAACAGATGCCTTCGGTAAAAAAGTCTGATTTTTAATAAAAGTTGTCAACAGGCATTGTGAATTCTAATGCGAGCAAACATTATGCTTGACATTGTTTTTACTGATTAGTTTTAAATATTTCTGACAGGAGTCGAAGTCGACGCATATATACCAGCGCTCCACTAAAATATTCACAATCTGTTATTAGATGGGGCAGACTGACAGGTTTCCAGATCTATGCTCCACACGCTAAAGACAAACGTGTGGTCCAAAAGTTGGAAGAGTTTCAGGTGGTAATTTGCTGGATAATTTCAGAAAACCCGATTCCGACTCCGAAACGCCCGAAGAGTGTGGGATAATAAAACCAGCTCTTATTCCAGAGGGTGTTTATGGGGGTCGGAACGCAAATTACGGAAATAACGGGGCGAGGCCAAAGGAAGAAGGAAGCCCAACGTAGACCTTCCTTGAACAGACATCCCAGGGACAAGTTGCTGTTTGTGTTGAACAGTCATGTAACATCTTCGAGTGCCCATGTACATTACACAACTTTTGTCTCCTACCTCTCAGTGATCTCAGCTACTCTATGGTACGTGGGCATTTGGTTTGTTCATTGTACAGGATGACGAGTGACTTGGGAACATTTGAACCTGACGCTGTTCACATGGAAAGATGACTGCACCGATCTTTACTCAGCGTGCATCAATATATGACTTGCATTTGAAATGGAGAATCATCATTCTCCTCGGGCTATGCGACCGACCTAAAAAGCATCTCTACCACGGCGGGTAGTTGAACACAACAATTCCATTAACCGATACGTCTAAGTGCCTTACATCTAAGTTAAGAATGGAGCCAGAGCAAACGTTATCATGCCACGCACAAGCTGAGAAGTGCGCCCTACAGGCCGACAGGGCTACTTGCCAATAGTGACCGTCCGGCAGCCAATCAACGTGACTTTACACGAATGAATGTCGCGGTCCTCGATTGTCACATTTCATGTTATCTTCGATGTCTTTTTGATGCCACAAGTGACGCAAATTAGGAAAAGCAGTGCCATTCTTTGAGATTCGTGCGCTGGCTTCATCTGCCACACTACTGTCGGAAATGGTGCAACCTCTGCGACACGTAGAATGTTCCACAACTTCCAGTGTCTTTCTTCGAATTTCTGGAGCCTTGTTTGGAGACTGTGGTCTCGCAACATGACTTTCACTATGTGGATGCAAAACACATGTTAAATGCTTATTGTTTAATGGGATGACGTTGGTTAGCTTTTCTTGTAATACTTGTGCTTCATGCACCTTTTTCAATAGATAAGAACATTATTGTCTCCTTATTCCGAATCGACAAGGCTCTTTATCGTAGGGATATGCGCACCAGAATTCTAATGATCGGTCAGCCTCCACCATAGTTCTTCACCACTGATGATATGATGCAAAACAGAGAGAGTGGACGTCCTCTTCGAATACCACTGTTTGTAGGAAAGCTTCTGGAGAGCTCTCCACTTACTCACGCACCAGTAAGTACGCAAACGCAAAGGACGCAGGACATCTGCGCTGAAAACAACGAACAGGTCATCACAATCAAACGCACCCTTGAAGTCAAGGAACGCTATGTGCATGTCGTTGCTATATCATGTGACGGGGTGTGAAGATGTGATTCACAACCCCTCATGGCGGGAACTCTGATTGCTGTTCTCCGGTCCTTTTTTGAAGCGTCTTCCTAAGACGACTTAATCAGACGCAAAACGTTTGGTTCCGACGGGCGTCAAACCGATTCCTCTGTAATTGCCCCACTCACTGTGAGCAAGTGAGCACTCACTCACCTTCTTGAAAATATACACCACCATCGACTAGCCCCAGTTAGTTGAGACGGTCTCTCTATCTCGTATAGAGGGAGATAAGTTAGGCAAGAACCGACTGAAGTTTCCATCTCTATTCCTGAACAGAATGTGTAGGAGTTAGTCTAAACCTGCCGCTCGGTTTCTGTTGAGGAACAAAAAGCAGTAGTTTGCTTCCGAATCCTTGTGTAGTTCCAGATTCACTGTTCAGGGTTCCGTTGAATTGGGCAGGCATTTGGGCGGAGCAAAATCAGGTGATGAGAACAATGAAGGTAGCGAACAAAGCTTGTTTTCTGTGATTGTTCCTCTTGGCTAATACATCACAAATTTATATGGTACCAGAAATCACGTAAAAAAGGTTAATGAAACAGAAATCAAAGCAAGGGGGTTGAATGAGGGGTAGGTCACGGAATCAGGTAAATGACGTCAGTGTCAGACAGGCTTGTGGGACCGGGTTTTTCGCAGACCATTTCGAGTTCAGAGGTTGCACAAGTTTCTTTTGGACACAAAGTTGTGGATCCAGTAGTCGGATCCAATCGCCTCTGCGATCGATGCCAGTGTGGATCGTACCAATCGTGATCGGTTCAGAGGTGCCCGGTAGGTGATAGTGAAGGCTTGCTCTTTGTCGACGCCGAAACCAATCATGTCATCAACAAAGAGCAAGCCTTCACTATCACCTACCGGGCACCTCTGAACCGATCACGATTGGTACGATCCACACTGGCATCGATCGCAGAGGCGATTGGGATCCGACTACTGGATCCACAACTTTGTGTCCAAAAGAAACTTGTGCAACCTCTGAACTCGAAATGGTCTGCGAAAAACCCGGTCCCACAAGCCTGTCTGACACTGACGTCATTTACCTGATTCCGTGACCTACCCCTCATTCAACCCCCTTGCTTTGATTTCTGTTTCATTAACCTTTTTTACGTGATTTATGGTACCATATAAATTTGTGATGTATTAGCCAAGAGGAACAATCACAGAAAACAAGCTTCGTTCGCTACCTTCATTGTTCTCAGGACTTCCACGTGTATATTCAGCCGCTTGAGCAAATCAGATGACCAGCTGAATTGTTGTTGAAAGGGTTCAACCCAGAAACAAGTGGCGATATTCTCTCTTGGGAAAAATCGAGCCGTTTTTATTAGTTATTTTTTATTGGGACATTCATGAGAAATCGAAAGGCGCCGAATGAGGCTGTTTTTCTTCTGATAAAGATATTGAGTTCTCAACAAATTATCGGACTAATCCATAGGAAACAATATTATTCAAATGACTGAATCTGTAGATTTTTTCAGTCAGTGTCGTGACAAGTGTGCCTAACTTGACAACACGAACAGGAATACAGACATTGCAGTAAACCTAAAACACGGTAGTTGTAGACTATTTCACATTCGTCTGGTTCTGCAAAGCATTTCTCTCGGCGAGAAGCTCAAGCCTGATTTCTGCACTAGCTAAAATGTTCCATGCAAATGTTGAAAAACGTTAAACGAGGGAGACGAATTTATCCACGAGACGCCGGAACATTACTCTACTCCTAATGTTCATTTACCATTTGCTGCTACACCACCAACGGGCTCACATTAATGCCAAATCTCTGTGTGACCTACATTCGGATTACGATGAGAAGGATTGGTTCATTAGCGCCTGATCGACGGTTATGAATAAACTTACGCGGATGAAAAAGTTAGTCCAATATATTACCGATTACCTAAAATATGTGCACGCAGCAATTCAAGACAAACACTGAAAATCCTTGAAATAAGGAAGGGATTCTGAGCTGTTTGGCAAAAAAAGCATAAACTGACGATGCATAAAAATCAACAAAACTTTACAGCGCCCTCAAAATGGAAGTCTTTTCATGAATATCGGAAAATAACGCCACTGGGCTCGTGAGTGGGACACCCATTTAACATTTACAAACTACTGAAACTTAAGTGATGTTATCGGTTTCCTCTCATAAAGATCCTTTTTTCTGTAGTGCCCGATTTTGTTGCTTAATAGGCGCGATCGTTTTAGAAGGATCACTGCAATAACTGCTAATGCACTGCTGAACTGCCTGACTGATTCGGAAAGGAAAACAACACAATCTGTTAAGAAAATGGTCTATGTAGCTCTGCCAAGTGTAAAAACTATGGATGGAAAGGACTATATCGTAAATCAATGGTGCAGAATGGGTTAAGTCAAGCACGAACACGACTGACGTGGGCAAGACGCCGGACGTCACAGCTAATGGACGCAAACTCAAAAAAAGTGTGTCACGTATTAGTCCAAGAGAAAGATAAAATCTTTGTACTGCGAACAATAAACCTCCAAGGGCTAATAACTAATCAGGAGCAAAATGGATTTCTAAAGTGGCGCCAAACCTTGTTGTTTTGCTAGCTTATTTATTAGTTTATTCTCTGACGGTATACATTTTTCACTTTGTATAGGAACTATGTCAGTTGCTACGGAATTCGCTTATCTACGTCAAGTGCTGTCAGAGGATGCGCAGTAAACTCAGCATTCTTAGACCTACATAATGAGAAAACGTAGTTTTTTCTCTTGAAAACTCGCGCCGCGTAATAAACTGCCATCCGCCTTAACCAGTTTCATTCCCATTGAGCGTTCAGTGATCTTACGAAGTGAACGACACTAAGTAAGAAGATAATGTAAATGATAGGCACGTGCTTCCCTGCGTCTGATTTCTCCATTGCTTTCTATGCAATATGTTTCCAGATCCGTTCACATGTCCAGGCCAAAATGCATTTTTTATCCAGAGAAATCCACTTGCCAAGTCACTCCAGAGAAACGGTCAATAGGTGACAACGATACTTATAATTCGCCGGGAACGCTTTTAAAAAGTACAGTTAGATATTATGGAACGTTTGGCCCAAAACACAAAATACACTTTACATATCAAATCAAATAATCCTTCTGAGGACTAAAATTCTCTAAAGGATAGAAAAAATTCCTAGGCCTGAATAGGGTTTCAAGACCCACCTACACATTTTTACTACATACACATTAAAAAATCTGGTTCGCAAGCCGTCGTTTTCATCGAAATATATACAAGTAATTTTTCCACGTTGCTAGTCCCTTTTGTCATGTCTAAGTAGGCCGATTTCATTTTCTCGTCTGGCACCAACAATGTGCTAAGCACCTCACTTTTTGTACCACGACAAACGTTAGTAAGGGGAATGCTCCCCGTCTCCCGCGTACATAACGTCTCAACCAGTATACACTACAGACGGGTACGCATGAACAACGCAGCTCCACAATGTGATCTCCAAAGTGACGTGACATCACGGTCGGCTCTCCCCAAATATCACTGCCGCCTGCACTACACCCATTTATGTTAGGCTCAGATGTCAACATATGTGTTAGTAGCGGTCAAATCTAGTACACCTACTGGTAAGACAAACTGCCATGTGCAATGAGACACTTTTATTCAGATCTACATTCCATGGTTTGCCGAACAAGTTTGTGGCGTCTAGATTACTAAGTGATAATAAGTTATGATCTTCCGGCGAGCGGGCCAAAGTTTAGATCCGTTTGGAACCTTATTTGTGTTAGCAAAGCAACAAACTTTGACGTAATACACGGCACTAGCTCTCATAAAGCTACTTTACATAGCTGTTGGTTTACGGCCTCCAGCCAGTTATCAGGAGAAATGTCATTATTTTGGCAAACTATTCCGTCATTGCAATCGGAGTTGAACATTTGGAACCAGCTTCTAAATAGGCCACTGAAAAACGACTCCTCTCCGATTTCAGTTACATCTTCCTTCCTCCCCATCTGAATTTCTCCCAAGTCTGATTCGTCTAAGCATACATATTAAGCTATTCTGTTATCTAATGTCTCCCTCTAGAAGATTACAAGTACCTAAGTTACATGTCCAATTACAGAAAGGACATGGTGTTTTCTTCACACTTCCTCTTTATAGATTTCCTAGAAGCACACCGGTAGGAATCCACCTCTGTGGACGCCATCTCGGAACTCCATTCTTCAACATTACGTGTGATGGTTGACAACTACTGTAATTTCGTCGACAGGCCAAAGGCTTCAATGACCCTGCTTCGAGTCTGTACAATGATTTTGAATAATTGGGCACTTCTATAGGAACATAAGTGACACTGAGGTCGGTACCTCTTTACAATCTAATTCTGCTGTTTCTTTATGCCCAAAACAGAAGAATAACTTCGACATTTTACTTAGAAAGCGGTGCATTGCATATAAATATTCCTCGGCTTCTTACCCTGGGCTGATTTGGCTAAGTTGCGAGCAAACTACTTTTCCAAGAATCGAAGTTGAATATACAACTGACACTGAAACTGGCCGCTGACTATGGTCTTATAATGGTATATAGGTGTTTTATAGAGGAGAATGTTGGTAGGTCAGGTGGCGCAGATGGTCGTTGGTTTGTTCGCTGAGCTGTGTAATTTGATTGCAAACGTTTCATCCCCAATCAAGTTGACATCGGTGGGTTATGGGGAGCGTAGAGGTGCGCAGCGATGGGTTGGTGTATGTTCCAAGACGCGACGTTTGAAAACGTTTGCAGTCGAATTGCCCAGGTATAAAGGTGTTTCAATAACCAGGGTAAAATATTGTCTTGATATCCCAAAACGCTGAAGTCAAGTACAGTTTGAATTTTTTGGTCATTATGCTTCTCAACCTAACAATATGACGCTCAGGTAGCACTGAATTTCCTTTAAGTAGCCATCGGTCTCAATTTCCTACTTTCTCATGTAGCTTTTAAACAATTTTTTGTGAAAAAAGGGCCAGGAATGTTCCTGTTGTTTTGCAGCAAACAAGTATTTCGTTCTCCATTGGTAATTTTCATTCACAATCAGGAAAACATCACACCATCACCTCCAGCGTTACCTGTCCGTTTGTACAGTGTAAGCTCCATGGTGAGTTCTGTTTGTTGGCAGAACGTGTGCATTATTGTGGCTCGGTCTTTGGCGCTTGTCGTAGGACCCCATAAAAAGTGACACATACTGCTGCGGGACATCACACTCGCACGGGGATAGCGAGTTAGCACCAGGAAACCGTCGGAACAGTAAACAATGGGAAAGTGTTGGGTAAGTGCGTTGCCCAAGACGAAGGCACTGTCTGGAATAAATGCGAAAGGAAAGAAGTAAACGCACGTAGGTTGAACCTTTGAAGTAACCGATGGATGAACAAAAAGAAACGAATGTAACCCACCGCTAGGCGATGGGTGCCTCTTTACCGCGCAATTTAAGCGAACCGACTGAAGAGATTACGTCAATTTGTTTCTGATTAAATGTGATAGGGAAGATTGAAAACTACCTCTCTGTTTTGAGTTTAGAAAATTAAAACACCGATGGAGTGGCTGAACACTAACTGACAGTCAGGTAGGGAACATTTCTCTTGGTCGAGTTAGATGTACCTTGTTAAACCACGAAGGTGCAACAACTGCCTCTGAATGTAATAAACTTTATTGATTAACTGAAGATGCTTTGCTGATAGGATAAGTCGGAAGAATTTAGACCACTGAGAGCCCAACAACCTAATGAACACAGATAGGGAGAAAATAAAATATTGTGGCGAATCACAACAAATTTTAGCTGGCACGAGGAAACCAATGAGCCACATGCTATCAAGGTTTGTCTGCCTCTCTCACGTATATGTGTAAACCATGTACGCAAACAGAGTACTTTAGCGCAGTTTTGGTTTTCTGCTATGACAAAAATAGGTATTCAGCTACTAAATCAGCTCATGGATTCATCGTCTACCGCCCCACACCTCAGTCAGCGGAAATAGATGAAGGCTGTTTCTTGGTTGCAGATTATGGCAGGATAAGGTATGCAAAACCCCAGGATGGCCGCATAGCAGTTTAGTTTTCTGTTCATGTTCACCTTACGTTACAAAATGTTAATGATCAGCCGCCGAATATTAGTTGGTCACTAGATTTCTAAATGCATACAGTTTTGTCTCTGCTGCAACACTGATCGCCCAATGCTTCCCTAGTCAGTCCAAACTAAATGAAAAATAATGAGGTTTATGGATTGTGACATCACTTGTTCTTCGTATGTAAGCGGCAAAAGTTTGATTACATTGTGCACAAAGTTCTTCCGCGAGTTTTCCAAACAGCCCTATCAGCCTATAATTAACTGGGTATCACGGACAGATTACGTGTCACGTGGGAAATCATTTCTGTTGTGTGCTTGTACAAACCAACAGAATAAGGTAAATGCCGAACAGGTGAATACAATAATTAGTTGTGTTGAGTTTTTCTGATGAATCCAAGCAACTACGCATACTACAGAAGAAGCAGTCTAAGCCATGTGATATCCCTTGTCATCGGAGCACTTGCTGTATATATCCACTTTTTCTAGTATGGCCATTGACATGTGGGGTCGTATGAAGGGCTTTGATTTAGCATTTTCCCAGCAGTGTGGATCAATAGGATGGTAGTCAACGGGAACTGCAACATTGGACTGCACAAAATGACGTTCATTCGGCCAATCAGAAAGAGGCCAAGCACTCATTAAGCCACTATGTTTGGTAAAACTTCGTAAGAGGTTTAATTTCTGGGTTTAAAATGGACAAACCGTCCACTCAAACGTAACAGGTTCAGCAAATTATAAAACTGCGTGACTTTATTACGGATCTTAATGAACCTTCAAGGAATTATGATTTAGTGAGCTGATGAAGAAGTACCGAAATGTTTTCGCGACACGTCCTGATAGTAGAGCTTTAAACGAGGTAAGGATACTGGAAACCTGGTTCCACTCGGATGATAACCACGATTATCCTAATACCCTTCCAGCCACTCTCGTCTACATCGCACAAAAGCAGCCGCTATAACGGGATAGGTTAGGCAATTCGAGATTATAGTGATCAACCGGCTTTAAATTAAATGCATCAAAAAAGCCACAACAGAACTGATTAACCAACGATTTAAATCAGATGAAGGTTTGCTTGCCTGCAAAGACGGAAAAAGCAATAAACGGGGGATATTTCGCGAATGAATGAATCCGTTTATTGTTTGTACTTAGTAAAACCACCACCGTGAACTGCCGGCTATCCTGAAAAGCTGTTTTTAAAGCCCTATACATATCTTTTTGGTTGCTTTTAATGAAGCGCATGACTTATGAAAGTATTTATTCTCCGGGGTCTAGCCAGCTCGTCACCTTTCAGTGCTTTTCTAAATTTCTTCCGGTTTAAATATAGCTTCCGTTTAGTTCCACAGGATTCCTTTAAAATTTATTATTTAAATTAATATTTTTTTACACAGAACTGCAAAAGTTTGCATCTGAAGTAGCGAAAATAAATTTCTCGCTTCCCAAATGCACATGGAAAGATCGCTATAAAAAAAACTCTGGAATTGGAGAATGAACGACAGACATTCAAGTTACACACATGAAATGCTAAACCCTAATACTGAGCCAAGAGAGACACAGGATGGGCGTGATGAACGCGGACCATAATCTGGTCCCATTAGGAACAAATTATCTCAAAGAATGTGGATCAATGTCTGAGTTCTTTAGCTGCTCATTGAGTGTTACCCGAGAAGCTTTTTATGAAAGAACTTTAAGGGACTTGTTTTGCAAAGTAGCATCATGCTAAGGACTGCCCTAAAACTAGACAAGAATAAAAGGTGCTTTTATATTTACAAAGTAAGTATATACATATTCAGTGGTTTCTTCAAAACTGCAATGCCCTTGGAAAATGCTGGTTTCGGTGACATCTTCAACATAACGGAATCTGATAAACCTTTCCAACCTACTCATCCAACGATTAGCCAAGCGCTTAAGTTTCAAGAACACTTTTCCAGGGTGACACCTCCTACGGTGCCAGCTACCAGGAGTCATATTGTTCAACGAAGAAAGACTGTTCGTTTTCTTATGGTTTGATTAAACAAAGACTAGAGTTAACGTTTGTTTTGAACGCTCGGCCAGAGTACACCAGAACGAGAAATTGTTTGAGCATAATCTGTTGTCCGTACTAACTGGTGGCCATACGGAATAGTTAGTCTAAACCATCCACGAGAACGCTATCAGAGGTAGACTTTCAATGTAATTTGCACCGACCGGAAGCAGCAGACATTTCAGTCGGTCAAATCGTCAGTGCGACGACAGTTGAGTTGGCTGCTGCGCGAATACAAATTACAGACGTCAAGCTAAATAACGCAGTTTTCTTCAGATGGACTGAGCTTGGATGTGCAGAGCTAAATTTTCTGTGTCCCGACGTATGCTATATAACCAGATAAAAGAATCAGTATCCGCCATATGATTCGGAAATGTATCTGATTTGTGCGCCGGCAGCAAGCTTGTAAGAGTAGGTTGGGAGTAAACAAACCAACATTCAGCTAGTTAACAAACTGAACACTTTTACAAATTCTCCGTGGTTGAAAAACGTAGTGCTGACTAATCTATAAGTGGCACAACTCCTTTTTAGATTCGTCCTTCAGCATTCGGTAACCACTTGCAACAACACTTTTTTTTTGCGTTTCTTGTTTGCTCAACGTGTGGATGTAGGCTGCTAACCATTCATCTAATTGAGGTGTTAGCTTCCAAAATACAATGAACTGTTGATGAAACAAACGATAATTAGGAGCCAACTATCTGTGAATATCCGTTCCGGTACGCATCTGTTTTGATCTGTTGCCTGAACCAAAGAAGGTCTAACTGGCAGCATCATTTGTGATAGGTCTGCTAGCCCATGCCCCGCAGGTAGGTTAAAAGCAAAGGCCCTCAGAGCTGAAGGGAATTAAAAACAACAGGCGCATTTACGTATGTCCGCACTTTAGGTAATTGTTGTGCCCTGAATCGTCTACGTAGGCAGTAGAGGCCTATCCCGATCCAGCTGCTCGGGACCGCTTACTTGATATGTGTGATGATTTTGCTGAAGTACTCGAAACGCTAAGTAGGCTGCACTTTTTCTGAACACATTTCAGAACACGTAAATTTTTACCCGTTCATCAAAAGCAAGCCTTTCTGCAGACTTCAACTTTTTATTAGTGAAATCTGTTACAGTCCCTGACGATGTCATCACTTCATTTACGCTACTGAACAACCGCTTTTCTAAGCATATACTACTAATAATTTTATTCATTCATTTACGATAGTGCGAATGCTCTTAACTTGTCCACTAATCTCATGTAGTAGGCAAACATCATAAAGTATAAAAAATCCCGAAGCGCTGCTGTGTAGAAATATAGTTTTCACACAAGATCACGACAAGCTGAACGGCCGACTTCCTCATTGAATGCTCTGTCCTTGTGAGTTTTGGTAGATCATGTCGGTGACAGGCCCAGCCACCTCACCCGTCTAGAATAAAATCTCCGTTTATTGTGTGGTATATTTTCTGTTATGTATTTCGTCAACTGGTGAATACTCTACATTACTAATAAGTACTACCCAATTTAAGTATCAATGGTTTCTTAACCCCTTCCAGATAAGAAATCCCTCGAAGCTCGTATGTCACTCACATCCGAGTCTAAAACCCGGTGATTTCAGATGACTCTGAGCATCCACTTATACGCTTTTCTGGACTGAGTTAAAACCAAAACCTTGATTTACTCAAACCTATACTCACAAGGGCTTGGTAATAACGTATTAACAGACGCGTATATTATATCTGTACTCACAATTCTGTGCTTTTCTTTTTCACATTAAATAGCCACTATCTGCTCAAATGAACTCAAATGGACGGTGTTGTCATCTGGTTATCAAGAAAAACATACCAGTGAGGGACAAGTGTCCTTAATTCATTACGAGGATCACTAGTTGAATCATCGGGCACTACTTATACCCAGTATAGCACCGAGTCTAAATTGGGTTAAGACAAAGACGCAGTTCTCTTATCCTACTCAGGTTCATCATCGTACACGATAGTATTCTATGACTAACAGCCGTAAAAATGTAAAACGTGCAATCGTTTCCTATGAATATCAACATGATTTGATGAATCATGAGACCTCGGGAGCCCTCAGTTGGGCAATATCGAGAAAATCGAGGAGCAGCTTTAGCATTTAGGACGCTGTATTACTTATAAACAAGGGTTTCTTAAAATGTTGAGCAAACTGGTCTTATGTACGATGTGCATCAGTGTTGATGTGAATATATATCGGTTCAGTCTGTCGTCAGTCCCCTGACTGAAGGGCAACAATTTGGTCCCATATTCATGCTCGATTGGTTTCCTGTCACCTCTCTTCTGAGACAGGTGTCTGAGTTCCCGGCCAACATGTGAGATAGAGGAAAACCGCTGAATGTTGTGGTTCATATAATAACCAACGAGCCAAAATCCGATTTTGAACGCAAGATGGACGAATTACTAGTGTTGTCTCATTATCATACCCCAAATCAAGGTGGACTCACAGAGATACTTGGGGGTAACCCCGGGCACCCTGTTTGGATGTCACAGTTCATCAGTTGAGTCGTTTTGAATTTTCGCCCGAGTATCTCATTTGTGTCTACCAGATGATGCCCCAGATATAAAAAGACCAAATGTTTTTCATGCCCAAAGTCTGCTGGATTCAAAAACAATCTGTGCATTTTTATTTTCTACATTTCTCTAATCCTCCATCCCTGTTCAAGACACAGACTCGTCTTTCCTTGTTTTTCCGTGCCTTGCATCTCTTCATTGGTTGCTGATACAGTTTGGAGTTTCATTGTGTAACTATTTTTCACTTTATGCCACCGCTTTCTGCAATAATAGGGAGTTAAGGTGGTCACATCCGTAAATACTTGGTCCGCTCAGACACCAGATGCAAGTTTACTCCTTCTATTCGAACACTTTGACTTTATTATTTACCGCAACATTCTGTACTTTGGACTGTCAGTTTTGCCGGCTAATCTCGCGTGCCGAATTTAACCTTTATCACCTGAACGCGTTTGTGTGATATCTACGAAGGAGTCCTTATAAAATACTTGTATATATATTGGTAGTATTTTTAATTTTGGGAAAAAACGAGGCACAATCTGTGTACGCGACATCTTCCAAAGCAGGCTTTTTGATGTTTGGAGGAGACAAGTCCGCTAATTATCTTTAACCTGCCTATTGGTTTCATTCTCCTTCCTTGGTCACCCATTTATTCCGAAATTATCAAATAACCACGTTAGTCCGATAAAGCACATGACAAGGCATTTTCAGGTGATGTGCACGTGCTGCATGGAGATAAATTGGTACGAAAAAATGAAGTTAGGTTTTGATATATATATATATATATATATAGAAATTTGGAAAATCCTGAATATGGACCCAAATACACATAATGCCAGCAAAGAGAACCCCTGGGTTACCAGGTAGCCAAGCCTGGTGTATATTTCCGTTTAAATCAAGTGTGTGCAGATCACCCTCTGAGATAGACCTGACCATACCAGCTTAGTTTGAATGTGGCTCATTCCTTACAAACAAGACACGAGAATTTTTCTTGTGCTAGTGTTTAGCTCCCAGCAGGTGTGATTGGTGCTTTGTAGGCATCAGCTAGAAGAAGAAACAGTTTAGATTTCGCACGCGTAAATTGCTACGGCACGCTTAGATGCTTTGCTCACTCCATCTTTTGGCAAAAGTGAGGGGTTGGTTTTCCACCTGGACTTCGTTATTTTGCAAGCACGTAGATCTAATTAACGAGTATACCTTCTGAGTGTCCTAAGTCAGTCCACATGGAAATTGGTAAATGATACTGTTTGGTTCATGGTTCCTAATATATCCGATGCTATCATCTATGGAGTATAAAAATAGTGATGATGGGCACTGCTGTTCATGAAATCGCGGAGTGCGTACACTGCTGGCTGGATATAGTGGAGCCAGTCAAAACGACTGAAAGGTTATACCAATTAGCTGTTTATCGCTCTCAATTTTCTTTGCTGAACACTCAAAATATGTAGCTGATATGGTAAACGGTCAGCCAAAATGAGCTGAGAACCGTCAAGAAACACTACAAATTCAGATCTGACCTGAAATGAAATGACGGTACGCGGTTCAACAAACTGTTTATCCAACGTGTTACGCGGCTAGCTTTGATATATCGCAGCGTGCCAGTTTTGTTGGATGGTTTTTTTTAATTAATTTGTTTGCTGTTATTTTAATTTTGGCAATATTATCCGGGAGACCAAGGTGGCATTGTGTCATACGCCTTCGATGTAAGTCCAACTTATACATTTCATCCATGCTTAATCCCATGGTAATTTATATGCTGTTCGTATGCTCACTTAGCAGAAAAGATAACAACAATGCGGTTTTCAAATGGACACTTTTATCAACTCAGAAGTTCAGTAGGTGGCCCGTCTCCAGCAGCCTATAAAACATTAGGTAGGGTCAACCCTACTTGCACTTACCTAACAATAACTACATAAGAGCTAAAGGAAGAAACCGTGGGGGAGCAACCACCAACAAACGATGTGGACACGAGAATGAAAGGCTGGTGTGCATAGATTTTGACTAACTTGGAGTTCTTAGATGTGTTCCTGAACTCTAATGAGTTGTTAAGAGGCTTCGCATCAACAGACGTTTATGTGTGAATAAGTCGATAATTTCAACTCAAGTGTCGGTAGACGTGGGGATCGTGTTTCAGGTTGCAAACATATATTACTCAAGGCTTCATCAGCAACACGCACCGCCACATACTTGGCACAGTGTTTATAATAGTCACTTCAGTCTTACTAACTTTTTTCAACTTTACTTGCTCTGGTTTTTTGGAAACTTGGATATCGGGTCACGCAATCGGAAGTTTCCGCCCTTGACATGCACTCTCTCTAAAAGAATGTGGTGCAGGTGCTGACCTAAACGTAGGAGATTTGTCTAAATCATGCAGAGATTACCTGAGGTTTGCCGAACTAGCACGAACTAGCACGAACGTGAAGATAAAAATAATCTACACTTGTAACCTCTCTCCCTCCTAGAGTGAATATACTGACCGGAAATAGAAGCGCTAATGGTTGTTCGCGATGTTCGGCCACTCGCAGATGAGCCTATCGTCTGTGATATTATTTGATCAAGTATGCCATACACCAGCCGCCTTAGGTTTTAGTTCGTCTTATTTTCGAGACATCACAGTATATTTGCCTTGATGGATAACATGACTCACACGGTTGCTCAAAAGCCTTCGACGACCAGTGACCGGCCTCATCCTCCTTGAGGATCACCTGCTTAAACCTTAATTATACACAATTAGCGAGAGACACTGATTTACACACAGATTTCGTTAGAATGAGGGATACTCGGCTGAATTGAGGCTGTCTCGGTTTAATGCTTGGAACAGGAACTTCATCCCCGGGAAATCAGTGTTAACTTCACGTAGTTGGTTTTCCACTCAGTGTCTTCCATTGATTTCTTTAGTTTAGGATTTTTTGGCAGATGTAGACGAGTGAAAATTGTATCCGTAGAGAAACGCACCGGTTTAGATCACACTTGTCTTCGTCTGGAGACCCTGCAGTCGGAGAATACAGGTTTGGGTCGTTTACTGACGTTTTGGTCAAAGTTTAGGATCTTGTAGTGATCGTATATCGAGTCAGTCCTGATACAGATTCACAAGGCGAAATTCGCTATAAATTCACTCCTTTTATCGGCGTTGTGTGTACTAGTTAGAATAAAAAACTACCATCGCAAAACCATATTTCTCCTATCTTATCGGCAATTTTCGTGCCGAGTGTAATGAGTACCGAAATATCAGATAAAGTGTGCTCAGCGGCTTGAAATGAAGTTATAAATGCTCTGTTACCGCCTATTCTGATCTATCCGTGACAAAAGTTCAGTAGACGCCTAGGTATGAAAGGGGCAGCGATTATCAGAATAGATGTGTTCTCAAACCTGACCACATGCAGCAATTTCCAATTTGTTTGTAAAGGAAGATTTTGCAGTCTATTTGCACATTCAACTTACTTTAAGGTACATTCCTTCTGAATTCGTTACTGAACTTGTAAAATCATTTAGTCTAGTTTCCTTAAGATTTCAGGTTTCTACTTAAACACAGTCTGGATACTAACACTTGCAGGGGAAAAGTTAGATGTTGCGACAGAGGTCCTATGGGCCTCCTCTGCCAGTTCATTAACCTGTGAATGCCTTACTTGGGTAAGTACAAACATACTGAGCACTGTGGTCTTCTGTTACATCATCCTGAGGTCAAGTGGAGAAGAGTTCATTGAATAACAATCTAGAAAATTTCTGGACGCTGCAGTTCCGTAGGAAACAAAAGTATGGGTTTTCATACTACGTTCTACAAATGGTAGGGCACTTATGATGCATTACTCGTGAGCATAAGTTTTAGCAACACATTCCAAGCACTGTGACGGGGATCAATCCAGTCTATCTCAACCGGACCCAAGCGCTCAAATAGGACTGATTTGGTCGCCACCACAGAACTGGTTTCATCCTTGTACACCGAGCTTACAGATTTGTTCATTCATTCGTGAGAGTGGAAACAAAACACATTTTTTGAGTTCACTGCATTTAATTAGTTCCTGAACGTACTGTAATCCTTCTCCATCATACTGATCTATGGTATTTTGTTCTATACTGGTAAAGATGGATGGCTGCTTTGTTCAAAAAAACGGACTAGCAACCGAGGGTTTCATAGCCCACACGATGTTGAGGACTCAACCAGGCCTCGTCCGCTGGTCACAGATTCCAAGTATGTTTTTCCACGTTGTCTAAATTTTGAATCTCGATGTCTTTGAAGAAATCTCCTAATTGTTCCTGGTCTAATAAGTGAGAATAGGTTTCGATGTCTGAACTTGAATGGCTGAGCTGTTTGCTGAAAATTTCCCCCATTCCAGTGGCGGGTTCAATAGATCTAATCTTCCATTTCCTGTAAGTCATAACTGATAAGTTAGTTCTCCATTTAAACATTTGAGCAGCCGGTCATTTTCACAAATGGGATAAATTCTCTTTGGCCCCGGTAAATTTAGCTGAACCCGTTTCGGCTACTCGTTGTGCATGAACGTTTTTCATATTTGCTCGCTTGCATTCGAGTGCGTATTCAAGCCGAGCAAATTCAAGCACTACCATTCTGATTATGGCTGTTCTGGCTAGCCTTGCTATGGGGTTGACCAGCTGTGAGAAGCGTGACTTCCAAACCAGCTGGCCTACTCATTTTTTTCAAACCAAACCGTATTTGGACCCAAAGTGCAAATGGTTGCAACTGTACGGATTTTGGAATTCGCATTGCTTAAAATAACTAGGCTTCGAGTAAAAAAAAACAGATTTTCCAGGTTTTTAGAAATTTACTGCAGGGACCGATCACTTTCAAACATTTATTCTATTGACTGAAACGAATGTAAGCAGAATAAATCGATCAAAATGAGATCTTGGAAAGTTTTCAGCTTATTGGGGATTTTTCCTGCCCTACGAAATGAATTAAAAATGAGGAGAAAAAATAATTCACAGAGCAATGCTAATGGTTGCCCGAATTAGACGGAACACATCCGATAGTCCACTTTGTAATACAGACATCACGATATGCATAAAAGTGTTGCTAGGGTCTGCCCTTCGTTGACTCAGTTACAGCTTGAAGTGACAACCGATACTTATTGATACCTTTTCGCGTGATACATTTAGTGTGTGAGGATGCGCCCTTTGCTTAATACAGTGTGGGCCTTTGTTTCGCTACACCCTCGAGAAGCTTTGGAATGAGAAACTGGTTTACTGCTACAAAATCGAGCATATGGTGAGATATCGAAAAATGGTGTGAATTCAAGGTTTACTGGTGACATTTTTACACCTGGAGTGGCTCAATCAAAAGGTCTAAACGCCATTTGTATGTCAGTGTAGGAAGGTATTAGTAAATTGGCTGGTTAGATACAAGTCTGTAATAGTAGAACGGGGAATGTTTCAGGTGTACAACACCTCACAGGTTCATCTTGCGATAAATAAAGTTCCAATTCCTCAGAAGCAGTTCTATTTCCTAATCACCAGTTGATCTTGAGATATTTCGGTGTTTATGTCACGAAACTACAAACCGAAAGCCTGTGGTTTGGGGCGAGTCTCACTCTCTTGACTGCTCCTGTCTAGAGTTGGACAAACTGACAATCTATCAGCCTTCGTGCTTCCTCCGGATAGTATGGCAGCTAGACACCGAATAAGCGCTACAACCGACCCATTGTTATTCATTATTATTGTTAATTCTTTAGAAGGGGCTCACAAACTGCGCGGCGCAGCGCTCTACAGCTCCTCTGATCTTAATACTGCATGGAACTCCAGACAGCCAGGTATCCATATTTTCATCAATGCAGAATTTACTCTATACCCCAGTAACCACGACACAACATAGAACACTTAAAACGACTCAGTGGTAGGTTCTGAAACATCTGAAAAAGGCATTCTCCAAATTGGCCAGTTTTACGGTGTCAAAAGAAAGCTTAACTTTCGGTGACAACTGAATTTTCATGGGCTATCCTCTTGCTAAAAAATCCATTCGCTGGATGTGCAAGCCTACTCCTTTTGAAACGTGCTCCACTTGTGTCAATTATATGTACATGTGCGTGTGGGTCCGAAAACGCGCTCCTTGTGTAATGACAACAACCCGAGTGCACGCATTCTCCACTGGTCATTATACGGACGATTTCCTTCACGTTCAGTATGCCCTTATGAGATAAAGCGACATACGTCTCGCATACCAGATGACCGGAATTCAACCTATGGTAACAGCTGATCAAATGGCGCGATCTGTTGTGCGTGCAAATCAACTGGGACACTTGCTTCAGGAAGCGAATGGTTTTTCTGAACTAGAATGCTATGGATTCAACGTTTGTGAAGTAAAGCATCTGTCGAAATTTCTCTGGCCTTGTTGTGTGAGTATTCATCATAAATTCAGAAATTTGAAATTTAGACAACTTTAATCAAAGTTTATGGGCAGCTTAGATGGTTGGTGTTACACTGAGACCGGCATTGAGGAAAATGTCAGCGTAATCTTATCATTAACTGCACAAGTTGGAAATCCTAGAGGCGAAATTCGCTGGTTAACTGGAAAATGCTCTGCGTCTCTGCAATCGCAATGCTAGGGTTGACGAAAAGTGGAATTATATTTGGGAGACGAGATAACAATAAATACTGTACCTGAAGACGTTTTTGTTATGAATCCAACATCTTATTTATGTGGGTTGCTGTGCGACTGGGTTACTCGTTGAGTCTCTGCCCAAAAGTTTGTGAATAGATGTTTGGGTTATGGATATGTAGATGAGGCTCTTTCGTGACGTGGGTTTCGGGGGTCTTATTTGAAGCTGAATTTATGACAAGGAATACGAAAAGGTACACAAAACTATATATGAAACTGTGAGAACCAAGAAGACCATACATGAAAGGTACACAAAACTGTGAGAAACTGTGAGAACCAAGAAGACCATACATTTTCGTGACGCGACATACTGCTCATAAGATTGCTGAAATTGGCGGATTAATTCGTACGCAACGGAGCACAGCACTCTTAAGGTTACTAAAATGTTTTCAGCAGCCTAGCACTTGTTTTGTCCTTTTGGACCTAATAAGGTGGACATAATCCCCGTGTTCCGTCAAACTTATATTCTACATAAGTGTAGATTGTATAAAATCCACGCGATGCACTCATTTACAAGCTGATTCGGTTTTGACAGGTAACCCAACAGAGTCTAACGTTTGTAATATTGTACGACTTGTTTCAGCTGTGTCCCGTTAAGTTCAAGTAACTTTATAAATGAAAGTATATGGCGAGATCGGTGTTATTTTTTCTCGAATTGAGCAAATGCTCTCTAGGTGATGGAGCTGTGTTTAGTCAATCGATGCAAAGCTGCGCAGTAAATGCGGAACAGAAAAAAACTTGTTTTATCTAAAAACTGTAGCCCAGTAAGTGACCTTATCAGTACCAGCATTTGGCCCGCAAACTGTGACGACAGTCAAAAATAAAGACACCTTAAAGGCCGACCAAAATTATTCCTTTTTGATGCACCCACACGGAAGATACTTTAACCGTTTAAGTGCTGTATGCGTATTTCAATACAGCCTGCAGCAGAAAGTGATTTTTGACACTTGATTATTCTGCTCTCATTAGATTAAAATCAGCTGGCAGCACAGTGGTGAAAAATGTCAAAATTTTTGCTGTGCGCTGTGTTCGGACAAAAAGTGTCGTTTCCGGTGCAGGCACTATCAAATCGTCCATTTTCTTTTTTACTCAGTAACTGGTTCGATAAGAACTGTTCCAAAAAATGGGATCTGGTAGGATTCACACACGTCCTACTCCATTAGAAAATCAATGTTCTGAATATTTTCCGTACGCAGAGAGGTAATTTTACCTCTTTTCACTTGACCACTGCTCCTGAAAGTGAATACAGTCTATGCTGGAAAGCCCAAACATTGTTTCATTCTTATCAGTGCGTATCCCATGAAATTCAAGCGAGTTTCGAACAAACAACCTCCAGGCTATTACTCGGAGCTCACTCCATTAGACTACCCGGAGCTGACCAGCAGTATAATTAACTAGTAACGGACTACTAGCGGGCTTGTTAATTGCTTACCGCGGATGACTCCAAATAGGAATAAAACCACTGTACACTGTTTGCTTCTTGGCTTTTCGGTATAGATTTATTTCACTTACAGTGGAAACCGAAACCTTCGGTTCCGGGTAGCCACGTTGTACTCTCAGAGAACACTGGAAGTGAAAGTACACTTAACCCTGTTATTTGTAGAGGCTAAGGGTGGAAGGGAGTCAACCTTAATGGTTGACCCCGCCCGTGAATAGGTTTATTCACTGTAATAGTGCTGAATTTCTTGTTCTTACAGAGGGCATGACCACTCCGGCAATCGGTTAAATGTAAGACCGCTGGACAGAAACTTGTTGCTGGACAACTGTCAAGTGCCCGAGAACGATAGGCATGAACTTTAAGCCAGCAGTAGGTAGCCATTGTGCAGAGGCTTTCTGACGGACTGTATAGGTGTCGCAGAATGACCGTACTCTAGTAATCGAATGTTGCCGTTCTTATCAAGTGTGGCTAATGCACATCAAATAGGAGAGCTCTAATGAATAGCTCCATTACCGGCCAAATTTGTTACGCTCTTCTGATTTGCTCTGACCAGAGAGATGATATGTGGTACCTACCAGGGGAATAGTCTGTCCCCAGAACGAACTGCAGTGGAGCATTTCATGTCCATACACAACAACTGGATTAATCACCTTTCGGAATATATTAATTTTTAGTTGGCTGACAGTCTTTCTCGCTATTCTTTGCTTTTCCACCTTGTTGTGTTTTCTGCTGACTACTCGTTACTGTAAGGAGGAGCTTAGTGACAATGCCAGCTGTTTTCCAATTTGTTTGCAAGCTTTTGAAAAAAACTGACGGATGTAATGAAAACATAATGTGAAGTGAAGTGTTTTTCTTCCTTCCGTGTGGAAGGATTGTCACTTCTTTGTCCTGTTGCGTACCAATCATACATATGAGGGTCTCATAAATGAAGAAACCCATGTAAGTGAGATGATTTGCGCATTTGCGATAAACCCCTGGTACTCGCAGTTTCTTTAATTTACGCGACATAAACTATGCATTACTATGACGAATGATGACCGGCGAATCGACAAAAAACAGTGCTGAGAACCTGTCAGGAGATATCTTATTCTAGTTGAAGGTGTATAACACACAGGCTGTTTACCCGGCATGTCTTGTGCTGTGAATTTGAACTTGTCAATAGGTGTCATGTTTTTTCACCCAATAACAACTTGTACGCTGTGTCCGTCTTTGTTTTGTCGTTGGTTGTGTTGTTCTATGGCAACTTTGTGTGTTGAATTGAGGTTGTTTCCTTTATATTTGGGATGGATCATTGCAGTATTTTTCTGCGCGATTAATCATATTACATGTCCACTAAAATTTGGAAAATTACTGTGAGAGAAAGAGTACTTTCCTTGTGATTAATTCTAAAGAATCTGTGCTGGGTGAATAAAACTCTACTGAGGGTTACAAAATCTAATGACAAAAACAACCACTGTGTTATAAAAAGGATTCCGTTTATAGCTGTCTTGAAACCCATAGGAAGTAGGAATTTTGATGTTATTTCGGTTTAGTTAGGTCAAAACCGGGTCAGTGAAAGGAGAGGGTTGATCTAGAACCACAGGCCTTTCTATCAGTAAGTTGGCGTTTTAAACACTGGAGCTTCCAGGTTCAAAACTTACTAAAAACGGTAGAATGAATCCTTTCCTGATGTTTTTATGAACCACAAAGTTGTGTGGTCGAAAGAAACCGCGGCCTGGTAATATGTCAAAATATTTGTAGCTCGAGTTAGTCCATTGGCTGTCGATCTGCTCACAGAACTTGGTAATTGACTTGTACACGCTTGTCACCATACTAGTAGATACTAATAATGCGCAGTGGATGACTTTGCATAGCATTTGAAGATTGCCTGGTATCTCTCCCTCTGTTATACCTCCCAATTTGCCAATCACATTAGGGGGTAACAGCTACTCTTCACTATATGAATACACTTTGGCAAAAAAGAAGAACCCACCGAACCGCACAGTGACGATATTTCCTGGTCTGGTAACGAGAACTTTGCCACTCAGTTGTCCAGCTGGGCGAACAGATCGATAGCCCCACCCGATCAGCACACAATAAGCGCAAGCTGTTCTGCCAAAAGCCTGAATCCCATCAGAAATCAACACCATTATTATCAGCACGGAGCCTTGTGCAGGTGGTTTTAAAGGTACTAGTCACCACATCCATCAAAACTGTGTTTTGGTTATTTTTGCTCGTACGTCATCTAGTTTCTTCAATAACTTTGCATTCGAATGGAAAAATGGCGTATTCAACTGTGCCTTGAAACACCAGAAATGGACATTTACGCACTGCTTACGTGTGGGCCAGCTTATACTTGTTAGAAACTGTCTTCACATCGGTGACGGACGAACCAGAACAAATTGTGTTGATTGTGGACGCGAACTAAAATGCCTGGTATATTTTCATGTGCTATTTCGAGGTTCCGAATTCCGTCTTAGCTAATAGTACCCTCAAATTAGAAGTTTCTTATCGATATAAGGATCAGCTGTACCTTTCAACTGCGTCGGGGAAACTCCAATGAGGCACCGATATTATTCCACGTATATTTTGTTTACCACATGCGAGCAGTTTTTGTGCCACTCTGAGTACTCTGTTCGGGTGGGAATAACTTGGACTGGCTGCGCACAGAATAACAAAGTTGCACGACATACATTAGCCGGCGAACTACTGAGCTACACTGTGTTGACTTCGGGTGAATACAATCAAAATTTCAACAAGAAACCTTAACTGTGTTTATTTACAAGAAATGCAAGGCTACTTGTACGGCCACAATCTGATAAGTCACTCTGGCTGACTTAAAATCGCTACAGAACGAAATAAACTGGCCAACTGTCACATGCTGAAAAAATTAGGAATTTTGTATACCTCCATTTTATTTGGAATTAAGAAACAATGTAGACGAGCAGATCTGATAGCAAATTAGTATAAAACAGTGCTGAAAGGAATATTGGCTGGCCGAAGGGACGGAACGTCCCGGTGTTTTGCATAATTGAATTTGTCGGGATGCGGACAAATCAAATTAGATCTGGTAAGGACGTACAAAATCCATCTGCAAGTTAGATAGCAGTTTAGAACACAAAAGGGACAAAAACTCACCGTCGGTTGCTGGCAAGGCGGATTGTGCGGAGAGAAGCAACGCGACTAATACTGCCGACGGGCAAAATGTGTAATCGAATACCTATTGGCTAGGTTGTTTTTTAGGCGAGATGCAGCAACAGACACTCTTGTGAAGTATTTTGGCAGTTTTGGAATATTAAAAGCAATCAAGCAACTCATCATCCACAGCATTCTGATATTCTACTTCCAGCCTGACTAACTGTTCCATCTATGATAGGATGGTAACAAAGAACCTATTTATCCAGCTATCAGCATTGGATCTATTCAATAGAGACAAGAAGAAAACTAGGCCTGCCGGTCTTCGTATGCAGACTTATGTGACGCAGTCCAGACAGCTATTAAGGAGGAAGCGCAGCAACTAAACAAATGATTTTATGAAGTACCTGACAATAGGAGACAGTGGATGCGGTCTAGGATCATTGGTTCATTGCTTATCTGGAATCAGTAAAAACCTGAAGTCTTAGACTCACAGGCAAGTGCATTCCGAGGAAGAAATGGGTGAACACTTTTATGGCAGGATGCTTGCAATAAACTAGGAACCGGTATGTTGTTGGAAGAATTTGAATAATCCAAAGAAAGGCGTATGCTTGAGGGAATATAGCTACATGAATAAGCTTCTACGATACAGGTATACTGATAAAGCCGGTCGCAGACATGTCGGCTTATTTGGAAGGGACATGCAAGGCCGACAGCATGTGCTTTCAAAAAGCTCAATGTCACTGTTCAGTAGGGCGGCCAAACGTATTGTGAATTTTGGAGGCGTATTCAGCGCAATCTGATGTTGCGTCGAGCAAAAGAACTCCCGGAAGTTGTGGCACTAGCTAAGGAGGAGCCAAGCAATGAATAGCGGGTACATATCTCATGGGTTACGTTAGCGACAATCACGTGGCGGGTAATTCCGTTCGGCTTTAAACGACGGTTTGTTTGACCATTCTCTAAATTGGCTGATCTTCTGGTCGGTTGTGTCGCTAAAGCGATAACCTTGTTTAATTTAGTTAAGATCACCTGTCGCGTATGTTCAGCACTAGGTGAACTGGAAATTAATCAAAGTGATCACTATTCAGTGGACAATACCTGAGTTGGAAACATGAGTTGATATGCGCGATATTAAACCACTTTAATCTTGTCTTCTCCCATCCATTTTTTTTAACTTTTGCCAGTCGCCTTCCAGATAATAGATCTGAATGTTATTTTGTCAGGTATCCACAGGTTGTTCCCAGCATAATGGGCTTAGGCGTGCCCATTTGAAGTCATTTTTTGACTCATTATTAGATATTTGGGTTTGAAATAAGGTACATATCTGTGGCGTGAGTGAAAACGGAGAACAAGCATCACATTTGGTTGAACGACAACGTTCGTCAACGAGCCACTCTTACACTCATATACTTTGGGAACCCTAAAACGTATATAGTTTCTTTCGCCAACAGTCTTATGCTCCCAGCTTCGAAGGATATGTGCCTCAATTCCTTGGTGTTACCAGCCATTTCTTGCAACAAATCACGAGTACATCGTCCAAACTGATTCACTTTTACACTGTGTTTGATCAAACGAAGCAAACGTCAACGGTCATGAGTCTTACGAAGTACAAAGCACGTATTCAGACGCTATTTTAGGAAATGCCGACGCTACCTCTTACTAAGCCACAAAAGTTCGGAATTAAAAATGCCGAAACAAATACAATATAAGTATTTGCAAGGGAATTTTTTAAGGCTGTTCAACTGATCCGAAACAATTTCTACAAAAGCTTGTTTGTATACTCCTCAGCTACTGGTTTTGGCGTGGAAAATGTCAATTTACTGACATGATGACAAGAGGCGTTGTGTACGCACAAAGTATGGCGGATGATGGGTATCTACGGTTTGAGGTACTATCTTTTGCCAAAATTTACTGCATCAGTTCTGGTAAAAAGCGGTAACACTGCTGAAAGAAAAAACTGGAATTTAATGACAAAAATGTTTAGCACACTTTCTTGCGACTGCAAGATTGCGCATAAAAGTATAAGTTGTTTGCCGAACAATATGTCATTTTGATTAAAGAATGTCATATAGCCGCTAAGAGGGACGATTAGTGAGTAAGGTTTTAAGTCTGTTCGCTGAGCATGACAAATGCACTTCAAACAACTCGTCCTCGAAAGAGGACATTATTAGTGTGAGTTTGGGTAGATAACTTCCCCTCTTTTTTGTACATATATGTTTTCTGAAGCTTATCTAATCCCTTCCATGCGACTGATTTTTTATGAGGTGAATTTGACACAATTTCATTAGGCACCATGGAATCTGGATTGCGTTGTGGTCTCATTTCCTTGCGTCTGGTTGTTTGGCTGATTGTTGTGAGATTTCTGTTTCTACGACGTGATTGGCCCTATTAACTAGTTGGTTACTGTTACCTGGTTTGATTTCCTAAGTGGCTGACAAAACATTAATCGCTCAATTCTCTTGTCTACGTACGTTAACAGACCGGGTCTACGTTGATGTGTTCATCGAGTGATTTCTCCGCGAACTTCCGCTTCTTTCTAGTTCTTGCATGGTTAGCTATTTGGACTAATGTCCTCCTGTGTTCATGAATTGGAACAAGTCCATTGGGTCAAGCTATCTGTTGGCATGCAGTGTTCGTGCATTCTGATGACCGATTTCCTTCAAGTTTGATTAGCATTGAAGTTTGTTTGCTCCGCAGGTGACTTTGAATAAATGTACTGATATATCATACATCTAAGAAAAAAACATGCCAGTCTGTTCATAAACACCTTCCTGTATACACATTGTATGTACTTATTTAAATTATACCTCAACGGTCCTGTTTTAGACTCACGCGCGTGCTTCCTGCTAACCCGTGGGCTGGTTCTGACAATCATGCCTGTATCGACGCTGATGTCCTGAGTACCGAAGATCTGTAGTACCGTTTCATTATCGACCTACTCTTCACATCAGTGTGTGCTTGAGGTCGAACAAAGGTGGGCATCGACCCTAGGACATATCACATATTGCCTCGAAACGCAGCAATGATTACGACGAAGGGTTTAGAGAAGGATTACAATTTCTGGACACAATTAGAAGAGGCCAATTTGTTGGGTGAGTAACTGGCCGTTTACTTTAGGAGTGAGTGCAGTCGTGTGTTACCTAACATTTTGCACATCACAGCTGCCATCACCGTCGAAACCTGACTCATAGAGGTCAAATGAACGAACTCAAGTGGATGAACTGGTCTTGCATTTATAGGTGGCACTTTGTGCAACGCAAGTATTTTTCGTGTGTCCAAGTTGTTAAT
Source organism: Clonorchis sinensis (assembly GCA_003604175.2). Taxonomy (NCBI): domain Eukaryota; kingdom Metazoa; phylum Platyhelminthes; class Trematoda; order Opisthorchiida; family Opisthorchiidae; genus Clonorchis; species Clonorchis sinensis. The sequence goes on from CM030371.1 coordinate 14,891,818, forward strand.
ATTCCCGTTGGACATTAGCTTTATTTTGCTTGACGGTTGGTATTCATCGGATCTGCAGTGTGTGAAAACAACCATAGCCCAAATTCAAACCCTTTTGCCGGGCAATTCAGATGGTTCCGCTAATCATCCTGCGCAATTGGCAAAGATCAGAAAGAATATGGGATCATTTTGGCAAAAAACTGATATGTTTGGACATTAACTGCGATTCTGGCGAACTCGAGTAAAACTAACTATTCTGTTTCATTTCAAGGAGAACTCCGAGACCTGGATGGAGTCTAATATTTCAGTCAGCCCAACAGAAATCGCACCAAGGAATGACTTGCAAACTAATTCGTCTAGTCAAGTCAGAACTGGCGCATCTGAAGTGGTCTTTGCTAAAACAACGATTTAGCATATGACTTCTAAATGTTCGGCTGTAAACAATGCGTAGCAACCCCACGAGGCCCACACGAGTATACCAGAACCGGAGACATCTGTATTCAAAAAATGGTCTTTGTACTGTATTTCTAACTAGTCTGCATTCCAGAGATCTCAGTTTTTTCCTCAAAGAATGCTAGAATTGAACACGTCTTGAAGGATGTAAAAATTCTCTTGCTTAATTTATGAGGCTGCATATATTCAGCTTAAGACACACATGTGAGTTTGCGCATTTGTTTTGAAGAATTTGTCTATTATTTCACCACTTGTTCACACACACCCTGCTTTAACCGAAACACAATGGTATCCGTTTGACAGGACTACTCATTAGGCTTCTGAAAATTCTTCGAGATCCCGCGAGCGCTTTCGTCCTTCGCAAGGCTTGACGTACAGGAGTGTTCGCCGACCAGTTATTCTAAATGAATTCAAATTAGACAGGATTCGCAAAATACACTGATTTACAAAGTGATTTGCTTTTAACTGAAGACTCAAGTGAATCGCAGCTGAAAAATCAGGTGGGATAGTTCCAAGAATATTATAAAAGATGGATTGGTCTGGGAGTACAGTGGAGTCTACCATTAGGAAAAAATGAGTTTTCAACCAGATATAGTCCGCAAAAAAGCATAACCACATTTGAAAATCCCTAAACAAGGTGATTAATAATACAAAAATATAAATATGTTGTGCAGATGGTCCTACCTCCTAACAAGCGGGAGTGGTCCGTCTTAATCATCGATCGTCTCACAAGATGAAGTGTCGTTGTCACAGGTAAGTATCGATCCTAAAATTCACACCTGGAATATTCGTAAACAACATATTCATTTGAAGTGATTTTACTGAACTCCGATTTCCAGAATTCCATCAGCCTGGCAGCACAACTGGCTAACCTTGGTTATTGCGCCCGCGACTCTCTGTACTCACGGAAATGGTTGTGAACACCTTTGCAGTTGATGGCTTGATTGGTAATCTGTACTGGAAACTGAACTAACTAAACTAGACAGGGGATTCAGACAGCCACAAGAAGGGGAAAACCCATCGTGGTCTGCTGAAGAACTTATTATTAGTGTATTACGTCTATATATTAAATCTCACTATTTCTGAATACGCTGGGCGCTTTTGGGATATATCTAGGAATTTTCTTTCATAGTGCCTCGTTGTCAAGGTTGTTCTGCAACAGAGACGGAGATTCTCGCCACTACCGCATTAGAGCAATGCTACGTAAGTCTCCTCACCAAAACGCAGACGGTCTAAGAAACTAGTAAAAATGATACTATTTTCTGAAATCCAAAATATATTTCAATTAAAAGTGGCTATTCGGTACAATGGTAAACCGTGCTTGGCTATGTCTACACTCGTGTTGCTACTAATATCCTGTGGCTTGTTAACCATAGTTTTTATTCAGATATTTGGAACCGCGTTTTCCATAAAAGTCCAATCGCAGGACAAGGCATTTTCGTCCACATATAAACGTATGAAAACACAAGATTCTTGGGAAAGAAGGCAATTTCAGTTTGCTATCCGCTTCAGGGCTTTGCTGCGCCACAGACTAATCGCTTTGTTTACGGCATCTAATTTTAGTTAATGGAATTTCAATTTGGAGTTGAAGAGATTTTAAGTGGGAAACTCAGCTCAAAACAACTGTTGATATTTTCAGACTATCGACTTGACGCTAGCGGTTGATGAAACTAGTTCACCTAGACATTTACCGATCCCCTATGAGAAAGTTTTTCTTACAAACAAATGGGTTGAGGTATCACATCATTTTGTGAAAAACATGCGGTCCTTTGTCGAGTGGTTTATTTCGGCCAGACATTTCTTCTAAAGTGGGAATGCTCAAGTTGGCGAACTTGTGGTCCATTTTTAGGAACAGTCTGAAAACGCCAATCAAAAGGGTAACAATTCGTTTCCAACCTGTATCATCAAGTAGGATGATTCGAGAAACTGACCTTTCTCTCTTTAGTCGTACGCGATTCTATCCAAACACGATTTTTCGGAGTTCTTCCAGGAACTTGACCTCGTACATCTTGCACGATCTTGTGATCACAAGTATAACTGGTATCGACGCAAAACCTCCAGTCCGTTAAACATATTTTACACTGACCCGCCGAAGTTTTGCTTGTTTCAAAGCACACTGTGTTGTGCCATGAACACAATTTTTATTTGAACCTAAAAGAAATCATACGTTTGCGCAAAACACCGGGAATAAGGTGATCCCTTCATAAACAATGCATTGTGCAGTACTGAGCCTAGGCAAGACAAAGTACTGTTAACAAATACTGAGATGTGGCAGACCCGAATAAGGCTGGTACATCTAGCTATTCCGTGATACCAAAACTGTACAGAACCTTTCCCTCCTGAGCGACTATTACAGTCTGTAAAGTTACTCTCACCACACAGGCTACTCACGCAGATAGCGAATTAGGAATATGTTTACCAAATTCGACCATGTTCTCTCTCAGTTCGAACCGCAAACAAAGTATATCCTGAAAGGCAGACAGGTCCTTGTATTGAGACCTATTGGAAGTGACTTTATCATACGTCGCTCATTTCTTAAAACTTGCTTTGGTCAGGTGTTATTTTGTTGACCGAAATAAGCAAACCTTTACTGCACATGCGATAATGACTGCCGTTGGACGCACCTCAGGAATGGTGGTAATTGAATTACCTAGTCGATTACCTGCTGCAGATAAATGTGCACGAAGCGGGTATCTGACTTTCTAATATGAACCGTTGAGCCATGTTTTTTTGTCCTTTGATATGTAACAGATCCTACGTAAGACCATCGCTCAATGAAGATCAAAACCGTTTGGCCGACTCAAGCAGAGATTTGTATTCTCTAGAACTGTTGACTTCAAGGAGCGGATTAAGCAGTAGAAGCAGTGCAAGTTACAGTATGCATAAGTGTTTCCATAGATGTGTCCTAAAACGTCCGCGCAGAATCTAGTGCAGAATGGACTGAAATTCACTGTACACTTTGTGAAACATACCTAATGGTGGAACATCACGACGAATTGTAGGTTGGTGTAAAAAATCAAAGTGCCTATCGCCCAAGATGTCCTTCGTCTAGGTAAAATAATCAGACTTACAAACGTCTGAAGAAAAAGGGTTTTACTGACGCGTACCGATGTGCGGTCAGACTTTGGGAGGTGTTTGATTGTTTGGGGCGTGTGGATGTAAACCATGGTTGACTGGCTACGCCATTAGTTGGCATGTATAAGTCTGACAGTTCAGCGGAAAAGCAGCGCCTGCCGTTTCAACTGAAGCATTCAAGCTGCGCAAATTTTCAAAGGTTTCGCACTATACCGTTCTGCATGAATTGCCAGGCTTTTGTGAACTGACTAAGCCTGGTCAAAGCATGCAGAACAAAAGCTGAGTCTCCTAGCCTTTGCAAGTATGGGGGATTTAAGGATGGAAAACGTAAGTCATACTGGCCCTCTCTCCTGCATAGGTAACATCTCAATCCCTTCAACAGATTTCGTGTACGGGGTTAGCTTTCTCACCTAAGGAGATATTGTCCTCACCAAGCGTCTGCTGATGGCGTTGTCACTTGTGAGCACTTTGCATATCTCAAGTTCAGGAAAGGGGTCATTTGTTGGCCTTTGGTAGGATAGTCTAAATGTCGGTGGTGTGGTTTTTTGGGTTCCATCCCGTTTACTACTGACAAAGCGCATTTCAAATAAATGTTAGTGGATGGTTTTTGCGCCACAGCAAATCCAGAATATTATTAATCATGGCGTATTGCCAAAACGTTTGATTGATCAACGAGGCTAACAAAAATTGTGGAAAACTTTCACCTTAATATGTGCTGTGCACAGTTTCACAACTGTGCGATTTTTCGAGCACTCGGAAAATTTCGGAGCCGTGAAAAATCTTTGTTCACTTTTTATCAAACTTCATTTTTGTCAGTTAAAGGGGTTCACAGATAATAGCTAGATGCCTGACGTGTGCTAAAGTAGCCTGGAATTACTTCCTTTTTGATATACATATACATTTCGTGTTTTCGCAACCTACAGTACTAATAATTTCCTGACCCGTTGAATAAGGTGAACCGGGAAAATGATAATCCTTTTGTTTGAATCACTTTGTCCAAATAGCAGGTAGGTCAATGGTTGGATGAAACGGAATTTGCCGTCAGTTAGCACTGCGACTTCGCATCCATGCGACATGCACCTGGCGGCATTGTGACGCCACTCAATAAATTAATTAACATATTAAATTACTCCTTCCTATCTGTTCGTATACAAATCAACTGTTGCATGTTACGCAATATAGATATGTCGACTAGATTTCAGCGAATTCGAGCAATCTGAAACCATATCGATGTAGAACAAAAAGGGTCAGTGAGTCAGCTACAACCATATTATAGAATTTGATGTTTCAAACAGCAGAATCAACATGACGACTTCTGTGTACCAAGTCCAACTTGATAGACTTTGATATTTTGTTCGGAGTATTCGGATGTCATGTGGTGCTCGCGGTTAGCAAGTACGATAGATCCGATCATGTTTCTTATTGGCTCAAAATTTGTCCGGGCAACTATTTTGAGAAAAAACGTCGGATTCTTTGCCTATCTACCATGCCAGAGACAAACAACTCAAAGGAAATTGGGTTACAGGTAAAGCTCAATCAAATCATTGGTAATCGCATGCTTGGGTATGAAGCTTGGTTTTGTTCCCGAGGTTAACAATCTGAGACGGATAACCAAAGGGTAAATTGTCAGCTGTTACACCACTCGACTTTACGAGATCTGGCTAATTTTTAATACATAAGACACGAAAGTTGTATTCGTACGAAAGTAATCGCTCAAGGTGCCATTCCAGTCCAGTACACCCATAGTATGCACCACCAATTCACTTTAAGTTAAATTGGGCCTTAATACCAAACAGATACGGTTGATAATGTCAAGAAAAGAGTCTGCGCAATCCCTAGGTTTGAATCTTTTCTAACACGCAGAAGAATCGTTTCTGATGGCGTATAATACCGGTAGAACAAGAATAAATCATTTTCCACCTACGTCCGATGTGAAATGAAACAGTGTGGCACATTTTGCATGCACATCATTGCCGAGGTTTTTGCAGCATTCATATATGTGCAGCCAATCGGATTCCACTCATATAAATGTTAATTTTTTATTATTGCTGAGTTCTTCTGAGAATGCTTGCTCTATAAGGGAATAATAATGATGCAAACAATTTGCTTAACGTCCTTACAACGTCTCACGTCAACGAATTGCTGTTTTGGAGACCAAATAAATGTCCTTTGGTTTCACATTTAAAACCAGTCATCATGAAGTTACGGGAAAATTTTCGTGTAGGATGTCGTTATGAAAACATCTATATTTGAGACAGTACAAACTGTCCCACATGGCTCAAATGTCGTTGGTGAGAGGAGGAGTGCTGACCAGCATTGTCCTCGATCAACAAAACCAGCTCAGGTACCGAGTCATCAACTTGGACATCTAGCAAGCAAATGAAATCTCTGGAACTTGGGCTTGTTCTTCTACCCAGTCACGCAACTCCAGATGCGGCAACCAGACACCCGACAAAATCTTAGCTCGGTCTGTTCAAATGGATGATCTGTAATGAGCGAAGCCAAGGTCCAGTAAACCCCCATGTTTTTATAAGATAATCAAACCTTTGGAAGCAAAAGAGAAACTAGTATAATCACAGTGAGTTGACCGGAAACAAACACAAATCACTATCTTTAGTTATCCATCTGCATGAAAGTGTTAGAAACCTGACCATGTGAGCAAATAATTCAGCGAGAAGTCGAGCTGTCTGATCAACTTCACACAGCTCGCTTTCGTTCTGGCAGTCGAACAGCAAACGAATGTCATATCAAGGTAGGTTGAAAAATTACGCTCATATCTGGTGACATATTATGAACTAAAAAGCGCTGTTTTGTTCCAACGCTTAGTCTAATAGTTTATCATTCGAGTAATGACATGATGCATTGGTCAGTTTTTATGGTGTGATAGAAATCTCTTGCTAAACACAAGTTCAAATCCATCTATATTCTACTACATTTGTTAAACCTGCATTAGTTGAACCATGTGAAATTGTTCTATCGTGTGATGAACCGGGCATTGTGACATTCAGGATGCTTCTGTCTGTCATTTTTCGGACTAAATGCGTGCGCATGCTACTACAAGAAGCAGGCAAGCACTGTAAGATTTCTTCATTTACGATGAGTAATCAGGAATAGCCAAAATAAAATTAAAAAGGCAAACCCGGCATAGTTTTTACAACCTGTTGCGCGACGGTGATGCTTCAACTGGAAAGGCGAATCAGACTACTTGCGAAGTGCCACGCTTGGGGCAGAGTGGTATGGGTTGTTTCTGTGTTCATAAAGTAAGAAAACTAGGATTGCTGATGGAAACTGAATATTTTTCTTAAAAGGCACTATGAAAATGATAGGTGACTTACGTTTGTTATCCCATTGCGTTACAATTGTATCCAGAAATGTATTTTGTGGTGCGGTGAGCCCTTTGGGTTGGGACATTATCGGTTATCGAATTGGTGAATTTTCCAACTAGACGGTTGGTAGCTTGCAACCATTGATGATAATTAAATTATCAGCTCATCATACTAATGAAAACTCGGGTCCACTTGTTTTGCCAAGTGCAGAGATTTATAAGGCTGAATCCAGTCGTTCGGTCTGATGCCGTTGCTATTATTTGGCACGACTACTTGGGAAATCTTGATTGGTCGACAATTACGGTTTTGCAATTGGTCGGCACCTAATAGGCTGATTTTCTCTCAGGCATGGTTTCTGTTAGTTCGAACTAAGTGACCGAGTGGATACTCATTAGATCACACTTGTATGTGTACGCAAACCATATTGTACTATATTATCGCATAAAACGTTACCTGCATCTAAAATCGATAAGTTGGTACTTATGCGCATTTGTTCAGCTGACCAATAGCGACCAGTCGGTCTGTGTAAAAATGCAGGCACCAGGCTGTAAACATTCTAAGTAACATTTTGCACCAATCGAAACGCGCGCTAGTGACATGTGGGTCGGCCAGCAGATCTAGTACAAGTTACTGCGAAATATTTGAAGCGCTACCTTTGAAGATATTGTAAATTATTTCTTGCGGAATAGTTCATGCCCGTGTACGTGTTATCTCCTTCAGGAAGTGACTCACTCACATCCATTTAAAAATGGACCAATAAGACTCAGACTTGTTGCTAACTCAATTGTTTGAGACAACTCTTAAGAGAGTCCTCTGAAGGCATTCAATTAAAGCCATGCTCCTGATGCCACAAATTCCGTTTTATATAAAAGGTGTAAGAAACATCTATCATCTTGCTTGCCTTGGGAGTAAGGTGTTGAATCCACAACCATTGGATGTGGCACGTCATTCTATCGAATACGCTATTAATGAAACCAAATAAACCATCAATTTTGTTGCCGATATCCTGTCCAAAATGTCCTTCTAGTTGCCGTTGTTTTCCCATGCAAATCGACCGTCAATGAAGATGGATTGCATCAAATCTCTTGGGAAGGCTTCTGCATGACAGGATCACAGCTGTCGATTGCTGGATCCTGTCTGTATTATTGTCCTGTGATTAAGGCTAGCAAATCATATTTGTCCACACAGGCGACAGGCTTACAATACGCTTCCTCAGAGGCCAGCAGAGACATAAGTTTGTTTAGACACGGTGAGGTTATTTGACTGATCCGAGCCCATTACTATCTCGTATCTGCCAATGGATGTGTGTTCAGGTCTCCGGATGAAGAAAGAAGAATTATAGGACAATAAAGTACTCAATTTTGCGACGCAAGAAGGTCTTACGTGTCCTCTCCTTTCTGCGGACAATGACAAACAGAAACATGATGGAAGTGCGTTGAAATGCCCCGGGAGCTAAGAAAAGACCTGAGAAATAGAATAGTTGCATCAGCAAACAATGTTCCTGAAAGGAATTCGTAAAAATTGTCTTATACGCACAAAAAACCGAGCATTCGCATAAACAGAAACATTCATCGAACACAGGTTCGTAGAGGACAATAAAATGTTATACGCTACAGTGATCACAAATAAAATTTCCGCTATTTGGGTAGTGGCAATTATCGAAAATTGGTTTTAGTGCAGTACAGAAACAACTATCAAACCTTCCGTCGGGCCCACTTGGCTTTGGACTGAGTAATGCGATATACATATGCCACAGTGGCAAAGGTAGTTCCCAATAGCTTTTAGGAGGAAAGTTGTCGTCCAGTCCGGAGGGTAAACATTAAGCGAAATAGGGTAGTATAGACATGCGTGATTACCGCAGTGTATCAGTTAATTGACAGGCAGGAACAAATAACTCAATTAAACCGGGGACTTGCGTAGATTGGATGTTATCAAAACCTTGCGTAATAAAGCGCATACCAGGACCATAACCCTGAGCTCTATTTGTTGAAGAATTTTGAGTCGGGCCCAGCTGGAACGCACTCAGGTTACTGCTAGCTTGATAGGATTTGGAAAGTTGCGAATCAAGCGTTTGTTCTGCAAGTAAAATCGTTATGTGCCGAAAAGCCAAGAAGCGCATTACAACTGCCTTATCCCTATCGGGAAACGTCAGTAGTGTGAGATGCACAAACCTCCCGAGAGATCTGAACCTATAAGCACTGAGCTGACAGTCGAAAAACTAAAAAGTCCTTAAACCCTAAATTGTAAGCACATCTAAGTGGCCCAGATGCACAAATGAATCTAGAAGGGAATCTTCCATCTGAAGGGTCGTCACTTAAGGTGTCAGTCAGCACTCGACTGCGTGATATGGATTTTCTGAATAGCAGATGGGCGATGCTACATCTGGTTTGAGGATGAGTTATTCACACCAGCGATCGGCCAAGTACTAGGAGGAAAGGTCCCAGCTTCTCATTTATTGATAGATTAGTAAGTTACGCACACCTGATGATACTTAAGTGGGATGAGGCGAGCATTTTATCGAAATTATTTGATCTTCAGTGCTAGTATCGAATGGACCCACATGTCACCTAGCTCGATGACGGCTGAGTGCTAATATGGCTCTGCTTAACTAACACATATTTTCCAAAAGGTGACCAACAACCAAGGTCGATTTTTATATTGGATCAGATAATCTGTTGGTCTTGCTCGCCAAAAAATTATGAGCACTTGAATGGAAGCGAAGCAAAAGAAATGCACTTACGTTTGTCAAGAAACTGTTTGACACAGGTTAGAGACTGGAGACCGAGAGATGTGTGTTCTTTCCACTAGATCTGCGGCATCCAATTATCAGTAAAAATGGAATATTTGTACATTATGAGAAACGGGTTGATTCACTTGGTTAAAAACTGATCCACGAATGTAGAGAAATAGAGTAACTTTTGTGCCAGCGGAAACCTACAATTTTCTGAGGCGTCATCCTATCTGAGTTCCCATGTGTTTTGATGCCCTACAAAGACAGTGTGCTCTGATTTTGACTCAACTCGTGACCAAAATAGTTTTTGTTCATTGGTGACTTAGAATCGGATAAGGCTCCTCACAGTCGGTTCCCGGTAAAACAAATGGCGTGCTTCTGTGAAGCAGGCACTATGGGTTTGCTATGAACACTTTTGAACGACGGGATTCATTATCTCTCAGTTCATGCGATACACTGTTGGAGCAGTTTGATCGGAGATAACGTGAAGCTAATTCCGCGTGACTTTGTCGCGTGTGTGGTGCTGACGAAAACTGGTAGGAAATTCAACTAATATGCTATTACAACTAGTTCCATCCGACAGTCAATTTGAAGGATCATGATATCCACATCAACCTTGAAAATTCCTCCTTCATTATTTTTATTCAAAGATTCGCTGGCATCATACAGATTCAGAATTTTTATTTGTTTGGTGAAGCACGCGTTATTACAAAACTCGGAAGACAGTCTTGAAAAAATGCAAGCTATTCCCATGATCATTTATTGTCTGTGGTTGCACGTGTGTACCATCAAACATGGAACAATTTTTGTCGAACACTTCACACACACTCTTCAAAAATACTTCCAACAGACATATCGATTGTTTCACTAATGAGAATCTTGAAAGTGGCTTTTAAAGCTTTCACCTTCCAAAAGATGCGAGTAAACTTTCGGTCTGAAACGCGACCACAACCTAAAGTGGATTTGATTTCCGAGTTAAATTGAACTTTTTTGGGTTTGGCAATATGGTTTTGCTTTCATTTTTACCGAGAAACAAAAATGTTCATTGGTCTGGTATTTTGACAACCAAACAAGCTACCCTCAGAAGCATGGAGAAATTTTTCCATCAAGGTTTTTTAGATGTTTTGTACTTCACTCATATGGCACCTTTCCAGACAGTACACGGCATGATGACTGTGACCTTATGAATGACAATGAATGCGTTTTTTTTGTTTGAACGGAATTTTGGTTTCGAAGCAAAGAATGGCCATTTCAGTGTAGTTATACTAAATCCAACGAAAAGTTAGTTTGGGGGAAATTTGTGGCACAATTTAATGCATCATGACATATAAAAACGTGACTTTGGCTTTTAAGAGGCTCAACTGTTTGCCTGGAATACAACTATGCAGCTAACGCTAATCTATGTAACTTCAGAAGCGTTGGCGATTATTCTATCTTCTTGTGGACACACCACATGCAAGCACACGTTGAGTATAAAACCAAATGTTGCATGTCATCCTACAACTTTTTTCAGGAAGGCCTCAAGCACTGCCGCGAGGAAGGAATTAGGTTCAGAGTTTCGGGAAAAGTTCCGATTTCGTAACCCCATCGTTGGCTTTAGACACTAATTTTAGGGGGGATACCATTTACACGAATATTGGTTTGGACGCTTCCTCCGAAACATTGCCAAAAAACAAAATTTTGTGCATTGTCGGCTCAGGCAGAGTGCCATACTAAATGGTTTTCTACTTCAAAACGACCTATCCTGATTGGATAGCTAAATGGTTATTCGGACATCTCAGCGACGATTTAGTAGAAACCAGCCACACCAAGTCGATAGACATCTTAAATGCCCTGCGAAAAGGCGGGTTTTGCAGGCGAATACAAATAGCTTAGTTTGTCTAGAACGTTTTGATCCCTTCGGAAATGATTATTCAACGGATTTTAAAATGACGCACCTGTCTTCTTTGTTAAGTAGACACATTTCATTTTAAGTGCAATTTCCTACACGACCGACTAATGTAAGCGTGTGTAACCAACATTTTTCTAGGACTGAGTTGCTGAAATGTGGCTAATGAATAGTGCAGCGAATTTTCAATGGAAACTCAGTTTCATTTATTGTGAGTACGGATTGGATGCAAATTCCCACTTTTTTTCTTTCCGAACGGTTAAGTTTGCCTCCGTCCGGAAAAATCTCATTGATTAACTTGAAACTTTGTGTGAGCCCGAACCCACCGCATGCTTGTCCACTAATTGCCTGTCACCTTCCGACGTCTAACTTGAGCTTACTTGCAATTCACACTCACATGCTATTCGGGGACCCTATTTTCAGCAGGTTCGAGGCAAGTTACAAGCGCTGCGGAACAACAACCCGTGTTTCATATTTATGCACTTGTGATTCTGGCCTACCAACCCCAGTGTAGCATTTTCCACCTCAAGACCGTTGTGGTAAACCCGATTATGTGTGAGCCGAGTTGTTCGCCGGAGTTAGCTTCTGGTAGTAGAACCTTCACTGTATGTCACTCTCCCAATGTAAGTATATCGCATGAGCATATATTTGTCTTCTATCGCATTCGCAGACAGAGCGATAGTGAATCTGTTGTTCTATGGAACCACATCCGCATTAAATTCCAAAGAAAATGGATTCTTTATAAAAGCTTTGGGAATATTTTTTGTTTGAGTTTGAAACAAGATCATTGAATCATTCTCTAAATCTGGGTGCAAGATTTCGGCTAATAGAAGACCAAAGGAACGGAGGTGCGGAAGACATGAACGCACTGGAAATATCCAAAAGTTCCGGTTGTTTTCTTTGTCCCACCCGACCAAATTCAACACTTGCGTGGTGTCTCATATCCGACCGTTGTATCCTTACTGGTACAAATGTTGTCACAGATATACAGTAATGATGAGGTGGTAAAAATTCCTGTACACATGGGAACGCCTTTGGTAACCTTAGTCAAAATTATCCAAACGGCCAACCTTACGTGGACCTTGGTTGTTTTCCCCTACTGTTTGGTTTTCCTGGATTGGTGTCAGCTCCTGATTTGTCATGTCGAAAGTTCGTACTTGGTTGTAAAAGTTGCTGGGGTGCCTTGAAGAGGTACCTTGTTTTTAGCCTTGTTTTTCATCTATGCAAAATATATGTCGCCATTGTTTTTCCACTGATTTCACAGCACACATGACACAATTATTCTTTCTGCTTCTTCTTCTTTCTCTGTACGTTAAAGTTTTATTTTATAATGTTAAACTGAACGGTTTTTACTTCAAGTGTGCACGTAACTGGTTGGCTGCCTTGTTGGTTATGGGAAACGGATAAATTTGCAACCATATACCGGACTCTGGCAATGGGTGTTATTCTTGAAAAATCCAGCTGTCCACTCATTTACGCACTCATTTGACTTCCAGTTAACAATGAGGAAGTGTCTTTTGATTGATCCTCGATCCTCGCAAAAGACCCAACACTAAGCAATCAACTGGCTTGGAATTTTACTTCACATTTATTAGACTAATCAGGCGGGCACAGAGGACGTGCTAATAGAACAGTTTGAGCCGCGTTTCTGGAATTGAATTTGTCAGTTCAGGTCATAACGCTATCTCAGATAAGTATACCACTAGCCGTAGTCTGGTTTTGGAATGCCGTAAAAAAACTGAGTGTATTTTTAATGAAACCTGGGTCGGCACAAGTGCAGCCTCACCTACATCTCCTATGGAAAGCAAATATTGGCAATCTGTTAAAACGGGATATTTTGCTGTCAGACTAGGAAAATTTGTACACAGAAGCCGTCGGTAATCTACCCTTACAAAAGAAATAAATATATCTTTGGTATTATGGAAAACATTCTGAGTAATCATTCTTCTCCTTGTGCGTCGCATCGGTGGACGTTTTCATTGTGCCAAAATGTGCTACATGTTACAATCCTCAGCGCCTGGACATGTTGTGGACAGGCAACCTGCAGTGATATTAGCCTGAAGTGGTTCATGATACATCTTGTCCAAAAACCTGTTAGTATTTGTACACTTGACGAAACAGGCTAAAGATGCTACAGAAAAAAGTAAAGAAATGATCGGACATCAAGAAAGGAATAAGTAAAACTAAGTTTCTCTGTAAACCTTCGGGAGTTGCCCTTTGAAAATTATATCTGAGTTTATTTGTTTTAACATCATCCAGATCTGCCCGAATGGATATTTTGCTGCCTACAGGGACTAATCTCAATTCCCTTAAAATGACTGTTACTTTGGAGACCATTAGCGAGTTAGTTGCAGTTTGATTAAAGAGAAATTCCAACTGACTTGCGTCATGGATAACTGGCACTTACTTGCCATCCAATAGAAGTAAATCAGTTTGTGACTATATGCGATTAATTGTCCCTTTGTGTTGTGGTACACCGGGTTGTTACCAGGTTTATCAAGGAGAATTTCCCCTTTTTATTCCTCCTAAGATGGCAGATTTACTTTGTCATTCCTGTAGCACTGGAAAAACTGAATCGTGGCGAAAGATTTTGTAGTGTCTTTCAGCTCCATCATGAGAATACTCGAGCTTTTCCATAGCCCTCCATATTGCCCCATTTTTCTCTAACTTACGGTATTCGCGCCTCTTTTTCAGGAATCGGCATGCCTTAATCCGAGTTTGGCTGGTTACTTACCTTCGGAACCTTTTTCTGTGAGTTGCTTGATTGTCTGACGTTTTATCACGTCAAAACTCTTAGTCCTGCGGAAGCAAACGCTATGCTTCTACCTCACACATGGATGTAATTCATCGAATAACTAGACCTTTCTGCTTCTGCACAACACAAAAGTCCAGGTCAGTTAACAAAGTCGTCATGTTGGGAGTCCGGCACTATTTCTCAAAATGAACATTGTCACCGAATACTAAGGACATCACAGTTTAACTCTGCGATTCTTGCGGACATCGAGCCCTGTTTTCACTGTCCCATATATATTCATATCTAGGCCGCTTCCAGCTGTACTTAGGGATGTTCTCAGTGAATTATTTTTAGAAGGAATACATATGTCACCTTCTGAGTAGAACGATTAAAGAATGTAGTTGAAAGTCAATGGTTTGAAAGAGTGTTGGACAACCATTCATCTAATGTGATCTCCTTATAGTGGCCACCATTTTCCTGTGTAACAGATAACCTGTGAATAGCTGATTCGTCCCTTGAGCAAAAGCTGTTGCAATTGAAAGTTGACATACTAGATGACAAACACCGCCTAATTTTGGTTGGTGAAAGAGATTTTCAGCAAACAGGGAAATACTAACTTTCTACGAACGCGAAACGATATGAAGCCTTTCATGATGAACTACCGGCTTTGCTAGTCAAGCAAAAAAACCATGAAATGATTCCAGCGATTTCGTCGCTGCGATCTTCTGTACCGGTCTTATGGAATTTGGAGGATAAATTATTTCCCACCTTCTTGGCTCTGGGGTCGAAGTCGACCGAAACCACTCCACACAAGCCGGATCTCTAAAGTAGAACTTACCCATTGCCGTCAAATCTCCAAGAAGTTAACCTTAGTCGAGAGCCCATAATGATAACCGTTTTGAAGCAGAACCAGGCCGACATAACACCAAACTCTGCTAAGACTCGGAAGTTTCCTTTGTTCCTTACTGAACGAAGTCTTATTATCGGGGTTCGGCACTACCATCATTTGTGTGGAAAATTATTGTTTTGTTCTCTTCCCTTCCAGCCCAACCCTGTCACTAGAATGATGAAATTGGTATTTTCTAATCTCTGATCTGGTAGTAGAAAGACAGGCAGTTCAAATGAACCGACAATTTTTTTGGCATAAAGAGTAAACTCGGTCTCCACATACATGACAGTGAAGTGGGGCTCCACACAGAGTTTGAGCTGAGTGAATTTTATTGATTTAGTTGAAGCTTCTGGTATTTAAGATCCCTTGGCTCTAGAGTAGTAGTACATGTTTATGAGTACAAGCCGTGCCTCGGCTCTTGCAATTCCGTGTTTCTTTAGTTTTGGGAACATTCCCTCCGCCAAGGCCGTCTGCCATCACTTATTCGAGTCACGTGTCACTGGTCATGTGTGACTCTAGAAGTCCGCTGAATGGTGGAATGTTTTTTTTA
This sequence comes from Clonorchis sinensis, assembly GCA_003604175.2. Taxonomy (NCBI): domain Eukaryota; kingdom Metazoa; phylum Platyhelminthes; class Trematoda; order Opisthorchiida; family Opisthorchiidae; genus Clonorchis; species Clonorchis sinensis. The sequence goes on from CM030371.1 coordinate 14,907,443, forward strand.
CATACATTATGTTTACGTTATCGCGATCTAGTCATTAAAACATACGAATGGTCAAAAGCGCTGCTTCAATGCAGTTTGTTTCCTAGTTAGACATTTCTCAAGTTAGCGAGGAGCATTTTGGGTAACATGGGAAAATGTCTGGCGTCTCCTACGCGTTGGCGTTCTAATGGTTGATATTAGTAGGCCATTCCTCAAATGGTATTCTTGCAGTCATACCCCGTTCTTCTACACATCAAATGGCACTTAAACAATAGAGCCAGTACTGCCAAATAGAAATCCGACTGTCGCGTTAATATCAAACTTGGGTATACGGTCCTTTCGCCGTTCTGACGCAATAATTCTCGTGGGTCCACAACGCGTAGAATAAGCACTGAATTCTAGTTACACTTTTACTGTAGCAGCGCATACCACAACGGTGCTGGAAGTTGTAGCCCGGACGTCTGACATATGAGGCACGCCCGTTACCTGTACTCTACCGTGCCACGCTGGATACAACGGGACTATCATGATGGGTGATTTTTCAAACAGATCTAATTTACAAATATTCATGGAATTTATCGAACGCTTTGTTACCACGTCAAAATGTACACCAATTACGCTTGCTTTAACACACTGTTTTCACAGATGAGGCGTTACCGAGTCGAAAATCAAAACGAGGTCTTCATTAGACTAGAGAACTGCTGATCAACTTCTGTGTCACCTCATTTTGTGTGTTCATGTTGGATACTTCTCATTCGTTCCCGATTTGGAGCAATTGGCAAAAATAGCTGATGGACATGGTAGAAGCACGTGTTAACAGATGGAGGAGTTGGTGGTAAACAATTTTATTGGTTAAAAACTCGCAAAAAAATTCGTTTGTTGTTTAAGAATACTATCCTTTCATCCCTTATTAGCATACTTCAAAAAGCTTATCACTGGCTAATTTTTGTGTACAAAAGATGAGAAACACGGCATCAGGATAAACACATGGTTGGCAGTAGATATCATTCCTGCTGTTGTGCTTCTGATTTGCACGTTTCATCTCGAAAGTGGCCAGCAGTATCCTTATGACAAACTCTTTCTAGAATCAGTACACCAGTTACCTTACCAAAAATCATCACCTGCTCAGTGCGGTTTAATGAAATCATACTATGACAAATTGTGGTTTGCCATCCTTCATAAGGTCAAAATAGTGATACCTAGATGGAGAAGAACCTTTTATCCATAGTGGAATTGTTTACTTCAAAAAAATTTCGTCACTTTCCCAAGCCTTGATAACTCCCGTGCTCCTTTATAGGTATGTGGCTTCTGTTATAGCAACCAATGGACACACACTTACCGCCTTTCTGACTAAAATGTTACCAAAACGGGTATCAGTATTGTTTCGAGACAAAGTTGTGGTAATGTCAATTTACCTAGCGTACGGTGATAAGAATAAAATAGTAAAAAAAGCACGTTTAGGCAGGCAGTTGCGTGCCCTGTGGCAATCACGTAGTAACTGTGGCATGGAGAGGAGGAAACTTGTAGGGTCTGGTCTGGATGGAAGGTGGCGTACTTAACTAGGGAAAACATCCAAATATTAGACGAATGAAGGTATGTTACGATCAAAGTGGTTAGCTCGTTTGGTTAATCGCTTTGTTGAGCTTCACGTGATCCAAAATTTGTTGCCCCATGCTGCAGGCTGTTCGCCAAGCTGCTGGTCGCATCGAGTTATGGCCATCTTAGATGGAGATGTCCACATGTAAGACCAATTGTCTACTTTTTTTGTCTACTTTGTCTACTTTTTTTGGCTGGAGCAAAATATCAACTTGTCGAAAGTGAAAATTATCGCCTATCCTAACACAAATCGAAAGGTAAACTGAAAACCCCGATCAGACAAAGCGCTCCAGATAAGACCAAGCCGATTTACCGCGTGCTTTTTGTTCCTACCATATTTATTGTGATTCATATGGCATACGGAATCTTGCTGTGGCAGCCTAAAAAAGATCGTCCACAAGAAAGACAACTCCTACAAACAACTCCTTTCTGCAGCGTTCACCATCAGCAGAGAAGGGTAAGAACGCATCAGCTGACACCAACCGAAAGATTTTGATCACCTGAGTGATACGCCTTACTGTCCAAAGGCGTTTGCAGTACAAATCTACACCAAGTTACATTTTAAATGTTCTGTCCTTCAATTCATTCCCTGATTTTATCCTTGACGTCATTCATTCACCACAAATGTTTTAATTTTCTGATAAAATCCTGAGGAATGTACGCGTTACGTTCATTTGAGAAGTCACCATGTTTGGAATGTTCTGAATTGAAAGTTTGTAACGTGACCCGCTGATAGATATTTCCGGTTCACCTAAAAAATTGAAAGACTTTGCACATCAAAATTTTTGATTCTCTGCCATATCAGATTTAAAAGCCACCAGCATATAATGGTTCCTGATCGGTTTTAATAACCAAATACCCCATATCTCGGAAGTGTTCCCCGCACTTTGCATTACGAAGTATGCAGTTTGATATGGCTTGATGAACACAATCAAGGATATCACAATAGGCGGGCAGATGCTGCAGAGACTATCCTATTCTTAGGTATAAACGCTGCGCCATGAAACCCACAGATATTGAGGATAGAGTGATTCAATCTACATTCACGTATATTCTTGAGACAACTTGCTTATTTGTCGGTTGTAAAAAATTATGGAATAATAAATATTTCAAACCTTGAATGGATTTTAGCTGCCAGTTCAGAAACTACGATGGTTTAAGTATGCTATTTTTGGTAAATAATTCAAACCATCTTCTAGCTAGAGTTTGGTATTCTTTCATCACCTGCAATATTTTTCACCGTCCATCTAGGGGGTAAATTTAGTCCCTTTTTTGTCGTAGGTATTTAATGGACGCCATAAATACTACGCCAAAATTGAATTCGACAACTTGCCCGACTTGCGTTTTCTTAATCAAATGTTAAGGTTAAAATATCCGGCTGATATTCTCCGAAACTCAGTTGCGTGGGTTAGGTTGATTCACGTTGTTACGTTCTGGCTGGAAACATTGGTTTTCATCTCTTCGGCCACTAGGTCAAAACGTGAATAATTGTGGCACAACAATCAATCGGTATTGTAGCAAAAGCGCGTCAAAAGAAATGGTACTTTGTTTGTGGACTACTGTTCTACACTGAATGCAAACAAACACTGAAATATCTAGCCTCTTCACTGTACGAAATGTAATTGGATTTGTAGCCAAATGACTTCTCCGGATTGATAAATCCCCCCCGCACTCTGTGTCAGCCCCATGCTTTTTCCACCGTATGGCCAATGAGAAGGAAATTTGTCTAGCATGTAAGAATGAGGCTTTACCTTGTGCATTCATATGTCTGAAACAACGAAATCGGTACAATGCTTGCACCGCAATTTCAGGATTTCTAAATGAAATGGAAGAATGGTAGTCGGCCCCTTTCCTAAAGAGGTAAAAAACTTTAAGAACCGATATTAGTTAACCCAGGTCTCGCTAAATGCTCGTGCCAGATACAGAGTAACTCCGGGAAGGTTCTCCCCAAAGGGGATTATAGGGTATTTTGTAATAAGTTCAAAGCGGATTTTGTAGACTATCAGTTTCAACCGTAGCGCTTCGTCTCATGATCGTTATATCTCTGCTCCTGTTTAATTTGACAGTCTTGTGGACTGACTGGCCTACTACTACTTCGAGGTTCAAATGAGGATTGCGTTTGAGTTGTCTGTTCGGCACAGAGTGAACTCTTTTGGCCTAATCCTGTTTCATTTGTCTTATTGTAGGTTCTGCTGAAGTGGTTTCGGTGAGCAGTTGTGCGGTGGGCTGCATGAATTTGGCCTAATGGATTGCTTCACATGTTCTTGAATAGCTCAGCTTGTTTCGTGCTTTTTCTGCCAGTTTCATTGGGCTTTATGAAATGAATCGAAAGGTTCCTTGATCCTCACAAAGCGTATCCTACTACGGCCTTTTTCCGTTGGTTAGGCTTGTCCATTATTTTATCCAGTACAATTGATCTGGCAAGCAACATTGTACCGTAAATTTGGCTTTAGTTTTCAAAAACAGCTGCCTACGTTAAGTAGGTTGTTTCTTGAAACGACATTGTGATCTATCCGTACATATTACTCTATTTGATCTAAGGAGAAAACCTATAAACCACAGGTGTCTGATCAAGTGTCACCTTCCTTAATTCAGCCCCCCCCCTCGAGTGTGATCACCATTTGTTGGGGAGGCGTATATCAGTGCTCAGCTTGGAAAATACGGGATATTTTCCTATAAAAGATAAGAGTACTTAGTTCAACTCCCGGGCCATTGTGAGTGCGCTGCCTTTCTAAACAAGGCTCATGTACTGGTCTTTGGTAGTTCTGTTTTGATAGGTTTCCGGTAGATTTCCGGAGAATCAAACGACGGTTTCCGTCATCTTTTGCTGCACAAGTTCTCAATAGTCCTAAAGAAAAAAAAGAGTTGAAGCCAAAAAGTGGTATAATTACATAAAACTGAATATCAGACAGCTGGAATGTATACGATACTTACACTCTCAATACCCGGATGACGCCTGACACATACAAGTCTGTAATTATATGATAATCCCTGGTAATCCTTGGATATCCAAAACACCTTCACTCAAAGTGATAATTCAGGGTTGTGCAACCACAAAATAAATTTTATTACACACAACTCCCTAAAATGAGATCGAAGAAGGGTTAATATGGTGGGACCATGACGCGAAACTCGCGCATAACTTTTGAAATTTCCACACCTAAAAATGCTCTCGGCATGAAACCCACATGCATCAGTTAGCTGCTACTACATATATCGTGTCAAATCTGAATAAGGGAGAGTAATGTAGACTCCAACCTAGTAAACAGACTGCGAGAACTACATTCGAACTTTTCAAAATTCAAACCCTCTTTTACGTTTTTTTGCAAAATCACACCCATCATCTCGCGTTTTCCATTATTTCGAAGGGGACCGAGCAAGCAAGTATAGACAGGGACTCAGTCGCTTTAGATGATAGCAACGGATGCTTTCTCCGATTGATATACTTGCTGAACAACCAAGCGCTCGTTAGATAATCTCCTTTTACCAACTGAACAACCCGTTCACAAACCGAAAGCACTTCAGAGATCAAGGCTGTTCCGCGGCTACATAAAAAACGCCCGTTAGATAATCTCCTTTTACCAATTGAACAACCCGTTTACAAACCGAAAGCACTTCAGGGATCAAGGCTGTTCCGCGGCTACATAAAAACATCCCATACTATAGTGCCCCTGAGGTGTCTTACTAATACCACAAAAAGGTTCGGATTTTGTGGACTGATGTACCGACTCTATTAAATCCAACTGTTGGAGATAACTTCCGAGGTGGGTGACATTGTGCTCAACTTCCAATACTTCTCAATGAAAATATAGTTTGTTTTCAGAGACTACTCATTACTGGAACACGGCTTTTCACTTTGAATTGTTCACCGAAAGATGGTATAACTTTGGTGTATTTATCCACCACCTTACCTACTTTGTGTTCATATTGAGAGATTCTTCATGTCGTCAAGTAGCACATGGTCAGCGTCCAGCAGTCATGCTTCACTGCAAAACAAAGTCTTGTGGTGAAAAAGATTTAGTAGGTTAGGCGAGACTTACTGCTAGCATTTTACAATCATGCCAGGGCGCCTGCACCTCAGACACTCATTCGTATTCCCCGGATAGAAGCTGAAAAACGACACCTTTAGCATCAATAAGCAACCATATCTTAAGGCTTCCTTGGACATGCACATGGGAAAGAGTGTGGATTCCGTTTTGGAATGTAAGTTGTGCTCATATTTATCAGGAGTTTCGTCCCCAAAGGTTGAGAAAGCGCTCGCTGAATACTCCAGATAAACAGAGATTTCATCAAAAATAATTCAGGTGTCCCGAGAAAAAAGAACCTCCAGAGGTGGCCTCATTATCTTGTTGATCATGAGTTTGAAAAAACAAGACGTTTCGCCGCACATCGCGCTGCATGAAAGCTTTTGGAGAGCAAATTATACAGTCTGGCACGCCTGGAATATAATAATGAAATGTAAGAATCGTACTAGTTTTCCGGGGTTCAAAGGTGTAACCCGTTGTTAGAATTGGTTATGAGCCAACAAAATCGCACGCTTTTTTACTGTTGTGGGACTCTCTAGTTGTGACTCCTCTGTATATGTGAGGCTACCTCGAAACGGGACGAAGATGGAAGTTTTGGTTCATGTGGAATCCACATGAGTGAAATCCTGCTTAAGACTAACTGGAACACGGGCCGCTGATTCTCTGACTACTCACGTTACAATAAACCGATAATTAATGAAACGATGCTACATCATATTCGCATAAGAGTTTACTAACAAGACACATTATTTCCAAAATAAACTGAGAGGATCTGAGTCCAATCTTAGTTGTATCTGCCTAATGGCTGGTAGCACTTAGGCAGCACTCGTCAATAGCTACATCCATTCGCATATAATATGTATACGTATTAATCCAGTATTTTATTTTCTTACATATTTTCTTATTTATGCAGTGTTGTCTTGAACGTCTTCATGTTGTATGGGACGGACATTTGGGGCCATAATCAGAGACGAGTCACTTAGCGCTGCGTGTTTGTTTGCCATAGGTTTTTAGACAGGGGGATAAACTGACAGCCAGGCTAATAGCGTGCGGAAATGAATGATTGCGGTTACCATATATGGCAACGGGAAATGAGCACATTGAGTCTAAAGCTAATGTGCCTACATAGCATGCCTTTTAATTACAGGCCAAAATTATATGACTAGTTAGGGTTAGGTAAATAAAAAGTGCTGTGGCCTGAGTCCGGGTAACCATAGAATGGCTCTACTGGAGTCAGCAAAAGATTGGCCTTCCAAAACAGTGTTCAGTATTTTTCGTGCCCCATACATATACATATTGGTAGTGGGAGGAAATTCAGAAATTTCGATGGAGATTTCGTCTTATAAGTTGAGGCAGTCTATGTCGAAAAGCCGAGAAGCATGTTACAGCAGTTCCATCCCTATAGGGAATCATCAGCAGTGCACATCGCACGAAACCCGGGGCCTCCCGGCTATTACGATGAACATTTAGCTATTCGACCACTTAAACGACTGTGCAGCATGTGGAGCCAAACGGGCAGCAGTGGTCCGTAAAGCAATGCACACTACAAGAATGTATTCGTAAGCAAAACAAAAGTTTAAAAAATACGATATGTTAGCCTGTACAGGCCAGATGGACCATGCAAGGTTGAATATATGCAAACAGCTGCTCCATTGTACGATGTGAGAAATATGGACCCATGTGCATATAGCAAGAGACCCGTGTAAGTATAACGATAATATCCATAATATGAAAGATCTTACAACTGGAGCGGACCCCGGGCATTTTCCAGGTGTGGCTTTGCGGACAGCTGATTCCTTTCGCGTTATAAGCACCGAAGTCGGGCCTCATTTGACTTCAGGGAAGTGGTTGACAGTTAAAATAAACCATTGTAAAAATGTGCTGATACAAGCAGTCTACAAAAGTGTTATGTGGTTGGCGCCTCGTTTTCCCGTTCTGACTCCGGATTTAAGTTTGCGTGTTAGTTATTTTACGCATGCTAAAGTCACTTTTGTCAGGCGGATATATGTACCAGAAGCCAGGCAAAAGTTACTCCGTCGGATCCAACAATTGTTAAGATTGCTTCCAGTAGAGCCCCACAGCTGAGAAAAGCGGTAAATGGCTTTGACTGTGTCCATTTTCAAGTATGAAGGTTTTTCTTCTTCTACTGAGCCAATTTGCCGTTGTCCTAAATACGTGTCACCTTACAAATGCCAGTTAAAAGTTGATTCCCTCCACTCGCCTTGTGGTTGTCTGAGTAGATCCGGACACAAGTGCCTCCTCTCTCAATGATGGCTTTAGTCGAAATGAAAACTATCGCTCCCGTACGTCATGGAATGTTGGGATTGAACCCGATGATTGATGATGATGAGTGATGATTTTCACTGGTAGCTTTTTCCGAATACAAGCCAAAGTTGTTGCTCTACGGGAAGAGTGTATATAATCAGGGTCAAGTGGTTGCATGCTCCAAGAAAATCGTTTTGTCCTGAGTGGAGAAGGAGAGTTTTGAAAGTTTATCTAACCACTAGTAGGTAAAATCAAGCCATCTTCAGTATGCATAGTTTTTATTTTTAACATAGTATCTGGATACCTGAAATCCCATGAAAATTGGTGGTCCACTTGCATTATGTTTCAAAGGTTTTCTCCGGACTTGTTCGGGATAGCGGTAGCCGACAGTCATTCGACCAAGCTTTCAGTTTGCAAAAAGTTGAAATTTTTTCTTTACGAATGTGTGCGTATGACAGTATAGCTTTAAAATAAAACCATCAAACAATTGTGCGATTTTGCCGCTAGATTGGATTCGCAGTGAGAGGTGGCGATTCCTTTGATCATGTCTTCCATTTAAATAATTAAGCTTTTCGACTGACATTTAAGTCCGGAAGAATGCTTAATGTCTTCACTGCAATAGTTAAAAATCCCCAAAAGTAAAGTGATGTGCCATGTCTGAAGTCCCTTTTAGCTATGTTTATTGCATTGGTGATCCTGGTGTTTCATCAGTTATTCGGATCGCACATCAGACAACCACAGGCACCAATGGTTTTTATTATGTTTTCACTTCAAATACATTAAAATCTGATCGCAGTCCAATGATTTGTTGCTCTTTCCCGCAAAAATCGGTTTATATTGGAAACACAAAATTCCTCAATCCGCTACTACACATCACGGTTTACCTATGGGGAAGTCCACGGAAACCGTTTTGCCGTTCATGTCTGTTTACGAAGCCCCCAATGACACCTCCTGGTTCCACTGTGTTGGAGTTTGGGTATCAACGAGTACTTAAGAATCTGTCTTCATGGAGATGTATTCTACCCTGAAGCAAGCCTTTAACATTGTTAAAGCACCAAACCAATCACTCAGACTTACAGTCATTTGGTCTTTCTGAAGACCCTCTGGGTAAGTTGTAGTCGTCACGAATTTCTGTCGCTTTGTTCAACATCAAACGGGCAACCAGACAACAACCTGGATATGTTGTAAGCTGTTCAATGTATCTAGAAGGATGCTCAAGTTTTTTGTAAGTTTTGTGAAGGTAATCGGTGGCAGTTTTCAGTTTTTTTCTCTCTGTTCAGCACGTTGTGCTGGAAATAAAATCATTGGAAGAGTCATGTGAAAACTATCCTTCCAATAAATTGAAATGAAAGTAAATGTTGAGCTTTTCTGGATACATAACCTCTTAGCTCCAGAGTAATAGTTTTTGAAGCAAACTCCAGACGGCAGATATTATTTGCACGGAATATTATTATGGTTTTCCCCAGTGAAAGGTTGCTCTGAAAATCAAAACTGGTCAAACTTTCTGAACTGTACCAAGAAAATAGTTGAAAAAATCCTTTGCGCTTGTGCAAATAAGTGGAATATACCGACTTGACAATGGAAAGCCAAAAAAACAAAACAAAAAGCGATTTGGTTCCGGGTCGCACGTGTCACGTCCCGATTGCTCCGAGTGGCCACGGGGCATTGCACCTGACAAAACGTGTTATTTATAATCTAAATCCTGACGATGCTGCCCAAAAAAGGACAGAGTTCCTGCAATAAATAAGAGTGGTTTTTTGGGAAACAGTCAGTAGAGTTATTACTGCACAACCTTTCGCTTTGGGCGTAAAGGCTTCGTCGGGCTAAATGACTAGGTTACGCGGTTGGTCAAGGTTTACGGTGGAAGGAGATCCAATCAGCTAAGTCACGCTAAATAGTTGTTGGATATTCGCTAAGGGATTTTGTTTGTTAGAGTTGGTTACCAAGTCTTAAGACAGATGGGAACCCCAATGAATGTGGGTCCAGCTTAGGGTCTGGTTCTTCCGGTTAGATTCTCGAGAATATTCCTCTTGGGCCTCACTTAAACTTTTTGTTCGTCTGTTTACATGAGCTGGGGCTACGAGAGTTCTGTAAGGGAGAGGAATTCTGTGACCTTCGTTGGGGTTGGGTACTCCAATCTGTTTTTCCAATAAGTCCATGTTCATTGACAACCACACGCCATCACGCGTCAACTGCGCCTACCTAACTACACGCTGCATACGCTCACCAGTCCCACTAACATGGGACTAACATAGAACATAAGGTTGACGGAAACTCGGGGACTGCGCCTATCTGATGATCCCCAAGAAGGGCAAAACCGGTCGTGGGCTGTCGAAGGATTTTCAGTAACCTTATGAGTAGTGCAGTACGTATATACATGTATCGCAATATCTCGAATATCGTAGCAACTGGAATATGAGGCGGCCTGCTGCAGCACATTCAGTTGCTTGGATACATCAAAAAGGGAGATTCAGCTGGGTTCCAGGTGATTCTCTCGCAAAACCAAATTGATTTGCAAATTAGTGTATTTCTCGAAAATACTTAGTTTACTTTGGGGCTGATGACAACACCTCCGAGGAATCACACAATATTTAAGTCAGATTTGTTACCCTGTTTATAACTTACAAAACTGGAGCTATTGGCATGCTATCTGTCTAGAGACTTGACAACAATCTTTTCCATCCAATCACTGCTAAAACATTTGTACATATGAAAGCTTCTTATGTTCCACAAGCGCAGCGAGAGAACAGGCCTAGTGTGGTACGGCCATTTCGATAGCTTTCATTGGTCACCATATTAAATGCACGATTTTCGGTAAAGCTATCACAGAAATATTCCACTGATTCCATATCATTAGGATACAATGTTGAAGTTGGGTCAGTGCCTTGGTAGAGCCAACGTGCTCCCTACCAAGCCACTCAGCTTTATCTCTTCGGTTACCCGATTACATAAGCTTTCACAGTCCACCTTCAGCTGCAGCGATAAATATGTCTTTGAAACAGACGAGTGAATTTTCAACCGATAACAGAAAGCCTGATTAAGTTTTTGCATTGTTTTCAATCCATTAAGAGACCACCGAGAAACATGAATGAATATCAGGTGTAGTATGCACGCTATGGAAGCAATAGGGGACAGCGATACTCCGAAGGCAGGTGTTCACGACAATTTCTGTGGATGGAAAACAGAAACAAAGCTCATGAGCCGAAGCCCAGTAAGCAAGGTTGTAAATCACCAATACTTACATATAAAGCAATCAAACTGGCAGACACCGTACACTACACGGGCAATAGTCAAAGATTAAGCAATGGCAGGGCATGCACTAGACACGGCACCTGATAGATTTGGATAGATTTGGGTTAAGATTCACACCACAGCGACTGGTGACCGATGCGGTGGAAATCGCCAAGCGTCTCAGTGTGAACAGAATAGAGGGTATAGAACTGGCAAGCGTGTGGACAGCGGTTCTAGATCAGCCAAGATGACACGAGGATATGTATAGTTATCAGCGAAATGGTTTGGGCCTAAAAGTACAAAATTCAAGCAGAGTAAGATCCACTTAGCCACGCCCCAAACTCCAATCCATATGCCCCGGCACTCCTCGACGCAGGCGAACAAAATATGTGAACGATCCCTTAGAGAAATAAATCAAGGCCGCAAAATCCGGTTTCAACATGAAGACAATACCACCCCCTAACCAATTTATCGTAAATGTTAGTCATCCTCACCAACCAACAGGAAATTCAGACCGACACCCAGGACTGATCAAGTCAGCTAGTCATAAGAAATCTCACGAATTGGTCGCCTGACTGCCTTGAAGCCCGATCAACCTGGTTACTTACTCATTTGGCCTGGCGAAGCTTTTCTGTCCAGAGCAAAACGTCAACCAGTAATAAAACCACCGACTGTTCACCACACTTCTTTGAGATGAGAACTTGTTCTATTGACAGAACACAATATTCAAAACGATTGTTTCAGGGTTATTTTTCGTCGGTGCAACAGCTATGATCACTCGAGAAACCTGTCTCCATCGGCTGTCAGACGCATTTTAAACATGGATCCTTCGGTTGATTCCGTTCCATAAATTGCGATCTCGCTGCGCATCTGAAATCGCCAGATTTCGGTATTCAGCATATCTCTATTGTTTAAGTTAAAGGGGGCAGGTCCTATGGGTTCCTGAGGCTGCTGACTCGAACTGCCAGTTAATCGTGTCACTAGCATCAACACGTGTTTCGGTCACATGACGGTGTTTGCTTCATCGACCACAATGTTGTTTACCTTCAAATGTGCGTGCCCTGCGCTCCCGATTGATAGAGAAATAGACACCGTTATCTTGCTAACTAAGCTTCTGCGATGGCCTAGGTGTCTCTGCGTTCCATTTTCACACAAAAAATAATTGGAACCATGAGTCGACAACGAGCATATGTATGCACGTAGAGTTCTCTGTGAGATGACTTCTACCAAAATTGGCCAAAGCGGGTTTGTATCGGAGTTCACGCCAGGAGGGTAGGGTCAAAGAAAAATCGGCATATTTCACTGTCAGGTCACCAGCTGTCATCAGCTATGTTGTACTGATGTAGGCCAATTGACCTGCAGTCACAGTATTGATCATACTGCTCAACTGAATGACACTTTAATAACCTTAGGGCCTTCCATAGTCCTCCCTTTGTACTTATCACTGGATGCATGAGATGCTTAAACCAGAGCCATTTCCGTCGTTCGCTATCTGGCCAACACCAACGAAAGTTAATTTTCATCCTGCACTGGGCTGAACTAACAATACTACTGCTTCTGCTATTACTACTACTACTGTAGAGGACAGGTCAAAATCTGTCCATTGTGAAAACTATCTGACTCTGACTTAACCTTCATTTGGAGGCGTTGTTTCAAGATAGTTATATCCCCTCCGGAACAGTGTAAGTGTTTCGCCGGCGCAGTGTTTAGATAATCACTTCAAAATTCAATAGTTCCTATCCTTGAGGAACACGACATTTTCTTTTGAATGGTGACGGAAAGTGATGAGCGGATTCCTGTAGAGTACTGCTTCAAGTAGCCTGTGGTCCTGCGGTTCATTTAACTTTAGCCTGGCGACAGAAAGTGGCTTATCACAGGCAGTTTAAAGTACTTACGTCTCAAAGCGTTCAGTCAGACGATCTGAAAAAACTGGCAGCCCGAGCGCAACCGGCATCAGTCAGTCGAACTTTCTTCCAGTGTCTTCAGCCAAGAGCAAGGTTACTGGGACCCCATCATGAAATGCGGACCGTATCAACAACACTTAAACTCTTTGTACCTCTTTCCCACCTTTCAACCAAGTAGAAATATGTCCAGTTGACACCAGTCTGAGGGGGGAATCGGCGACAAATATCTCGGTTGGCGATATTTCAGCATGTGACAAAGCCGCCGCAATTGGTGTTACTTGATGTCTCCGTGAATAAATCCCATGCTGCCAAACGAGGTATCCGTTTTCTACTTACCTCTCTATGCAGTGGTTTACGCCATCCGACGTCAGCAGCGTCTGAGACGTAATGCAGTTAGTAAGATGCTTCGTTGGAAAGAGATAATGTGAAATTCAGTGCGCGATTTTTGCATGCTGGTTTTGTCGAGTTTTGTCGTGCCGTAGTCATATGGGATATTTTTTTCGCATTAGGCTACAGTTGTTTTAAACCGAGCCTCAGTGATTTATTGCGCTCTTCCCTGAATGCAGTATATTAGTGTGGAGGAAACGTTTTCCACTCGCCCCCGGATGGCAACCTAGGACGTAGCAAATACATAAAGTAATTTTGGCGCACCTGAACACTCAAAAATGGATGCTATTCAGATACAAAGCAACCTCACTACTCAAAGGTCTCGGACCATTTGGTTGTAACTCTGTGCAGTTTTTCGTTCTGGACGTTTCACTTTGTCCGACCATCTTTTTCGTCTAGGTGTTGGTGGGGAAAACACAAATCCGGACATAGTCTAGAAGAATGACGCCCGAAAAACGCCAGCCATCAGTTTTTTCCAAATTCGGGAGAAGTGAGGGCTGATGTAATTATTGCTCGCATTTTAGCCAGTGTAGGCATGCAGAAAATACATCACACGTTATCTCACAGTCCTTTCTGCTGCGAAATTTCAGGAAAAATAACTTTGGAAAATATGTGATATTTGGTTCGAACTCACTGGAAAGTCGTTTCAGAAACCGTACTGTAGCTGCAACAAGTGTGAACGGCAGAAGTAATTTTTCCTCAATATTTTACGTCGGTAAATTGAGTATTCAAAGTAAAGTTATGAGGTGTCAACTGCCACACAGTTCCGGTTGCCACAGACGAATACCTATAAACAATGACCAGTCGAATTAAAGTAATTATACAGTGTGTGTAAATCTGTCCTGCTTGTTCTGTAAGATAACAGAGTAGAGGATTTCTGAGTTATTTAGAGTCCACTTAAGTTATGCGAAACGCGCGAATAAAAAAGTTACCAAAGTGTTTATTTTCATAGGAAGAGAAATACCAAACCGCAACCACTGGGGAGGATTCAAGTTAAATTTAAAAAAACGAAACTACATCACGCAACAAACTGATGAACGACAGCTACGGAGTAATCCGCACAAAATCCACCGATTATTCCTCCAGCCGCATTGAAACTTGACCAGACCGGTAACTTGCGCCTGCAGCCTGAAAGCTTTGTCAGAAACAAGGGTGTGCAATGTAATTCCTCATAGATTGTTTAGCATACCTTTCATAAACTTCTGTCGCGGTGCAAATATTCAGGAATACCGGGATGAAGTAAACTGACATAGTGAACAAACTTTTTCAGACTGTGCAGAAATGCTTGCATGTCAGCTACTAGACCTGGCTAAAGGTTGGTTGATTTTATTAAAATACTTCGATGCAAAAGAAGCTGTATGCCGGAACTGCTTAATGGAAGATATTTTCGCACCCCTCAATCTACTTTCTAGTTTGTTCAATTTGTTCAAGAAGCAACCAGTACTTATGTCCTCCAGATAAGTATCAGAGCTGACAAAGCTGACACTGATTTCAAGCTGAAAGTATTCACATACAAGCTTCATGGTACTTTTGGTACACTGAACTGGTTGCTGATAGGTTTTAGTGATGCCTCGGGCAAATTCGATAAAAGTGACATGTTCAGCATCAACTGGCACTTGAATGTGGCACACTTCCTGAGCTGAATAACAGTTGAAAAAGTGGGAGTATGCTTTAGATGAAGTTTCCACCAGAGTTTCTTCCTTCAGACTTAGGAGCCTAAGGTAGACTCCTTCACAAAATCCATCAGACATTATCCATGTTTTATTGGTCTTGGTTTGGTTCAGAGGGTTAGTCAGACAAAAACCAATAAACTAAATAACGTACCGGTATTCAAAGAAGCATCGGTGATTAATTTGGTTGATGTATGTTGAATGTGTCAGTCTGAGCACTGCTCTGTTGTGACTTCCAGATTTCGGGTAAGCAAAAATTGTCAGTGAGATGTGTGTCTGAAACAATGCAGTCCGTGACAATCAAATCAGCTCACCAGTCCAATTAGCCATGGTTTAAACGCATACGCATTGAAATGCTATAGAAAAACTGAGCAATACTATTTACAACCACAATTATTCGGATGACTACATGTTTATGGAAATATCACAAACGGGTGATTCAGCTGGGTTCCAGGTGAATCTCTCGCAAAAACCAAGTTGATTTGCAAATGAGTGTACTTACCGAAATCAGTCCAATTTGGGTTTAAGTAGAACATAAGGTTGACGGAAGCTCCGGAACCGCGCCTATCGAATGAGCCTTAAGAAGGGCGAAACCGGCCGTGGGCTGTCGAAGAATTTTCAGCAACCTTATGAGTAGTGCATTACGAATATACCATTTTGTTTTCGCGTTACAAAGCACCCACATGTGATGTTTCGCTAAGTATTATTTAGGCGAAGTGCGTGGCCGGGACGACCAGAATATTTAACACGACAAATGTAGTATGGTGTGCCCCATAGACCGCAATTGCAAAGTTAACTTCTTCTGGCTTGAACAAGTCGATAATACAAGATGTAGAAGATTAGGTATTGTAGCCGGCTCCCTTTTGTTGTCATGCGCAACAGTGTTGTCGGACCGTCTGTGGGCAGACTTTGGCGACTACTGTTTGTGTCGTGTTTAATTGCTATTCCGATAATCTGGCGACTGGCTATGTTAAATCAGCTGTTTTTCAAACAGGCGTATCAATTAGCGTTATTTTGGGGTTAAACATTTGTTGATAAAATGTAAAAGTTAACAGACGATGGTTTTGGTATCTTTAACCTTTAATCCGTCATTCAACTTAGGACCACTTGTGTTCTGCGCGCACAATATCGCAAGGGAAGAGTGGGACACAATGACTCTTGCAGGTATGTGGGATTCTTGCATCTGTTGCAGTAGCTGTTGTGATGGACAACAGGATGAAGATTGTTCCCCAGGTATCCTACTCGACGAGACGCAGGTGGCGAGCACAAACTGCTTTGAAAGCTTTCCAATGTTTGTTTGCTTGGGTCGCGCAAATCGAAATATTCCTAGTATAAATAGGTCAGTTAATTAAGATTCAAAACAATCTTCACATCAGGAGACGGTTTTCTGCGGACAGGTTGATCATATTACACAGATCATTCAAACACAGGTTTCCAACTTCGCTGTGTTCACATTATTCTGCTGCATATCAAAAAATTTTAGCATTGTGACTATTAGAGCTTTTAAAATGTAGAGTTTTATTCTGCACAGTCAAAGCGAATGATATCATGCTTTACTGGGACTAGCACTATTTTTTTGATAATTTATCCTCACAGTTTTGCAATATCGCGATATCCTGAGATCGTTGGGAGTTACCTTCCCTTTGGAGAAACTTGGGAAATTTTTCCGCAAATGGATCTGTTTAAAGCGCCTAGGGCGTAATGACTTGGCTACCATCATTCAGGCGGAAAGCATGGATAGATTGTAAGCGTCATAAATCATTTCCACCAATATCCGTCTGCTGAATGGAAAAATCGACTTATTAGCCAACTTCTCTGATAAAAGGTAACATCAACACATGAGTTGTCTCACAGCTGGTCTTTTGCTCCGATTCGTAGTGGAATCACCCAGCGTGTTGGATGCAAGCTGTTCCGGAATGAGTCTCCCGGATGTCCCCTCATTGGACGCGGTGATATGGTGACATAAGAAAGACGAAAGTGTCGTGGCTCCCCGCAGATCGTGTGTATCTTTTCTCTTGAGAGCACTATCTGCCTAGTTTTGGACCAAAAACCTCGGTTGTGTTTATCAGACGCATCAACCATCTATCTCATCCCTGCATCAAATCCTTAGGCGAACTGGCCCCTGTAATCTTGCTGATTTTCCCAGTGTATTTATTTACCTTTTTTATGTCCTTCAGGTCCGTTTGAACTTGATCCTTGGTTTGACTGTTTTTGCAAACAATACAGAACTATGTGCTATCCGCAGGCACGTCCCCTACCATTTGACCCATCTCAATGTTTTAGTTGGGCCATCTCTTCAATGACTTACTCACAGAGGATCAGGCTTTCTTCATAAAGAAAGCCTCACGGAAATTTAGGCCTTTAGACTTACCACAAGAAAACATAAGCTGAGCAACGGATATGCCTTCACTCAGTGATTTTGATGTCTTTCATTGCCACTATTTTTTGATATATTGTGAACACTTGGCTGAGTGTCTCAAATTCTGATTTGAGTTGCATTTCCCTGAAGGGACCCGTCATATAGATCTTTGTCGCCACTTTTAAAACATCTGAGAATGAAAGAATATTGCAACTAGAGTAAATGCCAAAGAGACACCAAAGAACACATCAAATTCATCAAATGGGTGATCAGCCATCTGAATAGCATGTACCTTAAAGAACACTGAGCACCACTATTTGCTATGTGATGCGCGGTGCCTTGAAGCGGTCATTACAAGTGGTGCTAAGTACCTGCAAATGATCGAACTCAAGACTGAAAGAATATGCAGCCCGGATCTCACACCAGCTGGGTTGGCTTGCCTTTCCGCTGACATTTCGATTAAACATATCGCTGCCACTTTCAGCCGGTACCTTACTGCCAAAAATCAGCGGATCTTTGGAGAATAGTAAGGATCACTTCAGCCCCAAAACTGGTTCGACGAAGCATCCGCCACCCACTTGCAATCCGCATTTTTTTTCAAATCGGTTGGGAGAGTGCTCAGAGAATCCCGTCGAGGTGAGAAAGCGGGCAAAATGTTGAAAAACAGCATCGCTGTTGCAAATGTTCATCAATACAAATTCAGACCGGTGTCATCCAAGGAGAGTATTTGCAGTTAACTCGCCCTCTACTTGGGATGTCTAACATAGAACGGATAGGGAGAGAATTCATTTGTTGATGATAATAACGGTTCGCCGGACAAACATTCGAAACAAGCCGTGAGTTGGGGGCAGAAGTATGGTTTCGGCAACTGAGTCAGTATCATATGCAGGAGTTCCATTTTGAGAAAGATTTGGTAAATGCGGTGGTGTCATATCCAGGAGAATATAACAAAACATTTTACGCAATTAGTTTTACGCTGGTATTCAGAGCACAGTAATTGAGGTAAAATTGCAATACCTGTTCCACCTCAGCAGAAAGTATGTCCGGTTACATTGAGACGAGGTTAGCTTTAGTGCAATATCTCGTGTTCGCTGACATAAGGCTTTAATGTTTTGCTTAAATAACAGAACGTGATAAGCCATCTGTGTGATGTCGTTCACTAAACTATGAATGTCTGAATAACCAGTCGTCATCGCATCGGGAAAGTCTAGGTAACGATTAATAGAATAACTGCTAGAAGATAAGTCGTTCATGACACGGATGCCTTACCAGTCCAGATAATGGGGTTACGAGATTAACGGAATTGTCACACATTCAGAAAGATCCATTTCAGTGCCAAACGTCACCAAGTTTCCATCCGAGCTTCTAAGTTTTACGACCGTGGGCTGGAAGATAAATGAGTCAGTTTAGTTGGGGGGTTGACCTCATTCCACATTTTTCTGTTGATTCAGCTAATTATTGAAATCAATTGTCTTCAGTGTCTACAGAGATTGCTTTTTGTGCCTCTGTTACATCACACTGGGGTTCCGCGTAACTTCATTACTCGGCTGGTCTAGAGTGGCTGAGCGCAGTCCTGCCAGTTCTGCATAGTCTATCCTATTCAAGCTATGATACCAAGACGTTTGCTTCTTCTGAATCTTCATTCGTCGCGAGTTTCATCATAGTTTAACTTACAAATGTTCTGCGTCATGCAAGTCTATTTTGTCTAATACTTACCTTGCAATTCCTTGGTAATTCAATGGTACTCGATATACCTCTTCCTATCCCGGGGGTCATCTTCAGTTTTGATCATGTTCTCATCCATTCATTTGCGTGCCTCACTGAACCAAAGTTTCGTATAGCTCTAAATGCATATGGAAGGGTTGGTTATGTGCAAAATTCCCAAGTTCTTTCCATGGGGAATTGATATCTTAAGTACCATACTAATGACTGCAGAAAGTAGTCAATCTGGGACGGCATGTTTGCGTTTTCGTACCAAGTGGATGAATTTAGGTACCATGGATTGATAAGACTTGACATCCGTTCTACTATTCTGTGTCGTGGATGTGGAAAATACCTAGAACAGAGCGCGTAGAATCAGCAAGCTGTTTGTTCCGGAAAGATGAAGCTCTGACTTCGTTATATTTTGTCGTCATCTATTACTTTACAGCGTCCTTCTGTGTCCCCTAAATCAGTTTGGCATCAGCAACTGCAACTACAAGTTTTGGGGTATTTGAGGAAACTGACCATCTGAAACTTTTCACAAGAGTAGCCTTTACTCTGAAACACTACTCGTATTCAAGCTCAGCTGTCAATTCATACTTTTCGGTAACTTCTAAGCGCATGACTACCGCTAGAAAGTGGGAAAGGATTGAATTACGCCACGATGAGTTTGAGGATTACTTGGTGTTAGACAGAACTAGGGAATATGCATACAACATCAAATCCAACGATTGTGCCAAGGCCCACATATAACAAGAGGTAGGGGGTCTCACAAAGGAGTGAATTGGAACACGAGAAAAGGTAAACCATATAAAAAAGTATATGCATCGGACATTGGTAATGAATTATTGGAAAGAAACCAGACAGCACACGAAAAATATTTGAAATGTAGCAACGTTTTGGGACAGGGCTTTACGCTACAGCCAATGATGCTTAAATTGGTGGAAGTTGCAAGGTAAGGGAGTGTAAACAGAAGAGTAGGCGTATAACTGGTGAACATGTGATAAGCGGCGTTCGAACAGGCGAAACGACTCGCAGTGCCTTATCTTCAGTAAGGGGGACAATCAACAAACTTGGTTCAGATATACAGTAGATAAATCTCAAATCCAAATAAAGACCGTAGAATACACAGTGACACACAAAAATGCAATAAATTTGTGGACCGCATTGAAGATGAGTCATGGGCTGTGGCTACAACCCTAGGGACGCGGTTTATTACACGCGGTACGACCCTAGCCCATCAATCATAAGCTAGCTTAGGCGACACACAGTAAATATCAGGAAAGTTAACTAGCAACCACTTCCGATTATGTGTGATAGTTGGAAATGATCTTTCTACCTGGCTTCCCGTAGAGTGATGTATATATATATATATATATTTATGTTGTCCAGTATCGGTCCCTCGACTTTTGCTTGAGTTTCTCAGACGTAATGACGACGTGCAATTTAGCTGCCTGAAACGATGTAAAACACCAGATCCTAGGTAAAAATCCCCTCAATTGCATTCTTGCGGAATTGTTGCATATTCACCATCAGTAAGTTGAATATCTCGGTTGGGGGTAAATTTTGCCATATATTGTAGGAGAAAAAAACATTAGAAAGGAAAACAAACTTATGGGTGAGCACGGCTGGCTTTAATATGAGCTATAAGAACTGTTGTAAATTTGTGTCCATGTTACTGAACAGAACAGCTGGGGTTTTTTTGGTACGGAGGCCAGTTGGCTGGCAAAGGTGAACATGAGGCCAATGAATCCGGATCTTCAAAACTAACGACGTTTTCTCCCTTTCAGCCGCCCACAGTTTTGAGAAAAAATATCTATCCAATTAGAAGCCACCTTATTTACGACCAGCTGCTTACAATGAGATCGATAGTAAAGAGTGTTTTCAACTATTTGTCGAGAAGCATTTTTCCATCAGAAAATTATTGTTTTATTCAAATTACGTGAGCTTACGTCACGTTTGGTTGGACTGAAACAAAGATATTTATTATTTCCTCACATCTATTTGCATGAGCTTTGCCTTGTCACTGATCTGCAATGCCAAGGCTTAATTTATAAACTAGGGAATAAAGTCCCAGGGTAACAGTACAAACCACCGACATGACTGTCATCAGCAACTTGCTTAAATGTCCCAACTTACCGTAACGAAATCTTCCACTGTTCCACTGGTGGCCAGGAGATACAGGTACCTGGCTATTATCCATAAGGCTGAGACCTGCTGCTGTTGCTGGGCATTTTAGCCTAGAATGACTTCGCTTACTGGACGAAGGCTTCAATGAAATCCGAAAATCTCCCAATACTACTAAGAAAATGCCATAGTAACAGAATTTTCTCCGGACTGAGAAATTCGACAGAGGCTATGAAGAACTTAGTCTTAAATTTGTCCCCCATATGAGAACAACACAAATACAATCTTTGGTTGTGTATGTGTTCGCGAAAAATGAAAGTTTTAAAATTGATTTCATCCCACAAATGGGAACGCCATTTGGTAAATAGCCGTCTGGCTTCTTAGGAAAAATCGGCATTACAAATCTTTCAAAACTCTAGTGGCCCTAATCACCAACCACTTGTTCCGTGGGTAACTCCTATACCATTTGGACGCGGTTGCCGGTCGGTCATGTGACGTTTTCCGCACCACTATTACAATGTAACAAACACGTTTTTTGAGATCCTCGATACGGGACGTTGAGTTATGCGTCAGTTTGGCGATCCCGAATATCAAAATGAAGAATTGAGTTTGAAGATCTATGGTACTATTTATACAAAAGTGAACAAAATTGAACAACAAACATCAACTGTCCAGGTTCGCGGAGTCGAAATCGAGCAATTCTGTTACTGATCGGCACGTGCAGTGTCCAGGTTTGCACGACAAAAATGGCGGGTGGAATGTTTACTCGGTAGTGTTGTTTTCAGATGTTCCTTCTGAGGAGAGTTGCGTGGTTCGGATCGGCAGTACGATCACACGGATATCACGACGAAGCAAATCACAGCAGGTCCAGTAGGCACTACAAGGGCACACACCCTTGCTAACAAACCGGTGTCAGACGGGGATGGCCTTTGCGTCAAGGTCAACAGCGGGTATGGAAAAGCAAAACAAGTGGAGATCAAAAAGTGCACCGGCGAAGTAAGCACATGAATGTCAAGTAAGCGCATGGTGTCAAGTAAGATTCGGTATTCTTCCAATTAAATTGCCACAAGACAAGCATAAAGTGGTACAATGACCATTGGCACCCCGAAGACATAGACAAATACTGCGGTGAGAGAACACTGACCTCTGAGTGAGCATTAGTGGACAGAACTCAAAGTTGGTGTTATCCCAGGGTGACCGTCCTCGTATAATACACACACATATTGAAAAGCCGCTGAGCCAGATTTCGAAGTGTCTTGCTCAGATTACAAATTCCCATGGCCTCAAGCACTTTTATAATACGGGTTGAAAGTAAATACCATAGTTGTGGTTGATCTTTACTGTGGGGTATGCAGACTTAGCAAAGCAAGCTTCATCCACAGTGGGTGGAACGGCCTGACTGTCAGTAGTGAGTGAAGTGCACTACAAAGGGACAGGATGTGAATGAGCGGCATTATCTTCTGACAGACTACTCCCTTTCCTAGTTATTAGAACCCACTGCAAAGAGCCACAGAGCTCCTATTGCGAGGTGAGCTCTTCATCGTTAGTAATCGGAGCTCACTCCGTTCAATAGTAGTCATGGTATCAAGTTATACTCGGTGCACCTCCGATAGAAATTTGGGGAATGAATTTTGGCGAAGGAACACTGGAAAGCCAGTAAATCGAATCGAATGCATAAACCCAAGCGAAACCACATCGTTTGGCACACAGGGTGGTAAAGTAATCTTCTGGAAAAATATCCGCGACTGTCAAAAAACATTCGCTTAAACCGCAGAATTTATTTGCAATTAGCTCGGTTACATAAATACTAGTCTAACAGATTCATATCGCAGCTAGATAAAAACGTAATAGTTACGTAATGACCAAGAGATTTATTATCACCGGCGGCATGATTTCATGTGTAACTCTTGGAGAGGTGGGTTTCTGATGCATAGCTAACTGTGGGTTTTTTGAAGTGGGTTATTTTTTTAAGTTTTGTCCAATGATAATTATTCCGCGTTATGTTTTGATTCTCTACTTCTTCCTACTCCAAGAAAGAGGAACAAATAAACAATCGTATGAATGTGAGTCTCTAAATTTCCTCAAATGTGTCGGTTTGGATCTACACAAATAGAGCCTTGAACGTATCTTGTAGTGAGGAGTCAATCAAATGCAAACTCACTGACTCCAAAGCATAAGTCACCACTTATTTCAAAACACGTGCCTGTCGGATGAGAAAATCCATTTTTGAACACAGGTTGTCATATTTTGACCGAGAGCCAGAACAACTATTTGAGGTCATTTTTCATGTAAATTTAGAAATTGTGCTTCATTTTGTAGCATGTGTACAATTGACTGGCATTTATCTTTTACAGAATGCACCTTCAGCATTATCAAAGCTGTACAATGTATCGAAAATTTGAACTAGTGAATTATAGTGCCTTCAGGTTTACGTGAAAAAGCTTGCTTAGGACAACCACCATTGTGTCCAGTGAGTAACTATATCCAGCTAATGCGTTTCTGAGTCGCACATAAACGAAATTCCGCTTTATTTCTAGTAATCTAAAAAACGAGGAGGCCTGAAAGATGACCATTTGGACTAACTATAGGTGATTTTCTTTTATTCACGTAGGATGTGATTGGACAATTTGTTATTTCGTTTTCGGAAAAGTTTGGTAACAATCGGTAGATTTATTGCTGGGCAACTTTTATCTTTTGACACAAAAGCTTCGTCAGGCCAAGTAACTAGGTTTCGAGGTTGGTCGAGATTTAAGGCGGAAGGAGAACCTTTCAGCTAAGTCAAGCTAAACCTGTTGGGTATCGGCCGAGGGATTTTTTGTGTTAGGGTGGGTGACCAGGTGTTAAGCCGATGGGAAACCTACATGGATTTGGGTCCAGCCTAGGATCTAGTTCTTCCGGTTCGGTTCATGTGAAGATTCTTCTTGGAATTTGGTCGGGTTAAGATTTCCACCCCCTGATTTGCTAATGATTCTACGTGCATTAACACCCGCACACAGTCACGTGCCAACTCCGCTTATTTAAGACCGCTTTCCATATGCTCGCCAGTTCCACACCCTCGGATTCTGTTGACGCTGTGATTCTTGATGATTTCCACCGCCTCGGCTATCAGCCGCTGTGGTGTGAATCGCAGTCCCCGTCTTAAAACTTCCACATGATCCAGATCTATTCTATGTCCCGTGTCTTAGGCGTGCATCGTCATTGCTGAGTCTTAGACCAGCATTTGATATTTCACCGCATTCCTTGGTGGTTTGTTTATTCTCCTTTTATGCTCACCAATTCTGGTGTGCAATTCCTTGGCAGTTTGTCCTATGTGTCCTATGTGTTATTTCATCTGTAGTCAGGTGCGAGGAAAATAACACAGGATGTCCTATTCTGAAGACCAGTTACTCCCACGACAGAGCAGCAATAGCTTTTGTCGCGAGTTATGATTCACCCACCAATAACGTGCATGAGAAACCGCTCAAAGTTACATGCTGAAAATTGTGCTACTTGTTCACGGTTACAATAGACCTCAACCTTCAGGACGATGGATATGGAGGTATATGCCAAATTGACAATGTTGTGGTATATAGGTAGCCCGGGTGCGCAGCCTGGTTGTTGGGCTGCTCGCCGAGCTTGGCAGTTGGATTACAAACGTCTCATCACCAATCGAATTGACCCACTCAACTCCGCACTGATGATGTCGCCTCGAGGAAGTCACAATTTTTCGAGAAATACACTAAGTTGCAAATCAATTTGGTTTTGTGAGAGACTCACCTGGAACCCAGCTGAACCTCCCGTTTTTGATGTTTCCAGGGACTGCGCCTACCTGATGGGCCCCAAGAAGGGCGAAACCGGTCGAAGAATGTTCAGCAACCTTACGTATAAGTCACAGTTTAATTTTAGCCACAATCAAGTGGAGAACTGTTTCCGTAGAAAAAACGATATCTCCCGAGAGATACGTAAATTTTCCAATCTACTGGTTCTATATGTTGTCCTATATGTTGGCGTTACGTGCTGCTCTTTATTTCTGAACAGCGTTGACAGTGACTTCATAGATTTGATAAAAACAATTCTGCTTGATGGAGTGCCGGAGGGAATATTCCGAAATTGTAGATCTTCGGTTGGACACACTGGTTTCTGTAGCGTCATTTTGCAGCAAGCTATTAGGTGATCCAATTAGCTTGTATATGAGTGGCTTTTAGAAGCAAATGTTTGGTTTGGTGAAAGTTTGTTTGCTCCATAGAGTGACACCATTTACCAAAGGAAATAAATTTCCGGTTTCCGATTATTTTCGTAATATCTTGCGTCTGCATTTGTGACTGGCAGAACTTTCACCGTGCAAGACCAAGCAAATATTACTCACCATGCTTTACGTGACAGCATGGCGTGGAAAACAAGCGTCATGTATTATTTTATTGTAGTGGTACCGTCTTCCATGATCAGAGACTCATTCTAGGGGGATGTGCAGATGTGAAGAACCGTTTACTGGCCACAAGTTCTTTCGGAGATCAGTGGCTAACCACCTTGGTAAACTAAAGACGCGTTTTAGAAGACCATGTTTATTTACGTTTTCGGGTCTTTATTGAACCACTGAGCTTAGCAATCTTCACATGCAACATCAAACCTTTGTTCGAAGTTCTGGTGTTAACTCGATATTAGCAGCAGTAGCTTTGCACAACTTAATGTCTCAGTTTGTCTTTTGGCACAATTGCGTTTGCTGTTTGCTTTAGAAATGTGAGCAGATTTTCCTGGTGGTGGCCAAAGCTAGTACCTGTTGACTGCGGCACAAAACTGCTGGCAATTGTGTTTAGCTAATTGTTTTAATGGGTTTTTGAGGTAAGAATGGTTTCAACAAACTATGGACATCCTGGATTGAGTGGATGTTGATTTTTGACGTTTGATCGGGGACTAGTTGTCAGTGTTTATATGGACTGGTTTGCTTCTCCGGGGAGATAGCAGTTATCTACGCTATCGGTTTTGGTATGTTTTGTTATCATATTCACTTGCCCTCTAACTCTTTTGGTATGTTTGCACTCGGCACACACTTTTCGTGAAATTTGTTCTGTTAGTATACATGCAGCTAAGTCACCTCAAGCTGTGGTGCATAACCAGCTCATGTGTAGAGTGCAAATCTGTCACCAAGATCTATTTCACCTTGTTACACTAATCGAAAATCATCGGCGTTTAAACACTGAGGGATTTTGCACACCGTGCTGATTAGATGTCCGAGCCAGCATAAACATGGAGCACAAAAAGTGCAGTAAACTCTTTCGCCACCGTGTCAACTCCAAAGCCACATTTGATGTTCCATTTTGGTCCAGTGTTTGACCAATTGTCAGGTACAGACTTTCCAGACGAATTGACTAGACGTCTTTTGGCTAATCTTCAAGCATTGAGTCTGGCGTTTACCCTACATTATTGCTTTGTAATTCGAGGATGTCTTGCACATGCGACGCCATGCTACCGAGTTATTCAAGCTTATTCAGTATTTGGTGTAGCTGTTCTGGCCAAGGTTCTGCATTCCCCCTTATTTATAAGGAAACCCTATGGACGAATTTTGATCCCATAGGAGTTAAAAAGCAGGCTGTGTTTACGCCATCGGCACGTTGATAACAAACACAAGCACAAAATGGAGTCAGCCGTGGCTGAAACAAGTGACTAGGTTAAATCAAGGAAAACGCTTGTTCGGCGGAGTCACCATAAGGGATGACAGTTATCTGTTGCCATGCGATCACCGGTTCTCAGTTTGTATAATTGGTCGAAATGTGACAGTCACATGTGCCCGGGTTGAAGATGTCACTTAGTCATACTACTCGCGGGCTGTCCGCCGTTTCCACTGACGCAGGTAGGTTTTTCGTATGGTGATGAAACACCCTTCTGCTTGCCTTGCCTGATCTTTGTGAATTAAATAAGCCCTTTCATATAAAACACTTGTCTGTGGAGCTGTGGGAACCTTTGATGCGGAAAACGTGTGTACATTACGTACTTTCAGGGGCTTCCTGGTCTCTCTCATGGGGGTAGTACCACAACCCGCCGACAGATTGTGTATAAGCACTGATATATTCTTCAGGGTACACCAACTGTCTGTGGCTTTTGTCAAAATCTGAACATTATGCGCTTGTTAAATTTTGATAAAACCGCGAGACCTAGCTCAGCATTTCGTGCGCGGAGGAAGATTTGAACAGCGAATCAGATGGCAATGGTTTCTGGGTTTATTTGCCACCGGTTGATAAAGGACACTGGACTGTTGTTCTGCTCTACTGTATGTCTGGTGCTATTAACATCAGTAGATTTGTGAACACCGTCAGGACACAGTATGTAGCTCTGTTCATCGGTGAGGTTGCAACACCTACTAACGATCTGAGAGGTAATTGACCCAGCTATACTCCACAACTAGTCGGCTTACGATATAGAACAAAACCTGATTCTTTGTCTCCGTCGTGGCAACCCAGAAGCTAAAGGAACATTTTGCATTTAAAGGAGCTTTTAAAAGAGATTTAAGAAAAATAGCGACTCGAATCCACAGAGCTGGCGTCGACCTAAACTCACGAAATGCTTGGTAGGTCGCGGACCTGATTGATCAACTGTTTTTTCTTACGGTTCGATAAAAATATCGTTCACAAATTTGGAGCTACTCCATTGGCTACTCCATCTGTTTGTTCATGTGAAGCAAGTCGAGCGTAGACCAGCAGAAAAAATCCAAATAGTGATTGAGATTTTTCAGGCCTTCATTTATTTTGTATTTTGTATTCTGTTCTGCTGGATAATACTATAAGCAAGGGATGAAGCTGGGATTAATTTGAGCACTCGGTTCACACCAAATTAATTTTCGAATGGGTAATGTGATTATGGCTCCACGCAAACGAAAAATACGAGGCACGGTATAATCTTCAATGGAAGTCTCACGTGGTTCATTCACTGGACCGTTTTCCTTCTTGTCATCTGACAGTTTATCCACTGACGACTAACTATCACCACCCTTCCTACTGCTCACCTCGCGCGGAATTGTTTCGGGTTTAAATAAACCCAACACATATATTGCTAGAGTTATTGCATTG
Organism: Clonorchis sinensis; assembly: GCA_003604175.2. Taxonomy (NCBI): domain Eukaryota; kingdom Metazoa; phylum Platyhelminthes; class Trematoda; order Opisthorchiida; family Opisthorchiidae; genus Clonorchis; species Clonorchis sinensis. Next base: position 14,935,727 of record CM030371.1, read on the forward strand.
GGGTTGCCAAATGTTGCGGCCTCCAACTCTTCCAAATTCTTGGACCCAGAAAGTGCTCAAATTGATCCCACCATGGTTTTCGTATTGGAACCTCCTTTAATACTACCGATATATCAATTATTACTTCTGCCTTTTGATTAGATGCCCACGACGATTCCACAGTAAATATACAAATGGAGAAGTTCGGAAAATCACAGTGATCACTGAACAAGACTACCGGCGAATTCATCAGGTGCGAAATTCGGCTGTCAAAACTTTCTGAATAGTTCTGGCGTAATCATCTGTCATTTAGTGTTAGTACTGGGGCTATTCCTTTAGTAAAAACGTTGTGCCACTTGTTCAGCGCGAAGCGTTTTTGATCAGAGAGTGGTGATGTTGAAAATCTGTTTAGCAAAATAATACGATTGCTGAGATGTACGACTTTGTTCAGTATATTGGAACAATTGTCGTAGCTATTCATTACCACCGGTAGGTGCAACAGACTAAACCGTCTACGCATAAATCTATGTAAAACAGATGGGAGACAAAGGAAATCGGAAATAATGTGAACCTTGGTAACAAAAATAAATAAGTTAATCACTAGCTAAATACATTGTAAATATCATTTGTGGATCACTAAACTTCGTCATTAGTTGGCTGGATTAATTAAATGCTCTTATTCGGTGATACAGTTCTAAAGGCGAGAGGAAAGATGATGACGAGGTTGCCTTATACTATATCGCATGCCGAAGCAAACTTTATGTTCTGACGAAACAGTATATATGCAAATGGGGTTTCTTCTCCAGTCACTCTCCAGAAGAAGTGACACCAGTGACCATTGTCCCAACCAGTATGCTGAGAGGAGTAGCCGACTGTCAGCAAACCTTGTATTCTTGCCGACCAATTTTCCGCCGGGCTTCTTTTTAGATTACTGGACGGGGTGTCTTATTGGAGTAAATAACGGGTTAGTTGTCACGCATAAAAGGCATAGTAAACATGTCTCGTGTTTTTGTTTTTTTGTGATAACGGAACGGGAATAAACAGATGGATGAGTAGACCACGGCAAACCCGAATAAAAAATGCAGAAGAATTTGACATGAACCAGCCGCTAAGCTACCACTAGTAGAGGTTTCAGTTCAATTGTGGGTACATCCATAAAAGAGGCATTTCGTCTTATTTGGGAACACACTAGTCAACTGAAAACTGTCTAAATTTTACTTAGTCGTTAACAAATGCAAAACGTGACCTAATTCCCATTTCATTCGTTTTGCGGCTACTGTTTAAGGATTTGGTTTTTCTTGATTTTTAAAAAAATCTGAAAATCTGCTGGCAGAATGCAGTATACATATGGTAATCACAAGGTCTGCTGAATATTTCGCGTGCCAAATTGTGATTTTATTTAGCGTCTACCAAACGTTGTTGGCAGCCAGTTAACATTTGCTGATTGGTGCAATTTCGTGGAAGGTTGAATATTTACGTTTTAAAAAGTGGTGCGAACATTACTCATATTTCCAAGTTGTCATTTGTAAATTGTCTATTGATCACTGTTTTCGAAGGCACTGGACGGATTTAACTAGGCACCAGTTCACAAAATTTGGAAGGACAGAAAACTGAACTCATTCGAAAGTATTATATCCCTAATCCATGGTTGTACAAGTGCTAGACCTTGATGCTTTGCATTCGATGTGTCCCTTTTTAAACTATACGCACAAAAGTGTGTTGGTCATGAAACTACTAAATGAATCACCTGTCCCACAGGTGATATGTGTCTACACCAGAAAATCCTCGACAATCTATGGGAAGTTTTTGTTTATTTCATGTGAAACTTTTCCCTGCCATTTTTCAACTCTCCGTTTAGTCTGATGAAAAATTATTTCCCCTTGATGAACGCAAATTATGTGATGGACACATATTGTTCATACTTTTGCGAAAGACACGGTCACATTGAGAAATAATTTTGATAAATATCAGGTTTTCGTTGAAATACCAAATTCAGCACAAAGCCAGTTTGACATGCCTTATTCAGCAATGCTCTTGGTTTTATCAAGGCCATATTTTTTGTTCTGGCAATGTGTTTTCATTAAATGTCGGGACGTATGCATCCAGTACACCTGAAAGGACAAGTACGAGACACCATTGACAGAGGGCCACCTGCATTCGGCAGAAGTTGCACTTTTCTAATAAAATACATGATTATCTAACAACTTTGCATTTTTCAGCAAGGGGTGTTGCCCTTCAAAGTCCGAACGGAACTATATTACTCAGAGTTCGAGACTCCCTTTGGCCTCTGGATGCGGTTCAGGCATCCGTTTGAGGCTCTATCGGGGTCATGGATATCATGTTATATATATATATATATATGAAAAAGACACTACAACATACTTTCTTGTGTCTTCAATGATCGAAGAAATATATTTCACAAGTGACCAATTCTTACACTACCTTAGAAATACGACCATTCTTGATTGTCGTTCGAGCATCTATACAATCTGCTTTCCCCTTTAATTCAAAGTGTAACAGCTGTAACAATCCACACAAAAACGGATACCGTAAAGTACTTGTCAGAGGCAGGTTAAAGCGGCCGATTCGGGTAATCCTTAAACTCAGCCGGTGGGCATATTTGCTGCTTTCTGAAAAAAACCGTTGAGTAAAATCGCTGTTGTGTTAATTCCGGGCGAAACTACCAGTTTGATGAGCCTTGGTTTCTAGTCGCATTGGTTTGTAAACCGTCAAAAAAGCATTGCAAGCGGGCTGGAGACCGAAAGATTGGTTGCCTACGGAAAGAACGGAGTGAGTACTTTGTTGGCTGCTAACAATCGAACTAAGAAAACCGAACTTCAAGGCTAATCTACAAAATAGGCTGGAATACACATTTAACTTTAGATGGAGATGTCCAAAGCAAAACAATGCTTTGGATTTTGTTTTTTTTGTTTTCTTATTTCCACTGCCATCTTTTAAATCGAGGCAACAAAACAGTAAGCTGGAATGGCTCTTTGAATCTTGAGCTTGTAATGGAACCAATTTTACCAATTTATGCTGGGCTAAACACTTGGCCCTGAGTTTCGCTCCGTTACCAGTGAGCGCATTTTGATCTGCTTTGCCTACTCTAAGCTTCCGGCAGCTCATCAAGCAAATTTCAAACACCGACAAAATTCAGCGGATCCCTGATGTTTTTCTCAAATCCGTTTAACGTCACTGCCTAATAGTACTTAACCTGTAAGCTCGTATTTGACCATTGATTGACATCCTGTCCGGCGAAAGCGGAACTATTTGATGAAATTTAATAAAATATCTAGGTTTCCTTAAATCTGCGTAGAATTCATTCTGTTTGAAGGCCTAAAGTAGGTGAAAATAATTGCTTTTAGACTTTGCAATACTTTCCCAATCTAGACAGGTAAGTGGAATCCAGTGGTTTGCAGCAAATATACGTAAGCTGGATGGAAACTGGGAGGCTGCTTCTACCTGATGAGTCCAAAGAAGGATAAACCGGTCTCGAGCAGCGTATTCCGTCAACAGAGCTACAATTTTGTTTTCCATTCCAATTATCATGCATTTGTCCCGTGTATTGCCTGCGGCATTGTGCTAGCTCCCGAAGACATACACAGCATTCATTCACGCTAATTTCTGGATCCTGAAGGTTTCTTAAAGTATACTGTATTTGTAAGTATTCAGTTATCTTGTGTTGTATTTGACAGTTAGATGTGAACTGAATGCTTGACTAATTTTGATTAGAATGTGAGTTTCACTGCCACAGTACAGAACATTCCCTTCATTACAGCAGCATAGCACGGGAATATCTCGATTGCAAATCCTTTTGGGACTGATCAAATTGCAACAAGTCTATTCTGGGAAGAATCCAAAAATATTCACACCTTAAAAACTAAGCAATAACGATTGGATATTATGTGTTTTCAGCGGTATGGATGGAAAGTTATTTGCGAAGTTTGTTGCGTTTTCTGGTGACCTTGGGAGGTATGTCCGCAGTTTACCCAGTGTTCACCAAAAAAGTAGAAACTCTGTTTCAGAAATCTAGTCCGTGCGAGGTGATATGCACAGTTGCTTTACTGGTTTTGACAGACTATCATTATATAACAATCAAATAATATGCCGACAAAAAATCGCAGGTCTTTCGCCGCCTCATAGTTATCTGAACACATTACCTGCTATCACGTGGCTGCAGAATCCGTCCTAGTGAGACTTTAACGTTCCTGTTAATTTTGGTTCACTAAACCGATATGCGGTGATGGCTGGAACCGCTTAATCTGGAAAAAGGGAAGATTTTGTCATCCAAGTTGCGTTTTATTTACAAAACTTCTAGTATCTTCTAAAGTTATTTTTCCGATAGAAACGTTATTCATGAGCTCATTTAATGTGAGCGCAGAGAGCCAATAGATCCGACCCACTTGTTTTGTTTTTGCTACTGACACTAGAAAACAACAACTCAAGGGGCTACATAGTAATGTACGAAACTCCAAAATTTGTAATATGCATCCGTTAAATAATTCATGGAGCTAAATGGGCCTCCAAATGTGTGTGTGTGTGGGGAGATTTCTATCACTTAAGGGTTAATGAATGCCTCGGTAGAGGAAGTGGTGCTAAATAGATGCATGATTTGCATATTCATATTACTCAGCTCCAAACAGTCCTTCTGGTGTCCTAATGCCATTCAACTGGACTCGAGTTTCAATCTCTTTAGAACTCTGCAGTTTCGGCTATCCCTGGTCACTCTAGGATGTAAAATTCATACATCTGAAACGCCACACGCTCATGATAGCACTACTCCACTAGTGTATTTTGAGCGCTTTAAAATGAGTAAATCTGAATGAGCAAACGGATGTTCGCTTGAGCGATGAAACTGCCTTACACAACGTCTGGAACAGCGATTCACTGTCTTCCCTGGTTTAGTCGGTCGATCGGACCATCCGATAGCAATTCTCAATCAGGGAAATCCAGCACCAAACTACGTACTCGAAGCAGAGCTCAACGTTTGAAGCTTTATCCACGTTGTATTCGGTACTAGTGTTTTTGGAGCGCCCCTGCAGAATTTACGGCATTTCTTATCCAACGGCTTTCATCCATCTGCAATAACGCTGACATAGAGTATGCGGCTGAACACTATTGCAAGCACTGCACTTACTGAAGCATTCAAAAGCTTCTGCCTACACTTATTCCGCCTTTGAGTCAGAAAAACCATCCGGATGAATCTGTTTCATCCACCAGAATGGTACTAGCGATATAGGCCTCTTTCGTTGCAGGTCAGAGTTTTGTGTAGAAATGTGGTGTTCTTGCAACGTTACAGTTCTATCTTGTCCAACCTCTTTAAGGATTCTCTTAAAAAGGTGCTATCATGGTTCTGCCCAAACTGTTTTAAAAAAATTTAATTCTACTTAGAACTTCCAATCTGCTCAAAATTAGAGCGACGAGTTTTCATTGGTTTGAAGTGGAATTTTGGAGGGCAGATGGAACGGACTGGCAACCGAACTAATTAAAATTGGAAAGGTTTCACCATGGCACTCCGAACATCTCGCAAAAGTAAATTCTGGATGTTACACACATGCCCTTGTTGGGATACATTTTAGAATACATTTTTATTCGGTTGGAAACATAATCCTAAACATTCTATAAAGTTGTCAAGATGTGATAAGCACAAACATATGAACTTTTCCTGGTATCAGTTCTAAAATGCATCGGTATGAAAAATACATGTGGATTTGATTTACAGAATCAACCAAACAAATTCAACGGGTTGTGACGCGTGGATAGTTTGCTTCATGCTTGGTTTGTCGCCAAACAAGTGTTCTTATTTCAGGGCGAACGACAGCCCCGCTTATTCAGAATAGCGTCTTCACGGGCGGTGAATTCAGTAATACTGGTGTATTTGTGTAGGGCATGACGAAAACTCGGATATGGGGACTGCGTATCCTAGGACAACGAATAACGTCATATTTCACTTGCAGGTTTGGGGAGCAGATAACGGATTTTCTTGTTCCATTTGTATGGCAGATTGTAGATCTGAGCGGAACTCTGTCAACTAACCTAGGTGTTACAGCTAGTCCTAAATGACACACAGTGAATACAAAACTTGACAGAAAATATTAAAGGCATGCACACGCTGTTTCACAATTAGTTTTATTGGCGTTTATTTCGACACTCCAGGGGTTGTTAGGCGTAGATAATGTGGATTTAGTTTTTCATTTGCCCAGAGATTTCCCTCATGACCGGATGAACAGCCTTCACAAGACGTGACTATGCGTCTGACGGGCCAAATGAAACGAAATGCAAAAAAAACGTTGACGTAAACAATAATAAAAGTCTGATATAGCACTAGCAGCTAAATAAGTGATGAGGCGCAACGAAAAGCTGGCGATATATAGTTCGATTGGAGGCCCTGGTTGTAAGTCAATAATAAAAAAAACGAAAATTGTTCTTTTCATTCTAGGAAGTCCGGTTAGTTTTTGAGACATCTCAACAGATTAACAGTGGAATATTTTACCGAATACAGAAGAGGGTAGAGGTGTATTCCTGTATACTTATACATAAGGGTGTGGCTGTTGTCAACCGAAACAGGTTGTGCAGTTTTCAATACTGCATTTACGACATTCCACTGTTAAAAAGGGTGGAACGAAAAAAACACAAATAGGGAATGTGATTTGCAGTCACCAGACTTGGAAAACAAGGCATAGGCATAGGCAAGTCATTAACAGTCCACCGTAAATTATCCGAAGTCGGTGACATTTTTTGTTCAATAATTTCAAGGTAACTTGTTAGTGGCTTATTGCAATGATCAAGTTTTTGAAAAAGTGGTGACGTGGACCTTCATTGGCTTCGTTCGATCACATCTCACGCAGTATTTCTTCTTAATAATCGGTGAGTTGTTCCAGAGGTCCACTAGGGTTCTTGCTATTTATATTATGATAGCCTCATGACTCATATTAATTACACGATGCTTTATCACAAATTGCTTGGCAAATAAAACCGCTAACATGTACAACTGCCTTGGTCTAAACATAGCCATCAACCATAGATTTGAATCCGCGGGCTTTTAGTAAATCTCACATATTTTGAAATATGTCCGTGTTTCTAAAGCAGTGCTTTCGGTATAAACAAGTGCTTCAGTCTGCTTTGCGACTGGTGGCCATATGAATGAACGGAATCGCTTAAAGGAAAGTCGCCTGCGCCGGACGTTTTTTCATCCGTTCATAAAACAATCTCTTTACGCTTCAGCTAATGATACTTATCATGCTGATCCCTAGAGCGGAACAATTTTACTCATGCACAACGGCCAAAGGTACGTAGAGGGCGAAAACTGTGACCTACGGTTAAAAACAATCAGGAGAGAAGTGTCGACCACAGACTGAGAGACAGTTTTGATTTCGTTCATCAGATTAAAGATCTAAAGTTTGATAGACACTCCATGTTCTCCCTGGACATCGAGTCATTGTTTACCAACATACTACTCACTGGGACAATAGACTATGTTTGTGACTTGATTGAGTGCAACGGTAAAGATATTGGCATTCCCACATCGGATCTGAAGGAACTCCTGCTCCTTTGTGCCTACAACGTTCAGTTTACTTTCAACAATCAAATTTATCGACAGAAGGATGGGGTCGCGTTGGGTTCTCCTCTAGGTCCCATGCTGGCAGGCTTTTTCATGACCAAACTGGAGACTCAAAAATTAGACGCACTCAGTGCACGGTTAGTTAACAGTGTATCGTCGATAGGTGGACGACATCTCCGTACTTGCCAACGAAACTATAAGCACAACACATGTGCTAAGCAGTTTCACTTCAGTACATACTAATATCAAGGTTACTACTGAGTCAAACGAACAGTTAAGTTTCCTCGATGTCAATGTTAAAAGGAAGGCTGACGAGATCATAGAACGCAAAGTCCACAGAAAGCAAACGTGGAAAGGTGAGTATATTCACTTCGATAGATTCGTTCCGTTGCAACAAAAGCGTAATCTAATTAGATGCCTGACTGAGACAGCAATAAGGATATGCTCCCCCAAATGTTTCGAAGAGGAGCTAAAGTTCTTGGGACGCACGTTCTCGCACGACGGATATCCTGAAAGGTTCGTACTCAAGACAATGGAATCCGTTAAACCCAAACCTACACAATGTTCAGTTGGGAAGAAGCCCGTCTACATGAGGCTTCCAGATTCAAAGATGACTCAGTTGCTGAACTAATCACCAGAAGGCTTAGAAACTCTGTTGATACGACATACACGGCTGCTAATCTGTATTTGAGCTTCAACTCCAGCTCCACTATCAGCTTCCGCTTGAAGGTTAAATTGCCACGTTCTACCACGAGCTTTTGTGTGTACTCATTTGTATGCTTGTGCCGAGTATCATACGTTGGTCGGACGACAAGGCATTTGTCGGACAGAATGCGGGAACACAATCCCATATCCTTGAGTGGTAGTTGGAAGAAACAAGGCTCAAGTGCGATTGCATCACATTTGGCCGAAACCAATCATGTCATCGGCAAAGAGCAAGCCTTCACTATCATATACCGGGCACCTCTGAATCGATCAAGATTGGTGCGATCCAAACTAGTATCGATCGCAGAGGCGATTGGAATCCGACTGCTGGATCCACAAATTTGTGTCCAAAAGAAACTTGTGCGACCTCTGAACTTGAACTGGCCTGCGAAAAATCCGGCCCCACAAGCCTGTCTGACACTGACGACATTTACCTGATTCCGTGACCTACCCCTCATTCAACCACCTTCCTTCGATTTCTGTTTCACTAACGTGTATGTACTCCCGCGTTTTAACCTTTTTCACGTGATTTCTGGTACCGTATAAATTTGTGATGTATTGGCCAAAAGGAACAATCACAGAAAACAAGTTTTGTTGGCTAGCTGCATTTTTCTCATGACTTCCACGGGTATATTCAGCCACCTGAGACCTACAGTTTATCTGATGCTGGGCCCATTCTCATTTCCAAAATCGTTTCGGTAATTTCTTTTCTAAATAAGTGTACAGAAGTTGCGTTTGTTTGGAATCGCTTGTACCATATTCTTGCTCTGTTTGAGATAGAACAAACAGCTCATGAAGAATGAGCGAATTCAGATTGAACAATTATAGTTACCTTTTGGGCTTACAGGGTGACGCGTCGTCTGCTAGCGGTGAGTAATCGGTGCATGCCGTACCTTGACAACACGGGTTGTTTTCATGACCACCAATGTCTTTTTTCTCCGACTATCTGTCCCGTTAGCCACCAGACTCGGCTGTCAACTCCTGAAGCCGGACCCAATCATGCATATATTATTCTTGGCTGTCTATGGAGTGTGCACCACTTATTCGGTCACAAAAACTAGGCAGCAAGCGGTGTGTAGTTTCTAGCGATTTTGTCCGTGTGGCCTTTTAGCTTGCACCGTAGTTGCGAACGTTGTGTACATCCATTGAATGTATCAATAGCCAACGTCTTGCGCAGATTTTGATCGAAAAATACACGCATGGAACGCGTGTGGTTGCGCTCATTGAAGCTGCAAAACCGATGAAACCATCACTGTTTTTATGGGGCATTCATACTTTGATATCGAGTCATTTGGAACTCCCATCGGCATGCATCTTGCTCTATATCGAAATATTTTATAAATACAGTCAATGCACGTCCATATAGACTAGAGTTACCTTACGCCGGAAAATTTATAGTGTAAAGATTCCGGTTTGAATGTTTTACGTAGGTGACATCTGTAATGTGTGATTCCAAGTACGTTTTTTTGATGCCGAATAACGTGTTTCTAACATAAAATGATGTGAGCGCTTTCATTTTCACGATATTTTTGTCATGATTCCATCTGATCTCAACAAATCACAAAGAATCGGCTGACTTTAATACATTCTCGAGTTCTGAACTGGAGCAGTGACGGAGGTAAGACGCCACGGAAAACTCCACTCACCCACATCACGACTGACCTTGATGATACGGGCTTTCTGTTTGCGTCCACAGGTTGGATATTTGAAAATAATGAAAATGAACTTTGTACCATTGACGGCGTCTGGAGCAAGATGATATTCATGAGGATTCTCTGCACCAGCCAGGTCTTTTCCCCTCATTGAAAATCGGACATACCATGCTCCGCATACATCTGAAACCAGTGTGCACAAATTGGACAGGTCGTCAACGTTGTGTGTACGGATGAAGGGAGGAACGTCCTGTTTGCGAAGGTGTTGATTAGCAAATACGAACTAAGCTGTCATGAACCCTGAGACACGAAATTACATATCTGACCTGCACGGCGGTTTTGAACCCCCTTGACATTCTTCGAATATTAAAGAATGACAAACAAATATTGCAGTGGTTCCATAATTCCCTCAGTAACATCCACCGTCCATGAGATGCGGGAACGGAGTTTGCAAAGCACAGTATATGCTACTCATACGCTTCATCGATGGTATACATCGTTACATGGATAGGCTGCGAGCCACAGGAAGGACGGTGATCATATTGAACTCACTTGTGTGTGGGGGGAAAAGAACTCCTGAATACATTAGGACACTATGGAAGCCTCAAGTGGAGTGAATGCATGCAGCTCGATAAAAAAACTAAGTAACGCGAGATCGGACAGTCTACGATTAATCCACCAACACAGAGACTTGTGGTCTTTGTGAAGGAAACATAATTCAACTTTAGAGAACAAACAGGGACACTGTGGGAGTCAAAATTATTGGTTGCGTTGTAGCTCAGCTTTCGATTGTGGATCGCCTTAAGCTACTGGTTGCCTTAGATAGCTCCACCATTTAAAAGCGTGGGCTGAAGGTTTGCGAGGTCGAGGAATTCGACGTACCTACTCGTATCCAGCTGGTGGTTAACCTTATACTAACATATTTTGGAGATATCCGATGCTTTTGTGAAAGAATCATTAAGCAGCTGATAATGTTCCTGTGAAATTTACCCATCACTCTAACCCGACTACCGGATAGGTGTGTTCACGCGATTTTCTTGACGTACAACAATGAATAGAGCGACATTATCCACATTTACAGTATATATATGTATATATATTAAAAGCCAAAATTTGACAGAAGGAATGTTTAGTGAACGAAAACCTTTCAAACTTGTCCCTATTCATATTGAGTATGTGGTAGTTTGCCAAGAGCTTTTTGTGCTCAGCGGCAGGACGGATGCAGTGTTTTAGGAGAAAAAATAGCCTTTCTGTTGTTAGCATTTATTGTCCTTGCCAGTGCTTCCAGCCTCATAATGAGTTTGTCGGACAATTACACAGCTATCAAGTGTAGGTGAGTATAGTTTCCACCACGATCTACTTTTCCTCATAACTCAGCCGAGGTGTCATATACTGTTTAATGACTAAATGTCGAGAATCTTGAGATGATGTGTTGTCCAAACGCACAAATCCGTACCTACAATGATAGCATACGCAAATCGGGGACAACTTTCATATCACAATACACTAAGCCTCTCTCAAAGAGTGGATCATTCCTCCTGCATGACGGCACATTTTTCTATTCAAGCCAGATTTTTCGGACGGTAAACGAACTCAGGTATCTTCCCGCACACATAAGCGGTCAAATTGGTTTTAAACAGTGCGCCATTTCGTCAGGTTCCACAAAGGCCATTCCAGAATTGCCGGCTTTATGAAAAACTGTTCTGGGCCTTGTGGCTACGGCAGCGCATTTTACTGTTGAACCCACAAAGAAAAGCTTATATATACATATATTTATATGGGATTCACTTTGGAAATGGGACAAACATTCAAATTTCCGCATGCTACACCATGGGACTCAAAAACATTTGCGAGTGAATGGATAAGTTGGCAGGAAGTTCATTCGCTGGACCCAATTATTCCAAAGTATTGGGAGTAGTTTGGTGGAATTCGGATTGATCAAAACTAGAGGACTAAAACCGCCTCATCGGTCAAATTGATGTGACCAACACAGCAGATGCGTTTGTATGGACAAACATGACTTTTCCTGGAAAATCCAACATTTCAGATCACTGTCCACAAGCTATTTCATTGTCATGGGCAATCAATGCGGATTCGCTTGTCGGGAAACAATTTGTCTGTTATCCGAAAATTTTCTGAGCAAATAAAAAACAGCATGAGGAAGCACTTGCAAATTCATTTGTGCAAGCGGCGATTAATTTCCTCCACGGACGAATCCATCCATGCCCATACAGGGGCTTCGATGTGAAATGCACTATTTAAATGCTTGTGTGGACAAGACAACTATTCGAGGGATTAAAATACGGTGGCATTCAACGTCATTCTCTTCCACAGCCACTACGCACGTGCACTAACCACGTCGGTTGTGGGTACTTAAACTTTTTGGGGTGATTTTCATCCTTTTGGGATATTGAGCCTATCGGTCGTAGATCTGTGAACTGGTAAACGGCGACCAATATAAACGTCAGAACTATCCATGGAACAGTTTATTGTTGGTGTGGCAATCGTTATCAAGGTTACAATTCTCAGCTTTTTATTCCCTGTCTTTCAACGGTTGTTGTTCAGAGCATCTATCTAGTATATTTTCTATTAAACCGGATTTGTTACAATCTTGTGAGCTAATAACTGCTCTCCCCTTCTGGTAAGGTTGAAAATTTCAGCATATTTTCTTACCTGCAAGGAGCTCTGTTAATGACCAATCCATTGTGCATTTTCTGTTCTTATCGAAGTTTGCGGAGGACTTCCCCCTCAGAACCCAGTGTATATCTAAGTCGCACAGTTTTGTTATCCAGAAGCTTATCTTAGCTGTACGAAAACTTTGCGATTACGCACTCAAGATATTTTCATAAGGATTTGTATACGCATCTGTGTCCAAAACAGTTTGAAATGCAGAATCTGTAAGAAACAGAGAGTTGACACTTTAGTCGGGCGCTGTTATGACCACCCCATAACTTTTCATAACATGAAAACCGAAGTGCTTGATTGTGCAAACTGCATTTTGGCAACATTGAAAGCTCCCTTCTACAGCTAAAAAGTCACGGGGCATGAATTTCTTCCGATTAAACCCTACACCATTTGATGTGTATTTACACAGGAATGGCTCTTTCGCGCTTAGAGAACCTGGCAGCCAATAAGGTCATCTTATATTCATATTTCCGTTTCGATTACTTAGTTTGAGCTATTATTTTCCCTCGCCAAACTCAGAATCTCCTTGCCGGATATGATGATTAATAAGGTACCCCTTTGCCTTGGTTACCCCCATGGAAAGTACATTCAAGACATTTAACGAAAGGTTACAGGACCGGATTTTATTGAGAATAGAACAGTGACTGAAAATGTTCATAATGTCACACGGAGGTGACGATGTATTTTTTGACGTAGCAATTACTGGAGCTTTCTAAGTGCACTTGGTTTAAGCACAGCAGATAATCTACTAGTCGTATTTAGACTGGTGATGCACTGCACAAGCTACCGTGTTTCTTAGTATTTTCCGAAGGCGAAATTCTGAATGCTGACTTAAGATAAATGCGTGGAAAAGTGCACAAACACTGTGTCGTCCCCCCCCACGACTTATCCACCCACATTGGAGGCGTGTTTTGCCTTTGTGACGCATTTGTCACACATTTCAAGCATCCGGATAAGCGTGAGTTTTCAAATTACACGTTTTGGCGGAAGAACACCTTGGCTGTGTCAGATATGTCCAACCCGAGAACATTTATTCGTTCCGTGTTTGTTTGTCAAAAGTCTTGAATGATTATATGCTTCAGCGTATGTTTGCTTGATTTTCTTCGCATCTTTTGAACAGACCACTGCTAGAGGTTGGGTTAGAACAACTCAATGTCACAGCGTTACTATTTCGTGGTTAACTCAATGATGAACAAAAATGGAGCGTTTTTGCAGTTTTGCTTATCATCAGATATGCTAGAAGCAACAACTCAAGCCTGTAGGTCCAACAGTTTCTATTAAAATACATAAAATCAGTCTACTGTTATACCGAGATCTGAATATGTGCAACTCACCATTACATGACGCAAACATGTGTTTGCGTAAATTGGCCATGGTCAAAGGCGGCGAGTATGATATATTTCATCTCAGAGACGGTTAAGCTATGATTGGTTTAACCAAAACTGAGGTTGTCTTTGGACACCTCAATACGTATCACATAACTGCTGTCTTCAAAGATTACAAAATATTTTGTCAAGCCACTGACCGTCATAGAATACTGAATGTTAAAAACCGATGAAAGTGGGAAAGCCAATCTTACTCTCTATGTTGAAAGTTTGTGTCCCGATCAGAGGAGAATTTTGCGGATCTAGAAATTTGACTAGGCCAGGTGCTTACAGATCTATTACGATGAAATGGACATCATAACATTGACTTAGGGTCCTTTGTATAATATGCCAGATGTACTGATGTTAATTTTATGTTTTCTTATAGTTCCATCGTTTCTTCTTCCAATCATGACATTGCTAAATAAATTCATCCAAGCATACCATGTGAATGCTAAATAAAAACGAAAAAGTTGGCCGCCATTTTCTGACGTGCTAAGAGCCAGTACGTAGAACTGAGTAATGCAACATATGAATCGCAAACCAGCTTGGAAAGCTCAGTACATAGACCATATCACATAGTCACCTGTTGTCCGCCTCTTCAAGTGCCATCTACTTAGAGGAAATTTTCACATTCCATGTAAGTTATAATCCCTTTTGAGCACTTTATAGATTGTTCTTTATGTGTGCTATCGGGTGTGTCCAGCTTAGCCAGTGGGGATCATTCTGTGCGCATTTGAAGTCTGCTCGTCAATTAGTCGATCAGTGACTACTTACATGGCCATCTGATCTATGTGATTTTGCCTATCCGTGCCGAAAAACCTGGTAATTGGAGACTTGTGAATTCGGAAAAATAGTTAGCCGTTTCCCTGGGGTCATGAATGTACGAACGTTAAGGAGCTTTTGACGTGCAAGAACCGGGGACTTACGGATGGTTTTGTAAAACAAACACGTTTTTTCCTAATAAACGTGTTTCATCCCATATGTCTGTAAGTCCTGAGTGCCGTAAAACAGTTTAAAGCAACCTTACATGTTGTATGAATTTTTGTTTCTAGTTGAATGAAGGGTTGCTTTTTCTCATCTATTTTGTGTGCTCAAATAAAAATGCAGGATTTTCGCTACCATACTTTAAAAGGCAGTAAAAAATACTGACATCCAAATTTTTTATACGCTGCTCGTATTACCTCTCCTGTGTAATCTGTTGCATGAAATAAGTAAAACCTGCAATTAGGATAAGGTTTTACTGATGTGAATGTGTTTCTTCAGAGCACACGTAACTGTGTTTCCACACTACTGGTTCACCGCATATACCCGCCTATTATTTTCTAGGATTTATCCACACAGACATACAACCAGGCAATTCCACTTCCTAAAGAACTCGTCAGTTCAACGAAGTCAGAGCGGTAACGCATGTAGTTATGCGTTGATAAAGTATGTGTGGTCAGGACACAGTTATCATCAGCAGTAAATAATAGGCTGAATTGTTTCCTGCAGGTTTGTCAGACCCGCCTTCTTTTAGTTCAAACAAGTTGAACAAACATCCAAGAATCTGAATGCTGGCGACATATCTTACATTTTCCGTGCATTTTTGATGGTTTTTGCAGCAAACATATATCACCAGTTTGGCAGGATCTGGGTGGAATACGGTCTGAGTAAGTTTAGCGAAAGTGAGTGATCCATTTGTTCATGAATATCTAATTGCCAAACAACCGGCTGCGTTTGCAATATTTATGTCAAATGGCTTAACGTTTGAGTAGCTTGTACAATGGTTTTGCAATTTTGAGATACATTTTCTGAGAGTTAAGCACTATCTTACATTTTCTCAGACTCATTCTAGGCTTTTTTTCATCGACAGAATAGTCTGTTGATTCAATCGGGTAAAGGTTACGGTAAAATGATACCTATTTGTCAATACGCAGTTGGATTTGCCTAACTGTTAGTGATTTTGAAACAAAACTTTTTGTTTTCTCAGTACGGAAGATCAAACATGGGTGATGTGTTACTTTGAAAGTGGAACACAGACAATGCTACTGATATGGTGTTACAGGAGAATATGCGCTGCGTTGCTGCTGAAAAACGCACATGGATGATTATTTTGCAGTTACAACGAATTTGTTGGTCTCCACTGGCTCTTACTACTGTTTCTAGCAAGTTTATTTCCAGTGGTCTATAAGTGCAGACTAAACTAGCAATCAAGATGAAAGTTTAGACCATATCTGCTCTTACTGGTCGTTCGGCATCCCGCAAAGCGGTTCCCAGAAAGCGTTTGCTTCTCGCCCATATTTATGATCATAAACCATTGAAGTTAGCGAGGTTTTGGTTTACTATGCAAAGCATTAGGCAATCAATTCGTTTTTGGGTCGGGAACTTGAGGTTATGCGAAGTCTGAAAGTGACTTTTTGTGAACCCACAGACAAAACGTCATTTATCTCGTGATAGTCAACTAAGATTTGTTACGCTTGAGATTAATTGGGTTAGGCATTCAATGCATATGACGAACACCAGATAACCCTGACCTCATCACCATCCGATCCGTAACGTTCTCTTACAGGCAAAGTGGAGAAAACCTTTTTAGCAAGGTAGATGTTATTTGTGTTTGACACTGAACACGTTTTGCTTGAAAATCACCTATTGAGCTCAGCGGCCCAAGGCGCTTCACGTCTTTCGGTTCCTACTTTCATTACTCCGCCGAACTTCCATCTTTCCCGCTTGAAGCCTCTCTCAATTGTGCGGAACTGCAAGAAAGTTTCATGCCATTCGAAGTTATTCTTCCTTTCAGGAAAATATCCCCACTGAAACGGTCAGGTAACACATTTGAATGCGTATACCAAAGTCTCACATGTTGGTCTCGACGGCAATATACCTGACCAATTGTGTTCAGCGCTCTATTCTCCTGCCAACCTTGATGATCGTTTGAGCGACTGTTTTGTCCTCCTCACCTGACAGAAGGACACTATTAGGTAACGAGTTGCAACTTAGTAAATATGCATGGCGGTGCAATTTCTCGTTCATTCATCCTAGTGAGAGTGAAATGCTGTCACGTTTAGGATTATTTAAGGAATGTATAGATGATTATTTTTAGAAAATACTACGAAAAGACGATTTGTTTGGATAATCGATTTTCGAGTTTCCCTCTCGTTTAGATCTTTTTGTTGATAGTGAATTATATTCATTCGCATGACCGACTCCTCGGGTGAGCGGCCAACCAAAATTTTTCAATCAAACAAGGGTGACATGGAGTGCATTACCATCGAAAATTTGCGAAGGACTAGTTTAAAACGACATGGAAATTGGCAGCACATGCATAGTAGTTGGAACAAGAAGAGTAGGTAGGAAGCATACTGTGCTCCAAACTCCTCCCAGTAATTAGAAGGAGAGCACTGAAAAGCGAAATTTCGATTCACCCATATCATAAGCTTTCAAGGCTTTTAAAGGCTAATTCAAAAACCATCCCATTTAAAATAGCTAGGATGAAGAGGGCTCCGTTTTTTCAAAGCTTGCCACGTTCAACAGGAAGTGCAGAGCTGGTAAAAGCAAAAACCCGAAAAAAAGTTATATTCAATAATGAAATTAAATTTCATCTGATCGGTCTACATGAACTACCTTGCTGTGTGAAGAACCTCAGAGACGAGAAAGCAGTCCTCGGTTTCAGACAGCCTAAACAACAGTGTTCGCAAGTGAAAAGAGTCACTTTCCACCGGTGAAGCGAAAGCGTATAGTAGATACCTGCGTGATACCAGCGAACAAGTGTCCTGTTCTACACATTTTGATGATTCACTTAAGCATCTAAATTTTGAACATGAGGATGCATCAGTGTACATCACAACTCCCCCTAGATAATATCATTTCGGTTTAGTAGGTTGGACGACACAGTCTGAATGTGAGCTCCATGGACTAAACCTGTGGAATAACGGCAAAGAGATTTTATGGTAGCAACCTTTAATTTCAAATGCTCTAGAATCTCTGTAATGATATTGGGGATGTGTATGCGAAAATTCACCAGCAAATATAAGGGTACCTGTGGATTTCAGCAAAAATGAACATTGATTTCCAAAGTAATGAGTTGTATATTCGTCTTATTGTGGCAGTACCGGCGTTCTGAACCCCCTCAAATTAGTACGGACTGAAGCGTGCACCCACAGCCATTAGTGTGTATTCTGTAACTATTTTGGCTTGCAGCTCACGAAATGGAACGAAAAGACAAGTGTAGATAACTGGGGTCGTATTTACAGCTCCACACTACATTTATTGCACTCCAGCAAGCTTTGTTGTGGTCTATGAATTCGAACACTTTCACTGTCGGCTGATCAGATGGTCGCTGATCCGTGCCCGGGGCTTAATAAGTAATTTAACAAAAACATTACCACCAGCCAAGGTGTAATTACTGACACCCCCCAAATACGCGCTGATAATTTAATCTCTTTTGTTGATGAGACGCTTGTGAGCTACTTGCCTATCTCGAGGAACACACAAAACGACCAAACGATTAACCGCCAGCTGCACGCTCTCACTGGCATGTCCGTCCATGGCGATATTGCTGTAACACGACCTAGCGCATGCCTTGTTATAAAAATTCAGCGCAATAAATCCAAAAAACTGGAGGCCTGTATGTGAAGCTCTTGCTTGACCAAATCGATGAATTCCACGCTTCAAGCGAGCGATTGATGCACGTTGTCGCATCACTCAGTGTTTTGCTGGATATGAGAAACATTGACGGTCACTGCGTTGTCTTGACGGCTTGGTAGCGTGTTTTTCCAGGAATATTTCCCCCACCAAGTTCTTTCCGAAGGTCAAACTGTGATTTGCCTTTATCTTTGTGTAGTATTAAGCAAAGTGGGTGGTTGAAGTGACAGTCCTTGGAAGTCAGTTCTATATGCGTTTGCCTCCATTGGAGTTCACTTAGTGGATCTAGCAGTCTACGATCACTCGACCATGAGGTACGAAAATCACCTTCTTGATCACAACACCAAGTGGTAATGGGTTTCACCTAGACTCCTTTTCTCCTCTCGAAAATAAGGAATTGAATCTGCTTGTGTACGGTTGGTGAATCCCAATTATTAGTAAAAGCCCACTAGATTCCTGGACTTGCGGGACCGACCATTTTCGATGTATGATTACACTTCGGAATTGTCCAAACCCATTCTTTGACTATTATCACCCCCTCCGTAAAGATCGTTAAAAGTACGAACAACTGTTTGGATATTCAATGGTAGTCCGCTTCCCGACGAATTTCCGCGCACTTGCCAAACTAATTAGGAATAACCTGTTTTGTGAGACCTTCTGAATGGTCAGAAACGAACCTTTTGCCTAAGATAGGACCCGGATTTATAGCACTTCTGTTCAGCTAAGTTTTCTCTTCCTCCACTTGAAAATCGCTGTTTCCTGTGAAGCACCCAAAAATCACTTTTTACTTTACACATATCACCTGCTAACGCTTATAAGTTGTATTAAAACATGGAAGATGTACATGGGTCAAAAACAATTGGATCAACGTCACAGTTGATCATTGGATTTTAGTAGCTCAGAGGCCGACATTATTTAAAGTGCCTTATGCACTGCTTTCGGCAGATAGTTTTGAACTATGTCCGGTTTCCAATAGTCTTCGCGATCAGTAGATTCTCAGTGGCATTGTGTGTCCAGCTTAGTGGTATTCACCATGTGAACTGGCAGGCGCCTTCTTCATCTGTCGTAAAGGGTCCTGCCTAGATGTGATGCACTAACAGTCACACTAGTCCGATCCTTTCTAGCAAAAAGGAACAGAAAAAACATTTCTGTGTTCGCCGTTTCTTTCCTGGTGACGTTGGTTGCACAATATACCCATGACACTTAACCTAGACTCATGCATACATCACAAAAATCTGGTAGTTTCCACTGGTGGGTGGTGTTTCAGAAGAAATTTAAGGAACAGGTGGGCTGGGGGAGAACTCAGATATGGACTGGCAGACGTGCATGCAACAGCGGTCCAATTATTTAGACTTGTAGTAATTACCTCAGCAATACGGCATTCTTTTAGCATAGTTCTTTTTCCATGGGGACGACTTACGCTTTCTACTTAATGGCCCGATCACTTTATTGCATGGGACGTTCTGCGAATCCGTTTTGACAAAACTATTTTTTCCTGTCGCCTGCATCAGACAGATGTACCTGCAGGCGGTGCCTTTGGAGTGGTCGTATGAATAAGGCAAAATAACTGACTCCTTCATTTTCGACGTTCGTAGAAATCCGCTGAGTAGTCCTATTCGTACCATTAGCTTCTAGGAGGTTCGGTCAATTAATATTTTCTGGTTAGACATCCGTAAATTGGCCAGATTTATTCAATAAGTCTATTTGGCTAAAGCTCGAATTTTTCAGTTCGAATATGTTGCCTACGTAGCGCGTGTGTTAATTATCCGATGACTGTCCTCAATTGCTGTGGTTCAACGACGAGCAATAATCGATATGCCGGAAGTGGATCCAAACATAACGCCGTAGCAACTTCTTCAGTTTGGTGTCCTAAAACTTCAGCCACACGAGTATCTCCTGTGTACTCGTCGGAACCGCTGTGAAGATGCCAGATAATTCACGCACATTGGCGAAAGTAACCACCGATTTAAAACAAAGCACGGTGGTTGGACGTGCTTAGAGATGCTGAAATCCCAACATCCCCAGACTGACGTCCGTGCTACCCACTTTGCGCCCCGAGGTGGTAGTTCAACGTGCAGACTACAAAAACAACTAATACTACAAGAAATAAGCGATTCAAATCGAAAATCAGATGAAGCGCAGCTTCGTACAGAGAGTCATTGCCAACACATATTCACTTGGACGAAATTTCAGCTGTTGTGCACTGGAGCATTCAGCAAAGAAGTGGCTGGAGTTCACCTGGAAACATAAGCCGATGAACTAAAAGTGGATTTCACATTATACAACAGCAATAAGAGGAACAGAACCCAATAGCAATTAGCACCTAGGTGGTGTTCAAATTCGGGGTCCCATTGTGCATTGTTTTGGACAGGTTCAGCAGTGTAGTAAAGAGCAAATAAAATTGTTCGAGGCAAAAGCTGTCCTAAGATACTTCAAATATTAACACAAAGCAAATGTTCAGAGAATTCCAACCGATGCACCTAGACAAAAGACGTGAAATACGGCCAGTTATCCATACTAATTCGCCGGGATAAGCGAAGTACCGTCGGTGATGTACAACTCTTCCTGTTTAATCGATAGTTTCCCGGGCACGTAGATGTAACTGCAACGGGCTACGCATTCGTTCTGATATATAGGCCCATATATGCCCTAGTCCAGGTTGGAAAATACGACATTGGAAGAAGTTGGTTGCATTTTTATGCTTCTTGATATTTCAGTCAAGACACTTTTCATTCACACAAAGTTACCACATTTCTGACCGAACAGAGAAACGAACTAGCGTTTCCTGACATATTGCTGACAGCCAATAAGTTCATACAAAGATGCGTATATCTTGAGATGAAAACAAAATTGAATCAGGCAGAGCTTTCCTAGCTTTAGCAAATGGGATCCTTTTGGGTGCCTGTACCAAGAGGGAGAAGACTCCGCTCAGGAAACAACCTGATTGAGTTTCAGAAAATTTCCCTCAAAAAATGGCTATCCTGAATAATCTATGGAAGAACCAATCCATTTGTGTATTGGGGGAATTCCGGGAATGACCTGATATCCCGCTTGGAGTAGATTGCATAAGTGAAGTCATTGCGAGTGCAATACGAACGCCTCTAACAAAAGCGTATTGCATGTTTCTACATTATTTCCGTCAGATAAATATCGAAAGATAAATTTAATCGCCGTATCATCTCCGTATACGCATTTCAATCTGAGTGCTTCTGTAGACACAATGAAGCAGTTATCAGAGGATATCCCGGACCACGTACGCTAAGTACTAGGCAAAAGGAGGACGTAACGATTAAGCCGATCAGATAGGCCCACACACTGGTTAGAACCAATTGGAAAATTACAGTGCAGAATACCAGTCTTCCCAACGACAGCGTTGGCTCTCAGCCGTACCAGTTGCGTACAACATTCTGTTTACAGAGAGTGAGTAAAGGTTGAATGGAAAATTTCGGATCACAAATTATGTGAACGGCGAAATCAGCGGCAACCAGTCAACCGGACTCCAAAGATTCTTGCTTTACCACTTTCTTTAGAAAGCTTTACATATGTGTCAGCATTATTTCACGCAACCGCAATCCGGAATGCTGACTATAGGCCTCGCGCAAGCAAAGCTTTATTTGATACTGGCAGAGAGCATCGGACCCGACCTGCTATTTCAAACACCTCTAAGTCCAGCCACAAGAATATTCTAAGCAATGTTTTCAATGCCCACCTATACTTCGGTAAAGAAAATCGTACCACGTGGCCATAGGTGTTGACTGGTTTCCCAAGTGACAATTTCTCAGATGCAAATTACATCTTGTGAAATTATTATTCACTGACCTGCATACGGACTAATAGGAGTGTTTGAAGATTGGGTAATTTTCTATTTGAGGTTTTGTCTAGACGCACTCACCAGAGGTATAGTAGAACCCGCATAGAAATATCCATGGAGGTTGACTCACTGTTGCTAGATCACGGACACTGTAGTTCCTGATGAAGGAATACTGTTGAGAGGATTGTCTACATTCTAGTGTATAATGAACGTAGCTTCCACGTGCACTGAAGATTCCGGGCCGGTCTCTTTTGCTTGGCTCGGCTCGGCTTCACGGAAAGATTTGTTTTAATCGCGTAGGAATGGATGTGTAGGCGCTAATAATTCAGGAAGCGCGAAGGCGCCTGAGCACAAACCAGGTTTCCAGACACGAAGATTAAATTCATCCGTCGGAGAGATGAATTAAACTGGTATGCCGATTACCCGAACAAGATTTATGACCTACAAGTAATCACGAAATTCATCTGGCTGCTTTTACTCGGAGGCTCAAATCAACCCGCGATGAACCAAAATGTATGGCACCACTCAAGAAGGACATAGGGTTGGTTGGTACTCTGGGATTACGTCTGCCTGACAAGATAGAGACAAGGGGATACAGACGCAAGGACGCCGCACACGCCTCGGTAAACTCCGGAATGGTATCATATCAATAAAATACCGCTGATTATGTGATTTTAAAACTATTGCCCAAGTTGGACGGAGTCGTTTTGACATTCATAGAGAGCCAGGTCCTCTCTCAGGTTGTGGTCACTTTCTGCTGGTGTCTACAGAACGTGTTATGTTAACAGGCTGGCGCATCCGAATAGAAGTAAAAAATGAGAAGAATGGAAATGCGAATGGATGCAGTAGACGACAAGCAACTGGACCAGTAAGCTGTGGATGAATTTCCTCCATCTAAACCACGGGAACTCCATAGATATGCGTGCGTCAAATTACAACCTACTCCATCATTGATGCTAAAAGTCCACTGAAACTGGGTATCCTGAAGTCCATTTGCGATGTTTTTACTTTAATTTTCAGCATTCTGGAAAGCTTCGCTGCTAAAATCATAGCTCTTCACACCACGGGCATGTAAAAACACGTTGTCGATAAGCCATTGTGCTACAATGCCGTCGGCGTCAATTCAAAATCGACCTGAAATGATGATACGACACCATCTTGAGCATTATTTTAAACGGGATCAAGTACTGAACCCGTGGACTGTACCACAAAATGAATTGGGGAAATTTCGCACTGTGTTCATCAGGCACCGAGTATAAAATAACCTAACCGTAACACAACTGGTGATGCTGGATGGCTACTCGAGAATCAGGATTGACGTTCACAGACCGGCGGATTTGAGTGGGTGCAGAATAGCGATCACATCTGTTCTCTGCAATCAGAGCTCTTGAGGAAAATCAGAGTGTTTAAGTGTGGATCTATTAACTTCTAGTAGCTAACAGATTGTAGCAAGTTCCTCGGCACCAAGTGAACGATGCACAAGGCTCGATCCCTGCATATTATAGACACCACTTTGACTTGGGCGCATTACACTGCTATATCAGCTCAATTCACAACCATCATTGACTGAGAAGGGAAACTCCGTATGACCGACTTGGACAAACGATTGATTATATATAGAGCAGTGCTCGAACTGGTCTAAGTTTAGAATTCCTGATTTAATAACATGGTACAGGGAGTTGAAGCTGTCGGTTTTTGTCACTCATAGGTACTGAATCGAGTGGTTCAAAAAATTCATTTATAACAACTCCGCAATCGGTTGTTTCCCATGGGGTAACCACTCCAAGACCAGCTGCCTCCATTCCCACTGTGCCTCATTCGAATATTAATGAACTGTGAGACATGCCGTCCACACAAAAACCGTCATTGTTCATCGCATATGCCAAACCATGCACATTGTGGGTCCAAAATAACTGTTGGCCTTGATGATTTCGTCTTCTCTTTCAGGCACGCAATAGGTACTATCCCTATGGAGAAATTAGACCATGAGTGATTGTACCCTACGATGCTTCACTGAACACAATGTGTGTCTCGCCAATTTATTGTCCGTCTGCCCAACCCGTTTCCGGGTAACCGAATTAGTTACATTCCGAATAATGCACAGGACTGTAAAGAATATATTCATTACACTATTTCACGTCGCGCGTTTGCATGATTCCCAATAAAGTGCTGATGGCAGGGAAAATATTTTTTCCACTTCAGACCATTAGTGTAAAGCGGCATATTTGGAACGGTTAATTTTGGGCACTACAACTCAAACTAACTCATTTTTTCCGCAGTTCATATGAAACAGGCATACTGACCACGATGAGTTCATAATTGTAAAGTTTTGGACATCAGATTTTCTCTCCAAGCAAAACACTCTCTTACGCTACTTCTTTATTCTGTCTTACATCTATCGCTCTTTTCGAGTATAAACTTTTCGTGAAAGGCATATCCTCCGTTCCTATTGAGTAATGTAGTTCTTGAAGTGCGAACTTCGGATATTAGCAAAATGCTCACCAAAAATTTTTATCCAAATATAACATTCTGCTACGTGACGACAATATTTTTCTCACATAACAAGGGCGCTGCCTACTTTAAAGCTCCTAACATCTACTTTAGATGGGCTCCGAAGAAACATTTTTTCAACACCGTAGAAGATTGTCCAGGAATTTTATTGATCAACCCAATGAAACACCTAGAGGTTACCACATTTTCAACTTGATACTCGCACGTAATTTACATGAAGTCCAACTCCATATGAAAAAATCACGTTAAATAAGGTTGAGAGCATGCTTCCTTCCGGGCGTTGAGCTCGAAATTATAGAATTTCAAATCGACTGGAGGAAGGCGTGGCGAACCGTCTAAAGACTAGAAGAGTTCTGTTTTTTTACTGGTTATTGGCCAATCATGTTCCAAACTTCTTAGGATGGCACCCGTTTTCCTTCAACTATTTCAGCACACTTTTGCATAGTTATTTGATTCCTCTATGAGTGCATTCGTGACTATTTCACTTCGTACGGCAACAGGCTTCCTAAAGTTACCATGTCTATCGATTTTGCCAGTCAAGAGACAAGTGCGTAAAAAATAAATGCGATGTGGAGTCTTTGGCGGGGAGAGTAGAGAGGTGTGATTTTTCCTATAGCCAGATAAGTACAACGAAAGCCGATCCTAACCCTTGCAGACAGATTAACTGTCAGCCTGGACAACGGAACTATAAGCCGATAATTGACGTTAAGTATATTTGAGATTTTGACAAGTGGTTGTCCGATGATGTGGCCGATTTTCGAACACATCGCCCACGCAGAAATCTGTCCTAATTGGAGTTCATCAGGTAGGCGTTAGTGAAACCTTACATGTAACAAGTTGCTTAGCAGCTGTGGCGGAGGCACGCTTGTTAGTCCGTCAACCAGAACAACACTGTCCCAGATGTTATTAATCAGATCTCCAGATGTCGATTACTGGTTGCTGAGTGCGTAGGTCTATGTTCCACATGGCGGATTAATTCAAACGCGTAGGTAAGAGATCGCAGCCAGGCCGGATATTTCCTAGTTTGCGGTTGCCTAAACAATAATAAGAGTGGTCGGCCGTTTTTGTTTCCATTCTCCGTTTTCAATAAACCAAAAGAAGCGGGCCTTTCATTTAGCTATAAGAAGTGTTTTACGAAGAGAGGGATGAACAAACGCTGAAACATATCCACGATCTTGTTTTGGCCAATGAGATTTAGGTAGAATGAGCACATAGTTTACTGCTATGTATGCAGCCATTTTATCATACGTTCATATCCTACATTTAATGTTACAGTTTGCACGTCCCCATTGATTTACTGCGTGATATTCCTATCAGTCATTGCTGATCATCTGTATTGTGCTCATCAAATTAGCTTTCAACAGTGATATCAACGCTTTCTTCATCAGGAGTTATGTGATTTGGAGTCCTCCAGTTCTCTTATTCTTCGCAAAGCCTCATGCAGTACAAAGACGTGGGTCCAACTAAGCACGCTTCCAGTATCCCAGTCCCCTGCCCAGGATTCTCATGCGGCGTCGCAGTATATACCTCACCACCAACAAAACGTCCTTGGATGGAATTAACAAACTGACGCATAATTTGTATTTCAACTTGGATGTCCGCTTTCAGGCGGTTGGTCGGTCAACGCGGTGAAGATACCTCAAGACTCACAAGCAACAGTCAGTCTTTTTGTCTAAATATGAGGTGTTCACCGGTCAGGTCATCCTTCGTGATGCAGATCCAGTTTATTTACATTGCTCCTTTGGCACTCCACAAAGAGGCGTGAAACGGCGGAGCAACTTCATCCTGTAACCTTATTTAGAGGCCCGAATTAGTCCACCCTTCCAGAGCCACACCGGGAATTTTGCGTTCAAAGGTAACCAAAAGCAATCCCACAAGTTCAAATGAACGAGATCTTTTAGTTTTTGTCAGCTAGCCGGCTTCGGTGATTGTCATATCTCTTGAGAACGAAAACGTACCAAGGTAAGATTTCCCATGGATAACCAAGTTTCTCCATATATCTTCCAAGAAGCTGTTACGTTATGGAATAAATCTATCAATAAAAATCTTCTCAGTAGATCAGTCAAAACCGCGCCTTCTTATGATGACCCCCACAAAATTTTGCTTGTTGGTAATGATTCCGCAGTCAACAAGCGTATTTCCATTTGGTTGGTCAGATACAGACTTAACACTGAAGTGCCAAACACCGATTGCAGAAGTTTGTATTCATTTGTTCTGAGATGGAAATTTGCGATCGGCATTTAGTAAGGGCTTGGGATGCTCCTTCCAAATAATCAGTTAAAGTCCAAACCCAGTGTTTCACCCATGTGAACTGAGGCTGCGGAAGCTAATTTTCTTTGAAATATGGAATACCAAGCCGACGAACTCTCGCGCAACCGGCACTGAAGTTCTATTGTGATACCGAAATTGTAGTAAAGTATTTTGAGTCTACTTAATGGCACCATTAAGCTCGCAGAGGTTTGTAACAAACTTAAAATAATTTTATCCAGAGGGCTAAAGTATACAGACTTGTCACTGGCTGAGGCATACATGAAAATTTGCTCTTCTTTGTCTGCAAGATCACTCAAGCTGAAACCGGTCCTATAAACGTTTAGCTGACTTGATTAGTAAAAAAAAAATTACCGGTCCTGAGGAGTTCGCTCTGACTTAAGCTTCAAACTTGCAGTCTTCGTTTTCCTTAGAGTTTTCGGTGACCGATCGGGATTGTTTGTTGTTTCTTGGGTTGCAAAATTCACGACCGTCATCCTGTCCCGGCGCATTTATTCTGAATTGGCTACACTGGGCTTATTAGAGCATGCATATAGTGGGAAGTGTCGTGTATGAAATCTAGATATCTGATATGCAAATAGAGCGCGCTGCCACTACTCCACCAGCGCACGCTGAAAGCATCCGAATAGGTGTGTTTGAACAGGCGTACATGTTCACACTTGAACTTTGTCACTGGTTTGTCCAGCTGCTCGAACGACAACCCGGTAACCATCCTGGTTGTGTGGGTCGACTGACCCACAAGTTAGGCAGCGCCACGGAAGCCTGAAACCGGCTTGACAACTAACTAGTCGTAGGTGATTGTGGGACATGACAATTCATGTTCGTTCAGTACGCGCTGGTGGAGTACTGGCAACACACTCGCTTTGACTGTCAGATGTTCGTTGTAGGAGTCGCGACACGGCCAAATATATGTTGATGAGCTCTAATAGGACCAAAACTAGAGTGCACCGCTTCCCCCCCCTTGGCCAGGAAAATAGGAGGACTGTTAAAAAGAGTGGGAGTGTTTGGGTGAGAGTGAAACGAATTTTGAAAACACGCCTTCAATGATTCCTGTGAGACAAAATATATTCGTCGGAAAAGCAATGCCGACAGAAAGTGCCTAATTCTTTTGAGCACAGGTAGAGGTAATATTGCCGCAAACGAACATCCAGGAGATTTGTGTTCGGGTCGCGAAATTGTCTGTAAGGTTTTAACCAAAGACATCAAGAGCAATTTTAAGTTGCACCATATTCTTTCCCCATCACAATGGAAACCTCTGTCTTTAGGGTTCAAAAGTGTCACCTGCTCATCAAACACTTAGTTGAACGTGATATTCGGAGCGTTTCGACAAAACGAAGGCCACAGTCAAATACCATTATTTAAATGATATCCAGGAAAATTCGAACTTTTGTACACTTAAACTCTACGACGAAAAGTCATTTGGCTAACCCGTGAGAAAACGTTTTTCAAAGGGAAACAAATGGCAGTTTATATGGTTACCGTCCTTGATCATTCGAACACCGGCAAAAAATGAAACGAAATTCTGCCTGGTGTTTTTTGAGGACTACAACTGGCATCATTATTATTCGACCTAGAACCAGGTTTCCCTACGGCCCCGAAATGGGGATATTTAGTTCTTTCAATCTTTCAATAGGGCCCCATATTTTGGGTTGTCATCAGTATAGTTGTCCATCGATATCTTGAGAACAGAGTTATTGAATTTATCAACCCGTGTTTCATCTGTGACGGTTGTACTTTGTTCTAGAACTAACATGTTGCATAACGTGCATGACAAAATTAATGGAATATTCGGTCTTAGGTAACATCGAGTTGACCAACTTCGGGCGATTCGCTCAGCGAAGCGTATGTACCCAACCTGACACAAAACTAAGTCATACGATTGGGAATATCTGAAAAACTTATCCATCTCGGCTGACTGACATTTGTAAACTATCATCCAAATCTTGCATCAAACCTTTCAATATTTCTAAGCAATTTTTCAACCTGAAGGTCCAAAATGAATCAGCTATCCACGTCTAATGCCCAATTGAATGATCATGGTGCTGTTGATAGGGCCCATTACTTTCTCGATACCTGACGTTCGGATGAATAGAGCTATTTGCACTGTCTTCTGTGACCGTTCATTAACGGATCATATCATCAGCAAGGCAAGACGCTGGCAATTGGACAAATCATAACACTTACTAGTTTGCTGAAGCTTGTGACTGACTGTTAACCCGTCCCATGGGTTGTGTCTTGTCATGCTACAAAAGGTTTGCTTTTCTATTTTTATTTTCTTCCAAGTTAGGAGGCCTCAGACAGAGAACCACGTCCTTTTCTTTTTGTTAAACCAACCTCTACTGAACTATACTTTTGAGCAATACGCCTTTCTTTTAGTGGGATTTTGAAGCTACTTTGTTCGTGGGAAAGCTGAGCTGATCGATGAGGTACTTTGAGAGGAATCACAAACCCAGAGAATAAAAACTACTCGGAGATTTTATGGGGGATTTTAAAATTAGCACCGATGTCCACAAACAGGACAGTAGTCACTTACCGAGACTACTAGCATCTTCTATCGATAAGCAAGCATCCATGTGTCATGTAAGACAGTTTTTTTCTATTTTTCTGGTTTGGGTCAACACGCACCCACTGCTTTTGTGCCTATTTTTTGAGCATTGCCCACTATCCCCCAGAATACAAACCATTGCTTTATTTGTTTGAAGTTCAGCACAGAGTAGGTTACGCTTTATGCCTCGGTGTCGTTCTGGAAAAGCTTCTGTGACAGATAGCATTTGAAGCAAATATATGACGAAAGCTCATTCCAACCATATTCATGAGACGCCAGAGCCACAACAAGAAAAACTTTGCTGATGTGTAGACAAGTCAATTCATATACGATATCTAGTAAAATTGGTGGCATGCAGAACTGATGAACTGGAATTCTTGCGGGGCTCTCATTCGCTCAGAATTATGATGGCCCCGCTTGGATTCACTTTTACTTATGGAGCATACTATCACACCGATTCGTAAGCGTCTGTAGACCAGTGAGTAAATTCATTAAAGTGTTGTATTAAAAGGCTATTCAATGCAAGCAACCTTCAATACTAGTGCCAGGTAATATTGGAATAACTTTGAGCCAGTCATTCAGGACCATTCCTACTTTGAGGTGGTAGTAGCTCCACTGTTTTCAAGCAAGTTCAAGTAACCATTCTGAAAATAGAACGGAGGAACGAGCAACACATCTGGTCCTTGACCAAAACTGTTGTCAAATAGATTATAGAAATATGTGATATTTAAGCACCCACAAAAGCCAACCATGACCGTTTTCTGTAACCTTATCTCCATACATTCACTCACTTACGGCTCATATCTGACTCCGAATGAAAATGCATGGGGTCTGGTTATAAGCCGGTGGTATAACAATGCTTTTTCGCTTCCGAAATGTCTATAATTAAGTTCGTGATTATTTGTTGCTAAAAACAAAAGGTTAGGCCACCAGATCTTGATTTTTTCCAATAAATAGGAGACAGGAGGCATGAAATAATCCATATTTTTAAACTTGATACCCGATTTCGCCATTCTCGTGGAATTTAGTTCTTTTACATCTGATCAATGCTCCAATCTCAGTCCACATTTTAACACGATTGTGTGTAGAAAAATCAATTCCAGGATTGGAGTTGAAAAGCACTATTTCTGCTTAAGTAGCTGAATTAAAACAGCTTCCGTTTTAGTAAATTGGAAAATTCATTCGTGGGGGACAAACTATTGATCGATTCCTGTGTATATAGTCCTGACTAAAAATGAAATTTACAAGTAGAACAAAGGTTAGCGGAAGCTCGATGACTGCGCTTCCCGGAGTAGTTTCAAAAAGGGCAAAACCAGTCGTGCGGAAGAGTTGCCAGCAAGCTTCTTAGTACATATCTTTACGAAATTCAGACACTTTCAGGGAGGAAAATTGAAAATAGTCAGCACTGTACTTACCGCCAAAGTTTGTGATTACGGTGCTTTTGTGTGATTTATAAACCCTTCGTTCCAATAAAAAAATATATTCACAGGATAGAGCTTAAACCATGCCTTCCTAACACATTATTGTGTTGCATAACGAGCATATGGTTAAAACGGAAAAGAACGCATTTTTCACGTTGTAACAAACTGTACTATATATACTTATATATATATATACTTATGAGTAGTACGATGCATTTGGAGAATGTATCGAATTACCTCGAATATTAAACAAACTGAAGCTGAAACAGCCTGGTTCAACACACTTAGTTAAAGAAGACAACCACAAACGACACATTCATATGGATTTAGTTGAGTCGCCTTTGAAAAGTATATTGTGCAAGTGACAGTATTTTTCAAGTAAACATATTTTTCCTTAGAAATAAAAAACATTTGAAACAGAAGCCTTTTATATAATTGCTTCATGATTGCTTCATCATTGACAGAACTTTCCCACTCTTAGAACTTGCAGATGTTCAACTAAAAGTTGAATGCTGTAGGTTTCGAAAACTACTGGTTGGTGCAAATCGTCACTAGTCACAAACAGAATGACATTAAGATGTGACGATTCTCAGGACTGCAAAAACACTAGAATACTTGACGTATTCCAGAAGGCCCAATGGAGTAATGCGCGAAATCACAAGCCAAAAATTATGAAACCTTGAGATTTATCAGCAAAACGCGGTATTACATAAACAAAATGTGCATATTAAAAGGGCACAATCCTGAACTTATTGAGATTTCTGTCTAATTGTTCCACAAGCCCGGTAAGGACGGGAAACCGATGTGAATTACCGACAAAAAAGCGACCAAAGCAAGTGGTAACGCAAGTGGTCAAAAAACACGCGGGAAAAGTTCGTTAAGATTTATTCAACATGTCAAAGGTCAAAGGTTGGTGGGGGATTGTGGAAGAATATTTAATACATAAGGTGGGTTCAAGCGAATGAAGCGTTTGACCGAGAGGAAAAAGGTACACAGACACGAAATTCAGAAGGGATTAAACATTCCATTATGTTGAATGCCTTGGAGACCTATTCAAGCGGACGTGCATTCGTGTATCTACTGAACACGAACAAAGCGGATGAAGCAGCTTTGCTTCGTTTACTAAACAAGAATCAGTGGGCACGTGGATACCATTGCTAGCCTCATGGTTACTGCAGTATCACCAGATTATCCATTATCAGTTTTACCGCGTGCCTTGCTTTGAGTTTGCATATGCACATAAGCAAGCAAGTGAGTCCGTTCCCAGAAAAGACTAAATACTTTTAAAGTCTCGGTTTTTGAATCTACCAGTGTTCTTTTCCCAAAGAAGTGGTTAAGACTCTATATGAACAGAGAAAATACGCTGTCACTGGCACTAACGTGAACATAACCTCAGACGGCGTCATGAATCGCGGACGTGTGTCTGAGATATAAAAATCCTCTCCCGTAAAAATTGCGTAGAACAACAAATGATTCAAGTAAGTTGTGGTGGAGTTTCTACGCCACTAGATACCATGTTTGGCGCAAGCACACCCCTTGACAGAAGGATGGCAACTGTCAGCTAGCTAATACAACAATCATTTTTCATCCCTGAGTACACACGTGTAAAACCACAAGTCACGTGAACGCGCCTGTCGCTTTCCTTCTTCCAGTGGTTTCGGTTCCCATGATTAGACAAAACACTTGCACGAAATTATTTGTTCGATAACCCATTAAGTTAGCAATATTCCCTAGTCAGGGCAGTGAATACTGAAACAAAAACATCGACAAATATACACTTGTCTCTCATTTTCACGCCTGTTTTCATAAGTGAGTCTAGCCATCCACGTGGT
The DNA here is from genome assembly GCA_003604175.2 of Clonorchis sinensis. Classification (NCBI taxonomy): domain Eukaryota; kingdom Metazoa; phylum Platyhelminthes; class Trematoda; order Opisthorchiida; family Opisthorchiidae; genus Clonorchis; species Clonorchis sinensis. The sequence continues at coordinate 14,968,684 of CM030371.1, forward strand.
TTATGTTTAATTCCACATAACTTTGTAATGTGCAATAATTGAGATAACCAATCATAATTTTTCGGTTATACAATGTTATTTGTTCCGTATTTCCCCACCAGATTACGAGAGACCTGTCTGTGTGCTGACTTGTTTAGAAACAACAAAATGGCACCCAGACTGGAAGAAAATCAATAAGGTTTTCAGGTGATCATCGCGTGGAAAGACGTACTTGGTGCTGGGACTTATGGAAACCACCTTCGCAGCGAAGCAGCCAGAAATTTTTTCACTCGCTCATTTTTTCCCGAAGAAAAACTTCAACTCTCCAGCAGTTTACGTGACTCCCTATGTTTTGAAATGTTTAACTTCATTGTAGATCTGCTGTGCTTTACATGTCACTAAATGTTTCAGCAGACGAACAAACTCTCCAACGCTTTCGACCAACTTAATGCCGGCTCAAACACCTTTCGAGTTACATAAACATTTCTCTGATTCCCGACCCACACGCTCGCTAAATCAGACATTTGTTACGCGATTTGGCGACGAAACAGACTGGTTTGTCATCCCCCTTTTCATCGTTGACAAAACAACGTTTTTCACCTCTTCTACTTAGCATCATGTCCATTTTCCCACACTTTGTGTGTTGTTCGTGTTGGGAGAGAATGAACTTTGGGCTCAAATTCCGAATTGCATCTAAATGTATTATCAGATTTGGAGCTGATGAATCGTTACATTTTGGTCGACACGACCGCCAGTCTGAATAAGCAAATGTATGTGTTACACTCATCTGTAGATTGCATTAACCAAACTGCTAAACTGACCTCAGATATGGGATGTTTTTTTGCGGCAGTGACTGATCATTTGCATATGCTAGCTTTATTCATGACTAAATACAATAGAATACTTAGACGTTTCCTCCGCCAAGAATGTTCATGCGTATGAGAGATTTTTAGCATAAAAATTGATAATTTTGACGCTTCCTTTATTTGGAAAAACACAAAGGTATGTTGAGCAGTTTGTGTTGAGGATCAACCTGGACTGATCACTGTTAATATTTCGCAGCCATTTTCGATTCGCTTATCAATTAAATGCCACCTTTTTGCTTGCAAGTCAGAAAGGATGTGGACTATACATTCGCGTTTCTGCGTCACTCGTTGAATGCACATGCAGTTATTTTCAATTGAACACGCAAACAGTACGAATTCAGCCGCTCTCGTTCAACGGTTCTTGAAGTTTCAAACAATTCATGTCCTAGATGAGGTCCATGAATTCCTTGACGATACATTGTGGCCCAAAAAATCCTGAAGTTAGATATTGCGATTTGTGAACATCTGGGGATCCGAAAGTGCTTTCATCAGCCTACCCACTGTCCGCAGAATGCGACTGAAGTTTTGAACGGAACAGATAGCGCAAACCGAATGAGTGCCTGATGGACAGTTGAACTTTAAATAATCCTGCAAATCCATGATGTCATTTTTCATGCATACCTGATTTATCAGCAAATTAACCACCGGATTAGTGCCATTTACTAAGTAGCGGAACTGTTTGAAATTGGTTACATTTACAGTTAACTCATTTCTCAAATACCTTGTAGTTTTGGAAAGCGGCTCGGATTTCAAACACACCTGTGGGGGTTTCAACCTTACCTTATGTTTCACAGTTAGAAACACACAGTTGCCGTGGTACTGAGCGGATCATTCACTCATCTGTAAGCAGCTAAACCGAATTCGAAACAGTGTAGATTAGTCTGAGAGACAATCTCCAAGCCACGCTACATGTGTCACCATTGGGGATAGATAATTGTGGTTATTATGATACTCCGTGCTGTTTTTCTATAACATTCAGTTATTTGCGCCGATCTGCAACGAAATTACTCTACTAAGTATATCCATGACTAATCGTTTGCTCGCTAAGCTGTTCGGTTTCGTCACAGAAACTCCGTCACCAGTCGAGGTGACATCATCGGTGCGTTGTGAGTGAGAAAGCGTGGTTTTTGCGCAAGCACCGATGGGCTTAGTATCTACTTATGCACGCTGGATTTGGTCGATCGGTGATTATTTGGGTGTTGTTGTTGACCTGCTATCTGACTGCGGGTGCCTGGGTAGACTTGAGAATTGAACTCAGGTGCTTCCGAAGTCACCAACGTTCGTTTGCTTCCACATTGAATGTAGGTCCCCTTACTTCGTCCACCCGGTCGAATGACCAAGACTTACCCTGTGTTACCTCGGTTGTAGCCGTGCGTAGGCGAGGCCGATTTCGAAGCCTGTTGAAACAGGTTTTTGCAGACTGCAAACTCAACAACCCAACAATTTTATTTACAACCAATCAATGATGCCCACTAGACCAAGCTGAACAATCTAATCATATTGAAGAATAAACCAATGGCAATAGTTCTAAGCTGAGCTCTCATTATTCTTGTCAAATGCAGAAAGGATGTTCACACCTGTGGAGTATGAATGACCTTTGACGAGACAAGTAATTTTTTGGACTAGCTTCCAGCTTCCAGCTACTGACTACTCTCATTCTGTTCTATTTCCACGGTTCTGCTACACTGTTTGTTCTGTTAACCACCTTGTTATTTAAGAAGGCTACAGGGACAAGCCAGCTAAACAGAAGTTAATATCTTGAGGTTTCCATTGTGGCACACGACAGTTTCAAAATGTTCAGTAATGGAGTCGACCATTCAGAATAGACCAAAACATAACAGTGATCGTGATATCCACCCCACTCCAATTCCACATCACAGCCGTAAACAAGAAAACTCTGTGCAATATTGCTGTGGGGCTGAAAATGCCACGCCGAATTCGGAACACAAAGGAATACAGTTTTTACGGTGGTTACACCTACCTAACTAAAACTGAAGAGCTTTTATTTATAAAAATGAATAATGGATATAAACCATCAAATGCTTAGGTTCTATTTAAAGATTTTCCACCAAATTTAGGGATAGATTTGGGGATTTTTCATTATTTGTTCCAGTGAATGAAATACTGTAGGTTCCGAAGGTTATCCAGACAGGGATGTGACATCAAATACCTTCATCTTTTTGCACTTGAAATGAGGATTTTACAAATTTTCGTTCTACAATAAGGCACACAAAACTACGGCTTTAAAAAACCATTTATACTTGAGAATTTACAGAGTTCTTTAGACTCTGGAGGCTCTTGTTAGAAATATAGTGGATAAAGTAGAGCTTTCACCACAGTATCATACAGGGTAGGCATTTTCGCGTCTGTACAAAACTACCTGATTGATTACCTAGAAGTGTTAGCCAGCAGTTCACCTTATCCGTTTTTCCGCCTAATTTTTGGCTACCTTTATAAGGGCTTATTGACCAAGATTGTCCGGAATACGAACAACCGTCAAATAGTCGTTGATTTTAATTGGATCTAAGATTAAAAGACCCAAAACATGAAACTATTGCTCCTCGACGGCCTTTTTGTCTAAAAACCTGTTTCGATGGTGTTGAAGTTGCCAAATGATATCCTTTTGCATATCCTGCAGAGCGCCATCTCGCAAACCGTCCGCTAAATATCGTTGACTTCAAAGAAGTGTGTCTCTCTGACCGGCTAAAAAGCTTAAAATGTTTGAATCATGATTAAAAGTTAGTCCTTTACGTTTCCCTTAGTGCTTTTCCATGTGTTTTAGGTCGACTAAAACCATCTGCCGAAAGCATTTTGAATTACTTGACTCTCAAAAATTGGTTTTCCGGGGAGAAAATTGCGATTATGCAAACGAAAGTTTACAGCTTATTCTGAAAAGAAATTCCGTTCACCATACAAGTTAGCCTTGGAAAACACACACAGTTGTATATGCCATTTATTGAATTTTATGGTTAAAAGGCTGGGAAAGACTGGAGCACGCCCGCCCAATGACGAGTCCATTAGCAATCTAGGCAACGGCTTTCGTTTTTGCCATATTTGATATGTAGAACACGTCCATTGGCTGATTAATTCAGCTAAGTCAATCTGGTGGTCTGGATCAATTACGAAACTGGCGGTATAACTCGTCGTGGATTCAATTGCTCTAATATATCCGGAAATCAAATTATGTTTCTTGTTCAACTCAGATGAGTATCGAGTTTCCAGGACATTTCCGAGTAGACGAATTAGTTAGCGACACTTCGCCCATGGGGCTTCTAGTTGATTGACTCCTTCCTGAAATTTGTTCCGCTGAGCATTCGCCTCTGGCACATGCCCAGGAGAATGGAAGCACGTTGCTAAACCATGTGTATTTGTGCACTGAGTTCGTTTTCATCGCAATAAGTCATCTTTGGTAGCCAAATCCTATCGGAACAGCTAGAGAGACTGCGGTACAGAGCCCAGTTTGTCACTTGTTTGTCACCTGGAATTTGTGCACCATACTTTATCTCTGTGTTGTTAAACACTAGATAAGATCAGCTCTGGCGATAATTCTCAGTGGGGAAGGAAGGCAGTAGTGTTTTTCGTGTTTTCATGATTGATCTGCCACTCTCACACAGCGAAGTCCCAGTTGGAAGTCCTCAAATCTCCTCATACTACCAACAATTTAAAATTAACCCTGATGAAAATAACCTGTCAATTTCATCTGGGTAGTCGTCATTCAAACAGCCATTCAAAACCTGACCACCTGAATCTCGTAGACGCGGAAGAGTGATGCAATACCCTGTCTAAATGTGAGCTCATCAGACTGGTCCCCCGCTTATGACTGAAAAGTTAAATGTTCAATCTACTAGCTGTGACGTCACAGTTGCCATACTTCTCGATATTTTAGCATAGACTGGCATCATTTACAAGATTAACTCTCGTCTTAAAAACGCATTTCATTGCCCGTTATCGGATACGCAAAGGCAGTTTTCTCAAAACTGTTCATCGGGTACCTCTGGTTTGAAAATATTGGATTGTGTTTGACCTAATTATTTTCTCTTTTGTCCGTGTAATTGCTTAAGAGGAAAACCACCATTGGAAAATTGGTCCTTATCGTAGATATTCGGCCTTTTAAAGAAGCTGAACTAGATCTCACGTACGATGGAAGAACGAGACATTTTTTTTAGCTCACCCTGTCTAGTTATCTGAGTGGGATTAAATATGCTTATCTTCCTGGATACGCTTTAAACGTATTATTTATCTTTCAGTCATTTTATCAAGACTACTCTGAAAGCGTGTTGAAATTTAAATGCTTTCTAACTTTTTGTTGTTCTGTGCTGCACAATCCTTTTATATGGCACACCCCAATAAATTTAAACCAAACCCCAAAAGTTCCAGTTTTGGTTACAGTCAGAACGTTTCTCCGAAGCAAACTGTATGTGTCACTGCAACTAAAGTCGGCACGCTTTCCAGTGACGAAAAATGAGCGCAAAACAGTTCGATCTATTACAAAACTTCTAGTATTTTATCTGCTACGCAGTAATGTAAAAACAACACACGTTCTGTTCAGTTCTCGTTCAGTTTTTTTTCAGTTCGAAGTGATCACGCTTCTGCTTTATCATTTTTGGGTTTTATCAGTCGACAAATGTGACTGCTTAAACTAGTGCCTCAAGCTCAGCTAAGATGTGTTGATTTCTTATTGCGTTTAAACTCCTCATTCTCTCAACTAGCATGAGGCTTGTAATCTGCGTGAGAAAGCTCGTAGGCAACAAAACACAGAAAAGCACGAGCGACCCTTGCTTATATCACATTTGTGACATCGATGCATCCAACTGAGTGGGTGAGTTTACACCAGTATTTTGTCAAATATGTTTTTATGCTTCGGAGTGTCTGCACTCATGCAACGTTCAACACACCCTAACCATCGTTTGAATTACAGATGGATTATTAAACACAACTGTCTACGCATTTTGGCGCATTGGCAAAGTGATAGAATAATGGCAGTTCAGATGCCTCAGCGGGTTGTTGTTCAGCTAGCGGGTAATCTGTTCTCAAGTTTGGCAATTAACTTGTAAATGATCCGCCACTTTTGTGCATATTGACAAAAAGGTCAGTCGTAACCTGGTTAACAGACATTTTAGAATGACTGTTGTAGCAAAAAGCAAACAAGAAATATCTTCTTAAGTGCTCAAAAACCTAAGTGAATCGAGAGCCGACCGTGGGAGCAAAATCCAAAAAGAAGTAGTTTATACTGAGATGCTGGCCAAGCCGTTTAACATCTACAAAGTGTAATGGAGTCTGTAATAAACTGAATGCGCCTCATGTAAGCCTAACTGTAACCTAACAAAATTTCCGGACTTGGATCATCAACTATCAGTGATCGTGAGAACCGACAAACCGTTGGCAGACAAGAAATTCACACGAGTTGGAACGGTCGCTGTTTGAAATGGTAGGCAAACTTGCCACCAGTACAGTAATAGTTGAAAAAAACTGTGCATGTTTGGAATGAGGATTTTAGCCAATATCAGACAGATGTGGACAACGGCATTTAATTAATTGTACGGTTGATTAAAACCTGGCATCAGCCAATTAACTAAGAATAAATTCCAGAAAGGCGGTAAAGTTGTGCATTGTTTTAACATCGGAAATTGAGAAACAGGTTTTTGTGAAACAAACGATTTCATGAAGGATTGTTAAGCTGAATCAGAAAATATGGGGAATGAAAAGTCTTTACGGTTTGGCACTCCGTGTTTGCAAGCATTTTATTATTATTAGAGGAGGCAAATGTTTTTTTGTCTAAGGGGAGAACATGCGTTTGGGAAATTCTATAAAATCCGAAAGTCTTCAGCTAACCTACTCCGACCACCTTTACTTTGTGATGAGGCATTCGGGTCGAATATTTTGTGTGACTGTCCTAGCTGTCACTTTTTAAGGGCTACGATATCCCATTTACAACAACCGATAAAAGGACAAACAATGTGGAATACTCTTCAAGGCGTGGTAAGCGCTAGCACAGTCATGGCTCGCACATCAGGCACAAAGCGTCCATCATACTGGGCATGAGATTCAATGGCAAGAATCTACACTCAACGCCATGTGCCACGAATAAAAGTGTCGTAAGTACGCAAAAACCTCATAATTAAAGCAAACACGTGCCAGTGACTGTGACCTGACTGTAACCAGCCCAATAACAACCTTGGCGGATTGAGGAAGGCAGATCCCTCGATAAGAGATGATCATCGGTTGGTGGACCAAAACGTCGACATCACAACCAATTGCATGTATAGGCTGAGATTATGGCGAGGAAGTATTCATCAGCACCATATTTCTGCTTCTCATTCCACGCAGCCACTCCGCGCCCATCTAAGACTATGCTCACATCCATTACAGTTGCTCGGCGCTCCCGAACAGCGATTAGGTTGGAAGTCAAAGGACCTCAAGGTAGGTGCCCTCAAAGGTGTATCCCAGGCGACGGATACGGTTTGCGATTTCGCTTGCAACCTGATTAAGACGAGCACATCTAGCATCATTCGTGATCCAGCAGGACTGCAAAATATGCACCAAACTCTCCGTAGTTTCCACGACAGAAGATCATCTGGCCACCGTGACCATGCGGAGCGCTTCTAACTCTCGTCCTGAAGAGGGTGCATCGGAGCTGGATACCACAGATAAATATCCGAGGAAACATTCGTTATGGAAATGCAAGCCATCGACTAGAAAGAGGCGAAGCGACCAACTCTCGTTAACCACGACCGTCAACGCTGTTGTGCAGGCTATCACCCCAAGCAGTCACCGGCTCGTCCTTGGTGTTTACGCATGCATCATCGACTCGGATCGGAAGGCTGAGATCCCGAACAACCTTGACAAATGCGGAATCGCTGACCACATTGCGTAGTATTCCGCACCGGGTAGAAATGAGTTTTTCCATACGCGCTGTTTTCTGCATAGGGACTCTTGCAGTCAGACTTAAGATACCACGTCCCCCATATTGTTAACTGGCGTGGACGTAGCTGACCGGAGTTTCCATCAGAAGACGTAAGCAGCCACGAATAGATGGGATGATGTAACTGTTCAACCTTTTGAACGTGTTTCGGTGGACTAGGCCGAGCACGAGCGAATATGTCACTCATGATATAAGTTAGTTCTTCGTGATCTCCATTCATTGATGCGGCTTCAATGGGGCAAGCGTCACCTGTCGAGCAGTTTGAGCAAATGCTGATGGTGGTTGCAGACTCTTTTCCACTTGAGGGGGAAGGGGATGTCCGTCGGACCCAGAGGAGTGCTGAATTTCCCAGCGAAGCAAAACGGCTCGACTGAGACTGCTGTCGTCCGATCTTTCCTGTCCCCAGAGATCACCATCGCTTTCGTCTTCCGGGCGTTGATCTTCATACCAGCTGTTCCTAACTCGACCGCAGCAGCTTCAAGCTTCTCTTTAAGGCGATCCTGACTTTTTGAACACACGACCCAGTCGTCAGCAAAAGCAAAACCATCCAATATGGTGTCATGGAACTAGTATCCCAGTTGAGGCATTGACATCCCATGAACCTCATCCATTGCCATCATGAACAATAATGGGAAGAGTGGGCCTCCTTACCTCACACCTCTGTGACAGTAAACCCCGGGGTTGGGAAAACTGCTACAGCATTCTCATAGGACTGTGCGATGTATCGAACTAAAGGTGACGATGCTCCAAACACATCAACAGATCTGACGTTTGTGTCATGCGAAACCGAATCAAACGCTTTCGAATTGGCAACAAACACCAAGCTGAGGTTAGAAGCAGCCGCTGGAGAGTGACAAAACAGGGCATGTGACATCGATGTAGCTTCCAAACAACCGTCTCGATACAGAAATGCAAACTGAAGTAAGAGCGGTTGCATCATACGACTCCAACGATAAGCAAGCACCTTATGAAAGCATCGGACAAGAATGGATGATACGCAGGTCGGTCTCAGTTTGTCCGGTGAAGTCGGATTTTGGATCTTCGGACCTAGGGTAAAACGGGCACGACACAGATGTGGGGGACAATCCCTAGCTAATAAGAGTAATTTTAAATACCCAGCGAACCCATTGGCATTGAACTGGCGGAGCATCCTGTGCATGATCTTGTCCAGGCCTGGGACGAATTTCCCACCAAACGGATCGTACGGCCGACTTCCCCTCCTGTATTTGGCCCGATCAGGCTCCAGTCGGATGATCCTGCAATGCGACTTTGCCGGCTATCCACGTGTTTTGGACCTAAGAGCACCTGTTTCCAATACTGTTCAGCATTCTGGGGTGAGCCGGATTTACCTTTGTACAGATTCTTCCATGAACCATCGAGACCAACAGATGCTGCATCTTGCCGTCTTTAGTGGTATAGGATCTAGATTGCGGCGTATTTGGCTCGGCGGGTCTGCTTACGGTTGATCGGCATCCGATGGGCTGACGAAGGCGCCGGGATATAGTTTTCTAGGTGTGTGGAAATGTCCTGGGGGCGTGGAGGTCAAAAAGCGACAGGACTTGCTCCGGTGTCATGATGCCAGATTTCAACCTTCGGGCAAATGCCAGAAGGCCAATACTAGCAAGCAAAATGTCAACATGGGATTCTAGGATTGACACGGCGCAATCCACAGTTTGTCTAAATCGGGTGCTATAGTCATCGGCTTCTGACGAGTAGGCCGCTATTTGACCAATGGTTTGGTCAGGTCCACCAGATGATGATTAGTCCTGTTGTGCTTGCCATAACCGTGCTTGCTTGCCGTAACCGGATGCTGATAGCCGGTCGACCAGGAAAATAGTGCTCCCACCTCGCAAACAACGCGGTTTGCGTGCCACAAGACGGATATAAATTGTCAGCCAGGCGCAATAGTGATTGTGAATCTTGCTGGGACCAGCGGATCGAGGAATCCTCTACTCGGCCATGCTTATCTGAATTATGCTGGGTGGGGTGTACGTGAAAGCGATGTTGACTCAGGCCAATCTTTTCGGAGAAAGGCGGAAACAATTAGCGCAGGCCAGTTGGGCGACCATGTTCGTACCAACACCTTCATTGTCGTGAACTCGATGGTGGGCTATCAAGCCAGCTTTCGATTTGCAGCACTTGCCACATTTCTCACACGTGGGCCTCATGAGTCTCTCCTGTGTACTGTTTGTAACTGGTGCGGAGGCGCCAGATGACTCTTAGTGTATAGTGTCGAAAGTACCCAGCACATTGAAAACAAACAGGGTGATTAGCCCCGTCTGGATCGCTGGAATCTTAACTCACACAGACTGACGTCCAGGCCCCAATTTGGCACCACGATGTGGTTCAGCTCGCCAACACTTATAACTACTACTTTCAAGGCAATGCGGCTTCCTATCAGTGGAATTTTTATATTCTAGCAGTTATCTGGTTTGCAAGTCTATTTCGGTTGACAGTTGATAACTGCGATCGCGTCGTGCTGCTTTTACCAGCTGGACTTTTTATCCATTAGAGAAGTATTGACCTGAGGAAGGAATGCACAAAATAGTGTGCCCATCAGTTGTCTTTTTGACGCAGAGAAATATCACATCAAATCTAACACCATCATTTGACTTCAGAACAAGTGCCTTGTCCTCTTCAGACTGTGCGACAGATTATGTTGCTGACGCATTTGCCTATTCTTCAGTGGTGCTCCCCTCCTTTACTGTCTCTCAATCCGCCTGGAAAACATTTTTTCTGTATCAACACCAAGCTCATGTAACCAGTATTGTTTGCCTCCTGCAGCATAAAATAAGAATGTGAGTGCAACGGTCGTTGGTACATATGTACCTTGTAGGTTTCTGCTTTGGGGAATCTTATAAATCGTTCCTAAAATCACAGGACGTGCATAATTTCGCAGTTTACGATCAACGAATAATCAGCCCCCATTAGTTTTACACTGTATATATGTGAACACTTCATTTTTCGCATAATTTGCCTCTTCTTCGCTCAAGGTTTTATCCCCATTTTATGAAACTGGTTTGAAAAAAATAACATTAAGAAGCAATCTATCTCCAATGTATTACTGGTGAACTGCACTCTGCGACACATCGGAAACTTTCTTCTTCACTTGGGGATTCGAGGTCTCTTTTAATTTGCTAAACAGGACAGAGGAGTTGGATGCTCAATAAGTGTGCGCTTTCTTGAATCCATGAGTTCCAAAA